>CM077671.1:245705094-246305094 GCA_039707655.1 Elymus sibiricus
CAGATAGTTGAGGCGGCACTTCTCTTTTTTCCTCCGAATACCAGTCGAGGCGTAGTAGTCTCGAATAGCCTGCGTCCGAGCCTCGTGCCGAAAGTTTTGAAGTAGGCGCCTGCACTCGTTGCCGATAACCCGAGCCGCGGCCTCCTCCTGTCCCTCAGCACACCTGTAGAAGGTCTGCAATCAAACAAGAAAACACGGATTAGTACAATCACTAGGGTTGCCAATCAAAGAAGAAAACACAACGTAGACGGCAAAGGAGAAATTACCCAAAACGTCTGGATCACAATGTCGGCGACCGTGTGGCACTAGACATCGCCGATCCTATGCCCCGGCGGGGCCGGGGCAGCCAAGTAGTGCTCCCAGGTCATTCCTAGCTCTGGAACCCGGCCCTCACCGGGCAACGTGACCCACCCCGGGAAGCTCTGGCGACAAATCACGCCAAGGACACTGTTGGGCTTGCGGCAACCAGGCCCGTGTGTCCAAGACCTGCAGTATGACAAGGCCAACGCATTAGATATTCGAAGAAACGTGAAGACAAAAGGTTAAAAAAGAGTAAATGCACTTACTTCTCCCCCTGCGGCGCAATCAACCACCTCTGGTCGGGGGTCGCCGGGGTGGGCGGGAGCTTTGTACCACCACGCTGGTAGACTTTGCGCCCCTCAACCCACTCACTCTCGCTATAGCTATCAGAACTATAGCCACCCTCAGCACGGCCACTCGACGAGCCCGCACCTGGGTTCTGCTGCGACTCAGCGTGATCCCCAGTCTCGTGGGACGAAGGCTCGGCGGCCCGACGCTCGTCGGCCCCAGGCTCGTCGACCGTAGGCGCGTCTGTCATAGCCTCGTCTGTCGTAGGCTCGTCGGCCTGAGGCTCGTGGACCGGAGTCCGAGATGGCTGCACCTCAGGCTGCTCCATCTCAGACGGAGCACTCCTGTGGTCGGGTGAATCAGCTGGGGGTGGCGGCGAGGAAGGCGTAGTAGCAGCCTTCCTACCTCTCCCGCCGCCACGTCCACCTCTACCAACCTTCTTCCCCCCCCCCCGACCTCTCCCGGTCGAAGAAGAAGCGCCCGCCGGTGTCTGCATACTGAGATCCAGCGCTCTCCGGAGGTGGTGGGGTGGGATGGAAGTACCCCTCCCACCACGCGCTGAGGAAGGAGCCTCGGAGCGCTCTTGACCCGCTCCCACCATCTGTCAACACCTGCAATGACAAAGAGTAAACGAAGTTAGTACAACATTAAAAAAATGAATACCTGACATGAATATAATTTAAGTGTATCATCATCATGAACATAATAAAAAATTGAATACCTAACATGAACCAATTAATAATATATATGTACATAATAATAATTGAATACCTGACATGAACTATAATATTAATCTTCATCGTCATCATTAATAAATGCATCATCATCGTCTATATATACTTCGGGGTCAATAAATGCATCATCATCATCACTATCAGTAATGACGTGCTCATCATCATCATCAATAAATGCATCAACATGTGGAAGGCCTCCTGTACGTAATCGGTCAAGCATTGACAGGTCATCCGCAGCAGTAACCATTAGCGACTTGTCTCAATTCGGCGTCCATAGACTCTGAACTAGCCTACAAGTTTAATACGAAAGGATTGTTGCATTAGTCGGAAATTAGACGAAGAAATGAAATGATCTAATGGAAATTACCGTTTGTTTGAACCAAGAGATGAAACCGGGATAGCTGCCTCCATGCATTGCCAGAAGCTCATACTCTTCGACGGAATCCTTTTGGATCACCGTTCCATACGAGAATTTGGCGACGTATCGACTGTATCAAATATCCGGGAATAAGAGCAGTTCAAAGGAATTAGAGGTTGCGAAACAATGTACCAAGAACTTACTCGATGTACGGCCGCACTTCTCTTAGGTTGTTCAAGATATACAACGTAATGGTCCGCCATTCGTCGACATCCAGCGATAAGGAAGTATAAGCACCGGCTGGTGCGAGCTTCCCTTTGAATAGGCTGAGGTTGGATCCACCCTTTTTAGGGTTGCCAGCATTGTACCGAGGCTTCGGATATGCAAATGACGATTTTTGGCTTCGTAGTGTGCTGTCACGAAGTTTGCCGCCTCCTCAGTAATGAATGCCTCGGCCATCGATGCTTCAATTCGACGTTTATTTTTACATTTTTCTCGAAGCGTCTTCTGCATCCTCTCAGTTGCGTAGCACCAACGATTCCGCATGGGTCCCCCCAATCGTGCCTCGGTCGGGAGATGCAAAATCAAATGCTGCATTGGATTAAAGAAGCCCGGTGGAAAGATCTTCTCTAACTTGCAGATCAACTCCGGCGCCAACTCTTCCAGTTCTTCTAGCAAGCCAGGCGATAGTTCTTTCGCACAAAGAACACGGAAGAAATAGCTCAGCTCTGCCAGTACTAGCCATTCATCCTCAGGGATAAAGCCACGCAACATCACCGGCATTACCCGCTCAAGCCATATGTGCCAATCATGACTCTTGAGACCAAATATTTTCAATTTTTCAAGGCTCGCTCCCCTCTTTAGATTCGCTGCATACCCATCGGGGAACATCAACTCCTTTTTCACCCACAGGATAATTTCCCTCATAGCTGGCCTTCCAAGATTGAACCATGCCTTTGGCTTCGTCCAGTTCTGCTTTCCTTTCAGTTGTCGCATATTTTGTAGCGGTCTATCACATAGAGCCTCCTGATCAACTCTAGCCTTAGGATTATCCTTTGTTTTCCCCTCTATGCCGAACAATGTACCAAAGAGGGCCTCGCCGAAATTCTTTTCAGTGTGCAAAGGAGGTCTTTGAAGTACCCTGGACGCTCCGGATCTGGCTCGAGAGAGTTGAACTGATCCAGGGTCTGTTGGCCTATCAACGCAGGTGGTGCAGAGTTTTTGACAACTCTACCTTTGATGAAGTTCTTCTTGTCTTTTCTGAACTTATGGCGAGGATCCAGGAACTGTCTATGCATGTCGAAGCAAGAAAACTTGCCACCCGCCTGCAGCCGACGAAACTCAAGAGCTGCCTTGCATGTGGGGCACGGGAACCTTCCATGCACACACCAGCCAACGAATAGCGCATACGCCGGCAAGTCATGCATGGAGTACATGTACCACGCACGCATTAGGAAGTTTTTTTTGTAGCGGCGTCGTATGTCTTGATCCCATTATCCCAAGCTTCTTGCAGTTCATCCTTAAGCGGCTGCATGTACACATTCATATTCTTCCCCGGATAGTTGGGCCCCGGAATTATCAACGTCAGGAAAATGTTCTTTCTTTGCATAATCTGTCCGGGGGGGAGATTGAGTGGAATGACAAATACAGGCCAACAACTGTATTGAGCTGCCATCATACCAAACACATTGAACCCATCCGTGCTTATGGCGATTCGAGGATGCCTTGGATCTGCCGCTTTAGCATGATGTATTGCATCGAAGCGCTTCCACGCAAAAGCGTCCGATGTGTGTACCAACATCGGCTCCCCATCTGCATCTAGTTCGGTTCTTTTGCCCAATTTGTGCCATGTCATCTGTCTAGCCGTCTCTTCGACCATGAAAAGACGTTGAAGTCTTGGTATGATTGGCATATACCGAAGAACATTAACTGGGATTTTTGTCTGACTCTTCTCACCCATACCGTTGTCTACCTCAACATACCTGGAAGACTGGCAAACGGGACAATACTTCAAGTCCGCATACTCAAGCCTAAATAAGGCACATCCTTTCTCACAGGCATCTATCTTCTCATAGGGCATCTTAAGTGCACGGAGGATTTTGTCCGACTGGTACAGGTTTGCAGGCATTACATGGCCTTTGGGTAGAAAGCGTCCAAATAGTGTCATCATCGCGTCGTAGCATTCTCTGCCCAAGTTGAATTGAGCCTTCAGAGCCATTACTTGTGCGATGGCATCCAGCTGACAAAGCTCAGTGTGCTCGTGGAGAGGACGTTTTGAAGACTCCAACATATCATTGAAGGCCTTTGCAGATTCCTCCATCTCATCGTCTGAATCCTGAGCATCATCAAAGTCTTCCACCATGTCTTCCATCCCGGTACCATGCTCGTCGGTGCGACGACGGCCCTCCTCAGCTCTGGCACGTTGGGCAGACTCACCATGAAATGTCCAGACCGTATAATCAGGCGTAAAACCCAACTTCTGCAGGTGTTTGATCATTTCAAACTCGGACTTCTTATGAAAGTTGTCGCAGTCGACACAGGGGCACCAGTTTGTTTCCTGTCCATTTGCAAATGCGGCTCTCACAAACCCCTTGGTTTTTCTTAGCCATTCATGGGTCATGTCTTTCTGACTAGTGTGACCGGTGTACATCCACGCACGATCACTCATCTTGCCTAGCTACTGGACACACAAGAAATATATACATAATTCAGCAAACCATATTCATCAGTTAATAGAGTTTGTCAGTTTTATTACGTCCATGCAACCTAGACGCTAGTAGGTAAAGATAGGTCCTAATCCCAACCGAGTATGTGTAGATTGGGTTCGTTTTCCCATGCTTTGCTCCGGATCCGACGCAAAATTTCGGCAGCACCTCCCCGCTGTTCTCCTGATACACGTCTCGGCAATAAGCAGAGAGGATGTGTACCCGGAGAACAACAGGGAGGCACTGACGAAATTCTGCATCGGATCCGGAGCAGAGCATATGGGAAAACGAACCCAATCTATACATACTCGGGCTGTCCATGGATAACGTTGGACAATTCGAAAGAATCACGGTTATAAATATGCAAATGCATGCATATTTATAGATGTAACCCTTTCGAAAGGGAGACGCATAGTGGTCACGCATACTGATGATTGACACCTATAGCTAGCAAGTTTCATCGGCACGAAGACCGGAACAGAGCAAATGAAGGGGGGAGGAGGAGATGTCATTTGTGCTCACCCACGAATGCAGGGGCGGAGCTCGTCGAACGCACGGGGAGGTCGTCGAACACCAGACCCTCGCAGCCCCGAAAGAACTGCACATTTAAATCCACCCGATCAACACAAATATATATGATGTTTTTCTTAACAAAATCGGGAAATATACTTCCTAACTCATAATTCACAAATATATGACCCCGTCGGCCTCTGGAAGGCCGAAGAGCACCTTTTCGGTCAACAGGAGGCCGAAGAGGTGTCGGGGGTCAGGGCTGTCGTGTCTGGGTGGCGTGGTGTCGGGGTGTCGTGGTGTAGGCGTGTCGTGTCGGGGTCGGGGTGTCGGGGGGTGTCGTGTCTGGGTGTCGTGGTGTCGGGGTGTCAGGGGTGTCGGGGTGTCGGGGTCGGGGTGTCGTGTCAGTGTCGGGGTGTCGGGGGGTGTCGTGTCTGGGTGTCGTGGTGTCGGGGTGTTAGGGGTGTCGGGGTGTCGGGGTGTCGTGTCGGGGTCGGGGTGCCGTGTCGGTGTCGGGGTGTCGGGTCGGGGTCGGGGTGCCGTGTCGGGGTCGGGATCGAGGTCGGGGTGTCGGGTCGTTGTCGGGTTGGGGTCGGGGTCGAGGTGCCGTGTCAGGGTCGGGGTTTTTCCTCTTTTTTTCTTTTCTTCTTCTTCCTCTTCTTCCTCTTCTTTCTTTTCTTCCTTTTCTTCCTTTTTTTTCCTTCTTCTTCTTCTTCTTCCTCCTTTCCTTTTTCCTCTTCTTCTTCTCCTCCTCTCCTCTTTTTTCTTCTTCTTCTTCCTCTTCTTCTTTTTTCTTCTCCTCCTCCTCCTCTTCTTCTTCTTCCTTTCCTTTTTTCCTCTTCTTCTTCTCCTCCTCTCCTCTTTTTTTCTTCTTCTTCTTCTTCTTTTTTCTTCTCCTCCTCCTCTTCTTATGTTTCTTCTTCTTATTATTATTTTTTGTTCTTTTTCTTTTTTATTTTTCCTTTTTTTTCTTCTTCTTTTCTTCTTTTTTTCTTCTAGGTTTTTTCTTTTCTTCTTTTCTATCTAAGTTTTTTCTACCTAATAAAAACTAACTAATATGAACTAATAACTAACTAATATAAACTAACTAAATGAACTAATAAAAACAGAAAAAAAACAGGAAAAAAACAAAAAAGGGGGGGAATGGTGGAGCTCACCGGAGGGTGGTCGAGGCGGCGGCGCTAGGGAGGAGGGGGGCGGCGGCGGTCGGCGGGGAGGAGGGGGGCGGCGGCGGTCGGCGGGGAGGAGGGGGTCGGCGGGGGTCGGCGGGGAGGGGGCGGCGGCGGGGAGGGGGCGGCGGCGGCGCTGTGGAGGGAAGGGGGCGGCGGCGGTACTGTGGAGGAGGGGAGGGGGCGGCGGCGGCGCTGTGGAGGAGGGGAGGGGGCGGCGGCGGCGCTGTGGAGGAGGGTAGGGGGCGGCGGCGGGGAGGAGGGGGGCGGCGGGGGTCGGCGGGGAGGAGGGGGTCGGCGGGGAGGGGGCGGCGGCGGCGCGGAGAGACAGAGAGAGAGAGATGTGAGAGAGAGAGGGGGGTTTGGGCGCGGGGGGCGAAAATTAAGCCCCCCTCTTTGCCGTCTGCTGGTAGACGGCAAAGAATTCTTTGCCGTCTGCCAGCAGACGGCAAAGACGGTGACCGTTAGCCCGTCCCCACCGTTACACTGTGGGGCCCCCTCACCTCTTTGCCGTCTGCTGGCCGACGGCAAAGAGTTCTTTGCCGTCTGCCAGCAGACGGCAAAGAAGTGGCCCGTGTGACCTAGCCAACGCAGTACCCCGTGGGCCCCACTTTGGTCTTTGCCGTTTGCTGGCAGACGGCAAAGAACTCTTTGCCGTCTGCCAGCAGACAGCAAAGAAGTGCAGATGGCAAAGAGCCTCTTTGCCCTCAGCATGTTCTTTGCCGTCTGCTTTATAAAAGCAGACGGCAAATATCCTCTTTGCCATCTGCCAGCAGACGGCAAAGAGCTGGCAGATGGCAAAGTCCCTGATTCCAGCAGTGTATTTTGAGCATTGCAAATTCTATACCAAGCATCTTTTAAGTTTTCTCCCTCCCTTTGCTTAAAATTAAGAACTTCACTCTCGGGAGTACTAGCGATAGTAGCAAGGCTAGCCATGAGTTTAAGCAATCTAACACACAAGCAAACGAAAAGCAAACGAAAAGACGAATGGAAGAAGGGCGAATAAAAAGGCAAATCTTTTTGGTTTTTTCTGAAAATCGTTTTAGAAGTGGGGGAGAGGAAAACGAGAGGCAAATGGCAACTAAAGTAAATGCAAGAGATGAGTTTGTGATGGGTACTTGGATGGCTTGATGTAGATCTCCCCAGCAACGGCGCTAGAAATCCTTCTTGCTACTTCTTGAGCATGCGTTGGTTTTCCCTTGAAGAGGAAAGGGTGATGCAGCAAAGTAGATAAGTATTTCCCTCAGTTGTTGAGAACCAAGGTATCAATCCAGTAGGAGATACAAGCAAGTCCCCAATAGGTGTACCTACACAAATAATCAAACACTTGCACCCAACGCTAAAAGGGGTTGTCAATCCCTTCACGGTTACTTGCAAGGATGAGATCTGATAGAGATAGATAGAATAGATTGCTTGAAAGTAAAGTAAAACAAAAGTAAAAATAAGGCAGAGAGATATTTTTGGTATTTTTGGTTTTAGATCTGAAAGTATAATATGGAAAATAGACCCGGGGGCCATAGGTTTCACTAGAGGCTTCTCTCATGAAGGAAAATAATACGGTGGGTGAACAAATTACTGTCGAGCAATTGATAGAAAAGCGAATAATTATGAAGATATCCAAGGCAATAATTATGCATATAGGCATCACGTCCGTGTCAAGTAGACCGAAATGATTCTGCATCTACTACTATTACTCCACACATCGACCGACTCCTGCCTGCATCTAGAGTATTAAGTTCATGAAGAACTGAGTAACGCATTAGGTAAGATGACATGATGTAGAGGGATAAACTCAAGCAATATGATGAAAACCCCATCTTTTTATCCTCGATGGCAACAATACAATACGTGCCTCGCTACCCCTACTTTGTCACTGGGTGAGGACACCGCAAGATTGAACCCAAAACTAAGCACTTCTCCCATTGCAAGAATTACCAATCTAGTTGGCCAAACCAAACCAATAACTCGAAGAGACTTGCAAAGATATGAAATCATGCATATGAGAATTCAGAGAAGATTCAAATAATATTCATAGATAATCTGAACATAAACCCAGAATTCATTGCATCTCGACAAACACACCGCAAAAGAGTATTACATCGGATAGATCTCCATGAAGATCATGAAGAACATGGTATTGAAGAACAAAGAGAGAGAAGAAGCCATCTAGCTACTAGCTATGGACCCGAAGGTCTGTGGTAAACTACTCACGCATCATCGGAGGGGCAATGGAGTTGATGTAGATGCCCTCCGTGATCGATTCCCACTCCGGCATATTACCGGAAAAGGCTCCAAGATGGGATCTCACGGGAACAGAGGCTTCCGGCGGCAGAAAAGTATTTTCGTGGCTCTTTTTGGTATCCAAGGAATATTTGGGAATTTATAGGCCGAAGAATAGGGTTAGGAGGGCTGCCGTGGGGCCACAAGCCAGGGGGGCGCCCCCCTAGGGCGCGCCCCTGTGGCTTGTCGCCACACGGCGGCTCTCCTGCCTTCATCTCCAAGTCTTCTGGGTTGCTTCTGGTCCAAGAAAATTTATTCCGAAGATTTTATTCCGTTTGGACTCCGTTTAATATTCCTTATCTGCAATACTCAAAAACAAGGAAAAAACAGAAACTGGCACTAGGCTCTAGATTAATAGGTTAGTCCAAAAAATAATATAAAATAGCATATTAATGCATATAAACATCCAAAACAGATAATATAATAGCATGGAACAATCAAAAATTATAGATACGTTGGAGACGTATCATGCTACTTTGAAGCACAAGTGTGGAAAAAGATAGTAGCATTGTTCCTTCTCTCTTTCTCTCATTTTTTTTCTTTTTTTTGGTGGGCATCTTAGGCCTCATTTTTTTATTTGGGCTTCGCTGGCCTCTTTTATTATTTGTAAAGTCCGGAGACTCATCCCAACTTGTGAGGGATTCATAGCTTCCATCATACTTTTCTCTCACGGGACAAATGCTCTAATGATGAAAATCATCACACTTTTATTTACTTACAACTCAAAAAATTACAACTCGATACCTAGAACAAAATATGACTCTATATGCAATATGAAAGTGATGGTGCGTGTCATGAAAAACGGAACGGTGGAAGTTGCATGGCAATATATATCAGAATGGCTATGGAAATGCCATAATAGGTAGGTATGGTGGCTGTTTTGAGGAAAATATATGGTGGCTGTTTTGAGGAAGGTGGGTTTAATGCACCGGCGAAAGTTGCGCGGTACTAGAGAGGCTAGCAAAGGTGGAAGGGTGAGAGTGCGTATAATCCAGGGACTCAACATTAGTCATAAAGAACTCACATGCTTATTTCAAAAGTCTATTAGTTATCGAAACAAAGCATTAGACGCATGCTCCTAGGGGAGAAGTTGGTAGGAGTTAACCATCACGCGCTCCCGACCCTCACACAAAGGTTGACAATCATTAAACAAATCATGCCCCGACTTCGTTACATAACGGTTCACCATACGTGCATGCTACGGGAATCACAAACTTTAACACAAGTATTTCTTCCAATTAATAACTACTCACTAGCATGACTCTCATATTACCATCTTCATATCTCAAAACTATATGCAAGGAATCAAACTTCTCATAGTATTCAATGCACTTAATATGAAAGTTTTTATTATATCCCTCTTGGATGCCCATTATATTAGGACTAAATTCATAACCTAAACCAATTACCATGCTGTTTAAAGACTCTCAAAATAATATAAGTGAGGTACGAGAGTTCAATAATTTCTATAAAATAAAACACCACCGTGCTCTAAAAAGATATAAGTGAAGTACTAGAGCAACATTGCCTAGCTCAAAAGATATAAGTGAAGCACATAGAGTATTCTAATAAATTCACGATTAAATGCGTGTCCTCCTCAAAAGATGTGTGCAGCAAGGATGATTGTGGCAAACTAAAAAGCAAAGACTCATATCATACAAGACGCTCCAAGCAAAACACATATCATGCGCTGAATAAAAATATAGCCTCAAGTAAATTTACCGATGGATTGAAGACGAAAGAGGGGATGCCTTCCGGGGCATCCCCAAGCTTAGGATTTTTGGTTTCCTTGAATATGGCTTGGGATGCCTTGGGCATCCCCAAGCTTAGGATTTTTGGTATCCTTGAATATGGCTTGGGATGCCTTGGGCATCCCCAAGCTTAGGCTCTTGCCACTCCTTATTCCATAGTCCATCAAATCTTTACCCAAAACTTGAAAACTTCACAACACAAAACTCAACAGAAAACTCATGAGATCCGTTAGTATAAGAAAAATAAATCACCACTTTAGGTACTGTTGTGAACTCATTCTTTATTTATATTGGTGTAATATCTACTGTATTCTAACTTCTCCATGGTTCATACCCCCGATACAACCCATAGATACATCAAAATAAGCAAACAACACAAAGAAAACAGAATCTGTCTAAAACAGAACAGTCTGTAGCAATCTATAGACTTCGAATACTTCTGTAACTCCAAAAATTCTGAAAAATTAGGATAATCAGGGAAATTTGTATGTTAATCTTGTCTAAAAATTTTAGATCAAAAGCACGTTCCAGTAAATTTACAAAATTTCTGGACTGAGAGCAAAAGTTTCTGTTTTTCAGCAAAATCAAATCACAAACACCGTAGACCATCCCAAAGGTCTTACTTGGCTCAAACACTAATTTAAACAAGAAAACACCCATACTACAGAGGTAATAATGTGTGAAACACTCAAAAACAGAAGCAAAAACAAAATCATAAAAATAAAATTGGGTTGCCTCCCAACAAGCGCTATTGTTTAACGCCCCTAGCTAGGCATAACGCAATAGATCTAGGTATTGTCATCTTTGGTATTGGCAACTTTTGTGAGGGCCTTCTCAAATCCGGGGGGCTCTTTCCTCTTCCCCGGGTTTGTAGGGGAAGAAACCATCTTAATATCCAAAATATCCAAACACTTATTGCAAAGGGTAATTAAAGTATTCAAGCGATTGAGGTTCCCACTAATATGTTTAAGGGGTTCGTGATATTGTTGTAACTCGACCAAGTGCTTATGTAAGTCACTCAATTTGTCGAGAATTTGAACTCCCTCTTCTGAGAAAACAAACCCCCTTTTTAGTGGAGGAACGCCCAAAATCCCCTCCAAAACTTCATAAGCAGCGTTCGTATCCAGTTCAATAAAATTCCCTTTTGAGGCGAAATCTAAAAACTCTCTATGATGCAAAGCCAATCCAATGTAAAAATTTCTAAGCAAAACCTTTGCATCTCATTTTAGGTTGGAGATACGATAAGATTCCATTAGCCTATACCAGGCATCTTTCAAATTTTCCCCTTGTTTTTGTTTGAAGTATAGAACCTCAAAATCTGGTGACAAAGGGGAAGTAGTAACGCTAGTCATGGAAACAAGTAAGAGATCCGGCAGGAAAAAAGGCAAACGAAAGAGAGGGCGAATAAAAAGGCAAATCTTTTTGGTTTTTTCTGAAAATCGTTTTAGAAGTGGGGGAGAGGAAAACGAGAGGCAAATGGCAAATAATGTAAATGCAAGATATGAGTTTGTGATTGGTACTTGGTCGGCTTGATGTAGATCTCCCCAGCAACGGCGCCAGAAATCCTTTTTGCTACTTCTTGAGCATGCGTTGGTTTTCCCTCGAAGAGAAAAGGGTGATGCAGCAAAGTAGATAATTATTTCCCTCAGTTTTTGAGAACCAAGGTATCAATCCAGTAGGAGATACAAGCAAGTCCCCAATAGATGTACCTACACAAATAATCAAACACTTGCACCCAACGCTATAAAGGGGTTGTCAATCCCTTCACGGTTACTTGCAAGGATGAGATCTGATAGAGATAGATAGATAGGATTGCTAAAACCAAAAGTAAAAAAAGGTAAAAAGATTGCAGCAAAGTATTTTTGGTATTTTTGGTTTATAGATCTGAAAATATAATATGGAAAATAGACCCGGGGGCCATAGGTTTCACTTGAGGCTTCTCTCATGAAGGAAAATAATACGGTGGGTGAACAAATTACTGTCGAGCAATTGATAGAAAAGCGAATAAATATGAAGATATCCAAGGCAATGATTATGCATATAGGCATCACGTCCGTGTCAAGTAGACCGAAACGATTCTGCATCTACTACTATTACTCCACACATCGACCGACTCCTGCCTGCATCTAGAGTATTAAGTTCATGAAGAACTGAGTAACGCATTAGGTAAGATGACATGATGTAGAGGGATAAACTCAAGCAATATGATGAAAACCCCATCTTTTTATCCTCGATGGCAACAATACAAATACGTGCCTCGCTACCCCTACTTTGTCACTGGGTGAGGACACCGCAAGATTGAACCCAAAACTAAGCACTTCTCCCATTGCAAGAATTACCAATCTAGTTGGCCAAACCAAACCAATAACTCGAAGAGACTTGCAAAGATATGAAATCATGCATATAAGAATTCAGAGAAGATTCAAATAATACTCATAGATAAGCTGATCATAAACCCACAATTCATCGGATCTCGACAAACACACCGCAAAAGAGTATTACATCGGATAGATCTCCATGAAGATCATGAAGAGCATGGTATTGAAGAACAAAGAGAGAGAAGAAGCCATCTAGCTACTAGCTATGGACCCGAAGGTCTGTGGTAAACTACTCACGCATCATCAGAGGGGCAATGGAGTTGATGTAGATGCCCTCCGTGATCGATTCCCCCTCCGGTAGATTACCGGAAAAGGCTCCAAGATTGGATCTCACGGGAACAGAGGCTTCCGGCGGTAGAAAAGTATTTTCGTGGCTCTTTTTTGGTATCCAGGGAATATTTGGGAATTTATAGGCCGAAGAATAGGGTTAGGAGGGCTCCCGTGGGGCCACAAGCCAGGGGGGCGCCCCCCCTAGGGCGCGCCCTGGTGGCTTGTGACACCATGGCAGGTCTCCTGCCTTCATCTCCAAGTTTGTTGGGTTTCTTCTGGTCCAAGAAAAATCATTCCAAAGATTTTATTCCGTTTGGACTCCGTTTAATATTCCTTATCTGCAAGACTCAAAAACAAGGAAAAAAATAGAAACTTGCACTAGGCTCTAGATTAATAGGTTAGTCCCAAAAATAATATAAAATAGCATATTAATGCATATAAAACATCCAAAACAGATAATATAATAGCATGGAACAATCAAAAATTATAGATACGTTGGAGACGTATCAGAGAGGATCATGAATCTCATGACAAGAACATTTAAGTCTAACCCACTTCCTATGCATGGGGACTTTGTGAGCAAACAATTTATGGGAACAAGAATCAACTAGCATAGGAAGGCAAAACAAGCATAACTTCAAAACTTTGAACACATAGAGAGGAAACTTGATATTATTGCAATTCCTACAAGCATATGTTCCTCCCTCATAACAAATTTCAGTAGCATCATGAAGGAATTCAACAATATATCTATCACATAAATCATTCTTTTCATGATGCACAAACCTAGAATTTTCATTACTCTCCACATAAGCAAATTCCTTTTCATCCATGGTAGTGGGAGAAAACTCAACAAAATAGCTATCATGAGACACTTGATTGACGTAACCACATTGAAAATTAAATCCATGATGATAAGTTTCATGGTTATCATTACTCATTATAGCATACGTGTCATCACCATCATCATAGGTGCCATGGGCATCCCCTAGCTTGTGGCTTTTCATATCATTAGCATCATGGATATTTAGAGAATTCATACTAGAAACATTGCAATCATGCTTTTCAATCAAGGAACTTTCATGAATCACCCTATAAATTTCTTCTTTCAACACTTCATCAAAATTTTCAGATTCATGATTTTCAAACAAAACTTCATAGAGATAATCAAGTGCACTCAACCCACTAGTGATTGGTTCATCATAATTTGATCTTTTGAAAAGATTAGCAAGTGGATGAGGATCCATATCACTAGATTTTTAGCAAGCGAAGATGCAAGGAAATAGAAGGCACATGCCAACACAAGCAAACAAAAAGAGATCCGGCGAGAAAAAGGCGAACGAAAAAGAGGGCGAATAAAACGGCAAATTGGTGAAGTGGGGGAGAGGAAAACGAGAGGCAAATGGCAAATAATGTAATTGCAAGGAGATGAGATTTGTGATTAGGAACCTAATAGATGATGATGGAGTCCCCTCGGCGCCTACGATAGGCACGTAGAAGAGGCCGCTTCCTCCCCGGAAACGACGCCAGAAATTCCTTTTGACATGGCTTGAGACTGTGTCGGTATTTCCCCAAAGAGGAAGGGATGATGCAGCACAGCGACGGTAAGTATTTTCCTCAGTTATGAAACCAAGGTTATCGAACTAGTAGGAGGATCACCACCACTCAATAAGCAGTACCTGCACACAAACAACAAATACTTGCAACCCGACGCGAAAGAGAGGTTGTCAATCTCTCTACGGTAAAAAGATAGATTAGGTAGTGATAGATAGGAGAGATAGATCTCTCAAGAACACCTCCGTGATGGTGTTTAGATTGGATCTCGCGGTTCTGGAACTTGCGGCGGCTGGAATTGTGTTTCGTCGACTCCCCTAGGGTTTTTGGAATATTTGGGAATTTATAGGCATCAGAGGCGGTGCAGAGGGGCCCCGTGGAGGGCACAACCCATCAGGGCGCGTCGGGGGTCCCCTGGCGCGCCCTGGTGGGTTGTGCTCTCCACAGGCCACCTTCTCGGCTCTTTTTTGGCCCACTGGGTGTCTTCTGGTTCAGAAAAAATCTCCAAAAAGTTTTGTCGCGATTGGACTCCGTTTGGTACTGATATTCTGCGAAGTAAAAAACAAGCAAAACAGCAACTGGCACTTTGGCACTATGTCAATAGGTTAGTCCCAAAAAATGATATAAAGTAGTTATAAAATGATTGTAAAACATCCAAGAATGATAATATAACAACATGGAACAAGCAAAAATTATAGATATGTTGGAGACGTATCAATTCCCTTCCTTTCAGAGCAGCGGTGAGCACGCATTTACGCGCACACCGGAGAGAGCACGAAGAGGAAAGGTGTCGGTTGACGGAGGGAAGTGCCATGAACATAAATAAGCACGCGCTGGGACGGAATGAAAAGCCATGACAAAAGCTAAGTTGACATAAATATCAACTTCCATTAAGATATACATTTGTATGCCCCTTCGTCTAGCCAAAGGTTTCGTATGATAAATTTTGCGTGTGATGGGACCTTACCGTGTTCGTTCGCGCCCGTGTTTTGTTTTGAGCCTGCTCAACAAAACGCGCGGCAGCATCAACACTGTCTAAGGTAATCATGCCAGCGGCGTGCCCTTGCCAGCAGAAAGCTAAGGACCCGTTCCTCAAAGCTATCACGGCAACGCGTCGTTGGCAGGTAACTAGAGCGCGCAAAGATAACAATCATACGAATGCCGATAGGGAAACAAAGGGGATAGCATACATTTGCATAAAAACATCAATTCAGCAAACATTAAAATAAAGAAAGTTCATGCCCTAATACGAGATACCTACTGTGTCTTAAGTACATGACAGCATGGCGAGAAGGAAGGCTTAAATTTAACTCCGGTGGCTCCCCTGGGTCCTTGAAACTTTGAGGATCCTGTCAGTGAGGGGACCGGGCTTCTCCGCGGCGGCCGAGGTGTCGGCGTTCGATGGCAGCTTCTTGAAGCCATTAGAGAGGTCAAGCTCCGGGTGGAAGAAGGCGAGGTTGCTCAAAACCATGAAGAGGGCATCGCGGGCCAGCTTCCGGGACTCGTTGGCAAAGCAGGCAGCCCTGTCTTCCTCATACGTCTTCAACCCCTCGATCAAGCTGTCGAAGAAGAGTGTCAGCTTGACGCTTGGAGCTTCGTGTTTACCAATGGAGAAGGCCCAGCTCTTCATGTTCATCTTGGCGATCTGAGCAGTGAGGCGCTCGGCGATATCAACCAATCTCTTGATCCAGAGGTCACGCTACTCAATTAAGTTCTCTAGCTTTTCTTCAGCGTCCTTCTGGGGGGTCTTCGCGCGGTTCACATGTGTCAGCAGCAGTTTCGTATGAGCCCGAACAGATTTGAGGTCGCTCTCCAAGGAAGCAAGCCTGGATTTCATATCAGAAATGGTGCCTTTGGCGGCGTCAAGACCTTGGCCCTTGGAGGAAAGCCGTGATCGCACCTCTCCCAGGGTAGCTTCTGCCTTCCGTGCTTCCTCCTTGAGGGCCTCGATCTCCTTGGTGCTCCCGGCAAGGTCCTTTGTCAGCTTGGTCAGTTGAACTTCAAGTTTGGCCTTGGCGGCAGATACAGCAGCTAGCTCGTCAGCCACCTTCTTCGGTTGAGCAGCGGACTCCAGGGAAAGCGCGTCAAGAGTGGTCTTGTGGCTATCCTCCATCTCCTTGGTGCGCTGTTGGGCGCGGGCTTCCAGCTCCTCCTCCTTGCCACGGAGAGTGGCCTCAAGGGCCCCTTCCCAGGAGGAAATGCTCTTCTCTTTGGCGTCCAGAAGCGCTTCGCGCTCCGCCAGTTGAGCCTTCCAGGCAGCAACATCCTCTTTGGCCATGGATAGCGTCTCATGCTGCCTCTTGAGGGAATGGACCTGCCGGTTATACCACTCCCGCAGCTCGCTCCCTTTGTCCCTCAACTGCTGGTCCACGAGCTCGGCGGAGTCACGCTACTCCTTGACCGCCTGCCACTTGATGTTGTACCTGCTCTGCACATCCTTGTGCCCTGCCGCTATGGATTCCAGAAAGGCCAAATCCTTGGTGTCGTCGGCAGTGCTATCAGCTCTTTCGATCTTCGGGGACAGCAGCGCCAGGATCCTATTGATTTTCTCATCAAGGTCTGCGCCCACTGAGAAGGGCGAGCCAGGAGCTGTGTGACTTAGCGGAGCAGTGACCAACACCAGGTGACTCTGGGGTACTGCAGAGTCGATGCCAGGGGATAACTGGGCGAGGAGGGCCTCATGGATTGATGGGGAGTCGTCTCTTCGACCACTGGGTCCAGGCCGGGCGCGCTGCCGGGGTTCAGCTCTGTTTCTTCTGAGGACTTCTGAATGTCCCCGGCAGCCAGCCCATGTTCCTTCGCGGCAGCGATTCTCATCGCTTCCGCGGCAGCGTCCTTCCCAATGTCTGCTATCTCTTCCAGCAACTCGTGCTCTTCAAGTAAAGGAGCTGCGGATTATCGCAAGAAACAGAGATATGGAAATCAGAAATCAACAAGACGCATAAAAGGGGAGAGCACAGGGGAAGTAAAAAATGCAAGCAAGTGGGATACCCGATGGAGGTTGCTGCGGAAGGACATCCCCTTCCCCGGCAGCGTCAGTTGCCGGTGTGCGGTCTGTCACCATCCTTCCGGTGATGACTTCTACACGGGCAAGCTCTTCGGTGGAGGCCCTTGCCGGCGAGTCATCCCCACGGGCGACGGTCAATGAGAAATCTTGAAGGGGAGGTTCCTCCTGACGAACCTCTCCCTGATACTTTTCTCCCGTCTCCCTGTCGGGAGTGGGGAGACACCCTTCCTCATCCCTGCCGATAGGCGAGGCCTGCGTTTGGGTCTCACGGAGAGGGCTGGACTGGGGGCTAGGTATGGGCTTCTCCTCCGCATCTCCTGCCGAGCCCATGCCTGCCGCGGAATCTGGCCCTACCGTGGATTTGGCCTGTTTGACCCTATGCGCAAGAGTCTCCTCGTCCTCGTCCCTGTCAAGGTCAACCATACAAGATCGATCAGGAAAATCAAGATTAAAGACTTTGACGAAAGTTGAGATCAATTGAACTCACTCCGAGGCGAGGAGCATTGAGCCCAGCTCATACAACGCGGGCGGTGGAGTTGACCTACCCCTCTTTAGAGTTGGAGGGACGGGGCTTGGCGGAGAGGCCGGGACTTCTGGCAAGGGCGAGCCGAGCGGAGAAGTTGGCCTTGACGGGGGGCTGGGGTCCACCCCAGAAACCCTCCATTGTTTGACGGGAGATGCTATGGCTTGGGAAAGGCGGGAGGATTGGCGGCGTGCTACTTCATGCACGCCACCCTTGGAGGTCGTCTTCTTCACCTTCGAGGGACCTCGCTAAGACGCAGGGCCCTTTGGCTCCCGGTTGGCGCGCTGACAGAGGCGGCACCCCGGCTCTGGAGCTTGGGGACCCTCTTCGAGCCCCTCCTCTTCCGCCTCCGGTTCCTTCGCCTCCTCTGCGTTGCCCCCCTCCTGGGTCCCTGTTACCACGGCTTGGGAACCACCAGCCCTGGCAGACTCCAATCCGGCAGCCTCCCCCAGAGCAAGATTTCCGCTCTCCACCCCAGAAGAGTTATCGTCCTCAGACTCCTCCTCCTCCTCTTCTCCAGAGGCTGCTCCCTTGGCGGGTCTGACAGTCTTGTCTTCTGCAATCCGAGCGGCGATGAAGGCTCTCTCTGCCACCCTGGTTGGCGCGGTCAAGTTGTCCTCTGGTTTGGAAGCTCTCTTCTCCAGACTGGAGACCCACTCCATCTCGCTCTCCAGGGTGGGCAGCTCCCAATCAGGCCTAACACTGGAGGCATCGCAATCAGGCATCCATTGCAGGATCTGGCCCCGGGCAGAATTGCGGTGCAAGGGGATGACTCCTGCTGGCAGATGGAACGGCCCAAGGTGGCCGAACAACTAATTTCACAGCCAGCCATGGCCGTAAACTGTCAGATTGTTAGCAGGGCCTGGGTATAGTCACATCCAGTCGGCGGGGCCATTAAACTCCCACGCAAACCTGTCCCTCTTCTGCAGTGGCGCAATGCGGCGGCGGAGAAAATCTGCTCCCACATGCTCGATGTTCAGCCCGGCAGCTTTGAGGCGGATGATCTTGTTCAGCGCCAGGCGGAGCTTTCCGTCGGTAGGACCCAGCTTGCCCCAGTCGCTGCCGCATGTGGCGCATCCGGTCCGCGCCGAGCAGAACGCGGGGGCCTTATCGTCCTTGATCCAGCACCAGTCACCCCTCCATTCTTCCCACTTCCCGCGCTGCTGCCCAGAAAGGTAATCCCAATCATCCTTCCTGCCTCGAGGGATCCAGCTTATATTCCCTGAGCGGTGGGATCTGTCTTCGATCCGAGGAAGGAAAAAGTGTCTGAACAATTCCACATTGGGGGCGACTACGACAAAGTTCTCGCACAAATGGGCAAAAATCGCCATGCACGCCACTGCATTGGGTGTGAAATCCAGAAGGTGGAATCCATACGCCACCATCATGGCGCAAAAGAAATCAGAAAAGGGGGGAGAGAGGCCGCAGTAAAAGTACGCGCAGAAGAAGCGGTACGAATCTGATGGCTTCTTCTCCTTGGGGCTGTCCGGCAGGGGCTCAGGTGCTCCATGCCCCTTCGTCACCCTCCCCCACATATAGGCATACCTTTTGATCAAGGTATTGCCATCCAGGCTCGACGGGGAAATAACCACATCTCCCTGTCGCCGCCTCTCCAGCACTACCGCTTTCTTCTTCCTCTCCTCGGTCGCTAGGTCCGCGGATGCAGCCGTCTGCTTCCCCTTGTTGGCAGCCGTCTTCCGCCCCATCCCTTGAGCTTCCAGGGGCGGCGGGTGGTCTGGCAGCGCTCGACAGGCCGGAAGTGGCGGCGGGAGCGGTTCTCTGGCTTGAGGAGGAAGATGAAGGACGGAGAGAAGGATGCGAATGAGCTGCAACCCTGCGCTTTGCCCTTTTTATTTAGGGGGACCCGCACGTGGGACGGGAGGACAGCATCCCTTCAACGCGTGTCCGTGCACTGTTTGGGGCCTAACCCAACGTGCCAAGCGACACGTATGGTTCATGCCCGGGGGCTTCTGTCGGGGTATACAAACAGGGGTGTTCATTCCCCCTAACTTGTGCACGGACGATAAGCCTCCGGCCTTCACGACCTGAACCCATTGGGAAAAGTTACCACACCACCAAGCAAGCACTCAAGAACCAGACCCCGGCAGCAGCAACCTGCCGAAGGCCAAGCAAACACCGGCAAGACCAACACAACGGCCCAGGAGGGACCCAAAGCACACCAGCCATGTCCCCGGAGCTTGCCGGGGACCAAGGTGCGCACATCTTAGGAAGACCCAGCAAACCATCCCCCGGCAAGCACGAGCTGACCAGCCACCGCTCCACCGCATCTCGACGCCAGTCACTTGTCGATGCGGTGTTGAGCCCTCAAGCGGCTAAGTGGCTCTAGCTAAGCACGTGGCGACGCACCAGAAGGCAGATTATACCTAGTTGACACCCGTCCAGCAGCGTGTCAAGACCCTGAGCAACGGCTGGCTAGGCGGTGGCAAGAGCTGCCGGGGATGCATCCCCGAGCTCCACCTAGTCTAGCAATCATGGTATTTTGACCTAAATGCCAGAGTTAGGTATGATACCTTTGTTAGCTATCTAATCGATAGATAATGACTATTTTGCCATTGTGGTTGCCCCTTGCACTATAAAAGGAGGCCCAAGGCAACCTAGCTCAAGATTCGGACTTTTGGACACTTGTACTCACGTAGTAGCTCTCCCCAATGGCATCCCTTGCCAAGATTGAGCGCTGCATGTTCTTCGTGTTCCTACTCGTGTTCCTACGATCAATCCACCAAAAGCAGGAGTAGGGTTTTACGCTTCAAAGCGGCCCGAACCTGGGTAAAAATGCCAGCGTCCCGATCGTCGTGCTGCCTCACGCTCTCTGCTCTTTGTGCAACGTGACCCCCCTTGCCGAACCACAAAGGGGCCTCTGGTCCCGTAGGTGAACGTGTGCATCCGTGCGCCCGACACAAATGGTTGACATCCGAGATATGTTGTTATTGCTTGCTAGTTGGTTATGTTATTGCCATGAGTAAATCTGAGACCTAATTTTTATCATTGACATGGTTAGTTCATGATCTTTGCTAAAAACCTGAACATTGAGTTAAACAATTATAACAACGAGAACAACAGAGTTTGTAAAAGTTTTCTTTATCACTTTTAGTTTGTTAACTGAATTGCTTGAGGACAAGTAATGAGTTAAGTTTGGGGGAGTTGATACGTCTCCAACGTATGTACTTTTCCAAACACTTTTGCTCTTGTTTTGGACTCCAATTTGCATGATTTGAATGAAACTAACCCGGACTGACACTGTTTTTAGCAGAACTACCATGGTGTTGTATTTTGTGCAGAAATCAAAGTTCTCAGAATTGGATGAAACTTTATGGAGATTTTTTATTGAATATATAAAAAATACCGGAGCGAATATCCACTGGAGGGGGGCCACTAGTTGCCCACAAGGCAACAGGGAGTGGCCACCCCTGGGCGCGCCCTGTTACCTTGTGGGGCCCACGTGGCTCCGCTAACCCTAATTCCAAGCCTATATATTCCTATTCTTTGAGAAAAACATAAGAGAGAAGTTTTCATCGCGTTCTACGAGACGGGGCTGCCGCCGCCTCCTGTTCTTCCTTGGGAGGGCTGATGTGGAGTCCGTTTGGGGCTCCGAAGAGGGGAATTCATCTACATCGTCATCACCAACCCTTCTCCATCAACAATTCCATGATGCTCATCACCGGGAGTGAGTAATTCCTTTGTAGGCTTGCTGGACGGTGATGGGATTGGATGAGATTTCTCATGTAATCGAGTTATTTTGATAGGGCTTGATCCCTAGTATCCACTATGTTCTGAGATTGATGTTGCTATGACTTTGCTATGCTTAATGCTTGTCACTAGGGCCCGAGTGCCATGATATTAGATCTGAACCTATTATATTTTCACAAATATGAGAGTGTTTTGGATCTTATCTTGCAAGTTGTATGCACCTATTATGTGTTATGATCCGTAGACCCCACGGTGACAAAAATTGGGTTCATCTCCGGTGATGACCATAGTTTGAGAAGTTCATGTATTCACCATGTGTTAATGCTTTGTTCTGGTTCTCTTTAAAAGGAGGCCTTAATATCTCTTAGTTTCCATATGGACCCCACTGCCACGAGAGGGCAGGACAAAGATGTAATGCAAGTTCTTATTATATGCACGTATGACTATATACAGAATACATGCCTACATTATATTGATGAATTGGAGCTAGTTCTATGTCGCTCTAGTGTGTAACTGTTACATGATGAATGTCATCCAAATCAATTATCCATTACTGATCCATGGCCTACGCTTTTGGATTATTGGTTTTCGTTAAGTTACTTTCGTTACTACTGTTGTTACAATCAATACTATCTACTGCTTTTTACTGCTCCTATTGCTTTTGTTACTGTGCTACTAAAAACTTCATTGCAAAATAAATTCCAAGTGTGGTTGAATTGACAACTCAACTGCTAAGACAAATAAATATTGTTTGGCTCCCCGTGTGTCAAATAAATAAATTTGGATGAAATACTACCCTCGAAGACTGTTGCGACCCCCTATACTTGTGGGTTATCAGGGGCATGCGAGTAATACTTTGCTTAGAGGGCTTCTAGGATTTCACAATAAATACTTGAGTTCTTTATGACTAATGGGAGTTTTTGGACTATACGCACTTCCGCCTATCCATATTTTGCTAGCCTCTTCGGTACCGTGCATTGCCCGTTCTCACCTCGAGACTTGGTGCAAACTTCCCCGGTGCATACAAATCCTGTGAAATGACTCACTTGTTCACACATAAGCCTTATATATCCTTCCTCAAAACAACCACCATACCCACCTATTATGGCATTTTCGTAACCACTCAGAGATATATTGCCATGCAACTTCCATTGTTAGTATCTACATGACTTAAACATTCATTGCCATATTGCTTTGCATGATCATATAGAGCTGACATTATATTTTGTGGCAAAGCCACCATTCATCATTGTTATAAATTTTACGCTAGATCATTGCACATCCTAGTACATTTCCAGAGGCATTTATATAGAGTCATATTCTTCCAGTTTACCGAGTTGTAAGTAAATTAAAGTGTGATGATCATCATTATTAGAGCATTGTCCCAGTGAGGAAAAGAATGGTGGATACTTATGAGTCCTGGAAAAAGTGGGGATGAGGTCCATGAGACTATTCTAAAAAATGAAAAAGAAGAAAAATGAGAGAAGAAGGGGCAATAGAGAGTCTTCATGATTTGTCACTTTCATATACTAGTGGGATTTTTACATTATCTAACTTGGCTTGTATATTCCGATGACGAGCTTACTTAAATGCTAGAGGTCTTCATGAGCAAGCAAGTTGGATGCACACCCACTTAGTTTCATAAAGAGAGGTTCCATACACTTATAGCTCTAGTGCATCTGTTGCACGGCAATCCCTACTCCTCGCATTGAAATCAATTGTAAGGTCTCTCCATTGCCTAACTATCAGCCGCGTCGATGCAAGACTTTCTCAAATTTTTGTCTTCCCTTACAAACCCCAATCATCATTCCCTTTTCCATCAAAAGTGCTAAGTCCATGGCTCACACTCAATTATTGAGTCAAGTTGAAAAAGTTCAAACAAGAAAAAGTATGATACAATTGCTTGGTTTGGCACCAGGGTGTTCATGATTTATACTTTATGTTAGGAAGACCAAGCTATGCCATTCTTACGTCATTAAATATTTAGGAATACCATTATTTCGCATTTTTTTATTTTGAAAGAAAATGATTATTTTCTAGCACTCTTGCATATTATCATTTTGATATCAAATATCAATCGCTTCTCAATATTCATACCGCAAAGGATTACACGATTAAGACATGTTAGGTAGCATTTCACATCAAAAAGTTGTTTTTATCATTTACCTACACGAGGACAGGTAGGAATTACGCTCGGGATGCTGATACGCCTCCAACATATCTATAATTTTTGATTGTCTCATGCTATTATATTATCATTCTTGTATGCTTTATATGCCCTTTTATATTATTTTTGTGGACTAACCTATTAACTAAGTGCCTAGTGCTACTTCCTATTTTTTTGCCTATTTCTTTGCTCATACGATGAAACCTTTCGGTGATTTTTTTCTGCATTACGAGATACCCTAGAAGCTTTGGGGAGAAACCAAACAAAGTCAAAACATGATGAAACTTTTCGGTGATTTTTTCTGGACTACGAGAGACACTAGAAGATTTGGGGAGAAACCACAAGATGTATGAGGGAGCGACAAGCTCACACGGTGCGCCCTATAGGGGGCACCATCAACAATTGTCGGGCCCACGTGGCTCCGTTTGACCTAATTCCTAGACTATAAATTCCCAAATATTCCAGAACCCCCAAAGTGAGACCCGAAACAATTTTATCATCGCCGCAAGCCTCTGTTGTTCCATGATCCCATCTAAAGGCCTTTTCTCGTACTCTGTCGGATGGGGAAACCATTAGATAGGCAATCTTCATGGACCTTGCTACCTCCATGATGACATGTGAGTAGTTCCTTCAAGACCTACGAGTCCATAGCAGTATCTAGATGGCTTTGTCTCTCTCTTTTTGATCTTCAATACAATGACCTCTTAAAAGATCTATTCAATGTAATTCTCGTGGTGTGTTTGTTGGGATCCGATGAATTGTGGGTTTAGGATCTGATTATTCATTGAAACTATTTGAGTCTTTTGAGATCAATTTATATGTGATTTTGTAGCTATGTACGCTTTCTGATCTATAATTCTTCTTTGGCCAATTAGATGAGTAGATCTTCAGAGGGAGTGGTGCATAGTAGTGGGTTCAATCTTACGATGTCCTTACTCTGTGACAGGAGGGGTTGGAAGACACATATTGTATTGTTCCTACTAAGAATAAAACGACTGTGTTGAAACATATTGCTTGGTCTTACTTTGTCTACATTATGTCATCTTGCTCAAATTGTTACTCTGTTTGTCATGAACTTAATATTTTGAGATGCGTGATGGATAGCGGTCTTGGGGTGCAGTAATAGTAATAGGTCTAGTTGATTTAATGATATACTTGCCTGAGACGTAATGCCTATATATGAATCATGTCATGAAGAATCATAATAATCATATCTATGTGATATTCTGTCAATTGCCCAACATTAATTTTTTTACCCACCGATGCTATGCTTATGTGTCGAGACCTGGTCCCGTGACAAGGCCCCAAATCTCCGCACTTACTATGTCAGTCCCTGGATCAATAGCTGATACGCACAGTCGATGATGAAATACTAAGAATACATCACATGTCATAGTATTGAGAACGAAGATCCAGTGCAATACAATACACATTAGCCTAGCTCATGGCTAGCCTAACGTACAATCATGTAGTGAAGTAATAATATAGTCTTGTTGCGTCCAACAACTCACATGCAAGAGTTGAGTATAGTGTCATAACCATACTTCATAACCCTCCCTTCGATATGGTAACCTGCAACATGATACATTGCAGCCATAAGGGTCAATACTTTGGATGTATTGGCAAGCTTCACCAGGATTGGTGGAACATAAACATGCAATTTGGTGTGCATGTGGTTGGTCTTCTTTTGCGCAAAAATAGTTTTCCCTACCTTTATAATAGTGGTCTACTCTAATAGCAGTATGACACTCCCGGTAAACCCCGGTCGTAGTCTAGAGTGACTCCAATAACCCCCGGTCATAACCCAAAGCATTTTGAGTATGTGGACTTCGGTAAACCCCGGTCATCCCAAGCTTCTCTACGGGGACCCTGGTCAACCCCAGTCCTCTGTGATCAGCCCCAGAACTCCCCGTTGGTTCAATCCATGAATTTTAATGGAAGAGGTGAATGAGATCAATTTGATAATTCTCGGATGAGTTGCTCAAAGTTGTCCGTAACCGGGGACATGGCTAATCATTAACAGTTTTATACACTCTGCAGAGGTTTGTGTACTTTACCCATGATTCCCGATCACACCATCCAGCTACTAAACTTCACTTGTGAAGTAGCTAGGTAGATCAAGACAAGACATGTGGGAAGTAGTTGCCCTCTCAAAAACGATAGACCCAGTCCAACCTACGTGCAAGACTACATCTGCTGGTCTGCCACAGGAGGGTTCCCACAACCTACTCAATCCTGACAAATCCCATATTGTCCCACGGTCACACATGGAAGCTACTCAACTTTTGAACCCGTACAATCTCTGGTACCTGGGTGGCATTCCCCACCAAAGACTACACTCCGATGACCCAATCAAAGCCAGTCCACCCATACACTACAGGAAAAACTGTGTGTAGAGACGTTCATTTTCATAGCTAGAGACGTGTTATTTCATCTCTAGGCAAAAAGAGAGTCGCTTTAGTAAAGCGTCTTTGGAGCGTCTCCTCATGGACCGTCTCAAAACAGGTAGACGTGCTTGGTTAACGTGTCTACATGATATGAGACGCTATATTGGGACGTTCAAAATCATCTCTACAAAAATAGAGACGTTCTGTTACACGCTTGTATCGCGCCTCCAGTCATGTGGGTCCATTGCTTATAGACGTTATGTTGAGACGACATATTCGTCTCTAAATATGAAGAAGCTTCTTTGGCTATAGAGTATTTTACTTTAATCACATTTTGATTATTAATTTTACTTTGTATTCCTCATTTCAAACCGAGTACCTTATTATGCTAGTGACGCATGCACAGATTGATCAAATATCACTATATAAAGGCATCAACGCACATCACGAATTGCATTCGCAAGTAATCCATTCTCACAATTTGCATCCTTTGAAACAAATCTAGGAACAAATACATACACTAAAAGTGTATGGACTCCACAACTGAATCAAATCAGACATTCATATGAAAGATGTAATAAGTAATTAAGAGAAGATACTGCAAACTAGAACTAAGCTGTCCATACATCATACGTAATATGTGTTCATTTAAAGACTAATTCTTGTGTAGCCGCCCTCGCTCCTGCAATGTGTTCCAATTCCAAATTCTTAGCTACCCTGGAAGAAAAATTAACAGTGAGAAGTTTAGAACATAAGCTTTTGCATTAGTGCAACATGAAATGTTCTTTGATGAAACTATGAGAGATGTACCTTACAAATGTCTTGAGGTTGGTTTTGGCATTTTGACCTAAAAAACCAAGATACTGCCTACTAATATATTTTCTTGATGTGCTTAGGGATGCGGGAAGTTATACACTTGGTTCAAGACCACCTTGCTTGGTCGCATTGGTATTTCCAGCATGAGCATTTTCCAATTCTTGACCACCATGTGCTTTCTACATCTGAGGTTCATTTCAACGGTAAGTAAACTTATACAAAACTTAGGAGTTGTTTGACAATGAAGAAGAAATTTATGCACACTGGCACAACCATGTGTTCATGTGGTGTAACCCATTCTTTGTTAGTGAACTGTTGGTTCGGTAAGTTGATTCTTCAGGGCCTTGATTGGCTTTATCAAACTTTTCAATACGCACTTTCACCGGTTTAGGTTTAAAAAATCAGAGTTATGAGATTTATTGTCACCTTCTCTTTGATATGATAGATGTCGGCAAGGTTAGCAATCAAAATCTAATAATATGCTTGTCAAATAAAGATGCAGTAACTAATCAAATGATGCATAACTAATTTGTTTAAAGTGGTAGAAGATGCATATGGTAATCAAACTATACGATGCCATAGATAAGATCTATAGAACGTGTTTAACTCGATTTATTGGTGGACTGATTATGTCGGGCTAGAGCTTGCCTTAATTTCAATAGAAGGCATTTAGCTATCACCAGAGCTCGCTAGTGAAATGGCCCATTAGCAATTTGATTTCTATCTCGCTGGTAAATGCACTCAACTGTTGGACAAATATGTTCACAAAAACTAAAGCTGTTGATGGATAGATAAAAACCCTCCGGCAATTTTAGAATGATTTGGGGACAACGACTCTCAAATCAGAAAGCCACAGATCACATGGATCACAACGATGTGTAGTCCATATATTAGATAGGAAAAAGCATGTGCTCATAATAAAAAATCAACAAAAGCACTCAACTGCCATATCCCAATACTTTGATTATTTCTTGCAAAAGTAAATATAAACAGTACTGCTAAAAATATATAATCATTGTGCCAGTATCTCCTGCAAAGATCAAAAGGGGAAATCAGTACAGAAAATTTAAGTGGTTCTGGAGTAAGAAAACAATCTCATCTGTTTGGCCGACTTGCATTGCACGTAAAGTTATGCTCAAAATATTATGCTTGACCTGGGAATAATGTAGTGTTGTAGTATATTGCCAATAAATCATGATAAGTGTACTGGGAGCCAATATACTCCATAAGACCCGTATAGACAGAACTAAATTCTGAATAAACTGTACTACATAGTCATCAAGCTGTAGCATTTTCTCAGTATGTTAGCAAATCAGCACATCAGGTTTTATATGTTTGAACATCATGTGCAATTAAACCGGAATTCCTTCGATCCATGAAACGGAACACAACGTAATAGAGAGATCAAGAATAAAAATGGCTTACCAATTACCATGTTATATTAGAGATGCAAATCATGGACTTTTTGCACATGCAGGCAGGAGCTGGACCTCCAAATCTGTGTCGTCCGCACAAACCTGCACGCAATACCTGTTAAACCATCTGTTTAGATTAGGAACCAGTTAGGTATACAATTTTCTGTACTATATGCACCCACCTTTATATCTGAATTTAAAAGAAATGACAATTCATCTAATTGTAGAACTAAAACTTGCTGCAACGAGATATCACAATGAAGAATGAAAAGAACCCCCTTCCACATGTTTTTTCTTTACAGAAGTAAGAAATAACAGTCTAGGAAATAAAAATTGTTAGTAATCGTTATGATGTATGTGCTAATTACTAAGCACGTACTCAGATAGAGTGAAAAAGAGATCAAAAGTACACAAACCAGCAAAGATGAAACAGCGATGTGACGTGTACCAAGGCTAGAGAAGTCACCACTGTGGTTCCACTGGTGTCCACCACCATCCCATCAAGTGGCGGCGACTATGGCGGACGGGGTGACATGGGTCGGTCATCCAATAGGTGGGGGTTATATACTCCTAAAATAGCGGTCCAGAAGATTCGGGAAGAGGCGTTTGAAGTTGTTGCCATAAAATTCAGAATGAACCTCCTAACCCATCATAATCGCAAGATGAACGCGTGAATCATACCATTGCTCCTCCCCAAAATTACACACGTCATCACTCAAAAAATCCACCGAGAGGCTGAAATGAACTCCAAAAAAAAGGAGAAATTGATTCCTGGGGGAGATTGAGCCATACATATTGTCTCTTGTCTGGATCTCTGCACAAAACAAAACAAGTAGTACACAATAATTACTAGTAACTAATATAGAACCAAATAATAAGTTAACAGAAGTGAACAACGTCCCTCCCATTGGCATTGAACATTACCACTTTACAAGATGACAAGTTCATAGTTCGGTCTAGTTACAGGTTAGTAACTAACAACCTAGCAGGCTAGCACTATTTGGCACATAAAAAAACAATCGATTGTGTACTGTGATGATCTGAACATGAACGCACAAAAAAAGAGTGTGTACTGTGTATCACTAACAGATAGAGGAGGACGGTCTCAGGATGGATCCAGATCCTCTAACATTCAAAGGGATGTCAAGTAAGCTACAGCAGCCTAACTTTCCTTCGCTAGATTTCCATGAATTCCCGCCCAACACAATGTTTTAAGAACAGTGATTACCTACTGTCAGATCTGAGCAACAGTGATTTTTGAACAGTACCCATTCTCTGACTTGCCTTCTTCACTTTGTACAATCGGGATACTGTAGCTCTCTAACTTGCCTTGTGCAAGTCAGAGGATCTGTTCCCCTCAGGATGCCCTGGAGCTGCACATACAAATGGGGGGCATCACGCGAGGGCAGGTGCTGGTTTGGTACCCATGGAAGGGGAGGCAGCAAGCAGCCGAACAGGCTAAGCGCCGCTACTTTGATTGATTGATGGTAAAAACTGTACAGGATATGGTATTCAAGGGATTATATTACCTGCTGGCAGGGCGGCGCAGCGACTGAACACGCGGCAGATCTTCGGCTGGCGGATGACACCAACGCGGATGCGGCTAGGTGACGGTGAGGACAACGTCGGGAGGAGCGCGGCATGGCGACTATAAGGACGACGAACGCCGATGGGCTCCAACTACCAAGATTGCTGATGGACGAGAAAGGGATTCGAGGGCGGAGCAACCGGCGGAAGGCAGCGCTTCGGGGTAGGGCTGGTGCCGCACGGGGAGGGGGAATGGGCGGCGCGCGTGGTGGGCATGACGCCGGCGTAGATTGTAATTTGGAGGTTGGGAGATGGCGGCGTGGGGAAAATATCTGGGATTATACGGAGAGAAAAAATCGAGAGGCGCGGGAAGTCTTTGGCGGTAAACAAAATATATTTTGCCGCGCCAAATTTCGTTAGGCGAAAATAGTTTAGGAGCCCCAAATTTGGATAAGCGAAAAGAAAATCCCAGAGAAAATGGAGATTTCACTGATTAACCCTATATGTATATACACATCCAATGTAATATTCACATTGTTTAATAAAAGAATATGTGATAGATGAAACGGGGGGGAGTGATACTCAGAATAATGATGGTGGCATCCTCAAGCTTTGAGTGTGGCGCAGAGCAACCTGACCATGCAGCACATCACTATAACGCCTTTGGATATTGATATTATAGCAGTGGTCTATAGTTAATTTGCTGGTACAATGTCTGGTTGACAAACTCAGTTTGGTATGGAGGAACAGAAAGATTGGTCGTAGATTTAAAAAAAAACTCCCGCAAAAAAAGACAAATTAAGCAAAAAAGGGGCTGACATGGGTCTATGTCATGTAGCGAGATGACACGTAGAGATGGGAAAGGTCATGAAAATCTCATCTCTTCGAGACACTGTCACGACCATTGACGTGCCAGTGCAATATTCTAAATTTCACATATCTACGAGTCGGAACTAAGGCACCGAGGCTCTCCCCTCCCCTCCCATAACACCGAAAATGAAAGCGGTGCCGACGGGCTCGACATGGGTGGCGGCCGGTGGGGAATAATAGCATGAGCTTATCGCCTCGTGTAATTACTTAGTCACATGTCTGAATTTTAGCATGGTTGGTTTTAATAGCTATCCAGGGTATAAAAAATCTGTGATTATTTAAAGTTTTCTCAACTCCAAAAATAGATATGCATACTAAAACGTGTCAAAAAACGTCTCTACGTTAATTAAAAATAGATATTTTCCTTTTAAATATCTAGATATATGAAAATATTTGTGGCGCTCTGTAAACGTCTTAGGAAGCGTCTCTAGCCTCCTAGTGTTCATGAGCTTAGAGACGAATCCAAAGAGCGTCCCAGAAAAAGCGACCATACGTTTCTATTTTGTTGTAGTGATATCGATTCATTAATTAAGTAGTAGTTAAGTAGTCAACCATGCGTTTGTATGGTGGAACAATAACTGGTGTTTCCCAATCCACGTTATAGCAGCTAAGCAACTACTTGTGGGTTACAAGGTCGGGGTATAATGGACCTACTCATACTACTGGGCTTTGTCAAGCATAAAGTAAAATCCTATAGGGGATTCCTAGTTGAAATCAACTACAATGAATGAAAACATAGGTTATAACCAAAGGTTCCACTTGCATGTATTGACGATCCTTCAGTCTCACAATGCTTGATCAACACACTTCGCTCTCTGTAATAATCTATCGCAAGTAAAGCGCATTCATGAACAACCATACAATACAATCAAATAAACAATAAGTGTTGTGCATGGTGTCAGTGCCATTGTGCTGTGTGATCAAGTGTCAAGGCTTAACTCATATGAGTTTGGATAAAAACATAGTGGTTGTCACTTGGAATACATGTGACATAAGGGTTCACATGCAAGTCTCTGTAAAGGACCATCACATAAGAAGTATGTGATGTCAATGGTGGTTGTCATATCCAGTCAAGGGATCATAACAACAGGGTCTTGGTCTACAAATCTTGGGTAGCCAAGTTCATGTTCAAGTTTGAAACATAATTTATACTTGTTGAACTTTCATGAGCTTGGATACACTAGGGTCTGAAAATGATAACTTGGTCTAGCATTCAATCAAATTTGGATTTGAACTGGGGTTCAACCTATTTGAATTCAATTTGAATTGAGCTTATAATTTGATTTGGTTTCACTAAATTCAATTTGAATTATGAACACTCATAATCCATTTAAGTTGGTTCAGCTTAATCCAAATGTCATCTTCATAATCCTAAAGTCATATATAGATTCAATATAATGACTAAAGTTTATTATTAATTAAGTTTCAACTAAAGTCAATTATAAATCCAACATAATTACTACAGTTGATTTATTTGACTTAGTTTATCTAAGGTCAATTATGTCGGCATTCTGGGATCGGGGGTACCCAGACCTGCCTGCCTGCAGCCCAGCGCGTGGCCCACCTCGACGGCCCAGTACGGCTTGGCAGCAAACCCTCCAAGGCAAGACCCTCACAGAGGTCCTGGCCTCGCGAGGGGAACAACGCCAAGACCTCCAGGGGTGTAGGACCAAAAGTATGTCTAGAGGGGGGGTGATTAGACTACTTGACCAAATAAAATCTACTTTTTCCCAATCTTAAGTGTTGGCAGATTTTAGCATTCATAGCAAGTCAAGTACACCCTACACATGCATGTCTAAGAGTATAGCAGCGGAAAGTAACAACAAGCATGTATAGTAGAGGGTAGGAAGAAGATCAAACTCAATTTGTAGACACGGAGATTTTTCCCGTGGTTTTGATAGGTGGTGCTATCGTACGTCCACGTTTATGGAGTCTTCAACCCACGGAGGTTAACGGTCACGAGAGTCCACGGAGGGCTCCACCCATAAGGGTACACGAAGTAACAACCTTGACTATTCCATAACGGCTTCCGTCCACGAAGGACTAGCCTCACTATGGGTAGATCTTCACGAAGTAGGCGATCTCCTTGCCCGTACAAACTTCTTGGTTCAACTCCACAACACGAAGTAGGAGGCTCCCAAGCGACACCTAACCAATCTAGGAGGCACCACCCTCCAAAAGGTAATAGGCTCGGCAATGTCGATGAACTCCTTGCTCTTGTGCTTCAAGATGATAGACTCCTCAACACACAATCACTCTCTCACAGATTTGGCTATGGTGGAAGAGATTGATTTGGTGGAAAGCAACTTGGGGAGGCTAGAGATCAAGATTCATATGGTTGGAATGCAATGGCATGATCTCAACACATGAGTAGGTGGCTCTCTCTCAGAAAATAGGATGGGGCAAGTATGGAATAGTTCTGAGTGCTTCTCTTTCGAGTGGGTGGTGGTGAAGGGGTATATATAGGCATCCCCATAAATCCAACCGTTACACCTAAAGTGACCAACTCGGTGACACCGATGTGTGAATCTCGGTGGTACCGAAGTGACCAAAAGGTGACAACTTTTGAATCTCGGTGAGACTGATATATAAATCTCGGTGGTACCGATCAGGTGACCAACGGTCAGATTGCACAATCTCGGTGACGCCGATCCAACAAACTCGGTGGTACCAATTTTGTGAATCGAGGTAACAGAAAGTTGGCAAACCAAACTCGGCGGCACCGATGTAGAATCGGTTGCACCGACTGGCTAGGGTTTGGCATGGGTCTGTCTGAGTTTGGGAATCGGTGGCACCGAGTGGAAAGTGTTGGTTGCACCGATTTTGGATATTTGACTTTGGACAGACTTTTGTGGAAGAGCTTGTGGGTGTTTTTGGTGACTATCACTTGTGCACGTATGAGCATTTTGTTCACCCAAGTACCTTACCCCCTTTTAATAGTATTGGCTTTCCTATGGACTCAAAGTGATTTCTCACAAAGTAAAATGTAGAGTCCTCTTGCTTGAAGCTTTGCCAATCCATTTCCTTGCATCTTGGGGGTATTTCCACAATCCTTTTGCCATCCTATCATTGAACTTTTCCTGAAATATGCTTAGTGGAAACATTAGTTCAATGACATATATGTTGTTATTAATTACCAAAACCACCAAGGGAGCAAATGTGCTTTCAATCTCCCCCTTTTTGGTAATTGATGACAACATATAGATCAAAGCTTCGACATATGATATAATCAATGAATATAATCGTCGCTTTGAGAAGTATGTGATAAGCAAGAGCTCCCCCTAAATTTGTGCATTATTTTAAATTTGCGTTTGAATGCAAATGCACAATCAATTAGGTACATGGGGCACTCTTCCATGTCACATACTACTTGGTGGTGTGCGAGAATAATAAGAATGAACATCATAGCACAACACAATCAAGCAAAGGTGAATGATCATCTCATAAGCATCATAATGATAGGAAATAGTAGCAACACACATTAAGCGTATAATCAAACACCAACAAAAGTTTAACAAGTAACCAAAAGATCAAATGTTTTGAAAAAGCGATGAAAACCAAACGCTCTCTCACTCGAAGCCTAAAGATCTATATACACTTCTCCCCTTTTGGCAACAAGTTACCAAAAAGTTCAAAGAGATATAGCTAATCGTTCTTGGGCTGATCTCCTCCGGTAGCTGGTGAAGGACTCGAGAGAACTGCGTCAGTGAAGACCTCTGCTGATGTCATGGATGGAGTTGGAGTGGCAACTGGAGGTGCTGGAGCTGATGGAACTGAGGAGGCTGTAGCAGGTGCTGATGAAGAAGGCCTCAACTCTGGAGCTAGCAGTGTGGCTGATCTGGCCTGGGTAGTGAAGTGAGTGCCTGGCCTGAGAGGAGAGTCATCCTCATCATCTGAAGTGTCGGGACTGGGCACGCTGTCAACTTCCTTCTTCAGCTCGTTCACTGTCTTTGTCAGCCCATCCACTTTGTCATTTAGAGTCTTGATCCTATTCTCAAAGATCCTCACAAGAATATTCTGATTCTCCTGTATGTCCTTGATGTCCTTCTGCATTCCCTGAATGGTAGAGATCAAAAGATCCATTTGCTCGTTCCTGGATCTAGGGACCTGAGCACTAGTGGCTCTAGCTGCCTCTGCCTCTGCCTGTGCTGCAGCTGATGTGGGATGATCTGGGTCCATCACCACAACATTGTCCTCAAGATCTGGCTGTAGGGGCAAATGGGGCCTGTCAAGAGCAAAGATGTGCTTCTCCAGCTTGGAGTTGATGAGCATCTGAATGTAGGGTGCATAGCAGCATGAGCGCTTCTGATCAGTAGCAACCCTCTTCACAGTCTCTACAATCAAGTCCATCACTCGTATCCTGGTGTGTCTATCAAGATGGATCAGCATGTTGATGGAATAGCCTCTAATCATCTTCTCATCTCCAGACTTAGGCATCAAGGTGTGCCTCAAGATGGTGTTCATGGTGCGGAGGACGGCCTGGAGGAAGTAAATGGATCCTAACTTGTGAGATTTCAAGTTAGCAGCAGGGATCTCATTATACATGTTCTTGATAGAATCATGGCTCTCCTTGGATTCAGAGTAGACATCCAAGTCACCATCTTCCACATCTGGGACTCCTAATATGGCAGTCCATTCATCAACAAAAGACTCATATCTTGCTCGTTCAGTCATCCACACAATCCTACCATCTCCATAGAAATGAGCAGTGGAGTAGAATTGCATGATCATCTCGTCGTTCCATGCAGTGAATTCTTTGCCAACAAATTCATCTAGGCCAATGCAATGAAAGTTGTCTTGAACATTTGGAAAGTAATCTACATTTGCCTTGATATACTTCCAGTCAACGTATCTCATGTCACTCACAGCTGGGGTCTTGTCAAGCAAGATTGTCTCATAGAAATCTTGTTGCTCCTTGGTGTAGAACCTGTAGTCCACAGCTGTTTTCCTTCTCTGGGCATATGGATCAATAGCTCTCCATGCCCTCAAATCAGAATCCTTCCTCTTCTTCATATCTTTAGCAAGCAGGTGGCTGGCATTGTGTTCTGGAAGGTGTGGTCTGAGCTTCATCAAAGCAGTGATATCATCATCATCCTCAGCTTCCCTGAAAGTGGAGGTCTTGTTCTTGGAAGAAGCTGGTATCTCTCTGGAGAACCTCTTGGGTTTATCAGCAGAAGCAGCCTTCTTGGGAGCAGACTTGGTGCTCTTGGAAGTGGTAGCTTTAGGCATAGCATCTGCCATAAGCTTCTTCTTCTTCTTGGGAGGGGCCTTTGCAGCTGGCTCTACCTCCTCCTCTATAGCAGTTGCTTCCTCTAGATCCTCAAACATAGAGGTTTGCCTGCCCACAACATGGATAATCCTCTTTCTGCTCTTCTTCTTCTCCCCTGCCTTCTTAGGCATAGACTTCTTGGGAGGCATAACAGACATGGTTGCTCTGGAGCTCTTAGGTGCTCTCACTGTCTCAGAGCTAGCATACTCCTTTCTGATAGCTTTCTTCTTCAAAGTAGTGGCAGCAACATCTTTCTTAGGCAACTCATCAGGGATGAAGTCCTCATCCTCCTCATCAGAATTGAGCTTCCTCCTAGTTCTTGTAGCAGCCTTGGGCAAATCAGGAGAACTAGGCACATCATCAAAGCTTCCCTCAGGACTAGTGCCTGAGTCCATGTCAACACTCTGCTCTCTGAAGTTGTTCTCACTGTCATCTGAAGCAGACATCTCTGACCCTGTGAATAGAGTGTATAAGAGTGGAGAAGACGAGTCATCACAAAATGCAGACATTTCAAAAGATTGAACTAAGATTTCTCAAATTTTGTATTCTGCCAAATGTATGTTGGTACAGCCGTGGCAAAAAATTTCAAACCCACCGAGACAAACAACCTGCTTTCCAAAAACTTGGCACCATTTTCGGTCACACCGAAAATTAGTACTCGGTTCCACCGAGGTGTTCTCAGTTAGCCAGAAAAACCGAATCGGTGCTACCGATTCTTTTGCATCGGTTCTACCAAGATTCATGTGGCGGACGGCAAAACCTAAAAAATCGATCATTCGCTATTCTACTGGAATTTCTAGAGGATAGGGAGGTTTGCAATCGGTGGTTTATAGATAAAAGTGACTCCAATGCGCAAGAATCGGACGGGGAGCGCAAGAGAGGATCGGATCCGTACCCTAGCTTGGTGACGGTCCGCTACAACGAAGCCGGCGGCGAAGATGCCCGTCGACGGCGAGGATCCCAGCGGCGGCGGAGCACGGGGAGACAAGGGCGACGACCGGGGGGTCCTTTTGGCAGCTTAGGGTTTTGGAGCACGACGGTTTGAGGAGTGAATTTCAAAGCGTCGGGTCCATAGCATATATACCCCTTGCTGTCGGTGACACCAGTTCGAAATTTTTGGTGTCACCGAGTTTCTCAACTGTCAGCTGACAGGAAAACTCGGTGTAACCGAGAATAAGGAATCGGTGTTACCTAGATTGAAAAACCAGATCAACCCTAGGCATTCGGTGAGACCGAGAATTTTGGTTGGTTCCACCGAGATGCACTTGGGAGGTTTTGGAGTGCATGCCTTTTCGACACGGAACTCCGAGTGCATCTCACACAGAGGGATCGAGAAGTGCTTGTTCAAGTTTTGTGATGCAGCAAGAATGAAATATGAGGTGAGAAAGCATAGATAGCTAGAGAGTGGTCCTAGGCATTCTTGTCCATCCAATTGGCAAAAGAGAAAACAAAAGCCAAATAGCAACAATTGGATGTCCTCGAATGGATAAATAAATGCAGACCAACATGCTCACACAATAAGATGTCAAATGAAGTCATGGCAAACATGCACAAACATACTAGCATCTATCAAGCATTTTGGCGATGACGGAGTCATCTATATATGAGTATATTGACTTAGGAGCCAAGTAAGAATACTTGAACATAGGTCATACTCATCGCTTAAGCACAAGTGGGGTTACCACTTTTACAAAAAGCATTTAATGTTGTCACATACTATGAGATGCTTTGACTCAAGTCTTAGAGTAAAGCTCCCCCTTGATGTGACATCCCCCCATAGGAGGGATAAACTAACCTTGGGTTTTGTCGATGAAGACTTCATGTAGGTGAAGTAGTGGTGGATGCTCAAAGTTGATGAAGATCACCATGAGTTGGGAGCATCCTTGTTGTTTCCTTACTCTTCTCACCTACATGGGTTAGTCCCAACACACAAGAGACAAATACAAGGATATCTATGGACATGGAGTGCAAAGCATGAGTGATGATGTCCATTGATTTGTTGATTACCTTGTCCCTTGCTTACCTTTGAGGGAATGTGTGACTCCTTGAACTATTGCATAGAGTTGATGTTGATTGCAACTAGTTCTTGCCAATAAAGAATGTGTCTGAATTTCATTGGCAGAGTCACCCCTCAAGAACTTTCTAGTTCTTCTTCTTGGGAACCCACATCAACTTGATGGGGATCCTTGGTGTTGAAGTAGCCCTTGTAGAAGTTGAGCTTGAAGTAGCCTTGGGAACCCACTCCACCAAAGCTTGGGATTCATCTTCATATGAGTCAATGTCCTCTTGAAGCTTGTTCTTGCCCTTGAGCTTGTGGTCTTGTGGTGGAAGGTCATCTTGAGTGTTTGTTCCCTTGGGGAGAGTATTTTCATACTTCTCCTTTTGAGGAACAAGCTTGGGCTTGGGGTATTGACCTTCTTTCCATTAGCGTTGAAGTAGCCAATGCCATGGTTCTTCCGGTATCCTCCGTGCTTGCATACAATTTCCTCAAATTGCTTACACCCAGCAAGACTCTTGTAGATACCTTTCTCTATAATTCCTTTCAATAAAGCATGTTCTTGCTCGAGTGTAACTTGGCTAAGAGAATCATCATTAGTGGAATCAATAGAACTATTAGAAGCAACATCATTGGGTTTAGCATTTTTATTGTTGCTACTAGATGAAGAACCTTTCTTGCCTTTGTTACTAGTTTGCTTAGACTTAACTTGAGGCATGAATGTAGACAAGAGTAATCGTTTGGCTAGATAAGATGAAGTCTTCTTTCGGAGATCGTCATTGACAGCTTTAAGAAACTCATGCTCTTGCTCTAAGTTGAGCTTCTCGAAGCGTAGCTTCTCATGAGTCCTTACAAGATCTCTATGATCTTCGAGAGTAGATTCATGGGCTAACTTAAGAGTGTTTAATTCTTTAGTTAGTTGTTCTATCTTATCATCATCAAATGACTTATCTTGCCTAGCATGAGAATTATTAAGTTCTTTTTTACTAAGATCACTAGTTTCATCAAAGTGCAAGTCATCATCACAAAGTAAATCATCTTCATCACTATTGAAATCAAGATACTCGGGGTGTGATACCTTGGGACCTTTAGCCATGAAGCAACTTCCACTCCCTTCATTTGGAGAATCAAATAGATCATAGGAGTTGGTAGTCAGAAGTGCAAGTCCGACAACACCTTCATCTTGACTATAGTCGGAGTTGGAGTGATAGCTTCTCTCGGAGTTGTTGTCGGAGTCGGAGCCGGAAACCCATTCACCAACATGAGCTTGATGTCTTCTTCTTGTGTAGCTCTTGGTGTACTTGTCTTTCTTCTCCGAATCCCTACTTCTCCTTGAGGGTCTTCGTTCATAACGATCATCTCTACTCCTTCTCGCTCTTTGAGGTGATTCATTCCTTGAGCTTCGTCTTCTAGGTGACTCGTATCTTCGTTTGTAGGGAGCCGTGCACTCATTGGAGTAGTGTCCAGGCTTCCCACAATTGTAGCAGTTGCGGTCACGACTTGACGAACGCTTCTCTTCATATCTTGAGTTGGAGCTTCGTTCTTTGCCTCTATTTTTGTAGAACTTATTGAATTTCTTGACCATGAGGCTTATCTCTTCATTGGTGACAAGGTTGTCACTTGAAGTTGCGGGAGCATCACTTGTGGCTTTGTAAGCACCGCTAGACTTGTTGTGAAGCTCTTCTTTGTCTTTGAGTGTCATCTCATGAGCAACAATCCTTCCAATGACTTCCGTAGGCTTGAGATCTTTGTAGTTGGGTATCATTTGGATCAATGTGCACACGGTGTCGTATCTCTCATCCAAAGCTCTAAGTATCTTCTTGATGATGAATTTGTCGGTCATTTCTTCGCTTCCTAAGCTGGCAATCTCATTTGTGATGAGAGCTAGCCTAGAGTACATCTTAGCGACTCCTTCACCATCCTTCATCTTGAACTTGTCAAGCTGACTTTGAAGAACATCCAACTTGGATTCTCTCACGGAATCGGTACCTTCGTGCATATAAACCAAAGTATCCCAAATCTCTTTTGCATTCTCAAGACGGCTGATTTTGTTGAATTCTTCGGGGCATAGGTAGTTGAAGAGAATATCACATGCTTGAGCGTTGTATTGTAACATCTTCAACTCATCCGCGGTCGCTTCACGATCCGGTTCCTTTCCATCACCAAAGAATTCACCTTGCAAGACAACACAAACAACAGCCCATACGGCAGGGTTATGACCAAGAATATGCATTTTCATTTTGTGCTTCCAACTAGCAAAATTAGTGCCATCAAAGTACGGACCTCTACGGTGATAATTTCCCTCACTAGACGCCATACTCTCCTAGGTTGTGAGACCAATGCAATGGAGACCAAAGCTCTGATACCACTTGTAGGACCGAAAGTATGTCTAGAGGGGGGGTGACTAGACTACTTGACCAAATAAATTCTACTTTTTCCCAATCTTAAGTGTTGGCAGATTTTAGCATTCATAGCAAGTCAAGTACACCCTACACATGCATGTCTAAGAGTATAGCAGCGGAAAGTAACAACAAGCATGTATAGTAGAGGGTAGGAAGAAGATCAAAAACAATTTGTAGACACGAAGATTTTTTCCCGTGGTTCCGATAGGTGGTGCTATCGTACGTCCACGTTTATGGAGTCTTCAACCCACGAAGGGTAACGGTCGCGAGAGTCCACGGAGGGCTCCACCCATAAGGGTCCACGAAGTAGCAACCTTGACTATTCCATAACGGCTTCCGTCCACGAAGGACTAGCCTCACTATGGGTAGATCTTCATGAAGTAGGCGATCTCTTTGCCCATACAAACTTCTTGGTTCAACTCCACAACACGAAGTAGGAGGCTCCCAAGCGACACCTAACCAATCTAGGAGGCACCACCCTCCAAAAGGTAATAGGCTCGGCAATGTCGATGAACTCCTTGCTCTTGTGCTTCAAGATGATAGACTCCTCAACACACAATCACTCTCTCACAGATTTGGCTATGGTGGAAGAGATTGATTTGGTGGAAAGCAACTTGGGGAGGCTAGAGATCAAGATTCATATGGTTGGAATGGAATGGCATGATCTCAACACATGATTAGGCGGCTCTCTCTTAGAAAATAGGATGGGGCAAGTATGGAATAGTTCTGAGTGCTTCTCTTTTGAGTGGGTGGTGGTGAAGGGGTATATATAGGCATCCCCAAAAATCCAACCGTTACACCTAAAGTGACCAACTCGGTGACACCGATGTGTGAATCTCGGTGGTACCGAAGTGACCAAAAGGTGTCAAATTTTGAATCTCGGTGAGACCGATATATAAATCTCGATGGTACCAATCAGGTGACCAACGGTCCGATTACGCAATCTCGGTGACGCCGATCCAACAAACTCGGTGGTACCGATTTTGTGAATCGAGGTAACAGAAAGTTGGCAACCCAAAATCGGTGGCACCGATGCAGAATCGGTTGCACCGACTGGCTAGGGTTTGGCATGGGTCTGTCTGAGTTTGGGAATCGGTGGCACCGAGTGGAAAGTGTTGGTTGCACCGATTTTGGATATTTGACTTTGGACAGACTTTTGTGGAAGAGCTTGTGGGTGTTTTTGGTGACTATCACTTGTGCACGTATGAGCATTTTGTTCACCCAACAGTACGTTACCCCCTTTTAATAGTATTGGCTTTCCTATGGACTCAAAGTAATTTCTCACAAAGTAAAATGTAGAGTCCTCTTGCCTGAAGCTTTGCCAATCCATTTCCTTGCATCTTGGGGTATTTCCACAATCCTTTTGCCATCCCTATCATTGAACTTTTCCTGAAATATGCTTAGTGGAAACATTAGTTCAATGACATATATGTAGTTATTAATTACCAAAACCACCAAGGGAGCAAATGTGCTTTCAAGGGGGTGGCCTCCCCAGGCTGCCTCCCGAGGAGTGGAGATCTCTATGCAGGTACCCGGCCTCAGGAGGCTGCGATGACGTGAGCCATGACGACCAAGGCCAGGCGGGCGCCAGCGGGCGCAGAGGGGACAGTTTCCTCTTTCGTGCTAGGGAGGCAAGGACGTACGCGGGTTCCCAAGGAATCCCCCAAAGGTTTCCATTCCAGTGCAACAAGACCAAGACCATGAGCTCGGCAGGACGGATTTCATCGCCGAGCCCACCTCTGCGTGAAGCCCAGAAGCTTTGCAGGCGAAGACCACCATTAGTCAGGATAAGACGTACCTCTTGTCCCATTTCAAAAATGGCCGTTGTGGGATCCCTTCCCGCCTGTGCGATAAGGGAGGAGGACCAAGGCCACTATAAATAGGGACCATCACCCACCGTAGAAGGGGCGAATCGATCCACCCTGACCCAAGAGCCCTCGCGAGGTCACTCAACCACTATACTAGTTCATCCCCAAACCTCCTCGTGAGGCCAATCCACCAAAAGCAGGAGTAGGGTTTTAAACCGCAAGATGGCCCGAACCTGGGTAAATCTCTGTGTCCATCTTCTCGTTCACCCACGCGTATTCAGTAAGGCTTAGCTATGGAGTGGCGAGATTGAGGCTAGTGTTGGTTGAGATCTTCACACACGCCCCAGAGTTCGAACCTTCTTGGGTCTGCAGAGCGCCGATTCCGACATTTGGCGCGCCAGGTAGGGGGCGTGTCGTAATCCTCCCTCCAGTTTCTTCGTCTCCGCTTCGTCGCTCCTATGGCCAAAACTCGCCGGGCTTGCGCCGAGCGCCGGGTTGCTCGCGTCGCCCAGACGACGCCCGTGGGCCGCGGCGTCCCGCGTCGCTCTGCCCCTCCCGCAGCTAACGCTGCCGCCAACCCAGCTCCTCCCGGGCAGCAGGGCTCGTTGCTGCTGCCCACCGTGCGGCCTGATGACCGCGCCGTTACTCCGTCCCTCGCTTCCGCCGCGGCGTCGTCCTCCCGCGCTCGCCGCGGGCCGGCGAACGCGCGGGCTGCGAGGCTCGTGGCGCGCGAGCTACTGCGCTACCACCCCGCCAACGACCTCTACGACGACTGGCGTGGTCGCACCGCCGAGCCCGTCACCACCGCCAGCGAGGCCTCGGTGCTCTTCCCCATGGCGGGCTTGAGGGATTCCACCTGGAGAGCTCCCGACCTAGCCGGCGTGGCGAGAGGGGCGCTCGGGCACCGATTGGAGGCGCGCTTTGATGCGCGCCCCCACAAGCAAGGAGCACTACGCGAGGCGCCAGGCTCGTGGGGCTTCATCACCAACGCGATCGAGGAGCTTCTGGAGATGCGGGCCATGCACGGCGAGCGTCGCCCTGCACCACCCAGTGCGTCCGCCGCCCCCGACGTGGGCAGCGGGCTGCACGTCCGCATCGACATCCCGGGCCTCAACGGGGCCGCATCACGGGGCCTCTCCCGGCCATCGCGTGTCGACCACAGTAGGGCCTACCCCTGCAGCCGCGACACACGTACCCACAACACCGAAGACCGCCAAAAGCTCAAGCCCCTCCGTGACGAGCATGTAGGCCGACATCCAAATCGCAACGGCAATGGCACCGGCCGCAGCAACGACGGGTGGAACAGCCGCGGCCTCGCGAGTGGCCTCTGCCAGGGCTGGCGCAAGTGGCCATGCGAGGACAACAGGCCTGGTTGGCCTTGTGAGGATGCCCGGCGTCAACCTCGCGAGGCACGCCCTCAATCTGGGGGCTATCACAAACAGGCGCCCATGTCTTCGGGCCGGGTGTCGCCTACCTGGAGACGGAGGGTGGAGCAGGCGCCCATGTCTCCAGGCCGGGCGTTGCCCGCCTGGAGATGGAAGGTGGAGCACGCGCCCATGCCTCCAGGTCGGGCGTTGCCCGCCTGGAGACGGAGGGTGGAGCACTCACCCATGTCTCCAGGCGTGGCCCTGCCCGCTTGGAGATGGAGGGTGGAGTGCCCGTACAGGGCGCCCGGACACCCCAGCAAGGCGTGCCGGGGTGCCGCGCCGGGGACCAACCTCGTGCTTGGCGAGAGGGTCCGGTGACAGGTCCCGTCAGCACTGCAAGGAGTCGCGGCGCTACCCCGAGGGCGGCATCCGCGTCCGGGCCCTCGGGAGCCAGAGACCTCGCCCCGAAGCGGGTCCTCCCCAGAAAGGGCGCCCGTGGCCTCCTGCCATGCGGGAGGACCCGTTCGGAGCCGACCGCACCCCAGGGCCGCCGCCGCACGCCTGGGGACAGGGGATGGTGTCCGCGCCCTGGAGGCATGGAGCATCCTACGCCTCCCCACGCTCTACCCGTGACACTCTCACGTAATAATGAGTGGGTTGTACACGCCCGGAGCCCCCCGAGGAATGCCGTACGAGGCCGCGGAGGGGCTCCCACCCATGCCCAAGTGGAAGCCCCATGCTCCACGCTGGCGGATGACACGGTCTTACAACGACTATGCCCATGCCTAGTGGAAGCTCCATGCTTCGCGCTGGGGGGAAGGCTAGCTTAGGTGCCGGACGCGGCTGTTCTTTGCTCTCTTCTATAACCGAATTTGCCATTTTTTGGAATGAAGTTTGAAGTTTTCGCGTCTTTATCCGAAAAGAGGGGTGGGAATTTGTTCTCCTTACAGCGTTTCCCATCTTGAGTCTCGTCTTCTTTTAAGAGGTTTGGCAGCTGCCAGCTCTCTCTCTCTCGCGCGCGCGCGGCCCGCGAGCGAGGGCTGGCTGGACATGGTGTGCACGTTCGAGCCCAGCCCCAGCGGCGTTGAGGGCCTCCCCCGAGGGCCCAGGTCACAATAGCCGTGGGCCTGCCCGCGCGCACACCTCGCCAAGGCTTTGGCGTCCGAGTCCTCGCGCGATGCTCTCAAGCGAGCCAGCGGGCACACGTGGCCCGAGGCCTCTGTCGAAACATCCACCTCCCGACCCTGGCCAGGCACCGTGACCCGGTAGAATGGTAATGGTCGACCCCTCCCCAGGGGCTGCAGGCCCACGACGAGCGAAGGAAAGGTGGCATGAGGGAGTACAACGTTAATTCATACATCATAAAGGAGTTCTTCCAAAATACTCTCACACCCCCACGGGGTCATGTTCAAAATCTTGACAGGTAAACAGGAAAAAGACAACGTAGGGAGATGCGTTGTCGCTATCGCTGCTCTTGCCGTCGCCACCACCGCTGTCAGACATGCGCTCCTCGACCACAGGCTGGCCCTCGCCCTCAGGGGGGGAAAACTCCGCAATCAAGTCGTCCACGTGATCCTCTACCCAGTCCTCAAGGGCACCTTGAATCACCTTGGGCACGGGAGCTATCACGGCTTCAAAGTCGAAGTTTGGGTCGAGGCGAAGAAGATGGCTGAAGACACATGAAGACGCCCATGCGAGGAGGTCACAGTGCTTCTCTTCCACGAGCTGGCGAACCTTCTCTGCGCCCCGTTCAAGGCGCTCCACAATCCTGGTGAAGAAGCCAAGGTAGCCGGCGTCGTCGGGAACAAGCGGGATGGAGACGCTCTCATTGCAGATATTGCTCAGGGCCCGGTGGGCCCTCCTCTCAAGGGTCTGGAACATCTGGGAGCGCATGTGTTGCAGCCCCCGGGCACAGTCCGCCTCGTCCGAGGCCTTCTCCACGAGAGAAGCAACATCCTCCACCTTCTTGTAGAGGAAAGACAGCACGGCCTTGGCGGCGGCCTGGGCGTCCATCGCAGCCTTCTCGCATTGCTCTGCCGCGGCTAACTTCTTCTTGAGGCCGTCAGCCTCACCTTTCAGGTCGTTGCGCCGCTTGCAGAAACGGGACTCCTGAAGCTTCATCCTCTCGCGGTAGGGCCTGGCGAACCTCCGCCACCCTCTCGTCGACCTCTCCCTGGATCATCGCATCCCGGGAGGCGAGGGAGTCCTCGGCAGTAGCCACTTGGCGCTCCATCACCTCCAGCCGCTCGCACTCCAGGCTTTGCTCCAGTGCCTCCATCGTCAGCGTGTCTTCAAGTGTGCGGAGCCTCACTTCGCCCGTAGACGGCCCGCCCGCCGAGGCCTCCAACGCGGCCTTGCACGCCTCGACTTGTCGCTCGAGGGCGGCATTGGAAGCTTGAAGCTCTTTCCCGTGCTTCTCTGCAGCCTTGCGCCGGCAGTCCGCGACCCGGGCCTCCTCAAGGGCACGATCGCGGGCCTCCCTCGCCGCGACGAGGGACTCCTCAGCTTTTGTGCGAGCGTGCTCATGTTGCAGACGGCCGAGGTTGATGGCGAACTCGAGCCGGCGCCATTCGCGCGCCAGGCGCAAGCGCTCCGCCTCCAGGTGTGTGTCGACGTCATTGAGCTCAGCCCCGAGGCGGCCTAGCGCACTCACCATGCCTTGAAGGAGGCCGTGCTGGGCGATGCTGCGACCGCAAGCGAGCTCCAGCTCTCGACCGGGGTTTTCCTCCACCCCCCGGTCGGTAGGGAAGGCACGCGAAGGCCCACCCGACTCCGGCAGGGATCTGGGGGCTGAGGGTCCATCGTCCGGCCCTCCAACTCGGGGCTGGGCCTCATGGGAACTCGCCCCCCCCCCCGCTCAAAGAAGGCGCCGACGCCCAGGGCGCCCAGTCGCCAGGAAGGATCTAGGGGCTGAGGGCCCTCGGCCTTGCCCCCGCAAGCTGGAGGCCACGCCTGAAGAGGGACACCGGAAACTCAGGCCAAAAGCCTCCCAGGGATGGCTCGGGCCCATGTACGGGAACCTCCTCGCGCGCAGTCATGTGGCTCGCAGGGCATGAGGCCGCTATAGGCCCATCATCTTCGGGAGGTGGTGGCGCAAGCGTGCCCTTTCCTTCGTCAAGAGGGGACCTGAGGAGCAAAGATTCAGAGGTGCACATCATGCGGAAGTCAAGGGAAGTCGGACGCTCATGTGTGGCGATCCACTTCCTCTTCCTCAGGGCCCCCGAGGCTCGGCCGTCGCGACACCCGGGCTCCTTCCTCTTCCGACATGCGCAGGGACTGGGGGACGACTCGCTAACGTCTGGCGCACGACACCATACGGCAGGGGTGACAGCCGTACCTCCGGGTGCAGCATCACCTTCGCTGCTTGGAGGGGCGAAGGCAGATTCTTGAGGGACGAGGGCATCTGGGCGCTCCTCTGCAGTCGCGCGAGGGGCGCTGACCTCAGGGCCCCCAGGGGTTGGGGCCACCATGAGGGGGTTGTCACGAGGTCCCATGTGGTCCTCAGGAAGCAGCCCCCACTCGTCAAAGCATGGCATCTTCTGGGCGAAGGCTCCCCCGTTCGGATGATTGTACAAGGGGAGCCCTCCCAGAGGAAGTGCGGCGGGTTCCCTGCCAGTCAGGAGGCGGAGCACCTCGCGCAGCGAGCTGGAAGGAAGGGAAGGCACCTGAAGCCTCATGGCGTCGTCGGGGCCGGTAAAGGCCCACATGGGGCGAGAATGGCGCTGGAGGGTAGCAATTCGCCGATGGGTGAACCCCCTCACCACCATCGCCATCGTCACCCCCACCTTCTTTAGGTCGGCCAACCTGGCTGTAACCCGTGCGAGCCGCGGGTCGACAAGCTTCGCGTACTCCCAACCGAGGCTTGGCTCCGCGGGGGCCGCCAGAGTTTCGAGCAGGGGGTTGTATGCGTCGGCGTCGACGTACACCCACTGCCTCTGGAAGCCCTTCGCATTCGGATGAAGCTCGGCATCGAGGGCCGCGCCCGCTGCTTGGAACGATGCGCACCCCGAGCACTGCCCGTTGGTGACCATTTGGAGGGAGAAGAAGTGGCGAAGCAGAGCCACGGACGGGGAGATGCCCACGAAGGCCTCGCACAAGAATGTGAAGGCAGAGAGGAGGACGATGGACCCAGGGTCGACATGCAATGCGTGGACCTGGTAGTGCGTGAGCACAATATTGAAGAAGTTTGAAAACGGCGGCAGCAAGCTAGAGAAGAGGGCATGGAGATGAAGGGGGATGTTGGTGGCCTCCAGATCGACTGAAGCCTGAGAGGCGGGCCAGATCTTCGTTGCCCTCCACTCATTGGTATCGGCGGCGATCGCCCGCCGGACCTTGTCCAGCCCTTCGAGATTGAGCATGGAGGACCAGCCCAGCGCGGGCTCAGGCCCCGGCTGGGGCTCCGACGTCATCGAGGTCCTGCCCCTCTTCTTCTTGGGAGCCATGGCGGAGGGACATATTGGATCGAGCGCGAGATCCGGCGAGGAAGGTGCGAGCTTCCGGAGGAAGGAGGAGTAGAAGGAAGGCGCGAGGTGGGACAATGATGGCTCTGCTACGTGCGCCAGGCTTTTTGTCACCAAGGGCGGTTGCCGAGGCGACGTGGGGAAGTGGAGGCGTCCGCATCTCATCATGCGCCACGCGTCGAGCCAGGCCCGCAGGCGATTGGGGCCCACGGCGCTTCGGCCTTCCTTCCTTGGCTTCACCGCGAAGCCAACCCGAGCGCGCATAGGGCCCGGGGGCTAATGTCGGCGTTCTGGGATCGGGGGTACCTAGACCTGCCTGCCTGCAGTCCAGCGCGTGCCCACCTCGACGGCCCAGTGTGGCTTGGCAGCAAACCCTCCATGGCAATACCCTCGCAGGGGCCCCGGCCTCACGAGGGGAACAACGCCAAGACCTCCAGGGGGCGGCCTCCCCAGGATGCCTCCCGAGGAGCGGAGATCTCTATGCAGGTACCCGGCCTCAGGAGGCTGCGATGACGTGAGCCATGACGACCAAGGCCAGGCGGGCGCCAGCGGGCGCAGAGGGGACAGTTTCCTCTTTTGTGCTAGGGAGGCAAGGACGTACGCGGGTTCCCAAGGAATCCCCCAAAGGTTTCCATTCCAGTGCAACAGGACCAAGACCACGAGCTCGGCAGGACGGATGTCATCGCCGAGCCCACCTCTGCGTCACGCCCAGAAGCTTTGCAGGCGAAGACCACCTTTAGTCAGGATAAGATGTACCTCTTGTCCCCTTTCAAAATTGGCCTTTGTGGGATCCCTTCCCGCCTGTGCAATAAGGGAGGAGGACCAAGGCCACTATAAGTAGGGACCAGCACCCACTGTAGAAGGGGAGAATCAATCCACCCTGACCCAAGAGCCCTCGCGAGGTCGCTCAACCACTGTACTAGTTCATCCCCAAACCTCCTCGTGAGGCCAATCCACCAAAAGCAGGAGTAGGGTTTTACACCGCAAGGTGGCCCGAACCTGGGTAAATCTCTGTGTCCATCTTCTCGTTCACCCGCGCGTATTCGGCGAGGCTTGGCTGTGGAGTGGTGAGCTTGAGGCTAGTGTTCGTTGAGATCTTCGCACACGCCCCAGAGTTCGAACCTTCTTGCGTCTACGGAGCCCCGATTCCGACAAATTATGAATCCTAAAATAATTACTAAGGTTCTAATAGTTTCAAAATGACTTGGGTTTGAACTAAATTTAATTTGAGTTCACCTTTCCCTATTGATCAAGTTTTAACTCCAATCATAAGCTACCTACTTTAATTTGATTTGACAAATTATTTGAACTAGTTTTATTTCAATTTAAACCTAGGTTTCAATTGAATCTCAGCTAGGTTTGAATTAATTCCAATATTATTTGGTTTACCTAAACTCAAAATTAATCCAAATTTAATCACTAAAGTTCAATTTAAGTTTCTGCAACATTTGTTTAATAATTATTCTACTAAATAATTCCATAATTCAAAGTAATTAAACCTAATTAGGTTTAATTTTCTATATGAATTCTGCTCTAACTGTATTTCGATTAAAATATATGTTTAAATTATTTAAATTTGAACTCACGTGTCTTGAAATGAAAGTATGTTTAATTAGATTCAATTTGCAAAAAAGAATCAATTAATTTGGATTTATATATTACAAGTTATATCCTATTCAAATTCATTTTGTTTGCATTTGAATTTTAAATTATTCAAACATGAAATATTTCTGGACAGGGTGAAAGTAGAATTCATAAGGATCATTTTGCAAAAAGTTTCACTTAATTTGGACTTCTAGATAATTATTTATGGGTGTTTTAAATCCATGGTTTTTTGTAAAAAAAAATACATTTTAATTCAATTAATCTGGAAAATATCGAACGGACAGGGTGCTATGTGGCGCTCTCTGATCGGCTGAGGGGGTTTGTCGCTACGGTGCTACACGGTGGACGACCGAAGACTAAGAAGAAAACGGTTCGGGGCGATGGGCTTTGTGAGCCATTGGATCAAGTGAGATCCGATGGTGAGTGTTATATCGCAGTAGGCTTAGGGGGTTGCTCACCGAGGACTCGTCGGCGTTGAGCTCGATGCTGGTGCGTGGCTCGGGTGTCGTCGGGTTTGATGCTCCGGCGGGTTCTAGGCACGGCTGAGGGCAAGACTCGACGTGGATTGACGATCTTGAGCTGGTGGTGGCTGGCCTCGGGGACGACGGAGACGATCGGAGCGGGGTCGCTGGAGTCTGCATGCGGCAGTGGGGGCGTGGTCGGGCGGCTCGCTCTAGTGCGGTTTTGGACAAAAGAGAGGGTCGGCGGGGCATGCACGAACGTGTGGAGTCGAATGGACAAGGCGAGGGGGTTCAGGGCTCACCGTGGTCACCGGAGATGACGATGGTGCGACGGAGAGGCTTGGGTCTCCAGCGGAGATAGGCTTCTAGGAAGTTTCGGGCTTGCCGGAGATGTCTACGGGGTTTGCCTGGGCTCGGGGACTGCGGTGGTGCAAGTGGCTGGTCTCAAGAGGGGTTGTGCTCGCCGAAATCGTCGCCAGAGCGAGCTAGGGCCGAACGGAGACGGAGGGGTCGATGGTGATAGCCTGGCAACGCTCGGCCTCGATCGTTTGGGGCAACATGTAGAGGTGGTCGCGGGGTATTTATAGGTGCAGTGGTCGGGGTCGAGGTGACCAGGGAGCGCAAGAATGTGGCGCCGTGATCACGAGCGTGCTGGGCATCGTGGGTGGGGACGTGCGGAACGGTTGGCGCGAGGTTGGGGTTGCTACTTGAGCTGCGTTGGGTTTTTCCTTGAAGAGGAAGGGTGAAGCAATATAGTAGCAATAAGTATTTTCCTCATGGAGAACCAAGGTTATCAAACCAGTAGGAGAATCACAACAACTTTACGTCAACAATACCTGCACACACAAAACCAAACACTTGCACCCAACGCGGGCAAGAGGGTAATCAAGCCCCTTGAACTCGTTACTTGAAGGATTACTTCTAATAGTGATAGATAAATAAATGAAAAGTAAAATAAAAAGAAAGTAAATAAATTGTAGCAAGGTTTTAGGGTTTTAGCAATATGATTTGAATAGACCCCGGGGCCATAGTTTTCACTACAGGCTTCTCTCTCGAACACATAACATACGGTGGGTACACAAATTACTGTTGGGTAATTGATAGAAAATCACATAGTTATGATCTTATTCATGGCAATGAACATGTATATATGCATCACGTTCGTGACAAGTTGACCGAAATGATTCTACATCTACTACTATTACTCCACTTCGAGAGCGTTTCTATGCTTGCCTCTCTAGGTATTAAGTTCATAACAAACAGAGTAACACATTAAGCAAGATGACATGATGTAGACAAAGTAAGACAAGGAATATGTTCAGACCCCGTCGTTTTATCCTTAGTAGTAACAATACAATACAATACATGTCTTGTCACCTTCTATCACTGGGATATAGAGCACCGCAAGATTGAACCCACTACAATGCACTCCTCCCACTAAAGATAAATCAATCTAGTTGGCCAAACCAAATAGATAGATTGGAGAGAATTACAAAACTATAACAATCATGCATTATAAAGTTCACAAAAGACTCAATTGCTTTCAATGAATAATCTGATCATAAACCCACAATTCATCGGATCCCAACAAACGCACCACAAAAGAAGATTGCGTCGAATAGATCATCGCGAGAATCGCGAAGAACATGATATTGAAGATCAAAGAGAGAGAAGAATCCATCTAGATACTAGCTATGGCCCCATCGGTCTGTCGTGAACTACTCACACATAATCATGGAGGCAACAAGGTTGATGTAGACTGTCGGGACCCCGATCCTAAGTCATATGATTCCAGCGTGTAACATATTGCATCACTTTGCAGCCTCACGCGCGGCAATCCCTACGGCTGCCACCTTACCTTGGCCGGGACCGTTTGCGTCTTTTGGCTCACGGATATGAACATGTTGCTAGCAATCATACGTCAAAGAACCCGAGTCGACATGACTAGTCATAGAACCCAAGTGGCACATCTATACACGAACAAGCATACGTAACCCAACAATGCAGGTGTCGCTCAACAGCGTGTGTAGACGAGTGATAGAAACCTACACGGACTCTATTACGTCGTGAGACATTTCTATCCTCAACTGCGCGTAGACGAGGCATAGCAGGCTACATGGACTCCATTACACTGCGAGACATTTCCCTGTAGGAACAGACACAGCAGCTAAGAAGGATACATGCCGGGCAATCAATGTGTCCGGAGCAGTAACATGCTACCATGGCTCAGTGGAATCACAAAGAGGCATTTCCCCGTAAAGAGTACTACCAAAGGCACACAACTAGGTGTTGAATCCCATACATACCGATGCACGTCACAGGTACGCACAGCATGCACGATATGTATAGATACAACATGGCATCACAACATAACCATACAACATCACAACATTTATTTAGAAGGCTCGAAAGAGCCTTACATAATACGTTCATATAGGTAGGGGTCACATGACCCGACACTCAAGTCATACAAACAAGTCTTACAAGCCATGCGGAAGCGTAAAGTTGTCTGAGTACAGACAGATGAAAGGATAAAAAGGCACGTAGCGTGACTATCTACAACCCTTCCCAAGGGTGTCGGACCGTAGCTGGGATACTAGCTACTCAGCGTTGTCGACATCTAGATAAAAGCCACCAGATGGATTGTGGGTCTCCTCTGCAATAATTTAAGCAAATGTGAGTACAAATTTACTCAGCGAGTCTTTAAATCAGATCTAGTCTATTCATGCATTTGAATCAAAAGGGGATGGTGGTGTTTCATGCAGCACGCCAGCTTTGACTCTTGGCTATCATGTACTACGACTACCAGTACTTTGAATAAGTTTGAGAAAGTGTAAACGAGTCCACTAACACCACAACAATACACTACCATGGATCCGCTCCCATCTCCCTACGAGAGTGCCATCCACGCTACTCACACTTGTCTTGATACTTTCATGAGTAACCATTAAAGTTGTCTATGAACATCATAAGTTTCCAAGTAGTCCATTTCTGAGGACGCGGATAAACAGATTCATACCCTGCAGGGGTGTACTCCTTCACACACGCTCTCACCACTTATTGCTATGTGCACGTAAAAAGGCACCTCGGCAACCTTCAAGCGGAAGCCCAGCGAGGGAGTCGGCCACGACCGTCAACCACACAAGACCCTAGTCCAGGTTTATCACCTATTTGAGACTAAACCCACACGAAAGTCCGGCCGAAGTTTCCGCTACAGCTTCAAACGATGTGCGCAGGGTTCCCAAGCCCACCGTTTAGGTGCCACTTGGTACATCGTGCCACTGCCTACCGCGTCGTAGCCCACCCCTAAGGTCAGCGCTACGCATGGCCTCCGGCATAGCTACAAACACCAGAAACTAGTTGCAACTCCTAGACCGAGAACTAGGCGGTTAATAAGTCGAGAGGGGTCGAGTTACCGGAACCCAATGCGTGGTAGTAACTAGTCTCGGATCACAAACACGGAACTCAGTTCCTAAGGACGTTTCCAATGAGACAACCCGCTCTGTACTCCTACATAGCCTCTCATCGCTACCTTTACCAAATCAGGTTCATCACTCGGCTCATCACATGAGAACACCATCGTTTCACTCCGGTTCATCACCCAGATGAATCAGACCTGACACAACTCTAAGCAAAGCATTCATAGCAGGTAAAGCACATAATGGCTCAAGCATCTACCAGGTATGCTAGGTTGCTTGGTTTAGCTATTTACTGTGACAATGACATGTCATGCAGAGGAATGGGTTCAACTACCGCAACAGGTAACAGTTGAATCATATTTTTCTAATGCAATAAAGGAGAGCAGGAGCGAGAGAGTAGGATTGTATCGGATATGATGATTGAGGTTGCTTGCCTTGCAGATCAGCGGTGGAATACTCTCCTTCAGTTGGATACTCGCGGGTATCCTGCGGAGCCGAGCCTACCGCAACATATACAAAGGAACAATCAATACACATCAAGTGCGACACTATGATGCATGATTATGACATGGAAACATGAGTTAGATGAGCTAATGCATCTAGCATCAAGGTTAAATGAAGTTGGTTTGAACCTAGGGTTCTAATTCTAACTCCATATGTTATGTTTCATATTGCATTTAATCAAGATTTCAATGTTCTCCTATTTAGGTTGCTCCATCATGCATGAGAATAGTACATATGGATTCATTGGATTTTTCTGATCAATTTTCATATATAAATTATTTTCATCTGACTTACAGATTAATTTATATGATTTTTCTAAGTTTTATCTATTCTCTAGAATTTCCTGAATTGTTTTAATATCAAAAAATCCTTTACTGTGTCAGCACTGCATCAGCATAGCATCAGCAGGTCAACTGGCCATTGCCAGTCAAGCTTGACAGGTAGGGCCCACCTGTCATTGACCCAGGGCTAATCCCCGAGTTGACTGGGGGTTTGACCCAGTATGGGGCCCATTGTCAGCGTCTGTTAGGTGCTCTAATTAGTGATTAAGGGCTGCTAATGACCGGCCACGTCGGGCATCGCCGGAGTCTTGCCGGCGGTGACCAAACCGATGGCGGCTTCACATCGGAATTGTGCAAATGGCGACGGCTGGACGCGCGGGGACTACCACGACGTAGCCCACGCTCGTCCGCATCGATCTAGCAGCTAGGGTGGCCACGGGGTTGCCGGAGACGACGGCAACATCGAGGTCCATGGCGGTCGGCGATCGGGTGTCGATGAAATCGATGACGCAATGCGTAACAGAGCCGGGGCTGGGCACCGATAGCACTTACGCGACCTCACGAACTCAACGGTGGCATCGACTGGACCCGAGGAGCACCGGAACATCGCCCGCATCGTGCTCGCATGGCGGAGCTCCTTAGACTCGATGCAATCCGGGGCTACGGCATGCAATCGACCGCAGAAAGAGGGGGACGGGGTCTAGAGCTCACGGCGAGTGCAGAGGCGTCGAAAGCGGGCTCGGGGACGGCCTGGAGATGACAAACGGCCGGTGGCGATCTCCGGTGGACGTAGGTTGAAGATGATCTCGGGGCGACGTTCTACGGTGTTTGCCCTCGAGTGGCTTGGTGGAGAGGTTAAGGGCGACTAGGCGGAGCTCGTGGGCATGTCAGGGGGGCAAGGGAGCGACTGTGGGCGCGGCACTACGGCGGCGAGCTTGCGGGTGCGACGGCCATGGCAGCAGCAGGCGAGGGAGAGAGGAGAGGCGAGAATGGGAGGTGGAGCCGATCGGGACGGCTCCCGCGAGTCTATCCCTGGCTCCAGCGAGGCAGGGAGGCATGCAAGAGGCGTGGCGCTCGGCCAGCGAGCGCCGTGCTCTATCTCTCCTCTGCCTACTGGCGAAGGAAGAAGACAACAGGGGAGCGCCAGTGGTGGGCTTGGTAAGAGGCCTAGGTAGGTTTTCCTTTTTCTAATTTTGTTTTGTTTTCTATTTTCTGGTTTCTTTTTAATTTTGTTTGGGAAAAAATCATAAAGCCAAAACCCTTTCTGGGATATAGTTTGAATATTTCAAATTCCCATAAAAAGTTTCAGCAATTTTGGAGCAACTAAAATAGTTATAGTCCTTTATTTGTCTTTTTTAGCAACTTTGCTGGTTTAATAAAAATGTGAAATGGCTAGGTTAAATGTGCAATACCTCTGGTATGTTGTTCCCAACATTTATCAGACATGGTGGACATTTTTTATGGGCATGGTGGACATTTTCTCTATGTTAATTTTGGGGTAATTGAGGATATATAGAAGTGGGATCAGGTCAGGAGGTGTCACGAGGGGCCCACGAGGCATGGGGGCATGCCCTGGCGGCTCGTGGCCAGCTCGTGGGTCTTCTGGCCTCCTCCCGAAGCTTCCCGGGTCTCTTTTGGTCCAAAAATAACTCCCGCAAATTTTTATCCAATTTGGACTCCGTTTGATATTGATTTTCCGAAAAGTCCAGAAACAGGCAAAAAACAGGAACTCACACTAGGCTCTAGGTTAATAGGTTAGTAAAAAATGATATAAAATAGCATATAATTACATATAAAGTATCCAAGATTGATAATATAATAGCATGAAACAATAAAAATTATAGATATGTCGGAGATGTATCAAGGATGACCCTGACGCGTGGGTCCCTCGCGTCAGCGGCAGGGGCGAGGGATAGAGAGGGGGTCGGGTGGCTTGCTGGGCCTTGGCCTGCGTGGCTAGTCTAGCTAGGCCTTTTTATTTTCTTTTGATTTTCTTTCTGTTTCCTATTCTTTTCTTTTTCTGTTTTCCTGTAAATTCAAAATGAGTTTGAACTTGAACTAAATTTGAACTGAGGATAATTTTATATTTCAAATGGAATATTTAGAAATGTTTGAAAATTTCTTTTTGGCAATTTGGGCAACTAAATAATGCACTTATATTTTTAAATTGAATTTGACTTTAGCTCCAAAATCAAATCCGTTTCAAATTCAATTTTAAAAATAAGCAAAAGGTCTAGGTCATTGGTTTGATTTGTGGAATTCTAATTCGTGCCAAGTTCAAATGCAAGCCATATTAGATTTAATTTCCTATTGTTTTGAATTGATTTCAGAAATAATTTCCAATTCCAAATCAATCTTATCCATTTAGGGAAATAATTTTACTTGGATATTCTTGAGACTTGTTTGAAATGCTTTGCCCAACAATATTTCAAATGCTTGTGTTTCACCTATTGGCTGGCTAGGTTTCCACTAGTTGAAATTTGATTTCAACTTCCTATGATCAATCAATCAAGCAATTTAAATTAGCAAGCACTCAATCAAGGGTTTTGTTTGATAAAATTAATTCCCTGTGAAATTTTTTAACACACCAGATTTGGGAAAAATCTGGGATGTTAAATTATGAGAGAGATGCCTCAATGAACCTATGCCCCCGGGTCCATTCTCCATTATTACTAAAAACCTACAATGGCTCGCTATTTTCTGATTTTATTTTATTTGCGTACGTATCACTATCAGATTTAATTCTTGCAATTAGCGAGAACAAGGGGATTGACAACCCTCTTGCCTTCATTGGGTGCAAGCCTTTGCTTTGTGTGTGTACAAGTACCATTCACGTTGTTTGTGTGTCATCTCCTTTTGGTTCAATAAACATTGGTTCCTAAATGAGGGAAATACTATCCGCTACTATACTACTTCCTTCCTCTTCAAGGAAGCTCAACAACTCTATAGGGAGTAGCAAACACTCGTCCCGCTACTTCTGCAATTACCATATTCACGAGACGTGGGCATTGAACACTACACATGCTCATCATGACGGAAAAGAACAAGCGGTCCACTAACCTACTGGCACAAGACTCGATAAAACAAAGGTGTGATTCTTTGGTTCACGCATGGTTGGTCTCTGATTTCCCGTGTCCTTCGCCCAAAAGCGCTAGCCTCTGCACAAGTGCTCCTGGTGCCCTCGAAACAGGCTTTCCGCCGCAGAGACTCCAAGAGGTCGGGTCTTCCTACAAAACATTTTTGAAGACTAATCACTATGAAAACAAAGCCCGCGCCGAAGACCTTGAAGACCAACTTTTGCGACCTTCGATGCGCTCGAGGGCTACTGACGGTGTAATGCACCAAGGGTGGTGTCTCACCAACAAGGAACCTAGCAGCAGGCCTGCCAGGGGGGCGCCAGGCCCATTACCCACCCGACGATAGGAAGAAGCCCGAAGGAAGAGATAAGTGTTCCCTGATCTGCTTGAACCAAAAATTGATGGTGGTGGCGACCTAGATCACATCTCCCCTTGTAAAACCCTAGCATCCACCATATATATAAGGGGAGGCTGGGGGCTCTCACCCATCATCTACTCTCTCATAGAACAACTCTCGGTAGCATCTAATTCACCGCATTGTAGATCCTCTCATGAGGTATTCCACCATCAATGAATAACCGCAAGCAAGATGTAGGGTATTACTCCACCATGGAGGCCCGAACCTGGATAAATTCCCTGTGCGACCTCCGATATGTGACGTCCAGCTACACAATGTACCCTACCAAGGGTACCGACAGAAAAATGCACTGTCAGTTGATTCGTCTCCATCGTATCTACTTTTCCAAACACTTTTGCTCTGGTTTTGACCTCTAATTTGCATGATTTGAATGGAACTAACCCGGACTGACGTTGTTTTCAGCAGAACTACCTTGGTGTTATTTTTGTGCAGAAATAAAAGTTCTCGGAATTGGACGAAACTTTTTATGGATTTTTTCTGGGAATAATAATGAATTATGGAGCAAAGACCTGCTAAAGGGGGCCACCTGTGAGCCACAAGCCAACAGGGTGCGACCACGGAAGTTTTCATCGCATTTCACGAAACGGAGCCACCTCCACCTCCTGTTCTTCCTCGGGAGGGCTGATCTGGAGTCCGTTTGTGGCTCCGGAGAGGGGAAATCGTCGCCGTCGTCATCACCAACCCTTCTCCATCAACACCACCATGATGCTCACCACCAGGAGTGAGTAATTCCTTTGTAGGCTTGCTGGATGGTGGTGGGATTGGATGAGATTGATCATGTAAACGTGTTAAGTTTGATAGGGCTTGATCCCTAGTATCCACTATGTTCTGAGATTGATGTTGCTATGACTTTGCTATGCTTAATGCTTGTCACTAGGGCCTGAGTGCCATGATTTCAGATCTGAACATATTATATTACCTCTGAATATAAGATTGATTTGGATCCTATCTTGCAAGTTGTATGCACCTATTACGTGTCTTGATCCGCATACCCCAAGGTGACAATAATTGGGATTCTTTCAGGTGATTGCCGTAGTTTGAGGAGTTCATGTATTCACTATGTGTTAATGCTTTGTTTCGGTTCTCTATTAAAAGGAGGCCTTAATATCCCTTAGTTTCCAATAGGACCCCGCAGCCACGGGAGGGTAGGACAAAAGATGTCATGCAAGTTCTTATCGCAAGCACGTATGACTATATACGGAATACATGCCTAAATTATATTGATGAATTGGAGCTAGTTTGGTGTTGCCCTAGTGTGTAACTGTTACATGATTGATGTCATCTAAATCATTATCCATCACCGATCCACGTGTCTATGCTTTACATATACTGAATCTTGCTAAGTTACTATTGTTGCTGCTACTGTCATAACTGCTACAAAATTGCTGCTGTCACTACTACTGTTACTTTTGCTACTACTATTTGCCGCCTACTAAACCTTTGCTGTAGAGAAATATCCCAGGTGCGGTTGAATTGACAACTCAACTGTCAAGGCCAATAAATATTCTTTGGCTCTCCTTGTGTCGAATCAATAAATTAGGATGAAATACTACCCGCAAAGACTGTCGCAAGCCCCTATACTTGTGGGTTATCAAGACCTTTTTCTGGTGCCATTGTCGGGGAGAATAGCTCTATTTATTGTGTTAAGTTGGGGATATCCAATTGCCACTATGAAGAATCTGAAAGACAATCGAACTAAGATCATCCCCTCTCGCACGAGAGGAGGTAAGGAACTGTCATCTAGCTCTGCTTTTGATTCACCTACTGTTTTGAATCAGCTTGTTACACCACCGCCTGTTGATCGTCCTGATATGTCACATGAACTTAATGATGCTACCTCTGAAATTAATGATAATACTATTGCTACACATGTTGTAACTGAAACTGTGCCACTGAATGAATTACTTGATGCTCATATTGCTAAAGCTAGAGAACTTGAAAATGCTGAAATTGATGAGGACTTTGAATCACCTGTTACACCTCGCTCTCCTAATAGATATGAATTGCCTTATGTACCTAAAGGCTATGTCATGGATAAGGAAACAGCTAGGGATTTCTTTGATTGTGAAAATAGAGATGACTCCAAGAAACTGCTATGCAAACTAAAAGAAAAATCTATGATGGAGAAAATGAAATATGATCCTAAATTTGCTACTTCTCCTATATTTGTTACTGATAAGGATTATGAGTTCTCTGTGGAGCCTGAGTTAATTCCTATAGTAGAATCTGATCCTTTCCACGGTTATGAAAATGAAACTGTTGTCGAACACCTTATGAAATTAAATGATATTGCTACTTTGTTTACCAATGATGAAAAGATACGCTACTATTATATCCTTAAGCTTTTTGCTTTCTCGCTAAAAGGCGAGGCCAAGGAATGGTTCCTTTCTCTTGCACCTGGTTGTATGCGTAGTCCCCAGGATATGCTTCACTCCTTTTCTGAAAAATATTTTCCTGCTCATAAGAAAGAAGTTGCCTTACAGGAAATATTTAACTTTGTGCAAATTTAAGAAGAGAATCTCCCTCAAGCTTGGGGGAGGCTTCTCCGTTTGCTTAGAGCTTTGTCGGATTGTCCTCTTAAGAAAAATGAAATTATTGATATCTTTTATAATGGACTAACCGATGCTTCTAGGGACTTCCTAGATAGTTGTGCTTGTTGTGTTTTCAGGGAAAGGACTGTCAGTCTAGCTGAAGAATTATTTAATAACATATTGCAAAATGTCGATGATTGGACGCTTCCTGAACCACCTCCGGAGCCTATTCAAAAGAAAGAGGTATTCTATTCCTCAACCGTGAAGATATGCAAGAAGCAAAAAGATCTATGAAGGAGAAGGGTATTAAAATTGAGGATATCAAGAAACTACCACCTATTGAAGAAATACATGGACTTGATACCCCGACATGGGTAGTTGAGGTAAACTCTCTCCGTTACTTTAGTGAAAATGATATACCCTATACTAAGACTCCTGAACAATGCATGAATGAATATGACAATTACGTTGTTAAGCAAGAACACGTAATAACTATGTTAAAGATCAATTGAGACGTAATGCCATGATGATAGACCGCTTAAGTGACTTGATGTTTAGAATTGCGAATGATGTAAAAGGTCTACGTAAACACGCTTCTATGGATCACGCTAAACTAGACCAAGTTGCTAAGTCACAAAATGATTTGCTTGCTGAAGTATATAATAATATGAATGATCATGTGGTTAGAGTAATGACTAGGGGAGGTCGTATGACCCAACAACCTCTCTATCCGGAAGGTCATCCTAAAAGAATAGAACAGGATTCTTAGAAAATTAATGTTGATGCGCCTAGTTCCTCTAATAAGAAAAGGAAAAAGAAAAATGATAGGAACTTGCATGCTCCTAGTGAACTTGTTATAGAAACACCTACTGAGAACCATAATGATGTTTCTATTTCTGATGCTGAGACCCAGTCTGGTAGTGAACATGCACCTAGTGATAATGAAAAGGAGGATGAAAATAATACTGTGCATGTAGATGCTCCACCAGATAGTAATAAAGAACATGATAACAATGCAGAAATAGAACCTGTCGAGGATCTTGATAACCCACCTCCTAAAAATAAACGTTATGATAAGAGAGCCTTTGTTGCTAGAAAACATGGAAAGGAAAGAGAGCCATGGGTTCAAAAACCCATGCCATTCCCTTGTAGGTCCTCTAAGAGTAGGGATGGTGAAGATTTTGAGCGTTTTGCTGAAATAATTAGACCTGTCCTTTTGCGTACTCATTTGACCGATATATTGAAAATGCCTCCGTATGCTAAGTATATGAAAGATATTATTACCAACAAAAGAAAAATACCAGAAACTGAAATTGCTACTATGCTTGCTAATTATTCTTTTGACGAAGGAATACCTAAGAAGCTAGGAGATCCTGGCATACCCACAATACCTTGCTCTATGAAACGTCTCCAACGTATCTATAATTTTTGCTTGTTCCATGCTGTTATATTATCATTCTTGGATGTTTTACAATCATTTTATAACAACTTTATATCAGTTTTTGGGATTAACCTATTGACATAGTGCCAAAGTGCCAGTTGTTATTTTTCCTTGTTTTTTACTTAGCAGAGTATCATTACCAAACGGAATCCAATCGCGACGAAACTTTTTGGAGATTTTTTCTGGACCAGAAGACACCCAGTGGGCCAAAAAAGAGCCAGGAAGGTGGGCTGTGGAGAGCACAACCCACCAGGCGCGCCAGGGGGCCCCCGGCGCGCCCTGATGGGTTGTGCCCTCCACGGGGCCCCTCTCCACCGCCTCTGATGCCTATAAATTCCCAAATATTCCGGAAACCCTAGGGGAATCGACGAAACACAATTCTAGCCGCCGCAAGTTCCAGAACCGCGAGATACAATCTAAACACCATCACGGAGGGGTTCATCTTCTTCATAGGTGTCTCTCCGATGATGCGTGAGTAGTCCACCATAGACCTACAGGTCCGTAGGCAGTAGCTAGATGGCCTCCTCTCTCTCTCTTATGATTCTCAATACAATGGTCTCTTGGAGATCTATTTGATGTAAACTTTTGCGGTGTGCTTGTTGGGATCCGATGAATTTTGGTTCATGATCAGTTTCTATCCATGAATATTATTTGAGTCTTCTTTGATCTCTTATATGTATGATTACTTATAGCCTCGTATTTCTTCTTCGAATCTTTGGTTTAGTTAGGCCAACTAGATCGATTTTTCTTGCCATGGGAATAGGTGCTTTGTGTTGGAGAACGTTGCACGGGAAAAAAAAAAATTCCTACGCACACGCAAGATCTATCCATGGTGATGAGCATCTACGAGAGGGAGAGTGGATCTACATACCCTTGTAGATCGCTAAGCGGGAAGTGTTTAAGAAACGCGGTTGATGTAGTCGAACGTCTTTGCGATCCAAATCGCCGAGCGTCCCGCGATCCAATCACGATCTAGTACCGAACGGACGGCACCTCCGCGTTCAGCACACGTACAACTCGATGACGATCTCCGCCTTCTTGATCCAGCAAGAGGGAGCGGAGAGGTAGATGAATTCTCCGGCAGCGCGACGGCGCGGCGGCGGCGGTGGTGGAACTATTCCAGTAGGGCTTCGCCTGAGCACTGCTGAAAATTAGAGGACTTGATCTATCGGGAGAGAGGGCTGCACTATGGCCTTTTTGGGTTGAAGTGCTTTTGCGCTAACTCCCTCTAGTATATATAGGAGGGATGGGAGGGGCTGGCCGGCCGAAATATCCTCCCAGGAGTCGGCCGCAAGGAGGAGGAGGTGGAGGAGTCCACCTCCAATCCTACTCCTAGTAGGATTCCTTCCCTTCCCCCACGTGGATTCTCCTTTCCCTCAAGCCCAGCCGCATAGGCCTTCTTGGGCCGGCCTCCCAGCCCACCAGGGGCTGGTGCGCCACCCTTAGGTCCATGTGACCCACTTGGGGTGTGGTGGGCCCACTCGGTGGACCCCCCGGAACCCATTCGTCACTCCCGGTACACTGCCGGAAATGCCCGAAACTTTTCCGAAGTTCAAACACCAACTTCCTATATATCAATCTTTACCTCCAGACCATTCCAGAGCTCCTCGTGACATCCGGGATCTCATCCGGGACTCCGAACAACCTTCGGTCACCAACATACATAACTCAACTATACCGAAACGTCACCGAACCTTAAGTGTGCAGACCCTGCGGGTTCGAGAACTATGTAGACATGACCAAGACACCTCTACGTTCAATAACCAATAGCGGGACCTGGATGCCCATATTGGTTCCTACATATTCTATGAAGATATTTATCGGTTGAACCTCTATGTCAAGGATTCAGTTAATCCCGTATGCTGTTCCCTTTGTTCTTCGGTATGTTACTTGCCCGAGATTCGATCGTCGGTATCTCTATACCTAGTTCAATCTCGTTACCGGCAAGTCTCTTTACTCGATCCGTAATACAAGATCCCGTGGCTAACTCCTTAGTCACATTGCTTGCAAGGCTTAGTGTGATGTTGTATTACCGAGTGGGCCCCGAGATACCTCTTCGTCACACGGAGTAACAAATCCCAGTCTTGATCCATGCCCACTCAACAGACACCCTCGGAGATAGCTGTAGAGCATCTTTATAGTCACCCAGTTACGTTGCCACGTTTGATACACACAAGGTACTCCTCCGGTGTCAGTGAGTTGCATGATCTCATGGTCATAGGAACAGATACTTGACATGCAGAAAACTATAGCAATAAACTGACACGATCATATGCTACGTTCATAGTTTGGGTCTTGTCCATCACATCATTCTCCCAATGATGTGATCCTGTTATCAAGTGACATCTCATGTCTATGGCTACGAAACCTTGACCATCTTTGATCAACAAGATAGTCTACTAGAGGCATACTAGGGACACAGTGTTGTCTATGTACCCACACATGTATCGGTGTTTCCAATCAATACAATTATAGCATGGATAATAAACGATTATCATGAACAAGGAAATATAATAATAACTACTTTTATTATTGCCTCTAGGGCATATTTCCAACAGTCTCCCACTTGCACTAGAGTCAATAATCTAGCTCACATCACTATGTGATTTACATTGTAATGAATCTAACACCCATGCAGTTCTGGTGTTGATCATGTTTAGCCCTTGGAAGAGGTTTAGTCATCGGATCTGCAACATTCAGATCCGTGTGTACTTTGCAAATATTTATGTCGTCCTCCTTGATGTAATCGCGGATGGAATTGAAACGTCGCTTTTTGTGTCTGGTCCTCTTGTGAAACCTTGGTTCCTTGGCTAGAGCAATGGCACCAGTGTTGTCACATAACAGAGTCATTGGGTTCAGTGCACTAGGCACTACTCCAAGATCTGTCATGAACTCCTTCATCCAGACACCTTCCTTCACCGCCTCCGAGGCAGCGATGTACTCCGCTTCGCATGTAGAATCAGCTACCACGCTTTGCTTGGAACTGCACCAGCTTACCACACCCCATTAAGAATAAATACGTATCCGGTTTGAGACTTGGAGTCATCCGGATCAGTGTCAAAGCTTGCATCAACGTAACCCTTTACGACGAGCTCTTGATCACCTCCATAAACGAGAAACATGTCCTTAGTCCTTTTCAGGTACTTCATGATATTCTTGACCGCCGTCCAGTGTTCCATTCCTGGATCACTTTGAAACCTTCCAGCCATACTTATGGCAAGGCTGACATCGGGTCTTGTGCACAGCATTGCATACATGATAGAGCCTATGGCTGAAGCATAGGGGACGACACTCATCTTTTCTCTATCTTCTGCAGTCACTGGGCATTGAGTCTTACTCAACTTCACACCTTGCAACACAGGCAAGAACCCCTTCTTGGACTGATCCATTTTGAACTTCTTCAAAACTTTGTCAAGGTATGTGCTCTGTGAAAGTCCTATTAAGCGTCTCGATCTATCTCTATAGATCTTGATGCCTAATATGAAAGCAGCTTCTCCTAGGTCCTTCATTGAAAAACTCTTGTTCAAATATTCCTTCATGCTTTCCAACATTTCTATATTGTTTCCAATCAGCAATATGTCATCCACATATAATATTAGAAACGCTATAGAGCTCCCACTCACTTTCTTGTAAATACAAGCTTCTCCGTAAACTTGTATAAACCCGAATGCTTTGATCACCTCATCAAAGCGAAGATTCCAACTCCAAGATGCTTGCATCCGTCCATAAATGGATCACTGGAGTTTGCAAACTTTGTCAGCATTCTCTGGATCGACAAAACCTTCTGGTTGCATCATATACAACTCTTCCTTAAGGAAACTGTTAAGGTTCGCTGTTTTGACATCCATGTGCCAAATTTCATAATCGAAAAAGGCAGCTATTGCTAACATGATTCTGACGGACTTAAGCATCGCTACGGGTGAGAAGGTCTCATCGTAGTCAACTCCTTGAACTTGTGAAAAACCCTTTGCCACAAGTTGAGCCTTATAGACGGTGACATTACCGTCCGCGTCCGTCTTCCTCTTAAAGATCCATTTGTTCTGAATGGCCTTACGCCCTTCAGGTAATACTTCCAAAGCCCATACTTTGTTTTCATACATGGATCCCATCTCGGATTTCATGGCCTCTAACCATTTCTCGGAATCCGGGCCCATCATCGCTTCTCCATAGCTCGTAGGTTCATCGTTGTCCAACAACATGACCTCTAAGACAGGGTTGCCGTACCACTCAGGAGCAGTACGCGTCCTTGTCGACCTACGAGGTTCAACGGCAACTTGATCTGAAGCTTCATGATCATCATCATTAACTTCCTCTTCAACTGATGTAGGCTCTACAAAAACATCTTTCCGCGCTGCGCTACTCTGGCTGAAGTAAAGGTTCAACAACCTCATCAAGTTCTATCTTCCTCCCACTCAATTCTTTCGAGAGAAACTCTTTCTCAAGAAATGTTCCATTTTTAGCGACAAACACTTTGCCTTCGGATCTGAGATAGAAGGTATACCCAACTGTCTCTTTTGGGTATCCTATGAAGGCGCATTTCTCCGCTTTGGGTTCTAGCTTTTCAGGCTGAAGCTTTTTGACATAAGCATCACATCCCCAAACTTTAAGAAACGACAACTTTGGCTTCTTGCCAAATCACGGTTCATATGGCGTCGTCTCAACGGATTTTGATGGTGCCCTATTTAAAGTGAATGCAACTGTCTCTAATGCATAACCCCAAAACGATAGTGGCAAATCGGCAAGAGACATCATAGATCGCACCATATCCAATAAGGCTCGATTACGACGTTCGGACCCACCATTACGCTGTGGTGTTCCAGGCGGTGTCAATTGCGAAACTATTCCACACTGTCTTAAGTGACTGCCAAACTCATAACTTAGATATTCTCCTCCTCAATCAGATCGCAGGTATTTAATCTTCTTGTTACGATGATTCTCAACTTCACTCTGAAATTGTTTGAACTTTTCAAATGTTTTAGACTTGTGTTTCATTAAGTAAATATACCCACACTACTTAAGTCATCAGTGAAGGTGAGAAAATAACTATATCCACCGCGCGCCTCAATGCTCATCGGACCACACACATCAGTATGTATGATTTCCAACAAGTCACTTGCCCGTTCCATTGTTCCAGAGAATGGGGTTTTAGTCATCTTGCCCATGAGGCATGGCTCACATGTGTCAAGTGATTCAAAATCAAGTGACTCCAAAAGTCCATCAGCATGGAGCTTCTTCATGCATTTTACACCAATATGACCTAAACGGCAGTGCCACAAGAAAGTGGTACTATCATTATCAATTCTGCATCTTTTCGCATCAATGTCATGAAAATGTGTATCATCACTATCGAGATTCAATAAGAATAAACCCCTCACTTTGGGTGCATGACCATAAAAGATATTACTCATATAAATAGAACAACCATTATTCTCTGATTTAAATGAGTAACCGTCTCGCAATAAACAAGATCCAGATATAATGTTCATGCTTAACCCAGACAATAAATAACAATTATTCAGGTTCATCACTAATCTCGATGGTAATCGAAGAGCGAGCGTGCCGACGGCGATCACATCAACCTTGGAACCATTTCCCACGTGCATCGTCACTTCGTCCTTTGCCAGCCTCCGTCTATTCCGCAGTTCCTGTTTTGAGTTGCAAATGTGAGCAACCGCACCGGTATCAAATACCCAGGCACTACAACGAGAGTTTGTAAGGTACACATCAATAACATGTATATCATATATACCTTGTTTGTTGTTGGCCGCCTTCTTGTGAGGCAAATACTTGGGGCAGTTCCGCTTCCAGTGACCAGTTCCCTTGCAATGAAAGCACTCAGTTTCTGGCTTGGGTCCAGCCTTGGGTTTCTTCACGGGAGGGGCAACTACTTTGCCACTCTTCTTGGAGTTACCCTTCTTACCCTTGCCATTCTTTTTGAAACTAGTGGTTTTATTGACCATCAACACTTGATGCTCCTTCTGAATCTCAAACTTAGCGACTTTCAACATCGCAAACAGCTCGGGGACTGACTTGTTCATCCCGTGCATGTTATAGTTCAACACGAAGCTCTTGTAGCTAGGTGGCAATGATTGAAGAACTCTGTCAGTGATCGCCTCTGCTGGAAGGGGCATCCCCAATTCAGCTAGATGTGTGGAATACCCAGACATTTTGAGTATGTGTTCACTGACAGACCCGTTCTCCTCCATCTTGCAGGCATAGAACTTATCGGAGGTCTCATACCTCTCGATCCGGGCATTCTTCTGAAAGACAAACTTCAACTCTAGGAACATATCATATGCTCCATGACGTTCAAAAGGTCTTTGAAGTCCCGGTTCTAAGCCATACTGCATTGCACATTGAACCATTGAGTAATCATCAGAACGAGCCTGCCAGGCGTTCACAACGTCTGGAGACTCAACTGGAGCGGGTGGATCACCAAGCGGTGCATCAAGAACATAAGCCTTTTGGGAAGTCGTAAGGATAATCCTTAGATTACGGGCCCAGTCCACAAAGTTACTTCCATCATCTTTCAACTTAGCTTTCTCTAGAAATGCATTAAAATTCAGGGGTGCTACTGCGCGAGCCATTGATCTACAACATAAATATTGCAAAGACAACTTAGACTATTGTTCAAGATAATGAGTTTAGTTAATCATATTACTTAAAAACTCCCACTCAAATTGACATCCCTCCGGTCATTCGAGTGTCACATGATCCAAATCCACCAACTCAAGTCTGATCATTACATGAGTTGAGGTGGTTTCAGTGGTGAACATCTTCATGTTGATCATATCTACTATATGACTCATGTTCGACCTTTCGGTCTCTTGTGTTCCGAGGCCATGTTTGTACATGCTAGGCTCGTCAAGTTTAACCCGAGTGTTCCGCACATGCAACACTGGCTTGCACCCGTTGTATGCGAACGTAGAGTCTATCACACCCGATCATCACGTGGTGTCTCGAAACGATGAACTTTCGCAACGGTGCACACTCGGGGAGAACACAATTTATCTTGAAATTTAAGTGAGGGATCACCTTATAATGCTACCGTCGTCCTAAGCAAAATAAGATGCATAAAAGGATTAACATCACATGCAAATCATAAGTGACATGATATGGCCATGAACTTGTGCTTTTGATCTCCATCTCCAAAGCACCGGCATGATCTCCATCGTCACCGACATGACACCATGATCTCCATCATCTTGATCTCCATCAATGTGTCGCCATGAAGTTGTCGCGCCATCTGTTGCTTTTATGACTATTGCTAACTCATAGCGATAAAATAAAGCAAAACGGCGAAAATAATTAAAGACAACGCTATGGCTCCTGCCGGTTGCCATACTCATCGACATGCAAGTCGTGATATTCTATACAATACATGATCATCTCATACATCACATATATCTCGTCATGTAATTGGCCATATCACATCACAACATACCCTGCAAAAACAAGTTAGACGTCCTCTAATTATTGTTGCATGTTTTACGTGGCTGCTACGGGTATCTAGCAAGAACAATTCTTACCTACGCATAAACCACAACAGTGATACACAAATTGCTATTCAACCTTCTCAAGGACCGCCTTTGTCAAATCCGATCCAACTAAAGTGGGAGAAACAGACACCCGCCATCCATCTTTATGCAACGAAGTTACATGTCAGTTGATGGAACCGGTCTCTCGTAAGCGTACGAGTAATGTTGGTCCGGGCCGCTTCATCCCACAATACCGCCGAATCAAGAAAAGACCAAGGGAGGAAGCAATCTGAATATCAACACCCAGAAACTCCTTTGTGTTCTACTCATGATCTCATCTACACATAGACCTAGCTCAGATGCCACTGTTGGAGAACGTTGCATGGGAAACAAAATTTTTCCTACGCACACGCAAGATCTATCCATGGTGATGAGCATCTACGAGAGGGAGAGTGGATCTACATACCCTTGTAGATCACTAAGCAGGAAGCATTTAAGAAACGCGGTTGATGTATTCGAACGTCTTCGCGATCCAAATCATCAAGCGTCCCGCGATCCAATCACGATCTAGTACCGAACGGACGGCACCTCCGCATTCAGCACACGTACAACTCGATGACGATCTCCGCCTTCTTGATCCAGCAAGAGGGAGCGGAGTGGTAGATGAGTTCTCCAGCAGCGCGACGGCGCGGCGGCGGTGGTGGTGGAACTATTCTAGCAGGGCTTCGCCTGAGCACTTCTGAAAACTAGAGGACTTGATCTGTCGGGAGAGAGGGCTGCACTATGGCCTTTTTTGGGTTGAAGTGCTTTTGCCCTCTCTCCCTCTAGTATATATAGGAGGGAGGGGAGGGACTGGCCGGCCGAAATCTCCTCCCAGGAGTCGGCCGCAAGGAGGAGGAGGTGGAGGAGTCCACCTCCAATCCTACTCCTAGTAGGATTCCTTCCCTTCCCCCACTTGGACTCTCCTTTCCCTCAAGCCCAGCCGCATAGGCCTTCTTGGGCCGGCCGCCCAGCCCACCAAGGGCTGGTGCGCCACCCTTAGGTCCATGTGACCCACTTGGGGTGTGGTGGGCCCACTCGGTGGACCCCCTGGAACCCATTCGTCACTCCCGGTACACTGCCGGAAATGCCCGAAACTTTTCCGGAGTTCAAACACCAACTTCCTATATATCAATCTTTACCTCCGGACCATTCTGGAGCTCCTCGTGACGTCCGGGATCTCATCCGGGACTCCGGACAACCTTCGGTCACCAACATACATAACTCAACTATACCGAAACGTCACCGAACCTTAAGTGTGCAGACCCTGCGGGTTCGAGAACTATGTAGACATGACCGAGACACCTCTACGGTCAATAACCAATAGCGGGACCTGGATGCCCATATTGGTTCCGACATATTCTACGAAGATCTTTATCGGTTGAACCTCTATGTCAAGGATTCAGTTAGTCCCGTATGTTGTTCCCTTTGTTCTTCGGTATGTTACTTGCCCGAGATTCGATCATCGGTATCTCTATACCTAGTTCAATCTCGTTACCGGCAAGTCTCTTTACTCGATCCGTAATACAAGATCCCGTGTCTAACTCCTTAGTCACATTGCTTGCAAGGCTTAGTGTGATGTTGTATTACAGAGTGGGCCCCGAGATACCTCTCCGTCACACGGAGTAACAAATCCCAGTCTTGATCCATGCCCATTCAACAGACACCCTCGAAGATACCAATAGAGCATCTTTATAGTCACCAGTTACGTTGCGACGTTTGATACACACAAGGTACTCCTCCGTTGTCAGTGAGTTGCATGATCTCATGGTCATAGGAACAGATACTTGACATGCAGAAAACTATAGCAATAAACTGACACGATCATATGCTACATTCATAGTTTGGGCCTTGTCCATCACATCATTCTCCCAATGATGTGATCCTGTTATCAAATGACATCTCATGTCTATGGCTACGAAACCTTGACCATCTTTGATCAACAAGTTAGTCAACTAGAGGCATACTAGGGACACAGTGTTGTCTATGTACCCACACATGTATCGGTGTTTCCAATCTATACACTTATAGAATGGATAATAAACGATTATCATGAACAAGGAAATATAATAATAACTACTTTTATTATTGCCTCTAGGGCATATTTCCAACACTTTGTGATGGGTTCGATCTTGCGGTGTCCTTTCCCTGTGAATAGAAGGGGCAGCAAGGCACGCATGTATCGTTGCCATTAAGGATAACAAGATGGGGTCTATTCCTACATGAATAGATCTTGTCTACATCATGTCATCGTTCTTATTGCATTACTTCATTTTTCCATGAACTTAATACACTAGATGCATGCTGGATAGCGGTCGATGTGTGGAGTAATAGTGGTAGATGCAGGCAAGAGTTAGTCTACTTATCTTGGACGTGATGCCTATATAATGATCATCGCCTTGGATATCGTCATGATTATTTGATCTTCTATCAATTGCCCAACAGTAATTTGTTCACCCACCGTGTGCTATACTCATGAGAGAAGCCACTAGTGAATCCTACGGCCCCGGGTCTACTTTTCCAACATATTGCTTTCCGATCTATCTTTTTGCCATTTTGTTTTCAGATCTACTAAACCAAAAAAAACCAAAAATATATTGCTGCACTTTTTATTTGCTCTTCTTATTTTGAGTTCTTGAGAGATCTATCTCTCCTATCTATCATTACCTAATCTATCTTTTTACCGTAGAGAGATTGACAACCTCTCTTTCGCGTCGGGTTGCAAGTATTTGTTATTTGTGTGCAGGTGTTGCTTATTGGGTGGTGGTGATCCTCCTACTGGTTCGATAACCTTGGTTTCATAACTGAGGGAAATGCTTACCGTCACTGTGCTGCATCATCCCTTCCTCTTTGGGGAAATACCGACGCAGTCTCAAGCCACGTCAAAGGAATTTCTGGCACCGTTCCCGGGGAGGAATCGGTCTCTTCTACGTGCCAATCTCTAGCGCCGAGGAGGCTCCATCATCATCTACCAGGTTCCTAATCACAAATCTCATCTCCTTGCAATTACATTATTTGCCATTTGCCTCTCGTTTTCCTCTCCCCCACTTCACCAATTTGCCGTTTTATTCGCCCTCTTTTTCGTTTGCCTTTTTCTCGCCGGATCTCTTCCTTGCTTGCAATCTTGTTTGCGTAGTCACGATAACTCAAGAAAACACCAAGTTGTGTGATTTTTCCAATACTAATAACAATGATTTTATTAGTACCCCGATTGCTCCTCCCGCCACTAGTGCGGAGTCTTGTGATATTAATGCCGCTTTGTTGAATCTTGTCATAAAAGATCAATTTGCCGGTAATCCTAATCAGGATGACACGTCCCACCTAAACACGTTCGTAGAATTGTGTGATATGCAAAAGAAAAAAAGATGAGGACAATGATATTGTGAAGTTGAAATTATTTCCTTTTTCCTTGCGGGATCGTGCAAAAAATTTGGTTTTCCTCTTTGCCTCGCAATAGTATCGATTCTTGGAATAAGTGCAAGGATGCTTTTATAACTAAGTATTTTCCGCCCGTGAAAAGTATTTCCCTTAGGACGCAAATCATGAATTTTAAGCAACTTGAGCATGAACATGTTGCACAATCTTGGGAAAGAATGAAGTTGTTTCTAAGAAATTGTCCTACTCATGGTTTAAATCTTTGGATGATCATACAAAAATTTTACGCGGGGTTGAATTTTGTCTCTAGAAATCTTTTAGATTCCACCACGGGTGGTACTTTTATGGAAATTACTTGGGGTGAAGCTACTAAATTACTGGATAATGTCATGGAAAATTATTCACAATGGCATACCGAAAGAGCACCTACTAGTAAAAAAGTTAATTCGGTTGAAGAAATTAGTACTTTGAGTGATAAGGTTGATGATTTGATGAAATTGGTTGCTAGTAAAAATGCTCCTATTGATCTTAATTATGTGCCTTTGTCTACCTTGATTGAGCAAAATAGTGATTCCGTAGATGTGAACTTTGTCTCGCGAAACAATTTCAATAACAATGCTTATAGAGGTAATTTTAATCCTAGGCCTTTTCTTGGAAATTCCTCTAATAATTATGGTAATTCCTATGGTAATTCCTCTTACAATAATAATAGGATCACCTCTGATCTTGAGAGTAATATTAAAGAATTTATCAATGCGCAAAAGGCTTTCAATACTACGATAGAAGAAAAGTTGAATAAGATTGATGATATGTCTAGAAGCATTGATAGAATTTCTCATGATATTGAAAATCTCAAGTTGACAGCTTTTGTGCCTAAGATTGATGAATCTATTAAAGCTTTATATGTCTCTATGGATGAAAGTAATAAAAGAACCGCTATGCTTAGAGCTAAAAGAGAAATCTTAGAAAAATCGTTTTCTAGTGATTGCCTTCATAAAAAAGATGAAGATCTTAGAGTGCTTGGTGTTTTTACTATTGATTCCTTGTTTAGTAATATTAAAATTGATGATAAAGGGACTGAAGTAGAGTCAACTTTAGCTAGAAGGCGTCCAAATAATTTGGAGGGTGAAAATCTTGATGAAAATTTTGATAAAAGTGGGTTTGAGGAGGTCAAAACTTTAACTAGTGATGTGCCCACTATTTTGGATTGCAAAGACTTTAATTATGATAGTTGCTCCTTGATTGAATGTATTTCTTTTCTGCAATCCATGTTGAATTCACCCCATGCTTATGAGCAAAAAATAAAGCTTTTACTAAACATATCGTTGATGCCATGATGAAATCTTTTGAAGTTGGAGTTGGAGATTTCTATTCCTAGACAATTACATGATGAGTGGGAACCCACCATTAAGGTTAAGATTAAAAATTATTAGTGATTTGCTTTATGTGATTTGGGTGCTAGTGTTTCCACGATTCCGAAATCTTTATGTGATGTGCTTGGTCTTACCAATATTGAAGAATGCTCTCTTAATTTGCACTTGGCGGATTCTACTATTAAAAAACCTTTGGGAAGAATTAATGATGTTCTTATTCTTGCAAATAGGAACTATGTGCCCATATATTTTATTGTGCTTGATATTGATTGCAATCCGTCTTGTCCCATTATACTTGGTAGACCGTTTTTACGCACTATAGGTGCCGTGATTGATATGAAAGAAGGCAATATTCGTTTTCAATTTCCACTAAGAAAGGGTATGGAACACTTCCCTAGAACAAGAATTAATCCACCATATGAATCAATCATGAGGGCATCCTATGGATCCAAAACCAAAGATGACAATACTTGAATCTATGCGTTATGCCTAGCTAGGGGCGTAAAACGATAGCGCTTGTTGGGAGGCAGCCCAATGAATAAATTTATTTTTGATTTTTTATTTCTGTTTTTGAGTGTTGACACAATTATGCCTCTGTTATAATTGTGTTTTTATGCTTTAATTAGTGTTTGTGCCAAGTAGAGCCTTTAGGATGATTGATAAGATGAGTAGAAGCGATGCTGAATCTGAAACAGAAACTTTGCATCCAGTATTTGAATTTTCATTTTTTTCTGGAACGTGATCTTGAGCTGAAATTTTAACACAGTGTCGCTATACAAATTCTTTACGTTGTCATAGTGTTTCAGAATTTTTAGAGTTACATAAGTATGGTTAGAGTACAGATTACTACAGACTGTTCTGTTTAAGACAGATTTTGTTTTCATTGAATTGTGTGCTTGTTTTGATGAATCTATGGGTCATATTGAAGGGTATGAGCCATGGAAAAGTTTAAATACAGTAGGTATAATGCAATAACAAAATATGAATGGGTTTGCAACAGCACCTAAAGTAGTGATTTGCTTTATTATACTAACGGATCTCACGAAGATTTTGTTAAGTTTTGTGTGATTGAAGTTTTCAAGTTTTGGGTGAGATCACGATGGATGAAGGAATAAGGAGTGATAAGAGCCTAAGCTTGGGGATGCTACCGCACCCCCAAGATATATCCAAAGAGTAACAAGCAACTAAGCTTGGGGATGCCCCCAAGTGGCATCCCTTTTTTCTTCTAACGACCATCGGTATTTTACTTGGAACTATATTTTTATTCGTCACACATCATGAGTTTTGCTTGGAGCGTCTTGTATCTTTGCTTGATTTGCTTGTTAGTTTTTCATTTGTATCATTGATCTACACACCTATTTGGGAGAGCCAAAATTATGCTAGGATTTGTTAGAATTGCTCTCTATGCTTCACTTAAACTTTTTGAGCTATAGAATTGCTCTAGTGCTTCATTTATATCTTTTTGAGCACGGTGTGCTTGGAAATTTTTGTATAAATACTCTCATGTTTCACTTAGATTAATTTGAGAGTTAGTAAATTTTGAAGAAATCCTCTCATGCTTCAGTTATACCTTTTTGAGAAATGAAATCTTTATGCTCATGTGCTTCACTTAGATTTGTTTGAGCTTGTCAAAAAAGCAATGGCAATATATGAAACTAGTCCCAAAGTCATAGATATCCAAGGAGGATATAATAAAAAAATTCATGAAGATCATTGGGCAAATTAAACTTGATTCCTTGTAATAGTTTTGAAACATGATGATAGTAATATGTGAGTCATGTTAGTGAGTAATTATGCTTTAGTAGGAATATTGGTGTTAAGGTTTGTGATTCCCTATGCAAGTACGAAAGTCAATAGTTATGCAATGAAATTACATCCTACTTGTGGTGCATTATTCGGTGTTAGTTATGCTCAATGCTCACTTATGTGAATTTTCGTTTCTTAGTTTGGTTGCTTCTCAATCTATTTGCTAGCATCCATTTGTACTAAGTAGAAATACTACTTGTGCATCCAAAATCCTTAAACCAAGTTTTGCCTTACGAGTCCACCATACCTACCTATATGCGGTATTTCCATGTTGTTCCAAGCAAATTTGTATGTGCCATCTCTAAACTTTCAAAATAAATTTTCTCTTTTGTGTGCTCATACCGCTCATGAAACGGTGGGGAGTGTCCAATATTTTTCCATGCTAGATGTGTTATTCTCAAGATGAGTGTTTATTCACTTGTCATTGCACGAGAGTGCGGTGGTAATAGGGATGCCCATTCCCGAAATGAAAAAGAAAAAAATTACTTTATGTTGTCAAATAATAAATTCCTTGGAAAGTGTTGGTATGGAAGGCAACCGTGGATAGGGCCCGCCATGGAAAGTGAAAGTTTGGTGGAAAAAGGAATAAACTTTATTTTCTGTTTGGGAACCGCCTATGATATATCTAGCATGGAAAGTATTGTGAGCTACTTTGTCGTTTTTGTTGACAGGAAAAGCATGCCACCCAAAAAGAATTCTCTGTCAATTTAAAACTTTGAGCTCTGACACCTCTACAAATCCCTACTTCCCTCTGCGAAAGGCCTATCTATTTACTTTATTCAATTTTTATTATTACTTTGAGTCTCCATCTTCTCTTATAAAGCACCAACTAGGCGGGCACTATGATCATACTTGAGCATTGGGTATAGCTAATATTTGAGTGTGTTTCATGAATGGATCAATGATTGAGCTTGATGGGCTAGGGATAACTTTCTTTAGTGCTGATATTTTGAAAGACATGGTTGCTTGTTAGCATGCTTGAGTATTGAAGTCATTATGTTAAAACTAGACTATTGCTTTGAATCATCTATAATTCCAAATGTCCATGCTATACAAAAGAAAAGAATATGATGAACATGTTAGGCCGCATTCCACATCAAAAATTCTGTTTTTATCATTTACCTACTCGAGGACGAGTCGGAATTAAGCTTGGGGATGCTGACACGTCTCCAACGTATCTATAATTTTTGCTTGTTCCATGCTGTTATATTATCATTCTTGGATGTTTTACAATCATTTTATAACAACTTTATATCATTTTTTGGGACTAACCTACTGACATGTGCCAAAGTGCCAGTTGATGTTTTCGCTTATTTTTTACTTCGCAGAATATCAGTACCAAACGGAGTCCAATCGCGACGAAACTTTTTGGAGATTTTTTCTGGACCAGAAGACACCCAGTGGGCCAAAAAAGAGCCAGGAAGGTGGGCTGTGGAGAGCACAACCCACCAGGGTGCGCCAGGGGCCCCCCGGCGCGCCCCGATGGGTTGTGCCCTCCACGGGGCCGCTCTCCACCGCCTCTGATGCCTATAAATTCCCAAATATTCCGGAAACCCTAGGGGAATTGACGAAACACAATTCTAGCCGCCGCAAGTTCCAGAACCGCGAGATCCAATCTAAACACCATCACGGAGGGGTTCATCTTCTTCATAGGTGCCTCTCCGATGATGCGTGAGTAGTCCACCATAGACCTACGGGTCCGTAGGCAGTAGCTAGATGGCTTCCTCTCTCTTTCTCTTATGATTCTCAATACAATGGTCTCTTGGAGATCTATTTGATGTAAACTTTTGTGGTGTGTTTGTTGGGATCCAATGAATTTTGAGTTCATGATCAGTTTCTATCCATGAATATTATTTGAGTCTTCTTTGATCTCTTATATGCATGATTACTTATAGCCTCGTATTTCTTCTTCGAATCTTTGGTTTAGTTAGGCCAACTAGATCGATTTTTCTTGCCATGGGAATAGGTGCTTTGTGATGGGTTCGATCTTGCGGTGTCCTTTCCCAGTGACAGAAGGGGCAGCAAGGCACGCATGTATCGTTGCCATTAAGGATAACAAGATGGGGTCTATTCCTACATGAATAGATCTTGTCTACATCATGTCATCGTTCTTATTGCATTACTCCATTTTTCCATGAACTTAACACACTAGATGCATGCTGGATAGCGGTCGATGTGTGGAGTAATAGTGGTAGATGCACGCAGGAGTCGGTCTACTTATCTAGGACGTGATGCCTATATAATGATCATAGCCTTGGATATCGTCATGATTATTTGATCTTCTATCAATTGCCCAACAGTAATTTGTTCACCCACTGTGTGCTATACTCATGACAGAAGCCACTAGTGAATCCTACGGCCCCCGGGTCTACTTTTCCAACATATTGCTTTCCGATCTATCATTTTGCCTTTTTGTTTTCAGATCTACTAAACCAAAAAAAACCAAAAATATATTTCTGCACTTTTTATTTGCTCTTCTTATTTTGAGTTCTTGAGAGATCTATCTCTCCTATCTATCATTACCTAATCTATCTTTTTACCGTAGAGAGATTGACAACCTCTCTTTCGCGTCGGGTTGCAAGTATTTGTTATTTGTGTGCAGGTGCTGCTAATTGGGTGGTGGTGATCCTCCTACTGGTTCGATAACCTTGGTTTCATAACTGAGGGAAATACTTACCGTCGCTGTGCTACATCATCCCTTCCTCTTTGGGGAAATACCGACGCCGTCTCAAGCCACGTCACTCTATTAAAAGAAATTATGTTAAAACTGCTATATGTGATTTAGGGACCGGTGTTAGTGTTATGCCTTTCTCCCTTTATTAAAGACTCGATTTGAGTAAGCTTACACCTACTGAGATATCTTTGCAAATGGCTGATAAATCCATTGCTTTACCTATTGGGATTTGCGAGGGCGTTCCTGTTGTGGTTGCAAATGTTACTATCTTGACAGACTTTGTTATTCTTGATATGCCCGAGGACGACAATATGTCGATCATCCTTGGTAGACCCTTTTTAAATACTGCAGGGGCTGTTATTGATTGCAATAAATACAAGGTTCCCTTTCATGTCAATGGCAAGCAACATACCGTGCATTTCCCGAAGAAGCAAACTTTGGTTAATAATATTAATGTCATTGAGCCTACTCCCACGGTTATCATTGGAAGTTTTGCAATTCCTCTACCTACTGTCAAGAAGAAATACTATAATATTATCGTTGGGGAGATGCAAATCCCCATTGAGGTAACCTAGTGATATACAAAAATTCTTCGGTTGCATGTTAACCGGAAACAGTTGTTAATAAGACTTGATCAACCTGATTAATGGATCCTTTTCGGAAGGCATGTGATTGATGAATTTGGTACTCACAACTCTCTGTATCAAAAGTTTATCCTCTGTTATTTTTAGTTTATATAAAATATATTAGCTTGATTTTCTGTTTTTCTCTTTTTCCCGTGCAAAGGAAAAAATGCCCGAAAATAAAAAGTCTCGGATTGCCACAAAATTTTAACATGAATTTTTCTACAATATATAAAAAAATTTGGCATAAAAATTGCAGCAGGGGAGTGCACCTGTGGGCCACAAGCCAACAGGGCGCGACCCCACTCCTAGGCCGCGCCATGATGGCTTGTGGGGCCCACAGGGGGCCCTTGCCTTATCCCTTCCTCCCACTCCTTCTCCTACCTCCAAAAAAAATTCCCTAGCTCACGCTCTCCCGCGTTCTTCTCCTGGAAACTGAAATTTTCGATCTCTTTGCTCGGAACTCCGTTTCCGAAACTGTTTTGAGGAATTGTTCCTTGGTATGTGATTCCTCCATTCCTCCAATTAGTTTTTGTTTTAGTGGCTTATATTTTGCATAATATGCTGCACTTGGTGCTACAGCAAATGAGCTTGCATGTTGAATTATTTTAGTTCCAAGTAGTATGAATGCTTGATATGGCCTCTAGGCATCATTATGAGTAGTTGCTATCAATCTTACAAAGTTTTATTGACATAAATTTGTGGCTAAAAAATTTCAGAAATTTGTGTTTGGGAAGATGAGTTTCATTAGGAGGAGCTCCTCAAGAAGACTTGCCGCGAGTGAGTCTTCTGGTGAGAGCTCAGTACGACAAGCTTACATTGAACCCCGGGACAACCAGATAGTTATGGCTGACGCCAAATCATGTCGATGGCTAAGTGATGAATTCATGAGAGGTGCAGGTATCAAGGAGGAATTTGACCAATTCATTTATAATACCGGCCTCACTGATTTCCTCGCAGATAAGTGTGTCCAACACTATAACCTTACCCGTACATTCACGCAAGGATTTCTCTATGAATCACATGCTTCTAGAGTGTTATTTAAACTTTATGATAAATCCTTTAGCATGTCTCTAGAAGATTTCTCGGTGGCTTGGAAACTTCCACTTTGGGGTTCGCACGAGAAACCTTCAAAAACTGATTATAATATGTTCCTCGAGAGTCTTTGCGTTGGAGAAGATAGGCGAGTAACACATGCAAGAATTAAAAGCATACAGTTTCCCTGTATTCGTTACTTTGCGTTGTTTAATGGGAAATGTGTAGTAGGAAAACCGGATTGCAGTGCCATATGTGCCCCTGACTTAAGCCTTATTCACACTACTGTAACTGGTGAACAACGCTATAACCTTGGTGCGATTGTTGCCCAAAGGCTGAATTCTAACTCTAGCAATGGTGATTTGTATGGAGGAATATATGCTTCTCGCGTAGCTGCACAACTGAGAGTGTCGCCTCAACCTAATGACCCCATCTTGCCTAATAGATATTTAGACTTTGAAGCTATGCGTTATCATGAGTTTATTGTAAACCGCGCTAGCGGTTATGAGTATAACTTAATATTTGGAAAATATACGCCTATGTCTGTCACTTTGCCTGCACCTACCCTCTTTGATTTTCAGGCTCGACAGTGTTACTATGTTCTTGAGGACGAGGTGCGAGAATACAAAGTTGTAGTGGAGGCTACTCGTTTGGCAGAGGAAGCGGCCAGAAACGCCCCCACAAGCTACCACTTCAACTATTTTCCAAATTATCAGTGGTGATCACCAAGCTAGGCAAACGCCTAAGCTTGGGGGAGTACGTATTTCTCACCGACATTACATTCATGTTCACACATTTCATATAAATTGTCGGTGTTCATCCTCTTTCATTGTATATCCATGTTAGTCTTATTTTTTTGCTTTCTTCTTGTGTGTTTGAAAAACTTTGGAAAACCCAAAAATATTTCTCACTTCTTTTCAGTTTTCTTTCTCTGTTTAATTATCTTTAGCACTAAAAAGAAAACCCAAAAAGATTTCCTTTGCTTGTTGGGAGCTTTCCCGTGTAAATAGTTTTTCTTGTTCTTGTTTTCCCTTAGTTTATTTGCTTGCTTGAGAAAAACAAAAACTCCAAAATTCCAATGTGTTTCTCTGAATTTCTTTTCTTTTTGTTGAGTCTTTGAAAGGAGAAGACCACGATGAAAATGTTGAGTGGCTCTTATATGCTTTGTTGTTGATCTAACAGAGAGCCAATATTACCTTGTCTTCTCCTTTGTCCAAACTGCCCTGTAGATTCCAGCTTAGTCCACGGTATTCTTGCACTATTATTATTATCACATCATTCGGTCATGCAAGTGAAAGGCAATAATGACGATATTTGACGAAGTGATCGTGGCAAAGGAAGCAGGTATGAACTCTTCTTGTTTTCCGTTTTTGTAAATATGTTTAGCTCGTTCGATCTTGATTCAGTATATTATGAGTGAACATGTTCGTGATGACAATTAGAGATTATAGCTTCTCATGCCATGCTTAAATAGCTAGTAGTGAATAATGATTTATCTTATAGGCCAACATGCATTAAAATGGTTATAATGTGGTATGGTAGTGTGGTATTTCCCTCTGAGAAATTCAAGTGGCTTGGTTTGTCCCATGTGCAAACATGTAGTTGATTCAAAACCAATGTAGCCTTCATGATATTTAAATTCAGAGTGTTCATATCCTACTCATGCTATGTCCAATGTTAATTATTCATAATGCATACCTATGACCGTTTTCGCTCTCTAGCTGGTCGCTTCCCAACCTATTGCTAGCCTTCACCTGTACTAAGCGGGAATATTGCTTGTGCATCCAAAACCTTTAAACCAAGTTATTCCACATGAGTCCACCATACCCACCTATATGCGGTATTACCCTGCCATTCCAAGTAAATTTGCATGTGCCACTTCTACATATTCAAATAAACATCCATTTTTGTGCACGCATGTCCCTCATGGAGCGACGAGGCGGTCGGTATCTTCCATGTTAAGTGAGTTATTCTCAAGACGGACATTTATTCACCATCATTGCACGAGAGAGGTTGGTAAGAAGGATGCATGGTCCTGTATAATCGAAATTGATTAAACAAAACTCCTTGGGACAGTTGATATGTTGGCAGGCATCAGTTGATTCGATCAGCCATGGTTTGTGTATGGATGGTTGATTGGAGTAAACTTTACTATTCTGTTTGGGAACCGCCAATAATGAGTTTAGCATGGAAGATATTGAAAACCTTTGTCGTAACGTTGACAAGAAAAGTGCACCACTCAAAAACTAGATTTCAATCCTATTTTAAAACTTGAGCTCTGGCACCTCTGCAAATCAAGGCTTCCCTCTGCGAAGGGCCTATCTATTTATTTTTATGTTGAGTCATCATCCTCTTACTAAAGGCACCAGACCGGAGAGCACTATTGTGATTCTTATGCATCAAGTCTAGTTAATGTTGGATGTGAGCATGACTGGATCTTTTCTACTCTGAATTATAATGTTTAGTTGCTGCTTGAACCTTAGAGGTGCTCTGCATTTATGTTTTGCGGTCTTAGAAAGGGCTAGCGAAATACCACGTCACCATATTATATCATGATTGTTTTGATAAATTGTTGGCATATGAGATATCTTATTATTTGCTTGCTAGTTGGTTATGTATTGCCATGAGTTAATATGATGTTTAATTGTTATCATGGATGTGGTTATTTATAATTTATGCTGAAAACTTGAGCACTAGCTAAGCATGTGTATAACGACGAGAACAAAAGAGTTTGTAAAAGTTTTCTTTATCACTTTCAGTTTGTCAACTGAATTGCTTGAGGACAAGCAACGAGTTAAGCTTGGGGGAGTTGATACGTCTCCAACTTATCTACTTTTCCAAACACTTTTGCTCTGGTTTTGACCTCTAATTTGCATGATTTGAATGGAACTAACCCGGACTGACGCTGTTTTCAGCAGAACTACCTTGGTGTTATTTTTGTGCAGAAATAAAAGTTCTCGGAATTGGGCAAAACTTTTTGTGAATTTTTTCTGGGAATAATAATGAATTATGGAGCGAAGACCTGCCAGAGGGGGGCCACCTGTGGGCCACAAGCAAACAGGGTGTGGCCCCCCTAGGCCGCGCCCTGTTGTGTGCTGGGGCCCATGAGGCTCCTCCGACCCTGATTCCAGTCCTATAAAATCACATCTTCAGATAAAAAGAATCAGAGACAAGTTTTCATCGCGTTTCACGAGACGGAGCTGCCGCCACCTCTTGTTCTTCCTCGGGAGGGCTGATCTGGAGTCCGTTTGGGGCTCCGGAGAGGGGAAATCGTCGCCGTCGTCATCACCAACCCTTCTGCATCAACACCTCCATGATGCTCACTGATACGTCTCCAACGTATCTATAATTTTTTATTGTTCCATGCTATTATATTATCTATTTTGGATGTTTTATATGCATTAATATGTTATTTATATTATTTTTGGGACTAATCTATTAATCTAGAGCCTAGTGCCAGTTTCTGTTTTTTCCTTGTTTTTGAGTATTGCAGATAAGGAATATTAAACGGAGTCCAAATGGAATAAAATCTTTGGAATAATTTTTCTTGGACTAGAAGCAACCCAGAAGACTTGGAGATGAAGGCAGGAGAGCCGCCGTGTGGAAACAAGCCACAGGGGCGCGCCCTAGGGGGGGGGGGCGCCCCCCCTGGCTTGTGGCCCCACGGCAGCCCTCCTAACCCTATTCTTTGGCCTATAAATTCCCAAATATTCCCTGGATACCAAAAAAGAGCCACGAAAATACTTTTCCGCCGCCGGAAGCCTCTGTTCCCGTGAGATCCCATCTTGGAGCCTTTTCCGGTAATCTGTCGGAGGGGGAATCGATCACGGAGGGCATCTACATCAACTCCATTGCCCCTCCGATGATGCGTGAGTAGTTCACCACAGACCTTCGGGTCCATAGCTAGTAGCTAGATGGCTTCTTCTCTCTCTTTGTTCTTCAATACCATGTTCTTCATGATCTTCATGGAGATCTATCCGATGTAATACTCTTTTGCGGTGTGTTTGTCGAGATCCGATGAATTGTGGGTTTATGTTCAGATTATCTATGAATATTATTTGAATCTTCTCTGAATTCTTATATGCATGATTTCATATCTTTGCAAGTCTCTTCGAGTTATTGGTTTGGTTTGGCCAACTAGATTGGTAATTCTTGCAATGGGAGAAGTGCTTAGTTTTGGGTTCAATCTTGCGGTGTCCTCACCCAGTGACAAAGTAGGGGTAGCGAGGCACGTATTGTATTGTTGCCATCGAGGATAAAAAGATGGGGTTTTCATCATATTGCTTGAGTTTATCCCTCTACATCATGTCATCTTACCTAATGCGTTACTCTGTTCTTCATGAACTTAATACTCTAGATGCAGGCAGGAGTCGGTCGATGTGTGGAGTAATAGTAGTAGATGCAGAATAGTTTCGGTCTACTTGACACGGACGTGATGCCTATATGCATAATCATTGCCTTGGATATCTTCATAATTATTCGCTTTTCTATCAATTGCTCGATAGTAATTTGTTCACCCACCGTATTATTTTCCTTCATGAGAGAAGCCTCTAGTGAAACCTATGGCCCCCGGGTCTATTTTCCATATTATACTTTCAGATCTAAAACCAAAAATACAAAAATATCTCGCTGCCTTATTTTTACTTTTGTTTTACTTTACTTTCAAGCAATCTATTCTATCTATCTTTATCAGATCTCATCCTTGCAAGTAACCATGAAGGGATTGACAACCCCTTTATAGCGTTGGGTGCAAGTGTTTGATTATTTGTGTAGGTACACCTATTGGGGACTTGCTTGTATCTCCTACTGGATTGATACCTTGGTTCTCAACAACTGAGGGAAATACTTATCTACTTTGCTGCATCACCCTTTCCTCTTCAAGGGAAAACCAACGCATGCTCGAGAAGTAGCAAGAAGGATTTATGGCACAGTTGCCGGGGAGATCTACATCAAGCCTACCAAGTACCCATCACAAACTCATCTCTTGCATTTACATTATTTGCCATTTGCCTCTCGTTTTCCTCTCCCCCACTTCTAAAACGATTTTCCAAAAAGATTTGCCTTTTTATTCGCCCTTCTTCGGTTCTTCTTTTCGTTTGCTTTTTGTTTGCTTGTGTGTTAGATTGCTTGAATTCATGGCTAGCCTTACCACTATCGCTAGTACTCCCGAGAGTGAAGTTCTTAATTTTAAGCAAAGGGAGGGAGAAAACTTAAAAGATGCTTGGTATAGAATTTGCAATGCTCAAAATAGATCTACTCGTAAGCAATCTACTACCGTTCTCCTTCGCAATTTTTATGTGGGTGTTTCTCCTTGGAATAGATATGTTTTAGATACCATTACGGGAGGAAATTTCTTGGGAACCAATACCTTTGATTCTTACAATGCTATGATAAATTTGGTAGGTTCACCCCCTCTCATGGTTAATGAAACAATCTTAACTTTGGAACATGTGATGTGAAGGCTTGATATTATTGAAAATAAAGTTGCTACTATTGAGCTCATTGAAAACTTGGATAAAAAGATTCATAATCATATCACTCAATATGGATCTAAGGTAGGAGTTACTTTAAAAAGTCTTAGGGAAAAAGAACCCATAGTTAATGAAAAACTGGATCAAGATTCCTCTAGAATTGGAAAGCTAGAGGACATTATTACCAACTTGGGTTCCGCTTTTGCCTCTGTTCAAACCACTCCAAATTTTTCTCCTTCTAAAACTTCCAAGTTTGTTTATGTTCCCAAAAATAAGGGTGAATCCTCTAGGAAAGGGGACGAAGATCTTAAGATGATAAGTGTTCACCCTAGCTTTGTCAATATTGTTAGGGAACCTATTACCACAAGTGAATTTCTTGACTTCTTGCCTAGGAGTATGATTATTGATAAAACCAAAGAATCTCCTAGGATTTATAAGTGTGCAATTGAGGAATTGCATACCAAAGATGACAATACCTAGATCTATTGTGTTATGCCTAGCTAGGGGCGTTAAACAATAGCGCTTGTTGGGAGGCAACCCAATTTTATTTTTATGCTTTTGTTTTTGCTTCTATTTTTGAGTGTTTCACACATTATTACCTCTGTATTAATTTTGTTTTCTTGTTTAAATTAGTGTTTGAGCCAAGTAAGACCTTTGGGATGGTCTACGGTGTTTGCAATTTGATTTTGCTGAAAAACAGAAACTTTTGCTCTCAGTCCAGGAATTTTTTAAATTCACTGTAATGTGATTTTGATTTGAAATTTTTACACAAGATTGATATACAAATTTCCCTGATTTTCCAAATTTTTCAGAATTTTTGGAGTTACAGAAGTATTCGAAGTCTATAGATTCCTACAGACTATTCTGTTTTAGACAGATTCTGTTTTCTTTGTGTTGTTTGCTTATTTTGATGTATCTATGGGTTGTATCGGGGGTTATGAACCATGGAGAAGTTAGAATACAGTAGATATTACACCAATATAAAAAAAGAATGAGTTCACAACAGTACCTAAAGTGGTGATTTATTTTTCTTATACTAACGGATCTCATGAGTTTTCTGTTGAGTTTTGTGTTGTGAAGTTTTCAAGTTTTTGGTAAAGATTTGATGGACTATGGAATAAGGAGTGGCAAGAGCCTAAGCTTGGGGATGCCCAAGGCACCCCAAGCCATATTTAAGGATACCAAAAAGCCTAAGCTTGGGGATGCCCTGGAAGGCATCCCCTCTTTCGTCTTCAATCCATCGGTAAATTTACTTGAGGCTATATTTTTATTCACCACATGATATGTGTTTTGCTTGGAGCGTCTTGTATGATATGAGTCTTTGCTTTTTAGTTTGCCACAATCATCCTTGCTGCACACATCTTTTTGAGAGAGACACGCTGAATCGTGAATTTATTAGAATACTCTATGTGCATCACTTATATCTTTTGAGCTAGGCAATGTTGCTCTAGTACTTCACTTATATCTTTTTAGAGCACGGTGGTGTTTTATTTTATATAAATTATTGAACTCTCGTACCTCACTTATATTATTTTGAGAGTTTCTTAAAACAGCATGGTAATTGGTTTAGGTTATGAATTTAGTCCTAATATAATGGGCATCCAAGAGGGATATAATAAAAACTTTCATATTAAGTGCATTGAATACTATGAGAAGTTTGATTCTTTGCATATAGTTTTGAGATATGAAGATGGTAATATGAGAGTCATGCTAGTGAGTAGTTGTGAATTGGAAGAGATACTTGTGTTAAAGTTTGTGATTCCCGTAGCATGCACGTATGGTGAACCGTTATGTAACGAAGTCGGAGCATGATTTGTTTAATGATTGTCAACCTTTGTGTGAGGGTCGGGAGCGCGCGATGGTTAACTCCTACCAACCTCTGCCCTAGGAGCATGCGTCTAATGCTTTGTTTTATAACTAATAGACTTTTGCAATAAGTATGTAAGTTCTTTATGACTAATGTTGAGTCCATGGATTATACGCACTCTCACCCTTCCACCTTTGCTAGCCTCTCTAGTACCGCGCAACTTTCGCCGGGACATCAAACCCACCTTCCTCAAAACAGCCACCATATATTTTTCCTCAAAACAGCCACCATACCTACCTATTATGGCATTTCCATAGCCATTCCGAGATATATTGACATGCAACTTCCACCGTTCCGTTTTTCATGACATGCACCATCACTTTCATATTGCATATAGAGTCATATTTTGTCATAGGTATCGAGTTGTAATTTTCCTTTTGAGTTGTAAGTAAATAAAAGTGTGATGATTTTTATTATTAGAGCATTGTTCCCGTGAGAGAAAAGGATGATGGAAGCTATGAATCCCTCACAAGTTGGGATGAGTCTCCGGACTTTACAAATAATAAAAGAGGCCAGCGAAGCCCAAATAAAAAAAAGAGGCCACAGATGCCCACCAAAAAAAAGAAAAAAAAGGAAAAGAAAAAAAATGATGAGAGAAAGAGAGAAGGGACAATTGCTACTATCTTTTTCCACACTTGTGCTTTAAAGTAGCACCATGATCTTCATGATAGAGAGTCTCCTATTTTGTCACTTTCATATAGCTAGTGGAATTTTTCATCATATGCACAACCACTTAGTTTTCTTTTTTGAGCTTTCATACACTTATAGCTCTAGTGCATTTGTTGCATGGCAATCCCTACTCACTCACATTGATATCTATTGATGGGCATCTCCATAGCCCGTTGATACGCCTAGTTGATGTGAGACTATCTTCTCCTTTTTCCTTGCAACCTCCACCATATTTTATTCCACCTATAGTGCTATATCCATGGCTCACGCTCATGTATTGTGTGAGAGTTGAAAAGGTTTGAGAACATTAAAAGTGTGAAACAATTGCTTGACTTGTCATCGGGGTTGTGCATGATTTAGATACTTTGTGTGGGGAAGATGGAGCATAGCCAGACCATATGATTTTGTAGGGATAACTTTCTAAGGCCATGTTATTTCGAAAGGACACAATTGCCTTGTTGGTGTGCTCGAAGTATTACTGTTTTTATGTCAATATTAGACTATTGTTTTGAATCTTATGGATCTGAATATTCATGCCACAATAAAGAATATTACATGGATAAATATGTTAGGTAGCATTCCACATCAAAAATTCAGTTTTTATCATTTACCTACTCGAGGACGAGAAGGAATTAAGCTTGGGGATGCTTGATACGTCTCCAATGTATCTATAATTTTTGATTGTTCCATGCTATTATATTATCTGTTTTGGATGTTTTAAATGCATTAATATGCTATTTTATATTATTTTTGGGACTAACCTATTAATCTAGAGCCTAGTGCCAGTTTCTGTTTTTCCCTTGTTTTTGAGTATTGCAGATAAGGAATATTAAACGGAGTCCAAACGGAATAAAATCTTTGGAATAATTTTTCTTGGACCAGAAGCAACCCAGAAGACTTGGAGATGAAGGCAGGAGAGCCGCCGTGTGGCGACAAGCCACAGGGGCGCCCTAGGGGGGGCGCCCCCTGGCTTGTGGCCCCACGGCAGGCCTCCTAACCCTATTCTTCGGCCAATAAATTCCCAAATATTCCCTGGATACCAAAAAAGAGCCACGAAAATACTTTTCCGCCGCCGGAAGCCTCTGTTCCCGTGAGATCCCATCTTGGAGCCTTTTCCGGTAATCTGCCGGAGGGGGAATCGATCACGGAGGGCATCTACATCAACTCCATTGCCCCTCCGATGATGCGTGAGTAGTTCACCACAGACCTTCGGGTCCATAGCTAGTAGCTAGATGGCTTCTTCTCTCTCTTTGTTCTTCAATACCATGTTCTTCATGATCTTCATGGAGATCTATCCGATGTAATACTCTTTTGCGGTGTGTTTGTCGAGATCCGATGAATTGTGGGTTTATGTTCAGATTATCTATGAATATTATTTGAATCTTCTCTGAATTCTTATATGCATGATTTCATATCTTTGCAAGTCTCTTCGAGTTATTGGTTTGGTTTGGCCAACTAGATTGGTAATTCTTGCAATGGGAGAAGTGCTTAGTTTTGGGTTCAATCTTGCGGTGTCCTCACCCAGTGACAAAGTAGGGATAGCGAGGCATGTATTGTATTGTTGCCATCGAGGATAAAAAGATGGGGTTTTCATCATATTGCTTGAGTTTATCCCTCTACATCATGTCATCTTACCTAATGTGTTACTCTGTTCTTCATCAACTTAATACTCTAGATGCAGTCAAGAGTCGGTCGATGTGTGGAGTAATAGTAGTAGATGCAGAATCGTTTCGGTCTACTTGACACGGACGTGATGCCTATATGCATAATCATTGCCTTGGATATCTTCATAATTATTGGCTTTTCTATCAATTGCTCGACAGTAATTTGTTCACCCACCGTATTATTTTCCTTCATGAGAGAAGCCTCTAGTGAAACCTATGGCCCCCGGGTCTATTTTCCATATTATACTTTCAGATCTAAAACCAAAAATACAAAAATATCTCGCTGCCTTATTTTTACTTTTGTTTTACTTTACTTTCAAGCAATCTATTCTATCTATCTTTATCAGATCTCATCCTTGCAAGTAACCATGAAGGGATTGACAACCCCTTTATAGCATTGGGTGCAAGTGTTTGATTATTTGTGTAGGTACACCTATTGGGGACTTGCTTGTATCTCCTACTGGATTGATACCTTGGTTCTCAACAACTGAGGGAAATACTTATCTACTTTGCAGCATCACCCTTTCCTCTTCAAGGGAAAACCAACGCATGCTCGAGAAGTAGCACTCACCATCGGGAGTGAGTAATTCCTTTGTAGGCTTGCTGGACGGTGGTGGGATTGGATGAAATTGATCATGTAATCGAGTTAAGTTTGATAGGGCTTGATCCCTAGTATCCACTATGTTCTGAGATTGATGTTGCTATGACTTTGCTATGCTTAATGCTTGTCACTAGGGCCCGAGTGCCAAGATTTCAGATCTGAACATATTATATTACCTCTGAATATAAGATTGATTTGGATCCTATCTTGCAAGTTGTATGCACCTATTACGTGTCTTGATCCGCATACCCCAAGGTGACAATAATTGGGATTCTTTCCGGTGATTGTCGTAGTTTGAGGAGTTCATGTATTCTCTATGTGTTAATGCTTTGTTTCGGTTCTCTATTAAAAGAAGGCATTAATATCCCTTAGTTTCCAATAGGACCCCGCTGCCACGGGAGGGTAGGACAAAAGATGTCATGCAATTTCTTATCGCAAGCACGTATGACTATATACGGAATACATGCCTACATTATATTGATGAATTGGAGCTAGTTCTGTGTCGCCCTAGTGTGTAACTGTTAAATGATTGATGTTATCTAAATCATTATCCATCACCGATCCACGTGCCTACGCTTTACATATACTGAATCTTGCTAATTACTATTTCTGCTGCTACTGTCACAACTGCTACAGAATTGCTGTTGTCACTACTACTGTTACTTTTGCTACTACTATTTGACGTGCTACTAAACCTTTGCTGCAGAGAGATATCCCAAGTGCGGTTGAATTGACAACTCAACTGTCAAGGCCAATAAATATTCTTTGGCTCCCCTTGTGTCGAATCAATAAATTAGGGTGAAATACTACCTGTGAAGACTGTCGTGATCCCCTATACTTGTGGGTTATCATCAGTCACCACATGCATCTCGCTATAGACAAACATTGCCTCCCACTAAAAGCACAATCGATACTAACGAGGCACCAAAGTGTCAAGCTGTGGGTGGGGATTACAATCATGTGTTAGCCATCCAACAATAGACTGGTTTTTTTTATTGAAATTTTCTCCCTAGATTGACAAATCTCTTACTTGCTAGTTTTTATATCAAAATATGAGAGGTTGGTTCGAAAATTGCTCTATGCATTTTTCTATTGGTTTGTGTCACATGTTTTATAATCATCACATTGATAAAGTATTTTTCCCGAATGATAACATCGATAAAGTTACATATACTTGTCTAAAATTTGTGCATAACTTGTTTTAAATGATTGGATGTACAACATGAATTTCGTAGGAAATATTTTCTTGGATCTTGCCTTGGACTTCTTAAATGAGTTGTAACATGGTTGAATCGTTAAAGACATGTTAACATAAGGTTTTAGAATACTCCAAAATGTGAAGGAAAATAAAAGTTTCTATATGGTTCCACATATCTATTCCAACATCCTAAGGACCTCGTAGAAAGGATTTTTATAAGATTTTGACCCTAATATTTTTTGTTCTAAACAAGCCTTGAAGAATTTTTCAAGCAAAAAAGCCCACATCACCACACACTAGCAAGGTTTTGTCTAACGGGCTCAATGTTTTAGAGACATGCTAATGGCAACCACACATTCCATATATGCCACAAATCACTATGACGAGAAGTGTTCATATGAAAAATATAGTCATTCATTGTGTATAATTAAAACTGCAATGCCAACCAATCTTATGATGTCCATATCACGGTCGTCGGCTAGCACTTCCATGGCTATTGATGGAGTTCTAAACATGAGGCACCAACCGCAAATTTCAACAAAAATAGATCCCCATGCACCGTTCTACTAGCACATATCGGAAAGAATACATGATTAATGGAAAATATTTGCAAAGGATTATGTACAATTAAAAGCGCACTGCCAGCTACCGTTTTGGCGTTCATATCACGACTATGGGCTGGCATATCCGTCACTACCACTGACCAAGTTAGAACAATGAGGCACCAACGCAAATTTCAACAAAAGAAGATCCCCATGCTCCGTTCTACCGGCACATATATAAAACAATACACGAGTAATGGCAAAATATTTGCAAAGGATAGTGTACAATTAAAATCGCACTACTAGCTGTCGTTTCGGCGTCGATATTACGTCATGGGCTGGCACATCCGTTACCACTGACATTACGACTATAGGCTGGCATATCCGTTACTACTGCCAATATGACTATGGGATGGCACATCCGTTACCATTGACTGAATCCAAACAAGACACCAACCGCATATTCTAATAACCGTAGAGCCTTTATTGGCACATATCTAAAAAATACACCAGTGATTATAAAACATCCATATGAGGATTCTTTTGATAAATTCTAAAAATTAAGAAATTTATATGAAAATACATACAATTAATGGTCATTTTTAAAGTCTATAGGTCTCTTCCATATATTGCAGCAAATATATAAGTGGAGAGACACCTTCGGTGCTAGGAAAGTTGTGTGGGAGCAAGAGTTGCCCTGGCTAGAACTACAAGATTTGCATCTAGCCACTTCTCCATGCCCGGGCTATGCTACCGGACCTATCAGTCCGCCGCCGAGCGTTCCTCCTCTACGCGCAAATACTATTAGAGGTAGTGCGCTTGGCGTTGCTCCGACAAGCCTGTTCGAGGGATCACCTGTACGTGGGAGAACGACGGGGAGGAGGAGACAACTCCGGGGGACGTTGTGCTCCTACTCTTCTTTCGTCACGAGGGACTGCACGTCTAGTGGTAATCTCATACCTATCTTCTAAGAATGTTCCTAGGATGTCTTTGCGGTAGGATAAATTTTTAATTGGTAACAGTTGCATGCCGTGTAGCCCAACATGGTGGCCGGCTTCCCGGCAGTTAGGCCACCCGCAGTACTATGCATCGTCAACACCAAATGCAACATAAACACAAGAATGTACTGAACCTTGCACAATATCTAATGAAGAGAAGAGTCGTAGAGCTTGAAATCTGGCAGAGTTACCACACGCATCTATTTATAGATAAAGCAATTCCTCCAACTAGAAACACAACCCATATTAATGAGACACCAAAGCGACAAACTGTGTGTGGGGAATACAATCATCTGTTAACCATCCAACAATAGATTGATTTGTTTATTGAAGTTCCGTCCCTAGATTGACAAATCTCTTACTTGCTAGTTTTTAAATTCAAAAGATGAGGTTGGTTCAATGAAAATCTCTTTATGCATGTTTCTATGGGTTTGTGTTACATGTTTTATAATTATCACATTGACAAAGTTTTTTCTTCCAATGATAACATCGATAAAGTTACCTACACTTGTCTAAAAACTGTGCGTACCTTGTTTAAATGATGGGATGTACTATATGAAGTTTGTAGGAAATATTTCTTGGATCTTACCTTGGACTTCTTAAATGAATTTTAACATGATTGACCCCTTAAAGACATGTTAACATGAGGTTTTAGAATACTCCAAAAAGTGAAGGAAAACAAAAGTTTCTATATGGTTCCATAGATCTATTCCTACATGCTAAGGGCCTCATAGAAAGGATTTCTATAAGATTTCAACCCTAATTTTTTTTATGTTCCAAACAAGCCTTGAAGAGTTCTTCAAATAAAAACACTTGCATCACCACCCACTAGCCATGTTTCGTCTAGCGGGATCAGGGTTTAGAGACATGCTAATGACAACTACACACTCCATGTATGAGTCGAATCCCCATGACGAGAAGTGCTCATATGCATAATTTAGTCATTCACTATGTATAATTAGAATCGCAATGCTAACCAATCTTATGATGTCCATGTCACGGCCTTGGGCTGGCACTTCCGTCATTACTGACCGAGTTCGAACAACATGGCACCAACCGCAAAATTCAACGAAAGTAGACCCCCATGCACCGTTCCATTGACACATATCTAAAAGATTTCACGGTCTATGACAAAATATTTGCAAAGGATTGTGTACAACTAAAAGCGCACTGCCATGTATTGTTTTGGCGTCCATATCATAACTATGGGCTGGCACGTCCGTCACTAGTGACCGCGTTTGAACAATGAGGCGCCGGCCGCAAATTTCAATAGAAGCAAATCTCATGCGTCGTTCTTCTTGCACACATCTAAAAGAATACACAATTAATGCCAAAATATTTGAAAGGATCGTATACAACTAAAAACGCAGTGCCACCTACTTTTTTGGCGTCCATATTACGCTAAGGGGCTGGCACATCCGTTACTATTGACTTTACGACCATGTACTGACACATCCGTTACTACTTCCATTACGGCTATGAGCTGGCACGTGCGTTACCACTGACTGAGTCCAAACAAGACACCAACCGCAAATTCAAATAAACATAGAGCCTCTATTGGCACATATCTAAAAAAACACATCAACAATGATAGAACATTTATACAAGGGCTCTTTTGTTAAATTCCACAGTAAAAAAACCTAAGAATTTTGCATGACAATATACAAAGAATTGTGGTTATTTTTAAAGTTGGTAGGTCTCTTCCACATATTGCAGCAAATATGGAAGAGCTTCACTCACAGTTTTACTTTTACCCCGGCGTTTCTAGGGTATTCTACAAGCACGTAGCGGGTAACCTACCCAAGTCGCCTGGTCAAGGGAAAAAAGCGCACGTGACACAGGCCGCGAAGCGCTCGGTTCTTTCCTTTACAGCAGGCCCGCCTGCAGAATTCAGTCGAACCAGAGGGTGCCAGGCGCAAACGGGACCAGACCACCAACGTTCTCCAGAGCCTGCACGAACCGAGGTGGGACCCGCCAGAGAACCCGCCCGCCCACTGGCCAGTCCCACCTCCGGCCCCACCCGGCAGCCTCACCCGCTGGCTCTGCCTCCCGTCCCGTGCCGCCCGTCCGCCCGCCTGCGAGGTGAAAAAAGAAGCCGGCGAGAAAAGAGGGCCTTTTTCCCGGACGCAGCTGTTCTGATCCCGAGCTCATGTGAGCTCGGGTGAACAGTAAAATCAAAAAAAATAATAAAAAAAATCTGATTTTTTTTTGTTAGAAACATTGATGTTTTTTCCACATGCGTGCAAAATTTCATCACTAGATGACATTCGTGAAAAATGTGGCAAAAAAACAAAATCGATGCTCCAAAAAGTCTGTTTTTTGTAGCATTTTGGAGCATCGATTTTGTTTTTTTTGCCACATTTTCCACGAATGTCATATGGTGATGAAAATTTGCACGGATGTGGAAAAAACATCAATGTTTCTCACAAAAAAATTCAGAATTTTTTGAATTTTTTTACTATTTTTTTGATTTTACTGTTCACCGAGCTCATGTGAGCTCGGGATTAGAAGAGCACTTTCGCTTTTTCCCTTCCTTTCCATCCCTCTGTCCCTCCCTCTCGCCACTTCTCACCTCTTCCGTTTCTCGCCTCCCCTGACTCTGCCCCGCTCGCCCCCGGCCGGCATTCCCTGCTCCTCGCGTGCTCCTCGGCGTGTGCACGGCCGTGGCGCGGGGGCGCTAGAGGCTGCTCCGACCCGCCCGTCCTCCGTCCTACGTCCGCCGGTGAGGTCCGTGTGCCCGGCCGGCCCGTGCGCCTCCTTTCCCGTCTTCCGGTGGTTCTTAGCCCTGTAATCCGTCTGTTTGCGGCCCGCATTCCGGTCCCTCCTCGTCGACGATCCTCCGCGTGGGGTGGGAGGATCGTGCCTTTTCGAATCGCCCTGTACGGAGGGATGGGGTTTTAGAGGATTCTCGGTGGGGGTTTTGGGTCCTTTTTTAATAGTTTAGGGTACGTATTTTTTTTCCGATGGGGACGGTGATGTGCGCTCCTGTAGGGGCTGAGGGGAGCTAGCTGTGCCGTGCAGTCATTTTCTAAGGTTTCATCGGTTGATTGGTCGGTGTGTTCTTGCTTGCGTGCTTTTAGGGGTTTCGAAATTTCAAAGATTCGTTTTTTCGGGATTTTATGTACGGCCCCTTTTTTTTTTTTGGGAGATGGTGCTTACGGCTCTAGGTTGCCAGGAAACGATGAATGCTGTAGCCTTTTTTGTTGTTGTGATTTTCTTTTACCGAAAACACCAAAAGCACTAGATTTGAGGCGAGGAATAGATTTAGCAGCTGTTACTCTGTTATCATGATTTTATTTATACACGTCTCAGGGCAGGGGTGTTTTTGTTATTGCAGCTAATAATAAGCGGGTCTTCTTTTTTATTAGTGGGCTACTCCGGTGACGAGTGAATGACTGATCATTGTCTTTGGTCAGTGACAATACCAATCAATGCCTAGAGTACCCCTAGGAAAACGTTTCGGGTTGGGATCCTCTGCTCTGCAGTAGGAAAACCTGAAGGAATTTGTCAAAAGGGACACCATGTTTGCTGCTCATCTTTCTTTGACAAAGATGCACATACAGCTGCAATTGAGCACCATACTTTCCTTGTTTTGCAATGTCGGTAGAATTACCTGTTAGTACACATGCACAAATCTGGATGGGATACCAAAGCAGGATACAAGTTCTGGATATTCCTAAGATAGGAGGACACACCATTTGGCACATTGAATGGGTCATGCTTTTGCTAGGCCTCCTTGTGCTCTCTCCAAACACCAACCTGTCACAACCACCACCTTTTATTGTAAAAAGGAAAAGTATCAGTAGATGATATTTGATTGTGCACCTGAATTGCATTTTATCCTCAAAAAAATTGTACACTGCTGTTTGTTATGATTGTGTCACTTTTACCATACGTGATGCTCTTCTTGCTAATACCTTGTCATGTATTTTGTTGCAGGCACAAGTCTGACCTTCTCTGAACCAGCAAGATGCAGCCACCACAGCTGCGACCCGAGGACTACTCGTTGAAGGAGACAACACCCCACCTTGGGGGTTTCATGGCAGCAGGGGACAAGCGCAGAAGCACGTATGACCTTGTGGAGCAGATGCCGTATCTCTACGTGCGTGCTGTCAAGGCCAAAGACCTCCATGCCAAGGATGGGACTGGGAGCTGCGACCCGTCGGTGGAGATCAAGCTTGGGAATTACAGGTGCACCACCCGCCAGTTTGAGAAGAATACTAACCCGGAGTGGAACCAAGTGTCTGCGTTCCCCAAGGAACGCATCCAGTCCTCCTATATTGAGGTCACTGTCAAAGACAAGGACGATTTCATTGGTCGAGTTATCTTTGACCTCAATGAAGTTCCAAAGAGAGTACCACCTGACAGTCCTTTAGCTCCAGAGTGGTACCGTCTTGAGGGTCGGAAGGAGGGAAAGGTCGGAGAGCTCATGTTGGCTGTCTGGATGGGTTCACAAGCAGATGAAGCTTTCCCAGAAGCTTGGCATGCTGATGCTGCGACAGTGCCTAGCGATGGTCTAGCAAGCATAAGGTCTAAGGTGTATTTAACTCCTAAGCTTTGGTATCTCAGGGTAAATGTTATTGAGGCACAAGACCTGCTACCAAGTGACAAGTGCCGGTATCCAGAAGTTTATGTGAAAGCTACACTTGGGAATCAGTCCTTGAGGACAAGGATATCTGCAAGCAAGAGTGTTAACCCAATGTGGAATGAGGATCTGATGTTTGTGGCAGCTGAACCATTTGAGGAGCACTTGATTCTTAGTGTCGAGGATCGGATTGCGCCAAACAAGGACGAGGTATTGGGGAAAGTATGTATTCCACTGCAGAATGTAGACAGGAGGCCCGACCACAGGCCAGTGCACAGCCGGTGGTGTAATCTTGAGAAGCATGTAGCGGGAGATGGGGAACAGAAGAAAAAAGACGTCAAGTTCTCTAGTCGTATTCACCTCAGGATTTCTTTGGATGGTGGGTACCATGTTCTGGATGAGTCAGCACATTACAGTAGCGATCTGAGGGCCACTGAAAAACAGCTGTGGAAGCCTAGCATTGGGGTGCTTGAGCTAGGAATCCTGAATGCTCAAGGATTACTGGCAATGAAGACTAAGGATGGGCATGGCACCACAGATTCTTACTGTGTTGCGAAGTATGGGCACAAGTGGGTCAGAACAAGGACTATCATCGACAGTTTCAACCCAAAATGGAATGAGCAGTACACCTGGGACGTGTATGATCCTTGTACGGTGATAACAGTTGGTGTGTTCGATAACTGCCACTTGCAAGGGGAGAAGTCCAAAGGAAACAAGGATAGCAGAATTGGCAAGGTACGGATCCGCCTGTCCACTCTCGAGTCTGGCAAAGTCTACACGCACTCGTACCCTCTTATCATTTTGCTTCCTACGGGCGTGAAGAAGATGGGTGAAGTGCAGCTTGCTGTGCGCTTCACATGCTCCTCGCTGGTGAACATGATGCAGCTGTACTCTCAGCCGCTGCTGCCGAAGATGCACTATGTTTACCCTCTGTCTGTCACGCAGCTTGATGTTCTGAGGCTCCAGGCTACTCACATGGTCTCGACGAAATTAAGCCGTGCCGAGCCACCTCTCAGGAAGGAAGTTGTTGAGTACATGTTGGATGTGGATTCTCACATGTGGAGCATGAGGAAGAGCAAGGCAAACTTCTTCAGGATTATGAAAGTGTTGACCCCCCTTGTTGGAGCTGTTCAATGGTTTGATAAGATTTGTGAATAGAAGAATCCTCTGACCACTGTCTTGATTCATCTCCTGTTCATCATTTTGGTGGTGTTTCCGGAGCTGATCCTTCCGACCGTTTTCCTGTATCTGTTCTTGATTGGGGTCTGGTTCTACCGGTGGAGGCCAAGGCAGCCACCTCACATGGACACTCGTCTTTCACATGCCGAGACCTCCAACCCTGATGAGTTTGATGAGGAGTTTGACACCTTCCCAACATCCCGTGCACAGGATGTTGTTCGGATGAGGTATGATCGGCTGAGGAGCATTGCTGGCAGGGTGCAGACAGTTGTTGGTGACTTGGCAACACAAGGTGAGAGGCTGCAGTCCCTGCTCAACTGGCGGGATCCAAGGGCCACTGCTATCTTTGTGACTTTCTGCTTGATTGCTGGTGTGGTGCTGTACCTGGCGCCGTTTCGCATGGTTGTGTTCGTTGCTGGGTTGTATGTGCTCAGGCATCCCAGGTTCCGCCGCCACGGGATTCCATCTGCTCCCCTCAACTTCTTCAGGAGGCTGCCGGCAAAAACGGACAGCTTGCTGTGAGACCGTGCCGTGCCAGGAAACATCAGAGTGTTTTCCAGAGTGTTTTCCAGCATCTACGACGGCATTGCATGGATGGAACCTGAAATGCGCAGACAATTTTTCTTCAAGAATTGTTATCTTTCGTTGTATGTTAATTTAGACTTGAGACTTTGATTTGTTCTGGATGGCACCTGGCTGACCTGTTTGCCTGTGTTGTTTCGACATGGATTTTCTCCTGCTGTCATCATTGAATTTCAGCTGTTATGTGTTCGTATTATCTTGTTACCTGCGTCTGTGCCCTGATTGCCTGGCCCTGACTGAATGTCCAGTTTAGTATCGACTTGATCCTCGTAAAAGGTGTTGCATATCTGTGGTATGATTTGCATACTAAAATGGTATCAGTGAGATCGATCGTAGCATGTGAATTATTGAGTTGTAGAACTGGCTTTTTCAGATAAATTGGCCACAGACTTGTTGAGGTCTACTCCCTCCGTAAAGACATATAAGAGTGTTTAGATCACTAAATTAGTGATCTAAACGCTCTTATATTTCTTTACTGATTAACCATTGACAAAACTGCTCTCATGTTTGAGTTTTAGGGCCTGTACTTATATTTTAGTAATAAAGTAGCGTCAAGATCTGAATCATGTGTAGAAGCAACACATATATGTAGTGACATTGACACCTAGAGTAAATCTTAGAAGCTGCCATTTGACTTTTAGCTTTATTTACTTGATTAATGTTCATGGATCCTGATCTTGTTGGAGATGCCTGCACCGAAACAAATCCAAAAAATCTGGCTTATGAGAACAATGTTCTCTTCTACAATCTTTGCAATACCCTCACCCCAACAAACAGGCCTGATAACATTGGAGGCATTGTAGCTAATGCGCTTTAAGCATTATCCATCGGTATAAACTTTGATCTGCCAGATCTATTCATCCGAAACTTAGCATATGCTGCTGATAATGCTCAAGCTCTGAAGCCGTTTGCGCCTTGGATTATGTTTGCCATTAAGAATAACTAGGAATGATTTTTTTTGCCCTCACAAGCCGAAGGTTTTCACTCCTCCCGCGAGAGATACCCTTCGTGTAATCAAGGATGCTGGTAAAGGAAAAGCTCCTGCTCTTGTTACTGCTTCTGCCTCAGGTCATGCTCCACGAGTCAAGAAAGTTAAGGTCAAAGTTCCCCATAATGAAAATCCATCGCTCTATGAAGTTTGTCTTCGCACTCAACAAGCCCTTGAGAGCCATATCAATATTGACCGAAAAGTAAAGATTGAAATGATGACTGAGATCAACTTGCTGCACAACTATCTTCGTCAAACTCTTCTGCATGAGCAAGAACAGTAAAAGCGCTCCTGGAGTCTTCTTCGGAAGCATTATGATCGGAAGCAGCTTCTAGCGAAGGGAATCGAAAAGAACTATGATTATCTCGAGCTATTTGAAGTTCCTCGCATCCAAAGGCAAACTCCGGTTTGGCCTCAACGTTTCGATTCCAAAGATCTGCTATTTGTTGAGCCTAACGATGATATTGAAGACACTGCATGCACCTTGATCTACAAGCCAGAGGCTCCCAGCTCCGAAGCCCCAACCACTGATACCGAAGGTCAAGCCAAGAGCTCCATTCTAGCATCGGCTTCCACCGTTGCTCGATCTCCATCACCAAACAGCTCGAGCTCCGAGGGTTCTTCAGATGAGTAGATCCTCGTGTCCTTCTTATCCTTTTTGATACTTGTTGACAAAAGGGGGAGAAGAACAACGGGTGAATGATGAACATGCTATTTGCAGGGGAATTGCATTCGTATTTTGCTCTTCCGAACAATTTGGTCTTTCTGCACTCGAACTTGTTGCTCTTCAGTGATCGAAAAACGTTATATGCACCGCCTATGGTGCTCGAAAACCTTGTCGTCACGTACCGTTAATAACCCCTACAATTCAGTTTGCTTTCGTATCTATGCTTGCATGGTTCCTTGAATAATTACTATCATGCTTAATTCTCGGTCACTAACTCTTCTTGCAGGTAACATAACAAGTTTTCGAGAAAGTTATGATTTCATACTCCTGATCAAATATACTTCATCGAATATATTCTTTACTTAAGCTGTGCCGCTTCTATCTAACATGCAAGGATTTTTTGAGAAAGGTCCATACTTAGAACAAATTGCAATTAAATGATCAAGAAAAATATCTGACTTGAAAATCTCTTATGATCTCCTGTAATAAAATTGTTTTCTGTATGTCTAACCTGCAAGATACTCACTTTCTCGAATACTTCAAAATATATGTGTCGATAAAAATCTTCATGGTTTATCTCTGCGACAAATCATTTCAAAGTACTAATTTCTAACAAATCTTTTTCAAGATTTTGTGTCGCAGGAAAATTTCATCGACCCGAGTGCATTGACAAGCTAATCGAATGTTATAATACCTCAATGAAACTCTACCGAAGATTTCTTTTGCTCCCAGAATGTCTTCACTCCTATGCATGACTCCACTCATAATATTTTATAATGATATGCATACTTTTAACGGGAGCGTATTAATTCTTCATGCTTATCTTACACCAACTCAATTTGACCTTATCACAATTTCATTCATCTATCTTTCGATGTGCTCTGTTTTGTTAACAATCATCCAAAAAGGGGGAGATTGTTGGTGCAATCATTTGCCCTCTTGTGTTTTGGAGGTTGTTGCCAGAAACAGGCATGGACTGATTTGTTCGCTAGTGCTTACAGAGAGAAATAGTCCATGCAAGTCCGAGAAGAATGCAGGATTCGGGAGCTAGTTCGAGGAACTTCTTCGAATCCCTACTGGTGTAAAGAAAAGGATGAGCTATCCTTTGTTATGAAGTGTTGATGATCCTCTCGTGGTGAAAGAATTGACCCCTTAGAGTATTGCTGAAGAAAAGCAATCCACTCAGTGAGTCCGAAGGAAATGACTGCAATCGAGAAGATGAATACGAAGTGAAGACGTAGAATTTTTTCGCTGTCCTTTCTCTTTCATTGAGTTATAGGACCTCCGTACTATTAAGAGGGGTACAAGTTCTCTAAGCCTAGGTTCACTATGATGCTTAACCCGAACCCATGAGAGATCGATAGAAATATCTTTATGCTTCGAATGATTACCTGTCAGCAGAAGACAATGTTCTTCAGTGCTGCAGGAGATATCTTTCAGACTGAGGAGTTAGCATTTCTTGCTCAACAAGGAATGTTACCATTGTGCTCAAATTCCGACCGTTGGATTCGTGGCACTCAGCCTTTGGCCGATGCCCATGTCCAATTTGGTATTTTTCCCTCTAGGGAAGGTTGCGGCTATAAATAGCCACCCCGCTCCAACGTTGATCGTTGGCTGCTCCATTTGAGATTTCAGAGAATTTTTTTTGACCATCCCCTCTCCAAAATGATTTGAGCTTAAGATCCACCGAGAGAAAAATCAAGACCCAAAACTTAGACAATGATTGAGAATCACAGTAGAGCTAAGTAGTGTTCTCGTGCTTATTACTCTTGAGAGCTGCACACTCTCTAAGCAGATAGGCGTCGGCTTGAGTGACAAAGAGAAATTATCGTCTCTAAGTCAAGTATTCGGGAACCAAGAGTAACTGTGGTTTACAGTGTGACCAAGAGTAGTTATGGTCACCAAAGACAAAGTTTGTCGAAGGTTTGGAGATCGCCGAAAAGTATCTACCATGAGTTAAATCAACTGAAGCCTGATCAGCTTCGAGTTGAGGGAGAATAGGATGGAGAGAGTTTTGCTCCTGTGGTAAATCACAAGTCCCTCCAACCAGACGTAGCTCTTTTGTAGAAGAGTGAACTGGTCTACCAAATCATCTGTCGCCATCGAGCACCACTAGTTTACTCTCTCCTCTTATTTATCTTTGTTGATTGTCACTCGCTATGATCTGACTGTCTACTCCTTTAAGTTTCGTTGTTGGCATAGTCCTCGCTGAATTATCCATCTTTCGTGCTCCTGCTTAGTTGATCTCATTTGATAGCATTTTACTCAGTGAGTTTGGATTAATGATAGACGAAGTAATCTATTGTTGTGTTACCATCATATATGTGAATGTTATCAATCGCTATGTTAAAAGTGTGGTCAAATATTTCGTCGATAAATATGCTCACCTCACTCTCTAAGAAAGTTATCACATAGTTTTCCATCGCTTGTACCTCCTGCTATCCACTCGTTATACTCTTTCCATTGCTGTGTTTGGAAGTGTTCAAAGTTTCGGAAGAAATTTTGAATCGCCCATTCACCCCCTCTGGTCGATATACTCTAGGTCCCTACAATTGGTATTAGAGCAAGGTACTCCTTGTCTCTGCTTATTAAGGTCTAACAACCTTGGAGTGAGTATGTCACATGCAGGTGGATCCAGATACTCTGTTAGGATTCCTATATTTGATGCAAATGGTTATTTTCAATGGCAAACCGAATGAGAATCAAGATCCAAGCCAGAAGCATCGAGATGTGGGAAATGATCGAAAATGGATATGTTTTTGGCGATCCAGAAAAGCCAACACTCGAAGATCTCACAAACATTCAACTTGATGCTCAAGCTAAAGACATCATCTGTGACAACATCTCCATAGACATTTTTATTCGAGTTCAAAAGTTGGAAACTACGAAGCAAATGTGGAATGCTACTAAGGACGTTCATGAATTTTCTGTAGCTAGAGCCAAAAACAACACTGAAATGCTTCGTGTGATGGTCAAACATTTCAGAAGCCTTCAAGGAGAAAGTGTCACCGAAATCACTGAACGCCTAAGCAGCATTGTTACACGTCTTCGTCAACAAGGCATCGAAGACATTACTAATAAAGAAGTGGTTGAGAAGATGCTCAATGTTCTCAATGATTCCTTTGATCCAATCATAACCCAATTCAAAGAAAGACCAGATTTTGATGAATTGGAATATCCCGAACTCATGGAACTTCTCATCATCCATGAAGAACAGACAGCAAAAATAAACCAGGACTCACACTCCTCTTTTGAAGAATAAGGTGAAATATTTTCGGACTATGGAGGTTCGCAGGAAGACATAGAAGATCAAACGCTCGCTGAATAGAGAACTTGACAGATTGACCGAATGGTTAAACATTCTCTGCAGACAAAACTTGACTCTGTCCGAGCAAATATTGAATGATCAAGATTCTTAATCAAGACCGCATCCTCTAGAAATGCAATGCTACAAGTGCAAAAGATTCGGTCATTTAATCACTGATCGTCTAGCATGGGAAATAGAAACACCGAGCAAACCATGGAAGACACTTCACTACAGTGGGTTCTTCCAATGTTATACTAAGCTCCCGAATGAAAAACCTTCATCTTCTTCGACGAGACCAGTCACTAACATAAAGCCGAATGCATAGATAGCTGCCAACATGAAGAAAATGTCTGCAATCACCGGTGCCTTCGCTGGAAGGACCATGGACTCTGACAATGATCAATCTGACTCCAGTTCCGATGATGATGATGATGAATTTTATAGTCAACATGGCCTAGGAAGTGCTCACATTGCTCTCGGCTCTGATGAATTATTTCTCTCTAAGAAAGAATTCTTGAGCGAAGGAGGATCAGAATTCTGCTACATGGCAAAATCTTCAAAAGGTCAGGTATCATCCATACATCGAAAACCTTTGAATGATATCTCTTCGGAAAGCACTATGTTCACTAAACTTGCTAAGATAGCTAAATCTCAACAAGATGAACTTGAACAACTTGAGAAATACTTGAGTAAATCAGAAGGATTGTTGGTCGAATAGATGCAGAAAAATTAAGAGTTGTCTGAAGAGCATGAAGCTCTTTCTTCAACTGTTGATGATCATTCAAATCGCTATAATTCTCTCGTTGTTGACTTCGAGAATTTATCAGAAGATCTCGTTAACAGGAATCAAGAACTCGAGTCACTGAAAGAGGGTTATAGTGCAATTGTGAAAGAAAAAGGTCTTCTTTTCGTCGAGCAATTTGAAAGACTTCCTGATGATTTTAACCCTTCGTGTTTAAGATGCCTAGAACGCGTCAACAATGATTCCACTGCTGAATCTTCACATGCGAAATCTATGAATGTGGGAACTGCTATCGAGGATATATCTAACCCCTCCACCGAGGAACTTGTTGCTCTCTCCGATGAAAATTTCAGTTTAAAGAACTGGCTAGGAACCGACATGCTTAGAACCCTTATGTGATGTGGTAAAGAAATCCATTTTGGACAAGAACCCTTGCAAAGAGGGTCTGGGTTTCAAAAAGAAACTAAATATTGATGGAACCTATTGGACCCCCGAACAATATCCACACAGTAGCTGCGTTCTCACCAAAAGCAAAATTCTTGAACCAGCTAGGCTCTCGGGATATGAATCTCTCGTTTCTGTTGTTACTGCTGAGTTTGATGACTCAAAGTACAAATTCTTCAAACAACAGAATGGTAAGGTTTTCACTTGATATATTGGAGCTAATTGTAGGGGAGGTTCTCCTAAGAGACAAATTTAATTTTGCATGTCACTGCTAATATTAATATGTAGGGAATTTCCATTCGGCAAAATGAAGATCACTCAAAACATATATAGTACTGTGATTCCTTCGAGGGGAAACTGGTTAAACTCTCACCAGGAAGAATACATGCGCACCTCCTCATATCATTGTGTTCATGTATTCTCAAATAACTTCAATTCTTATACGTATGATTGCTCTCGAACTCACAGACATGTTACATGAAGTTATGAAAGAAAATGACCCCAATCCACAGAAGAAATGAACAATCTCCACTTCCCACTCAAATGTGGGTTGTGAAGAAGAACTAATGTTTTTTTACTTTAGGACATGTCTCAGGAACCTTCCTTCGTATATCACAAGTTCTGAGACTTACTATTGAGAGTTATTTCTTCTTTCTTATTATCTTTCGTTAGTTCTGATGGATTTTCTCTTGTGTTTGTGTTTTGTCCGACAAACAACTCACTTATAGTTCCTTGAAGTGTTTGTGTTTATTTGGTTAAGTGTTTTGTTTCAGACCCCTCTCTATTCTATCTCTTCTAAATCTATGTTGTCCATCTTAAGCACGCAACTTGATTATAAGGAAGTTTCTCTTTGATGTTTTTTGATCGCGAAAGGAATGGATCTCGAATGTTTATCTAATTTTGTCCCAAGCCCATTTCAAACCTTTTGATTTTCCGTTCCACTTCCCGATTTTCTCGCAGGAAACGGTTGACACGTGCCCATGATCTCCTAATTATGATCTCATCCGTTGAATGCGGAGCGTCCGTTTTTTGAGGACCGTAGATCTCAGAGAGGTGGTTTGCCCTCAAGGTTATAAATACCCATCTCTTCGTCTTTCTCCTATATTCCTCCGCTTGCATTTTCCCTCCAAACCTAACCCTGCTACAGTCCGAGCCCTCGCTTGAAGCTTCTCCGGCAAGGAGCTCCGTCGTGCGACTCCCGTGGAACCTCGTCATGGAAGATCTTGCCGGCGCGGTACATCCTCTCGCCGCATTGCCGTAGTAGATCTATACTGCCAAGTTAGGGTGTATAGATCCCGAACTGCTCCGTCTGCTCATTTGTTCTTAGATCCGTTCTTACCGTGGTTATTTCTCATGTTATTATTTGTCTCCGGTAGATCTTTTAGTTTCACTAGATTTTGATGTTTACGGTTTGTAATTTTTCCTCTCACACATTCTTTCTCTCTTGTTCACTGAATGTTACCAAAGATTAGAAAGATCTCATATTTCTAGTAGATGATGTGACTAGAAGAGAATCACCATGCAAGCTCATTTTCAGCAGCACCAAAAGCAGCAAAATATGCAAAATATAATCCACTAAAGAAAAAACTAATTGGAGCAATGGAGGAGTCACATACCAAGGAGCAATCCCTCAAAACAGTTTGGGAAATGGAGCTCCGAGCAAAGAGATCGAAAATCTCAGGTTTGGGAGCAAGAACACGAGAGAGAAAGCAACCATGAATTTTTTTCTAGAGGTAAGAGGTGAAGTGGGAAGAAATACCAAGTGAGTGGGGTCCCGTGGGACCCACAAGGCATCTTGGCGCGCCCAGGGGGTGGCCGCGCCCTGTTGCCTTGTGAGCAACAGGGGCACCCTCCGGGATGTGTTTAGTTCCAAAAATTCTTAAATATTCCAGAAAAAATCATGCAATTTTTTTACGACATTCTAAGCACTTTTATTTTTGGGCCATTTTTTATTGCACGATTAATTCAGAAAATAGGATAATCATGGAATTTTACTTTATTAAATTACAAATAACAGAGAGCAAACTAAGGGTACATAAGGTTATGCTTACTAAATTCATCGACCACATGCTCCTAAAAAAGAATCCATTAATAAGGTTGATCAAGTCTTATTAACAAACTATTTTCGAGTAACATGAAGCCGAAGAATCTTCGTATAACACTAGGTTACCTCAATGGGGATATGCATCTCCCCAATAATAATAATAATAATATCATATCTCTTTTTGACAGTATGGAGAGGAATTTTGAACTCCCCAATAGTTATTGTTGCTATTTGCTCAATATAATTGATATTATTCACCACACTTCGTTTCTTCGGAAAGTATACCGTGTGCTAATTTTCGTTGACATGAAAAGTAACCTTGCTTTTGTTGCAATCAATAAGATCCCCTCCAGCATTCAAAAAGGGTCTACCAAGGATAATCTGCATGTTGTCGTCATAGGGCATATCAAGAATAATAAAATCTGTTAAGATAGTAACATTTGTAACAACAACGGGATCATCCTCACAAATCCCAATAGGTATAGCAGTGGATTTATCAGCCATTTGCAAAGATATTTCAGTAGGTGTGAGCTTATTCAAATCAAGTCTTTTATAAATAGAAAGGCATAACACTAACACCGGCTCCTAAATCACATAAAATAGTTTTAACATAACTTTGTTTAATGGAGCAAGGTATAGTAGGTATCCCTGGATCTCCCAACTTCTTAGGCACTCCACCCTCAAAAGAATAATTAGCGAGCATGGTGGAAATCTTAGCTTCAGGTATCTTTATTTTATCAGTGACAATATCTTTCATATATTTTGCATAAGGAGCCATCTTTAAAATATCAGTCAAACGTGTTCGCAAAAAGACTGTCCTAAGCATTTCAACAAAACGCTCAAACTCTTCCTCGTCCTTATTTTTAGAAGGCTTACGAGGGAATGGCATGAGTTTTTGAACCCATGGATATCTTTCTTTACCATGTTTTCTAGCAATAAAATCCCTCTTATCATAACGTTTATTCTTAGGAGGTGGGTTATCAAGATCAGCTACATGTGCTATTTCCACCTCATTACCAACTTCTTTATCATTATCTGGTTAAGCATCAACATTAACATCTTCATTTTCATTATCACTAGGTGTATGTTCACTACCGGATTGTATCTCAGCATCATAAATAGAAACATCATTATGACACTCAGAAGGTTTTTCTACCACAGGTTCACTAGAATCATGCAAAGTTCTATCACTTCTCCTTTTCTTTTTATTCTTAGATGAACTAGGTGCATCATTATCAATGTTCCAAGAATCCCGTTCAATCCTTTTTGGATGTCCTTCAGGATATAGGGGTTCTTGTGTCATATTACCCCCTCTAGTCATAACTCTAACAACATGATTATTCAATTTATTATTCATTTCAGTAAGCAAATTATTTTGCGACCTAGCAACTTGTTCTAATTGAGTATGAACCATGGATGAATGTTTACCCAAACCTCTAACATCATTAGCAATTCTAAACATCAAGTCACTCAAACGATCAATCATCATGGCATTTCATATTAATTGATCCTTAACATACATATTGAAATGTTCTTTCTTAACAATGTAATTATCAAATTCATCCATGCATGTATAAGGTATATCACCCTCATCTAATATACGAAGAGAATTTACCTCTACTACCTGTGTAGGGAAGTCAAGTCCATGTATTTCTTCAGTAGGCGGTAAGTTTTTGACATCTTTAATTTTAATACCCTTTTCTTTCATAGATTTCTTGGCTTCTTGCATATCTTCTGGACTAAGAAATAGAATACCTCTCTTCTTCGTAATTGGTTCTGGAGTTGTTTAAGGAAGTGATATGTCCCCAACGTATCTATAATTTTTGCTTGTTCCATGCTGTTATGGTATCATTCTTGGATGTTTTACAATCATTTTCTAACAACTATATATCATTTTTTGGGACTAACCTATTGACATAGTGCCAAAGTGCTAGTTGCTGTTTTTGCTTGTTTTTTACTTCGCAGAATATCAGCACCAAACGGAGTCCAATCGCGACGAAACTTTTTGGAGATTTTTTCTGGACCAGAAGACACCCAGTGGGCCAAAGAAGAGCCTAGAAGGTGGGCTGTGGGGAGCACAACCCACCAAGGCGCACCAGGGGGCCCCTGACGCGCCCTGATGGGTTGTGCCCTCCATGGGGCCCCTCTGCACCGCCTTTGATGCCTATAACTTCCCAAATATAAGGAAAACCCTAGAGGAGTCGACAAAACACAATTCCAGCCGCCGCAAGTTCCAGAACCGCGAGATCCAATCTAAACACCATCACGGAGGGGTTCATCTTCCTCATAGGTTCCTCTTCGATGATGCGTGAGTAGTCCACCATAGACCTACGGGTCTGTAGGCAGTAGCTAGATGGCTTCCTCTCTCTCTCTTATGATTCTCAATACAATGGTCTCTTGGAGATCTATTTGATGTAAACTTTTGCGGTGTGTTTGTTGGGATCCGATGAATTTTGAGTTCATGATCAGTTTCTATCCATGAATATTATTTGAGTCTTCTTTGATCTCTTATATGCATGATTGCTTATAGCATCGTATTTCTTCTTCGAATCTTTGGTTTAGTTAGGCTGACTAGATCGATTATTCTTGCCATGGGACGAGGTGCTTTGTGATGGGTTCGATCTTGCGGTGTTCTTTCCCAGTGACAGAAGGGCAGCAAGACACGCATGTATCGTTGCTATTAAGGATAAAAAGTGTGACGCCCCCGATCTCGACCGTACGCTAAACATACACGCAATGCGTACGACCAAGATTAGGCACTCACTGATTGATATCACAACACAACACTAGACACAAATTAAAGTCATACAGCTTCATATTACAAGCCAGGGGCCTCGAGGGCTCGAATACAAAGCTCGACAAGCACGAGTCAGCGGAAGCAAATAATATCTGAGTACAGACATAAGTTAGACACGTTTGCCTTAAGAAGGATAGCACAAACATAAGCAGCGGATCGAAAGAGGCGAGGCCTCCTGCCTGGGAACCTCCTAACTACTCCTGAGCGTCGGCACTCTCCACATAGTAGTAGGCTCCAGCGGTGGTGTAGTAGTCGTCTCCGGCGTACTCCATCTCCTGGGCTCCATTGTCTGAATGCAGAATCGTATCGAAGGGGAAAGAGGTAGCAAAGCAGCGGTGAGTACTCATCCAAAGTACTCGCAAGACTGACATCAGAACTATGCTAAGTATGCATCAGTATCAAGGAATGGGGTTATATCTGGGCTGACTGCAGAAAGCAAGAATAGGGGGAAGGCCTAGTCCTATCGAAGACTAGCATCTTCAAAACTTGCAGCATTAGAAGAGAGTAGACTGGTATCTCATATATAGGCATATTATTGTAGCAATTTTATTAAGTAACCACGCCCAGAGATCCTTCCTTGACTCCCTGCGAGGAAGCAATCTCAGAGCCACAATTCATTTCAAATTAAATCACAATTATAGTTGTATAAGGTCAAGGCACAACTCCAAGTCGTCCTGTTACCGTGGACACGGCTATTCGAATAGATTAATCATCCCTGCAGGGGTGCACCGCATCTCCAACACGCCTGCACACCTTCGGCCGGACACACTTTCCTGGGTCATGCCCGGCCTCAGGATAGCAGCACGTCGTCGCCCCACCTAGGCTCAACGAAGAGGCCAGCCCGCCGGTCTAATTCCTAAGCGCGCAGGTTCGTGGGCCCACTAGACCTTGCACTCCTGCACGATGCGAACGCGTCCGGAAGCAGACCTAGCACACTCCAGTCCAAGAGCTGTACCGTCCAGTCCAATCCGGCGCGCGCCGCTCCATTGCTGACGTCCAAAGAGCTTCGGCTGATACAACGACGCTGAGTGCCCATAACTTTCCCACGTGATGGTTTGGTGCGCAATAAGGCCAACGGCTAACTCAGATCAAATACCCAACCCATTAGCATTGTAATTAATGCGGGGCAAGCGCGACCCGTAAAGTGCGGTCCCGTCACCCCGTCTCGAGGATGTGTGGCAAGGGCCTCTCCTGCCCGTCCACGCCTCATCAACATCAAACCGTGGGTACCCCTCAGGGCCGACCCATCACCAACATGTTTCTGTAACCAGGTCATAGTAACTGTGTGTATAAAACATCAAGACGGAACCTAAGGAATCACCCTCAAAGGGCCCCGCTCGATGAAACCGTCAAGGTGGACTTAGAGGAATCACCCTCGAGGGTCCCACACTTGAGGGGTTGCACGACAGAGTCATCGCCGGGAGTGGTGAAGGAGTAATCACCCTCGATAACCACGACCGACTAGCTGCACTACAGAGTTAGCATCATGAGTACTTCACGAGGTGTCACCCTCGGTACTCGATAGTAGCGCTGCAGAGTCGTACAACTAAGGGGTGTGCGGTGATGTGAGGGGCCTGGCTTGTCGGTCGGTTGACCGAGTCTTCGGGTCTTCGAGTCGTCGAGTCATCGATGAAGAAGCAGGGGCAACTGGGACTAAGGGGTCACTGGGGATTCACTGATCAACCTATACTAAGCAGTTGATATGATTGTAGGTACAGTAGCAGTTTATCAAAAACAGGCTATGCATCAGAATAGGAGCTAACTAATACAGTAGCAAAATTCTAATGCAAGAATAAGAGGGAAAGAAATGGGCGATATCGGAATGCTCAAGGGGGGGGGGGGGGGTGGTTGCTTGCCTTGCTGCTCTGCGGCAAAGGCCTGATCGTCAACGGCATAGTCGTACCCGGCAGCACCGTCAGTCTCGGAGTCTACCGGAGAGAAGAGGGGGGGGGAATAAACAATAAATATAAGCAGACAAATGCATCACGATGCATGACATGACAATATGCAGAGCTAGGTATGCACTAACGCAGTACTACACGTTGCAGACGGAGCAGGAGAATATCTGACGATATTTCCCGGGTCTTTGGATTCATCGGACAGACGGTCCGGAGGGGGAAAGTTCCATGTTCATCATGCTAGGAGCATGTGACAGATGAAAGGATAGCGTATTCGGATTCGTGGGATTTTTCTGATCAACTTTCATGTATAAAACTTTTTCATCTGAGCTACGGATTATTTTATACTATTTTTCAAAGATTTAATCAATTTCTGAAATTATTCTATTTAATTAAATCAACATTATCCAAAACAGTGCAGGGTGACGTCAGCATGACGTAAAGGTGACATCAGCAGTCAACAGCACAGTGGTCAGGACAAACCTGACCAGTGGGTCCCACATGTCATAGACTCAGCTGTATTTCAGATTTTTAATTAAACTAACCAGAGATTAATTAACAAGTGGGGCCCATTGTCAGTGATAGATTAGTGTTAATATTAATTATTTTCTTAATCTAATTATCTAATTAACCGACTGACAGATGTGGCCCACATGTCATAGGCACAGGGGGACTGGGACCCACCTGTCATTGACTGGTCAGCGCCCAGTCAGCAGGTTGACCAGGTCAACTGGTCAACCAGGACCGCGGGGCCCGCAGGTCAGTGACCCTGGCAGTGGCCCCAGGTGGTCCACGTCAGTGGCGGCCGGCGTACGTCGCCGGAGGAGCTCCGGCGAGCTCCCGAATCGGCGGGGTGGCTCGGAAATCGCCTACAGGGGGTCAAATCACGCGCCGTTTGCTGCGTTCGAAAGCTGGAGTAGCCGCCGTTCCATTCCGACCATCGGGGTGAGCTGGGACGGCCTGTGGCGTCGCCGGCATTGAGGTTGGCGGCGGTGAGCTTCGGGCGCCGATGGCAACTAGCGAACCATCGCGCTTTTGGCCTATCTAACGGTACTACGCGAGCCTACGCAACGCGTGGAGTCGAGCGGTGGCGTCGGTGGGACCAAATGGTCACCGGAGACTTGCCGGCGTTGTGCTCCGGCGGAACCGCGTTCGGGCACGACGGGGAGAAGGGGCTACGGCGGCGGATACGCTCAGGGAAGAGAGGGGAAAGACGCGGGGGCTCACCGAGAGCCTGCAGGTGAGCAAAGTGGGCGTGGGGGAGGCTCGGTGTCGCCGGAATGGTCGTTGGAGTGCGGTGGCGATCCGAGGAAGAAGGCGATGCGGTGAAGACGATGCAGTGGCTCCGGGGCTCGGGCTTGTGGAAGAGGAGGATGGGGTGGTCGGTGCGGAGCTCGTGGGCGTGGCGGCGAGGCGAGGAGAGCACGGCGGCCGCGGCTAGCCGGTGGCCATGGCGACGGCGGCGCGGGCTCGAGCGGAGGGAGGAGCAGAGAGCGGGAGAGGGGGGCAGGTGAGATCTAGGGCTACGGGGGGGGGGGGGGGGCAGGGGCACGGGAGCGCGGGGGCGGCCTTATACCCGCCGGTCCATCGCCGGCGAGCTGGTCCGGCGGGGGCGAGCTCGGCCGCGCGCGCGCGCCTCGGTCGCCCCACTGTAGAGGTGGGAGACGACTGAGGGGGCCATTGGGCCGGCCTGGGCCTGCCACTGTGGCCTAAGGCCCAGGGCAGGGGGGCTTTTTCTTTTCTTTCTTTTTCTTTTGCTTTTTCTTTTAATTATTTCTGTTTTATTTATTTTTAGCTTTAATTCTCTACTGCCAAAATAGGTGACTTGCTCCAAATAATACCTTGCATAATTAAGTGTGGCCATAAACATTTTGGGCATTTTTGGGATCTATTCCAATTATCCATGGAATTAAAAAGTGCTTTTAAATTGCATTTGGGCTCTGTTTTGCATGGTGGGGTCCACACCAGCTTGAGGGTGATGTTGTTTTCCTTAACAATAATTGTTTTGGATTATTCCACAAGTGTGCAACATTTTATCCTTGCTGATTGCAATTTTATTTTATCACAATAAAATTCAAGGGCCTTTTGAAGTGGAATTTGAAATGAAATATGATTTTCAACTTGATCATAGTCTATTTAGCAAAATTATTAGGCACTGATCATGGTCATCACTGTGCTTAATTACAAGGATCACTGTAGCCAAATTCCAGGGTGCCACAATTCTCCCCTACTAAAAAGAATTCTCGTCCCGAGAATTAAGAAGTAGAAGGAAAGAGCCCGGGGTATTCTGCACGAAGATGATCTTCACGTTCCCAAGTGGCTTCATCTTCAGAATGATTAGCCCTTTGCACCTTGAAGAACTTGGTAACTTTCGGACGAGTCCGACGTTCAGTTTCATCGAGAATGCGGACTGGTTTCTCTTTGTAAGAGAGGTCTTGTTGCAGTTCAAGCATATCATGATCCACTGCTCGGATAGGATCCTTGAAGCAACGACGAAGCTGTGACACATGGAACACATCGTGAACCTGAGAAAGGTTTGGCGGTAGTTCCAGTTGATATGCCACCTTACCACGCCTTTCTAGAACAGTGAAAGGACCAATATATCGAGGAGCCAGCTTGCCCTTGATTCCAAAATGGTGTGTACCTCTCATTGGCGTGACTCGAAGATAAGCCTTTTCGCCAGGTTGATAGACCATATCTTTGTGATGACGGTCATACTGACTCTTCTGACGAGACTGAGCAGCCTTCAGATTTGCATGAATAATGCGGACTTGATCTTCGGCATGTTGGATAATATCCGGACCGATAAGTGTACGTTCCCCAGTTTCTGACCAATTCAGAGGAGTTCGACACTTACGTCTATATAATACTTCAAAGGGAGCCATCTTCAGACTAGCTTGATAGCTATTGTTGTAGGAGAACTCAGCATACGGGAGAGATTCCTCCCATTTCTTGCCGAAAGAAATGACACAAGCTCGAAGCATGTCTTCGAGAATCTGGTTGACTCTTTCAACTTGCCCCTGGGATTGAGGGTGAAAAGCGGTGCTGAAGGACAAACGAGTCCCCATAGCTTCCTGGAAACTTGCCCAGAACCTTAAAGTGAATAAGCTGCCACGGTCTGAACTAATCACCAATGGAATACCGTGGAGTGAAACAACTCTGGACATATATAGATCTGCCAGCTGACTAGCAGTAATAGTTTCCTTGACAGCCAGAAAATGTGCAACTTTGGACAATCGGTCAATGACGACAAGAATAGCATCATTACCTTTCTGCGACCTGGGAAAACCAGTAATGAAGTCCATTTCAACATGATCCCATTTCCATTCAGGAATAGAAATAGGTTGTAGAGTTCCAGTAGGCCTTTGATGTTCTGCTTTGATCCGATGGCAAATGTCACATTCTGAAACATAGCGTGCAATGTCTTGCTTCATGTTAGACCACCAGAATCTTCGACGAATGTCTTGGTACATCTTGGTACTACCAGGATGAATAGACAACGGAGTGTCATGTGCTTCCTTCATGACCTCCTGAGTCATATCATGGTTTTTCTCCCTACTCGGTACCACTAGGCGGTCTTTGAAGTACAAAGCGCCATCCTCAGCAATAGTGAAGGGTGAAGGCTTTCCTTCTGCAAGATCGAGTTTAATCCTCTCGACTTCATTGTCACACTTCTGGATCCACTTGATGACGTCCACAAGATCTGGTTTAGCAACCAGGGTATTAAGAGAACCCTGGGAAACAACGTGGAGGTTCATTTTGTAGGACCCTTCAAGAGGGGGAGCGAGATAACCCTGAGGAACAATATGGAGGTTCAGCTTGCGGAATTCCTTTTGAAGAAGGGGGTGAACCTTGTGAATCTGAAGGTGATTGCAGTATGACTTGCGGCTCGAAGCATCAGCCATTACATTAGCCTTGCCTGGGGTATAAGAAATACCCAAATTGTAATCTGCTATGCGTTCCATCCATCTTTGTTGATGGAGGTTCAGATCTGGCTAAGTAAACAGATACTTCAGACTTTGGTGATCGGTGTAGATCTCGCAATGATTACCAACAAGGTATTGTCGCCACTCTTTCAGTGCATGAATTACTGCAGCAAGTTCAAGGTCATGAACTGGGTAGTTCTCTTCATGAGGACGCAATTGACGAGATGCATAAGCAACCACTCTGCATTCTTGCATTAGGACACATCCCATTCCTTGACGTGAAGCATCACAATAGATGACGAAGTCCTTACGAGTATCCGGAGGAGAAAGTACTGGAGCAGACGTCAGTTTGTCCTTAAGTGTCTGGAAGCTCTCCTGACATTTTTCTGTCCATTCATATTTAACACCTTTGTGAAGCAAATTGGTTAAGGGCTTTGCAATTTTGGAGAAGTTCTCGACGAATCGACGGCAATAGCTGGCGAGTCCGAGGAAACTTCTGACTTGCTTGACATTCTTCGGGGGAGTCCAGTCAAGAATAGCCTGAACTCGTTCAGGGTTGACCGCAATACCATCCTTGGAGATCACATGACCAAGGTAGGTTACTTCGTCCATCCAGAACTCACACTTTGAATACTTTGCATAAAGTTGATGTTCTCGAAGTCTCTCCAGTATAAGACGAAGATGTTCAGCATGCTCTTCTTTATTGTTGGAGAATACCAGAATATCATCCAGATAAACCACGACGAATTTATCGAGGTAGTCCATAAAAATATAATTCATCAAGCGAGAGAAGGTTGCTGGAGCATTGGTTAAGCCGAAGGACATGACGGTGTACTCATATGAACCATAGCGAGTAACAAATGCAGTCTTGGGAATATCTTCTTCACGAACTCGGATTTGATGGTAACCCAACCTCAAGTCGAGTTTAGAAAATACTGATGAACCAGCAAGTTGATCGTACAGATCGTTGATCCGTGGAAGCGGATATTTGTTTTGAATCGTTGCTTGGTTGATGGGGCGATAATCTTGGACCAATCGATTCGTACCATCTTTCTTCTTGACAAAGAGAGAAGGTGCTCCCCAAGCAGAGGAACTTGGACGAATGAAACCCAGACGAAGCGAATTGTCAATTTCTTGCTTAAGTTCTAGGAGTTCGTGTGGTGGCATCTTATACGGACGCTTGGCAATAGGAGTGGTACCAGGTACCAAGTCGATGACAAACTCGACAGCTCTACCAGGGGGGATCCCTGGGAGTTCTTCCGGAAAAACATCTTGGAAATCCCGGACAACTAGAATGTTTTCAATCCCTTCAAGAGGTGACTCATTTAATGCATTCAAGGCATATAGTCGGGCTTCAGCATCTCGAACAAGATGAGCATGGTAGTTGACTATCTCATCCGAAGGATGCAGAAGGTGGATAGTTTTGGTGGCACAAACGACGGAAGCAGTATGTGCCTTCAACCAATCCATTCCCTGAATAAGGTCGATCTTGGAAGACTTCAATATAATGGGGGAAGCATGGAATTCCAGTCCTTCTATTTCAATGTGGACATCTGGACAAACCATAGAGGTTTGACACTGGCCAGCGGGGGTGTTTACCACTATTGGAATGCTCATCTCTTCATACTTAATGCCATGCATGTATGCAAAATCTTCAGACATGAAAGAATGCGATGCTCCTGTATCAAACAATATAGAAGCTGGTACGGAGTTAACAAGGAGTGTACCCATCACAGTAGCAGGCTGGTCTTGAACTTCATTCATATCAACATTGTTAGTTTGAGCACGTCCCTGAGCAGGCCTGGCATTGTTGTTGTGGGGCTGGTTGGAAGGCAGTGCAAGTTGATTCTGATTCTGTCTGCATTCTCTAGCACGGTGTCCTGGACGACCACACTTGAAACACAGCCCATCCTCAGGACGAGAAGGGGGAGCAGGAGCTCGTGGTGGAGCTGGTAGCCTCGGCTGCCTAGGTGGGGGTGGAGGCAGACGAGGTGCAGCATAGGACGGCCTCGGAGCAGGAGGCGGTGCATGGTACATGTTGTGGGGGATCCAGATCTTGCGCTTCTGAGTAGATGGACCCGAAGATGAGCCCATGTCACGGTTGCGCTTGCTGCTGTCCTTGTAGTCCTGCAGACTCGTTTCCACTATAATAGACTTGTTCACCAAGGTGGCAAAGTTACCGAAGTCTTGAGCAAGGAGTGCCAGCTTGATATCCGGGTGGAGGCCTTCACGGAACTTCTCCTGCCTACGAGCATCAGTTGCAACGTCTTCTTCAGCATAGCGAGATAAGTCCAGAAATTCCCGCTGATAAGCATCCACAGTCTTGTTGCCCTGGACTAGATTGCGGAACTCACGCTTCTTCTTGTCCATCATTCCCTGAGGAATGTGACGAGCACGGAATGCAGCTTGGAACTCTGGCCAGGTGATGATTGTTCCAACAGGCTAAGAGCGCCTGTGGCTGTCCCACCATTAAGCAGTGGGACCCTTCAGAAAGTACGAGGCAAAGGTGACATAGCTAGCCACTGGGGCGCCTGAAGATTCCAGCTCATAAGTGATGTCACGGAGCCAGTCATCTGCGTCAAGCGGCTGAGTTGAGCTATGGTAGGTCGTAGGGTTGAGACGCATGAAGTCTTGCAGAGTCATTGGGGCTAGCTGCTGATTCATATTCGACCTCGGGAACTGGTCCATAAGCCCTTGCATAAACTGGCGATTCAGTTCAAACTGCTGCATCATACCAGCCATGTATTCCGGTGGTGGTGGTGGTTCAGGTGCACCACGACCACGACCAGCTGGCCTAACCATTCTGTCAATTTTTAACAGTGGTAGTTTAGCATTGGGTAATCGCAAAAACAATGAATCATTCATGAAGTAAATTGCACAAAGAAGGAGATGCAATAGATACGACATAGTAGTTCAAACTTCAACATACAGATCCATACATAGGTCTATTACAAACCATAAGTTCGTTACAAAATAGACGATAGGTCCGGCATGAAATTTACCTAGACAACTAGGCGGCACGCAGGCACGCGGTGAAGGGATACAACAACGAGACATAGCGATATGCTACATCAACGTCGGGGACAACGAAAGTAACCACGGAACTGCATGTGACCCTGAATGTGAAACCTGGTGGCAGGGTCCTGCATCCCATGCACAGCCTGATGCAGAATCTGCATATCAAGCGGGAGCGCAGGTCCACGTGCCGGAGTACGACCTCCAACCTCAGGCCATTCAAGACCTGGAGGAAACTCTGTCCGGCGTGGGCAAAGGATGTACTCCGGATGTATCCTCGCACTGACTGCTGGCAACAACTGCACCATAGCCTGATGAAGACGAGCTCGGGTGGCGTACAGCTCGAAGTTAAGAGCCCTGACAGTGCGATCCAGAGCCTCAGTGTACTGAACCAGAACCTGTGGGTCGTAACGACGACTCACGTAGGGGGTGCAGACCGCAGTGTAGGACCGGTCGGTATGCTGCCGTGCGAAAGGGGTCAAGACCTCAGCGCCGGCTGCCGTATCAACTCCAGCAGGGACATACGGGATGTATCGGTATGCCGTCTCCTCCGAACAAGGGTTCGCTGCACGGAGAAGAACAATAGCAGCATAGGCAGCATCCTGTACTGCCATCTCAACAGTCACTCCAATGCCACGGAAGGTGTGCAGCTCAGTGATGGAGAGGTCCTGTCGATCCCAGATAACCATCTCAGCCTCATACTGTTCCTGGTTGAACTTGCGGTAGTCCTCGTAAACAGTGTACTCGGGGTACCAGCGATATCCCAGCTTCTTCAAGAGGCCGACCAGAATGGTCGGGAACCCAGTCGTATCGTGCGCAAAGGTCAGACGAACGATCTGCCTAGCGGGACTCATCTGTAACAAGGAGATTCAAGATGTCAAATGACAGTGCGTGCATCATAACTTCAAAGAAGACAATTTTCGACAAAACAATTCTCCGGTGGATGTGATCACGAGAACCTAATGTTAGATTTAGCAAAATCTTTAACCCGAAAGAGAAGAGAGATTAGAACCCAGAGTATAGACGAGGAGTAAAAGATCCTAATACCACCCGATTGAGATGTGGGCCCGTAAGCCACACAACTATGTTAGTAAAAGTTTTCCAATGACTAGACTCAACTTCGGCCAAGGAGTAGGAAAGGGGGCTACCTACAGGCAGTCGGCTCTGATACCAACTTTTGACGCCCCCGATCTTGACCATACGCTAAACATACACGCGATGCGTACGACCAATAATAGGGACTCACTGATTGATATCACAACACAACACTAGACACAAATTAAAGTCATACAGCTTCATATTACAAGCCAGGGGCCTCGAGGGCTCGTATACAAAGCTCGACAAGCACGAGTCAGCGGAAGCAAATAATATCTGAGTACAGACATAAGTTAGACACGTTTGCCTTAAGAAGGCTAGCACAAACATAAGCAGCGGATCAAAAGAGGCGAGGCCTCCTGCCTGGGAACCTCCTAACTACTCCTGAGCGTCGGCACTCTCCACGTAGTAGTAGGCTCCAGCGGTGGTGTAGTAGTCGTTTCCGGCGTACTCCATCTCCTGGGCTCCATCGTCTGAACGCAGAATCGTATCGAAGGGGAAAGAGGTAGCAAAGCAGCGGTGAGTACTCATCCAAAGTACTCGCAAGACTGACATCAGAACTATGCTAAGTATGCATTAGTATCAAGGAATGGTGTTATATCTGGGCTGACTGCAGAAAGCAAGAATAGGGGGAAGGCCTAGTCCTATCGAAGACTAGCATCTTCAACATCTTGTAGCATTAGAAGAGAGTAGACTGGTATCTCATATATAGGTATATTATTGTAGCAATTTTATTAAGTAACCACGCCCAGAGATCCTTCCTTGACTCCCTGCGAGGAAGCAATCTCGGAGCCACAATTCATTTCAAATTAAATCACAATTATAGTTGTATAAGGTCAAGGCACAACTCCAAGTCGTCCTGTTACCGTGGACACGGCTATTCGAATAGATTAATCATCCCTGCAGGGGTGCACCGCATCTCCAACACGCCTGATCACCTCCGGCCGGACACACTTTCCTGGGTCATGCCCGGCCTCGGGATAGCAGCACGTCGTCGCCCCACCTAGGCTCAACGAAGAGGCCAGCCCGCCGGTCTAATTCCTAAGCGCGCAGGTTCGTGGGCCCACTTGCCCTTGCACTCCTGAATGATGCGAACGCGGCCGGAAGCAGACCTAGCACACTCCAGTCCAAGAGCTGTACCGTCCAGTCCAATCCGGCGCGCGCCGCTCCATTGCTGACGTCCAAAGAGCTTCGGCTGATACAACGACGCTGAGTGCCCATAACTTTCCCACGTGATGGTTTGGTGCGCAATAAGGCCAACGACCAACTCAGATCAAATACCCAACCCATTAGCATTTTAATTAATGCGGGGCAAGCGCGACCCGTAAAGTGCGGTCCCGTCACCCCGTCTCGAGGATGTGTGGCAAGGGCCTCTCCTGCCCGTCCATGCCTCATCAACATCAAACCGTGGGTACCCCTCAGGGCCGACCCATCACCAACATGTTTCTGTAACCAGGTCATAGTAACTGTGTGTATAAAACATCAAGACGGAACCTAAGGAATCACCCTCAAAGGGCCCCGCTCGATGAGACCGTCAAGGTGGACTTAGAGGAATCACCCTCGAGGGTCCCACACTTGAGGGGTTGCACGACAGAGTCATCGCCGGGAGTGGTGAAGGAGGAATCACCCTCGATAACCACGACCGACTAGCTGCACTACAGAGCTAGCATCATGAGTACTTCACGAGGTGTCACCCTCGGTACTCGATAGTAGCGCTACAGAGTCGTACAACTAAGGGGTGTGTGGTGATGTGAGGGGCCTGGCTTGTCGGTCGGTTGACCGAGTCTTCGGGTCTTCGAGTCGTCGAGTCGTCGATGAAGAAGCAGGGGCAACTGGGACTAAGGGGTCACTGGGGATTCACTGATCAACCTATACTAAGCAGTTGATATGATTGCAGGTACAGTAGCAGTTTATCAAAAACAGGCTATGCATCAGAATAGGATCTAACTAATACAGTAGCAAAATTCTAATGCAAGAATAAGAGGGAAAGAAATGGGCGATATCGGAATGCTCAAGGGGGGGGGGGGTTGCTTGCCTTGCTGCTCTGCGGCAAAGGCCTGATCGTCAACGGCGTAGTCGTACCCGACAGCACCGTCAGTCTCGGAGTCTACCGGAGAGAAGAGGGGGGGAAGAAACAATAAATATAAGCAGACAAATGCATCACGATGCATGACATGACAATATGCAGAGCTAGGTATGCACTAACGCAGTACTACACGTTGCAGACGGAGCGGGAGAATATCTGACGATATTTCCCGGGTCTTTGAATTCATCGGACAGACGGTCCGGAGGGGGAAAGTTCCATGTTCATCATGCTAGGAGCATGTGACAGATGAACGGATAGCGTATTCAGATTGGTGGGATTTTTCTGTTCAACTTTCATGTATAAAACTTTTTCATCTGAGCTACGGATTATTTTATAGGATTTTTCAAAGATTTAATCAATTTCTAAAATTATTCTATTTAATTAAATCAACATTATCCAAAACAGTGCAGGGTGACGTCAGCATGACGTAAAGGTGACATCAGCAGTCAACATCACAGTGGTCAGGTCAAACCTGACCAGTGGGTCCCACATGTCATAGACTCAGCTGTATTTCAGATTTTTAATTAAACTAACTAGAGATAAATTAACAAGTGGGGCCCATTGTCAGTGACAGATTAGTGTTAATATTAATTATTTTCTTAATCTAATTATCTAATTAACCCACTGACAGATGTGGCCCACATGTCATAGGCACAGGGGGACTGGGACCCACCTGTCATTGACTGGTCAGTGCCCAGTCAGCAGGTTGACCAGGTCAACTGGTCAACCAGGACCGTGGGGCCCGCGGGTCAGTGACCCTGGTAGTGGCCCCAGGTGGTCCACGTCAGCTGCGGCCGGCGTCCGTCGCCGGAGGAGCTCCGGCGAGCTCCCGAATCGGCAGGGTGGCTCGAAAATCGCCTACACGGGGTCAAATCACGCGCCGTTTGCTGCGTTCGAAAGCTGGAGCAGCCGCCGTTCCATTCCAGCCATCGGGGTGAGCTGGGACGGCCTGTGGCGTCGCCGGCGTCGAGGTTGGCGGCAGTGAGCTTCGGGCGCCTATGGCAACTAGCGAACCAGCGCACTTTCGGCCTATCTAACGGTACTACGCGAGCCTACGCAACGCGTGGAGTCGAGCGGTGGCGTCGGTTGGACCAAATGGTCACCGGAGACTCGCCGGCATTGAGCTCCGGCGGAACCGCGTTTGGGCACGACGGGGAGAAAGGGCTACGGCGGCGGATATACTCAGGGAAGAGAGGGGAAAGACGCGGGGGCTCACCGAGAGCCTGCAGGTGAGCAAAGTGGGCGCGTGGGAGGCTCGGTGTCGCCGGAATGGTCGTCGCAGTGCGGCGGCGATCCGAGGAAGAAGGCGATGCGGTGAAGACGATGCAGGGGCTCCGGGGCTCGGGCTTGTGGACGAGGAGGACGGGGGGGTCGGTGCGGAGCTCGTGGGCGTGGCGGCGAGGCGAGGAGAGCACGGCGGCCGCGGCTAGCCGGTGGCCATGGCAACGGCGGCGCGGGCTCGAGCGGAGGGAGGAGCAGAGAGCGAGAGAGGGGGGGCAGGTGAGATCTAGGGCTACAGGGGGGCAGGCAGGGGCACGGGAGCGCGGGGGCGGCCTTATACCCGCCGGTCCATCGCCGGCGAGCTGGTCCGGCGGGGACAAGCTCGGCCGCGCGCGCGCGCCTCGGTCGCCCCACTGTAGAGGTGGGAGACGACCGAGGGGGCCACTAGGCCGGCCTGGGCCTGCCACTGTGGCCTAAGGCCCAGGGCAGGGGGAGGGGTTTTTTTATTTTCTTTCTTTTTCTTTTAATTATTTTTGTTTTATTTATTTTTAGCTTTAATTCTCTACTGCAAAAATAGGTGACTTGCTCCAAATAATACCTTGCATTATTAAGTGTGGCCATAAACATTTTGGGCATTTTTGGGATCTGTTCCAATTATCCATGGAATTAAAAAGTTCTTTTAAATTGCATTTGGGCTCTGTTTTGCATGGTGGGGTCCACACCAGCTTGAGGGTGATGTTGTTTTCCTTAACAATAATTGTTTTGTATTATTCCACAAGTGTGCAACATTTTATCCTTGCTGATTGCAATTTTATTTTATCACAATAAAATTCAAGGGCCTTTTGAAGTGGAATTTGAAATGAAATATGATTTTCAGCTTGATCATATTCTATTTAGCAAAATGAGTAGGCACTGATCATGGTCATCACTGTGCTTAATTACAAGGATCGCTGTAGCCAAATTCCAGGGTGTCACAACAAGATGGGGTCTATTCCTACATGAATAGATCTTGTCTACATCATGTCATCGTTCTTATTGCATTACTCCGTTTTTCCATGAACTTAATACACTAGATGCATGCTAGATAGTGGTCGATGTGTGGAGTAATAGAGGTAGATGCAGGCAGGAGTCGGTCTACCTATCTTGGACGTGATGCCTATATAATGATCATCGCCTTGGATATCGTCATGACTATTCAATTTTCTATCAATTGCCCAACAGTAATTTGTTCACCCACCGTGCGCTATACTCATGAGAGAAGCCACTAGTGAACCCTACGGCCCCCGGGTCTACTTTTCCAACATATTGCTTTCAGATCTATCTTTTTGCATCTTTGTTTTCAGATCTACAAAACCAAAAACCCAAAAATATATTGCTGCATATTTTATTTGCCTTTTCTATTTTGTGTTCTTGAGAGATCTATCTCTCCTATCTATCACTACCTAATCTATCTTTTTACCGTAGAGAGATTGACAACCTCTCTTTCACGTCGGGTTGCAAGTATTTATTATTTGTGTGCAGGTGCTGCTTATTGGGTGGTGGTGATCCTCCTACTGGTTCGATAACCTTGGTTTCATAACTGAGGGAAATACTTACCATCGCTGTGCTGCATCATCCCTTCCTCTTTGGGGAAATACCGACGCAGCCTCAAGCCACGTCAAAGGAATTTCTGGCGCCGTTGCCGGGGAGTAAGCGGTCTCTTCTACGTGCCTATCGTAGGCGCCGAGGGGACTCCATCATCATCTACCAGGTTCCTAATCACAAATCTCATCTCCTTGCAATTACATTATTTGCCATTTGCCTATCGTTTTCCTCTCCCCCACTTCACCAATTTGCCGTTTTATTCGCCCACTTTTTCGTTTGCCCTTTTTCTCTCCGGATCTCTTGCTTGTTGCTATGACTAGCGTTACTACTCCCCCTTTGTCACCAGACTTTGAAGTTCTATACTTCAAACAAAAACAAGGGGAAAATCTGAAAGATGCCTGGTATAGGCTAATGGAATCCTATCGTATTTCCAATCTAAAAGGAGACGCAAAAGTTTTGCTTAGAAATTTTAACATTGGACTGGCTTTGCATCATAGAGAGCTTTTGGATTTTGCCTCAAAAGGGAATTTTATTGAACTTGATGCAAATGCTGCTTATGAAGTTTTGGAAGGGATTTTGGGGGTTCCTCCACCAAAAAAGGGGCTTGCTTTTTCACAAGAGGGAGTTCAAATTCTCGACAAATTGGGTGACTTACATAAGCACTTGGTCGAGTTACAAAAATATCACGAACCCCTCAAGCATATTAGTGGGAACCTCAATCGTTTGAATACTTTGATTACCCTTTGCAATAAGCGTTTGGATATTTTGGATCTTAAGATGGTTTCTTCTCCTAAAAATTTGGGGAAGCGAAAAGAGCCCCCCGGATTCGAGAAGGCCCTCACAAAAGTGGCCAAAACCAAAGATGACAATACTTGAATCTATGCGTTATGCCTAGCTAGGGGCGTAAAACGATAGCGCTTGTTGGGAGGCAACCCAATGAATAAATTATTTTTTGCTTTTTCCTTTCTGTTTTTGAGTGTTGACACAATTATGCCTCTGTTATGATTGTGTTTTTATGGTTTAGTTAGTGTTTGTGCCAAGTAAAGCCTTTAGGATGATTCATAGGATGAGTAGAAGCGATTCTGAATCTGAAACAGAAACTTTACGTCCAGTATATGAATTTTCATTTTTTGGTAGAACGTGATATTGAGCTGAAATTTTAACACAGTGTTGCCATACAAATTCCTTACGTTGTCCTAATTTTTAAGAATTTTTAGAGTTACAGAAGTATGGTTACAGTACATATTACTATAGACTGTTCTGTTTAAGATAGATTCTGTTTTCGTTGCATTGTGTGCTTGTTTTGATGAATCTATGGTTTGTATTGGGGGGTATAAGCCATGGTAAAGTTAAAATACAGTAGGTATAATGCAATAACAAAATATGAATGGGTTTGCAACAGCACCTAAAGTAGTGATTTGCTTTATTATACTAACGGATCTCACGAAGATTTTGTTGAGTTTTGTGTGATTGAAGTTTTCATGTTTTGGGTGAGATCACGGTGGATGAAGGAATAAGGAGTGATAAAACCCTAAGCTTGGGGATGCTACCGCACCCCCAAGATATATCCAAAGAGTAACAAGCAACTAAGCTTGTGGATGCCCCCGAGTGGCATCCCCTCTTTCTTCTAACAACCATCGGTATTTTACTTGGAGCACTATTTTTATTCGTCACATATCATGAGTTTTGCTTGGAGCGTCTTGTATCTTTGCTTGCTTTGCTTGTTAGTTTTTCCTTTGTATCCTTGTGGACACACCCTTTTGAGAGAGCCATAATCATGCTATGATTTTTTTAGAATTGCTCTATATGCTTCATTTAAACTTTTTGAGCTATAGAATTGCTCTAGTGCTTCACTTATATCTTTTTGAGCAAGGGGTGCTTGGAATTTTTTTAAGAAATACTCTCATGCTTCACTTAGATTAATTTGAGAGTAAATTTTGGAGAAACCCTCTCATGCTTCACTTATACCTTTTTGAGAGATGAAATCTTTATGCTCATGTGATTCACTTAGATTTGTTTGAGCTTGTAAAAAAAAAAGCAATGGCAATATATGAAACTAGTCCCAAAGTGATAGATATCCAAGTAGGATATAATAAAAACTTTTATGAAGATCATTGGAAAAATTAAACTTGATTCCTTGTAATAGTTTTGAAACATGATGATAGTAATATGTGAGTCATGTTAGTGAGTAATTATGCTTAGTAGGAATATTGGTGTTAAGGTTTGTGATTCCCTATGCAAGTACGAAAGTCAGTAGTTATGCAATGAAGTTACATCCTACTTGTGGTGCATTATTCGGTGTTAGTTATGCTCATTGCTCACTTATGTGAATTTTCGTTTCTTTGGTTTGGTTGCTTCTCAATCTATTTGCCAGCCTCCATTTATACTAAGAAGAAATACTACTTGTGCATCCAAAATTCTTAAACCAAGTTTTGCCTTATGAGTCCACCATACCTACCTATATGCGGTATTTCCATGCCGTTCCAAGCAAATTTGTTTGTGCCATCTCTAAATTTTCAAAATAAATTTTCTCTTTTGTGTGCCCGTACCGCTCATGAAACGGTGGGGAGTGTCCAATATTTTTCCATGCTAGATGTGTTATTCTCAAGATGAGTGTTTATTCACTTGTCATTGCACAAGAGTGCGGCGGTAATAGGGATGCCCATTCCCGAAATGAAAAAGAAAAAATATATTTACTTTATGTTGTCAAATAATAAATTCCTTGGAAAGTGTTGGTATGGAAGGCAACCGTGGATACGGCCCGCCATGGAAAGAGAAAGTTTGGTGGAAAAAGGAATAAACTTTATTTTCTGTTTGGGAACCGCCTATGATATATCTAGCATGGAAAGTATTGTGAGCTACTTTGTTGTTTTCATTGACAGGAAAAGCATGCCACCCAAAATATTTTTCTCTCTCAATTTAAACCTTGAGCTCTGGCACCTCTACAAATCCCTACTTCCCTTTGCGAAGGGCCTATCTATTTACTTTATGCAATTTTTATTTTTACTTTGAGTCTCCATCTTCTCTTATAAGCACCAACTAGGGGGCACTATGATCGTACTTGAGCATTGGGCATAGTTAATATTTGAGTGTGTGTCATGAATGGATCAATGATTGAGCATGATGGGTTAGGGATAACTTTCTTTAGTGTTGATATTTTGAAAGACATGGTTGTTCGTTGACATGCTTGAGTATTGAAGTCATTATGTTAAAAATAGACTATTGCTTTGAATCATTTACAAGTCCAAATGTCCATGCTATACAAAAGAAAAGAATGTGATGAACATGTTAGGCAGCATTCCACATCAAAAATTCTGTTTTTATCATTTATCTACTCGAGGACGAGTAGGAATTAAGCTTGGGGATGTTGATACGTCTCCAACGTATCTATAATTTTTGCTTGTTCCATGTTGTTATGGTATCATTCTTGGATGTTTTACAATCATTTTACAACAACTTTATATCATTTTTTGGGACTAACCTATTGACATAGTGCAAAAGTGCCAGTTGTTGTTTTTGCTTGTTTTTACTTCGCAGAATATCAGTACCAAACGGAGTCCAATCGCAACGAAACTTTTTGGAGGTTTTTTCTGGACCAGAAGACACCTAGTGGGCCAAAGAAGAGCCTGGAAGGTGGGCTGTGGGGAGCACAACCAACCAGGGCACGCCAGGGGGCCCCCGGCGTGCCCTAATGGATTGTGCCCTCCATGGGGCTCCTCTGCACCGCCTCCGATGCCTACAAATTCCCAAATATTCGGAAAACGCTAGAGGAGTCGATGAAACACAATTCCAGCCACCGCAAGTTCCAGAACGACGAGATCCAATCTAAACACCATCACAGAGGGGTTCATCTTCCTCATAGGTGCCTCTCCGATGATGCGTGAGTAGTCCACCATAGACCTACGGGTCCGTAGGCAGTATCTAGATGGCTTCCTCTCTATCTCTTATGATTCTCAATACAATGGTCTCTTGGAGATCTATTTGATGTAAACTTTTGCGGTGTGTTTGTTGGGATCCGATGAATTTTGAGTTCATGATCAGTTTCTATCCATGAATATTATTTGAGTCTTCTTTGATCTCTTATATGCATGATTTCTTATAGCATCGTATTTCTTCTTCGAATCTTTGGTTTAGTTAGGCCGACTAGATCGATTTTTCTTGCCGTGGGAAGAGGTGCTTTGTGATGGGTTCAATCTTGCGGTGTTCTTTCCCAGTGACAGAAGGGACAGCAAGACACACATATATCGTTGCTATTAAGGATAACAAGATGGGGTCTATTCCTACATGAATAGATCTTGTCTACATCATGTCATCGTTCTTATTGCATTACTCCGTTTTTCCATGAACTTAATACACTAGATGCATGTTGGATAGCGGTCGATGTGTGGAGTAATAGAGGTAGATGCAGGCAGGAGTCGGTCTACCTATCTTGGACGTGATGCCTATATAATGATCATCACCTTGGATATCGTCATGACTATTCAATTTTCTATCAATTGCCCAACAGTAATTTGTTCACCCACCGTGCGCTATACTCATGAGAGAAGCCACTAGTGAACCCTACGGCCCCCAGGTCTACTTTTCCAACATATTTCTTTCAGATCTATCTTTTTGCATCTTTGTTTTCATATCTACAAAACCAAAAACCCAAAAATATATTGCTGCATATTTTATTTGCCTTTTCTATTTTGTGTTCTTGAGATATTTATCTCTCCTATCTATCACTACCTAATCTATCTTTTTACCGTAGAGAGATTGACAACCTCTCTTTCGCATCGGGTTGCAAGTATTTGTTGTTTGTGTGCAGGTGCTGCTTATTGGGTGGTGGTGATCCTCCTACTGGTTCGATAACCTTGGTTTCATAACTGAGGGAAATACTTACCGTCGCTGTGCTGCATCATCCCTTCCTCTTTGGGGAAATACTGACGCAGTCTCAAGCCACGTCAGGAAGTGTTCAATCATTAGTATTCTTTAAAATATTATTCAATAGTTCTTCAGCTTGCCTAACAGTTTGTTCCCTAAAAACATAGCCAGCACAACTATCTAGGTGATCCCTAGAAGCATCGGTTAGTCCATTATAAAAGATATCAAGTTTTTCGTTTTTTCTTAAGAGGATGATCATGCAAAGCTTTAAGAAGCTGGAGAAGCCCCCCGCCAAGCTTGAGTGAGATTCTCTTCTTCAATTTGTACAAAGTTGAATATTTTCTGTAAAGAAGCTTGTTTCTTATGAGAAGCAAAGTATTTTCTAGAGAAGTAATATATCATATTCCAGGGACTACGCACACAACCAAGGGCAAGAGTAAGAAGCCACTTCTTTGCATCACCCTTTAGTGAGAAGGGAAAATGCTTAAGAATATAGTAGTAGCAAATTTTTCCCTCATTAGCAAATAGGGTGGCAATATTATTTAATTCGGCAAGGTGTGCCACAACAGTTTCAGATTCATAACCATGAAAAGGATCGGATTCTACCAAAGTAATTAACTAAGGATCAACAGAGAATTCATAGTCCTCATCGGTAACACATATAGGGGAAGTAGCAAACTTAGGATCATATTTCATTTTCTCCCTCATAGATTTCTATTTTAGTTTACTCACTAGTTTCTTAAGATCATATCTATCATTACAAGCAAGAAAGTCTCTAGCTATCCCTCCATCAATAACATAGCTATCAGGTACATCAGGCATTTCAATTATAGCAAGAGATATAGGCATAATAGGTGAATCATAGTTTTCATCAGTATTATCAATGTCTCTAGCTTTAGCAATATGAGCATCAATTAGTTCACCTAGAGGCACTGGTTTAGTTTCATCTAGCATAGTAGTAGCATCATCATGAGTTTCATTTAAAATAGAAGTAGCATTATCAATTACTTGCGACATATCAGATTGAATAGCAGGTGGTGGTGTCGCAAGCTTACTCAAAACAGAAGGTCAATCAAGTGCAGAGCTAGATGGCAATTCCTTACCTGCCCTCGTCCTAGAGGGTATGATCTTGGTTTTAGAGTCTTTCATATTCTTCATAGTGATAAATATATCCCAAGTGAACTCAGTAAATAGAGCTATGCTCCCCGGCAACGGCGCTAGAAAAAGGTCTTGATAACCCCCAAGTATAGGGGATCGCAACATTCTTCGAGGGTAGTATTTCACCCGAATTTATTGATTCAACACAAGGGGAGCCAAATAATATTTATGAGAATTAGAATTTGAGTTGACAATTCAACCATGCCTGGAGATATCTTTTCCGCAACAAAGTGTTTAGTAGCACAATAATAGTAGTAATGGAAACATCGGAAAGTAGCAGATTGTACTTTGATTGTAACAGTAGCAGTAGCGAAAGTAACTTAATGGAGATCAATATGCGAAAAGCGTAGGCATTGGATCAGTGTTGGATATTTGATTTGGATGATATTCATCATGTAACAGTCACAACCTAGAGAGAGCGATATAGAACAAGCTCCAATTCATCAATATAATGTAGGCATGTATTCCGTATATAGTCATACATGCTTACAAGAAGAACTTGCATGACATCTTTTGTCCTACACTCCCGTGGCAGCGGGGTCCAGAGGGAAACTAAGGGATATTAAGGCCTCCTTTTAATAGAGAACCAGAACAAAGCATTAACACATGGTGAATACATGAACTCCTCAAACTTTGGCCATCACTGGAGATGATCCCAGTTTCTGTCACTTTGGGGTCTACGGATCATAGCCCATAATAGGTGCATACAACTTGCAAGATAGGATCCAAAACAGTCTCATATTCATGGAAACATAACGGGTTCAAATATGAAATCATGAAACTCGGGCCCTAGTGACAAGCATTAAACATAGCAAAGTCATAGCAACATCAATCTCAGAACATAGTGGATACTAGGGATCAAGCCCTAACAAATCAGCTCGATTACATGACAAATCTCATCCAATCCCATCACAGTCTAGCAATACTACAAAGGAATTACTCACTCCTAGTGGTGAGCATCATGGAATTGTTGATGGATAAGGGTCGACGATGACGTTGGCTACGAATTCCCCTCTCCGGAGCCCCAAACGAACTCGAGATCAGCCCTCCCGAGGTAGAACAGGAGGTAGCGGCGGCTCCGTCTTGTAAAACGCAACGAAAACTTCTTCTTTGTTTTTTTCTCAGGGATAAGGAATTTATAGGCTTGAGATTAGGGTCAGCGGTGCCACGTGGGCCCCTCAAGGCATCTGGGGCGCGCCCTGGGGGGAGGGAGCCGCGCCCTATTGCCTTGTGGGCAACTGGTGGCCCCCTCCGGTGGATCTTTCACTCCAGTATTTTTTATATATTACATAAAAAATCTCGAAGAAGTTTTGTCCAATTCCGAGAACTTTTATTTCCGCACAAAAATCAACACCATGGTAGTTCTGCAGCTGAAAACAGCGTCCGTCCGGGTTCGTTCCAGCCAAATCATGTAAATTAGAGTTCAAAACAAGAGCAAAAGTGTTTGTAAAAGTAGATATGTTTGGGACGTATCAAGGATGTCGAGAAAAAGAAAGAGCTTGCTTCTGCTTCAAAGGCAAGCAAGTCGAAGAAATCATCTCCTCCCACCATTCGAAAGAAAACTGCGGCGAAGAGATCAAAGAAAGCTACCTCTGACTCGGCCGATGAGTCAAGTGAAGATATTGCTGATGAAATTCCTCTTTATGACAAGCCTGCACTTCTCAATAGACCTACTGAGAGTCCATCTCCAAAGAAGTTTTTGCCCTCTCCAAGGAGGTCTCCAAGACACGCTCCAACCCATGCATCTGAAAAGCCTTCGGGCCCTCTCCCGAATCCTTTGGTCAGCGGCTCAGCAAAGAGAAAGCTGTAGTCCAAGGAAAGGGTTAAAGCCTCTTCCAAGAAAGTAAAGCCAACTGTTCTTGCTCCCACAGAGGAACCAAAGTATTATTACAACTTGATCATTGACATCGTTGATGATACGTCTCCAACATATCTATAATATTTGATTGTTCCATGCTATAATATTATCATTCTAGGATGCTTTTTCGGTATTTATTTACCAATTCATATTATTTTTGGGCACTAACCTATTAACCTAGTGCTAGTGCCAGTTGCTGTTTTCTGCATGTTTTTGGCTTTTTAGGTTAAAGTACCAAATGAAGTCCAATTGCCCCGAAACTTTTTTATGATTTTTTTGGACCAAAAGAAGACCTTGAAGCTTCGGGAGGAGACCAGAGGCCACACGAGGGAGAGACCACACAACAGGGCGCGCCTAGGGGGGTGGCCGCGCGCTGATGTGTGCTGGCTCCCCCTGGCATCTCCCGATGCCCCTCTCTGGCCTATACATTCTAGTATTTCCTAAAACCCTAGAGAGCCTCCCTAAACATTTTTTACGCTGCCGCAAGTCTCTGTTTCGCCGTGTGCCCATCTCGAGCCCTGTTCCGATGCCCTGTCGGAGGGGGGATCGATCACGGAGGGCCTTTACATCAACCTTGCTGCTCCCATGGTGATGTGTGTGTAGTTCCCTACAGACCTACGGGTCCGTAGTTAGTACCTAGATGGCTATCTCTCTCTCTCTCTCTCTTGATCTTCAACACAAAGTTCACCACATCTTCGCGGTGATCTATTCGATGTAATCACTTTGTGCGGTGCGTTTGTTGAGATCCGATGAACTGTGGGTTTATGTTCAGATTATTCATGAAAAAGATTTGAGTCTTCTCTGAATTCTATTATGATTCTGATTTGCATGATTATTATAGCTTCGTAAATCTTTCTGATCTATTGAAATAGTTTGGCCAACTAGATTGATATTTCTTCAGTGAGAGGGGTGCATTGTAGTGGGTTCAACCTGATGATGCTCTATATCCCAGTGATAGAAGGGGACAAGACATGTCTTTGTATTGTTGCCACTAAGGATAAAACGATGGGGTTAATTCATATTGATTGAGTTTTCTTTGTCTACATCATGTCATCATTCTCCAAGCATTACTCTGTTTGTCATGTACTTGATACTTAGAGAGGCAAGCATAGAAGCGCTCTCGACATGGAGTAATAGTAACAGGTGCAGGAAGGAGTCGGCCTATTTGCTTATGGACGTGATGCCTGTATACAGATGATCATCCGTGAATAATATTGCATAACTATGCGCTTTTCTATCAATTTCCCAACAGTAATTTGTTTACCCACCGTATGCCTACTACATGAGAGATGACACTAGAGAAGACTACGGCCCCGGGGTCTATTCACTTATATATTTACAAAATCTTTCATTACCTTGATGCCATTTATTATAGTTTATTTTATTTTGCAATTTACATTATTCAAATATCATCTACACACTTCATTTTCTTGCAAATAACGAGTCCAAGGGGATTGACAACCCTCTTTGGGTGCAAGTGTTTGCTTCTTTGTGTGCAGTCGCTGAAGACGGGGGGTTGCGTGCTACTCCTAGTGGTTCGATAACCTTGGTTCTCACTGAGGGAAATACTTATCTATACTGTGCTGCATCACCTGCTCCTCTTCGCGGAAAACCCAACACAGATCACAAGTATCAGGAAGGTTTTCTGGCACCGTTGCCGAAGAGTATCACCAACCTATTATCAAGTACCTTCACACAAATTATCATTCACTTGTTCTACTTTTTATTTGTTGTTATATTTTGCTTGCTTCATAAAAATCAAAAATACAAAAAAATATTTATCTTTGCTAGTTTACTTGTTTTGCTTGTTACTATGGCTAGTCTTACTTATGTTCCCTTTACTCCCGAGAATGAGGTGCTTAATTTTAAACAAAGGGGAGGAGAAATTTCGTGAGATGCTTGGAATAGGATTTACAATGCTGAAAATAAATCAATTCATAAGCAATCCCTTAATATCTTGCTTCGTAACTTTTATGTGGGTATTACTACTTGGTATAGTTTCGTACTTGATACTATTACCAATGACAATTTCTTAATGAGTCACACTTAGGATGCTTTCAAAGCCATGGAAAATTTAGTTGGGTCACCACCTCTTGTTATTAATGAAACTACTTTGACCTTGGAACATGTTATGCAAAGACTTGAAATTATTGAAAATAAGATTGCCACTAAAGAACAAATTGAGGAGTTGGATAAAAACATTCACAGTCATATTACTCAATTTGGGTCAAAGATAGGAATCACTTTGAAAGAACTAAAGGATAAGGATACTACTATTAATGAGCGGGTAGAGCAAGGTTTTGGTAGAATTGATAAAATAGAGGAAGTCTTTGATAAAATGGGTTCCGCGTCGGTGGTGCATTGTCCGAGTACTCTTCCACGTCGTCATCCATATCGGTTGCCTCCTCAGAGGCGCTTGCAAGAACTTCTGTTAAATCTTCGACATTGGAGAATAGATGAGTCGTGGTGGGTCTAAAATTCGGACCTCTCCTGGTTTTTCCCAGATCCGATCATAAATTGAGTTTTGATCGTTCGAGATCGCAAGTCTCTGAATCTGATCTAACATCTTGTTCATAAGATCTTTATCACTTTCATCCATTTTCTGATCGAGTACCGGGACCAAAGGTAGCTTCACCAAGGTCCGATCTGACATGGACCTGGGTTTGAACCAGACTAGATGTTTGGTCATCAGGGGTTGCACTCAGATCATTTGAGGTATGGATTGCACCGTCATCCAGAGCCCGGACTGACTCCGAGGTTTGGATAGGTAGGTCATTGTGCTCCACGATCTGGTCTAACACCTAGTTGGAGAAGGCAAGCTCGACGGGAGAGTCTGCGGTATTCTCCAGGTTGCCAACTCTGAGGATCTGTCTAGGATAAAAGATCTAGATCTAACCGAGGTGGCCAGTTGAGTGTGTGAACAGGGTGATGCTTCCGAAGACGAAGATCATTCCCCGCAAAAAGGTCATGCCGCAACCGACTTGATCGTTAATCTGGAGGCACGCCGTTGAATTGCTTTGATTACTAAGAGGAATCTGCATGGGCCACTAATGATGGAGTCAAATCTAGAAAATCTCGGGTAGGGGGTCTCGAACTAGTAGTCTTGGCATGATGGTAACATGGGACCTAGGGATTTACTCAGGTCCGAGCCCTCTCAAAGATATTATACCCTACGTCCTCCTTGATTGTATTGATTTGGAGGGAGTACAAGTTACATGTTTATCTACCATGAGATCGAGTGTGTATGAGGGTCATCGTCTACCGTCCTCACCCCTCGGCTTATATAGATACCGGGGGTGCCTAGGGTTTACATAGGTCGGTTACATCTAAGGGTAGTCGTGACGAAGACACCCTCTAAGTCTTGGAGTATGTGCCAAGTCTTTTGAACCTTAACTTTCCTTAGCCTGACGAGTGTAGCCCACTGGTTGATAATCTTAGGGGTCCTCGTCCCGACCCATATAGTCAGGAGCCGATGGGGCAAGCACCCCTAGTCCGGGACACCATCACCATCATCGACGCCATCTTCTTCATCAACTTTAGCGGCTGCATCAATGTCTTCTCCCTCTCTATTTAGTGTTCTACTCTCCCGCAACCTGCTGTAAGGCCTACTTGAACATGATCTTTGATGTTGTAAATTATTGTCCAATGATTTGTTTTCTCACTATTATGCATGGGTAGTTTGTTTTTGTCATGTGGGTTAATTGTGATATGCTATTGTTGATTTGAGTCGTATGTTATTATCAATGTTGAGGAAATCGTTAACTGGTAGCTGATCGGCCGGTTGGCTGGCAAGTAAGGGGTTACTAGGCTAATCGGCTAATTAACCAATTAATCAGTCGATTTATTAGTTTATTAGTTACTCGGTGACCCTACGAGTAGAGATTAATCGCTCAATTAACTAGTTAATCCGACGAATTCTTGAAACAAGGGTTATTATGGTGTTGTTCTATGGTTCCCACTGTTTGCGCACATGTGTGGTATTTGCTTACGGTGTTACAATATGTGATAATTGCTTATGATCGGTTACCGGATTGACAGAAACCTAAACCATAGTTTCTGAGTTATTGCATATGGGATAAAAGGGAACTTTAGATCTTAAAGCTATTGTTGGTTACCTTAATGAATCTTTGGTATCTGCGGATGCTTACTAGAGTTCCATTCATAAGTACCTATAGTCAATGGATTATGCTACATGTTAGCGTAGGCCTCTCCCACATAAAAATGCAATAGATGATTATCACTTTAGTTTCATATCCAATTACCTAGGGACATTCCTTTACTTTTTTTTTTTTTTAAAAATAGCAACTAACTTTTATTTATACATTCTTTATTATCTTGCAAGCTAACCATTTATACCTGTAAAGTAGATTTATTTCTTGTTTCTAGATAAAGCAAATGTTTGATGTACGTACAGTTGTATCAGTGGTAGATAAAACCTGAGAGAATACGAATCTTATCAGCTCCATGTGGGTTCGACACTTCATACTTACCACCTATATCACTGGAAAGTGCTATGACAATTCCTTGCACTTGGGGATTATCAAGCTCTTTTCTAGCACCACTGCCGGGGAGCAATAGCATAGGGTGAATATTCTCTGGCGTGCTTGTTTGCTTTTATCACTATGTAGATTTTATTTTCTATCCTTATTTGTTTTCTGTATTTAGTTATGGATAGGGAACACGAAACACAAAAAAATAGTTGTATTTGCTACACAAGGAAACGAGAAACCTTCTAAAACCCTCAATGCTTCTTATGTGGATTATATAGAATATCTCTTTTCACTGAATATTTTGGCTAAAACCCTATTCAACTATATAATGGGATCCACGTTGGATCAACGTGAATACTTTAAGGATTGCCTCTTGTATAAAAAGGGAAAACATTTATGGGATCAAATAAATATGTTACATTGATACGGTACCAATTTGTGCTCTATATATGATTTCACTTGTTGCTCTAGAAAGGACACAAAATGCCTTCCCTTTCAATGTAAGTTTAATTATAATGAAACCTTAGGTACTTATGCTAAGGGGGATTACGATTACTATGATGTAGAACAAATTGAAGAAGTTGTTGCTTTTAAGGGTGCTTATGAAATTACCTCTTTGCGTGATAAGTATGATGATGCTCCTTACAAATCTATTTTTTTTGCCATACTTAAATATTATTATGAAAACTATGAATACAATGCTCACATTAATGAATATATTAAGAGGATGCCTACCGCCCTAGAAAAGATTAATGTCTTGTAGGAATCTATGAAAGAAGAAATTGCTGAAACTGTGAGCAAATTAGATGAAAAATATGAGGAGGAGCGTGAAGAACAAAAGAGGAAAGAGCGGATTGACCATCAGTGCCCACTTTCTAATGGGAGTAACTCTTTAACTCATACATTTTTTAAACTATACTCCATGCTTACTGGAGAATGAATGTTATGGTTCCCTTGGATTCCTTTGAAATATCCATTTTTGACGAACTTGATGCTTGCTATGCTTATGGCCATTATGCCCCTATGAATGATGCTTATGTAGATGAATTTGCTATTGTTATTTATGATATGAATGTGCTTGGTGCTCCTACTTGCAATTATTACGAGAGATGAACCTCATCTCCGCATCTCTATGTTTGTAATACAATGAAATTACAAAACTTCTTATCCTATGTATTGGCCGTTACTTTGGGTTCATGTGTTTTTCTTGTATGACATGCATTAGGCTTCTTGGTGTAATCCATGTTGGAATATTGACTGCACTCGATGGACCGCTTGGTGGGAGACACAGTTGACATCCATGTGATCTTAGAACCATTTGGTTCGAAGCCTCCATCAATGTGGAGTATGATAACACCATCTAAACCATGGAAAAAAACATTGTCATGACCATTATGTTTACTTACTTGCAGGTTATCATTTCCCGTCGCCTGGTAAGCTTTGTAGCTTGGGTGTTAAACTTTTAAGTATTACTTTGAGCTTTGCTAAACTTTCCAACTCTAAAACCTGCAAAGTAGAAGTTGTTTTATTTGGTAGGACCATTCACCGCCCTCTAGTCCTTAGACCCTGATCCCAACAACCAAATATCCATCATCTTCAATATTGTACTAGAGGTTATCGTGCGCTTTGCAACTCCAATTCGTGAGATTATTTTCTTTACCAGATTATTGCAGTTGATTGTTTCATGTTGGTTTTGTCTACATTGTCTTGGGTTTTCATTATGGCCTGTCGTTTTTTTAATTTATATATCGTGTCGGGTTGCTGTCGGGAACGATATTTGTTTTGAGAGAAGAGTGGAGTTTTTCAATGCATGGTGATGGAGTCCTTACATGTTTCAGCCTCAGTTGAAGTGGTTGTTTTGTGTGAGCCCCTTGGGAGCTTCTATTCCACATCAAAACCATGGAATTGCAGCTATAACGCTCACATGGACCGGTCCATGAAGCTCTTACTCGCTTAGCTTTATTTTCACTCGCTGCACTGTAGCTCAGAAAACCCAACTATGGGTTTTTATTTATATAACTTTTCTATAAAAATAAGTTCACTAATTAAAAAATCTTGAATTTATTTTTTTAGAATTAAAAAGTACCATGAACTTTGAAAAAACATGTTCCAAATTTAAAACATATTCACGGGGTTTCAACTGTGTACGCGAAATTGGAAAATGTGAAAAATTAAAATATTTATAAACTTAAAAAAAATGTTCATGAACTTTAAAAATATTCGTGGATTTTAAAAAAGTTCATGAATTTATGATATTTTCATGGATTTTATAAAATGTTCAAAAAAATGATTAATGTGAAAAATTAAAAAAGGGAAGATTTTTTTAAGAATAAGAAAGATAGGTAAAAATTAAATAAAAACTATTAAAACTGGTGAAGAAAAACAAAAATAAACAGAAAACAAGCAATACCTTCTAGAACCTTCTCAAACTTGGAAAACCGGTCGACGCATTGGGGTTATATAGGTGTGCTATTCTTAAATAGGGACATACACCCTTACAAGAGGGACCCTTAGCGGCGCCACAACCCCCAACACACCAAGAAGCTCCAGATCAAGGAAGTTTAGTAACTTAATAGATGAGTATCATCGACAATGTTCTTGTATCGCGTCCATCTCCATATTTTGGACTACATATTATACCCTTGTATAAATGATCAATATAATTCTTGCATAGACACTGATAAATTTGATTAAACCTCGACTTTTGGGACTAAAATTTGACAACACTTAATTCACACATAGTCTCTTAACCATTTTTTCATTAATCGTCTAAATCCAATAAGGTACTGGATGCACCTTTTGGTATTAGATGACAATAGCCAATATGTAATGAACCTAAACTGGAAGTGGCAAACACGAAAAATAAAATGAGAGATCACACAGATGGAATTGCTCATAGTCTTCCAGCTACTAGAAGAGACAAGGTTTAATCTCTTTCCGATTTTTAGCATATCATCTTGTCCTTTGACGGTCCTAGTTGATCACATGAAGGGACACAACTCCCATCCAAGATCCGCTATAAATGAGTATAGCAAGGAGCGAATAATCGAATTTGTGCTCAGTATATCTCACAAACTTGTAACCATCGACAATGATTCAATTAATGGAATTAGGCAGTAATAGCTAAAACGATATGCTAAAATTTAACGGGTAGTCACACAAGGAGAGAAAAAACAAACATACAATTTCTAATAATAATACAATCAATATGGACTAATATGTTCCCACCCCTATGACTCTCTCCTTCATTAAATTTTTATATCATCTTCTTGCATTGTTCAAATAATAAGGCTAGTAAGAAGGAAATTTAGGGGAGTGAAGTTTTGGTGGACAGGGGCATTGGAGGACTTTATTTCAAATGATTCAAAAATGATATTTCTAAGTTTCAAAAAAATCCGGAAAAACATCCGCGAAAACTTATACATATTCACAGTGGATCTGTAAATTTCCGTTCAAAAATATTAAGATTTGCAAGCTGCACAAAAAAAAACAGCCCATCAACAAAAAGAAAATGGCCCATTTCCATGTATGTATTTGTTTTTTTTCTACGCCACGTATGAAAGTATATTGTTATGAAAATTTTCGTGAACGTGTTATATATGCATCTGTGTATGTACATTTTTTTTTGATTTTTTTGCACTTTGAAATTATGTTTTTTCATAAAGTCCACCAATGCTCTCATGCTCAATTTGCACTTTTCGGGAGATTTAGCCTCTTTAAAATTGGTGGCACATCTTCATATCTTCTTTGTCGGTCCCTATCTGATCGCATTCATCGCCATCCAAATCTTATATATACGCTTTTAACGATAAACAATTAATTAAAGAATTTATCTCCAATAATATTTTGGTTCAACTACGCTAGCTAAAAAAGAAATGAAAGTTCTCACAATCTTCCAATTAATACAGACTAGCTAGTATATTTGCTCAACCCTTAACTTTCTTTCTCTCTCTCTCTCTCTCTCTCTCTCTCTCTCTCTCTCTCTCTCTCTCTTAAAAGTCTTCTTCTTTCTTGGTCAAAAGATAAGGGGAGTAGGGAGAAGATTTTAGGTGACTTCGAGACGAAAAGCTGCAGCCCTTTCTTTATATCTTTGGTGCCAAGTATAAAAGAAGAGTGCAAACAGAAGTCAGTTTTGCAATTAATGTCTGATTTTGTATCCTTTTGCTAGAGATGTGCATAGTGTGAAGAGAGAGAGAGAGAGAGAGAGAGAGAGAGAGAGAAGAGAGAGAGAGAGAGAGAGAGAGAGAGAGAGAGAGAGAGAGAGACGAGGTGGAGGATGGTCAGGGCCTTCATAAGGGCTTCATGGGAGGCATCAGAGAAGAAGATCACCATCATCACCAACCCTCGGAGCTCCCCCTTGGCTTCTGGAGCGCCCCGCCACCGCCGATGATCGCCTCGTCCTCCATGTAAGTTGATTACACGAGCTCTACGATTTCCCCTCTTCTTTTGGCCTTTCCAGAGTTCTCCGCTTGAGTCTCCCCAGCCTCCACGCAAGGAGATGAACAGTACACTTTTGCTTGTTTCGTTGCATAGACTAGCTAGGAATTCACCAACTCCATACTGATTCTTGTTCCTTTTTTGGTTCTCTGTTCTCACCTTTTAGTTTCCCCCCACTTCCTCTCTTTAGGTTTAATTTTATTTTCTCAGTCACCGGAGGAAATTGTTCTTGTGTGCCTATGCATGGAGGTTAGGTTTAATTAGCAAATCAAGACTCTTCTATCGTCATTTCACATCTTGTGGAGTTTGGGTTTTTGATTGCTTTGAAGAATTCATACATGAGGAACTGTTCAGCTCTCGATCATTATGTCAAATTACTTATCTAGTGATTAGTTAGGGACATGGAAATAGTTTAGGGGCTGAGAGAAGGAAAGAGGACAGCAAATTTTCCAAATATTAGGATACAATTCTTTACCTTGTACCTTTCAGCAAGTAGCTAAGATCAAAACTTTTTTAATGGATTTCACACACCGACTCTTCTATCTGCTCCATTAAAGAAAAGTTGTGTTCCTACTTGCTTCGCTGATGTATTCGACTACTGATTATTGCTTGTTTCATCATCCAATTTCCCTTTTAGGAGCAAGGAGTCGACGAGCTACGACATGGCGGATTTTGATCAAACGGCAATATTTCTCTACCTAGATGGTAATGACCCACAGTCGATTCAGGAACAACGACGTAAGTTATCGGAAAAAACCCCACTCATATACAGATGCTTAATCACCCAGTTTGTTTTGTCTAATTCCTTGTTGGTTTCGTGTGTTTTCTTCTTGATGATGCGTTCCTTCTTGGTATTGATTTGGTAATTATTCCTGTGTGAAGAGTGTGACATGTAACAGACTGTCTCCCCCCTTTGCAAGAGCTTGATCTTAAAGAAGCTATAAATATTCCTTCTTTCCTCTTCTCGCACATTCCTTTCCATTTGCACCTTCTCACGCACCCTGTTGAATTGCAGCCCCAGAAGCATGCGTTACAAGTACCACATGTATTTAAGATCGAAAGCACTTTCTCCAAGAAAGAATTAGTCTTAATATATCACTGGATTAATTCCATTAGCTCAGTATTTCTAGCTAGCTTCCAAAGCACCACGCAACATCTTTTTCTCTATCCCTCTCTAGCTACGAGCTGCACCCTTAACTACCTTGTTCATTACCCTCTATTCCCACTTGCAGAAACTCTGAACATCTTCCCCTCGCAGCCCATGCATGCCGCCGAGCCACTTAACTCTGCTGCAAAGGTACGTATATGCGTCCGTATGCACGCAAACTACATAATATATACGGTTAATTGAATCGATTTATCATGCATGGCGTGGTGATATATTTGCAAGTGTAGATTAATGGCGGCGCAGCCATGGGGGCCATGTTTGCTAATGGCGGAAACCCGCAGCAGCCGTCTCCAAAGAGGCCTGAAGAGCAGCAGCAGCAGCTGCTGCTGCAAGGTGCCGCCGGCCAGAAGGTCGCCGCCGGCGGCCCCAATGCAACACCCTTGTTGCCTGGTTCGGTCAAGGACAACAAGAACAGTGCCAATCTCATCAAGGTATACATGCATGCTCTCTCTTATTTTACCATCTCTTCGATCCTTCCTATCTAGAGAAGTATAGGCAGAATATATGTAGAAATAATGTCCCCCCTTTCTCTCACCCCTTCTGTAACAAATGTGGCTTGCAGAAGGAAGGAACCAGCAGTGGGAAGGGTGCAACGTCATCTAGCACAGACCCAGAAAGGGAAGGGATCAGGAGAACACAGGACCCTAAGGTAAGCTAGGCTACTGATTCGGGCCTAGGCCTTCTTTCCAAAAAAAAAAAACTTGACAAATACTAGTAAATATTTTGAAAAACAATAATTTAATTAGTCTAAATGTAAAGTCATAGTAATAACATAACTAATTAGAAGAGGTTTTCTTATAGAATACTAATGAGGAGAGGGTGAACAGTCATTGTCTAAAGGGCAGGCAGCCTACACGCACACATATACATACAAATGGTAGTTAACCCTAGCAGTATATGTTATGACTCTTGACTTTGACATGTGTGTGTATTTTATATGTGCATGTTGCAGACACTGAGGAGGCTTGCACAAAATAGAGAGGCAGCCAGGAAAAGCAGGCTCAGGAAGAAGGTGAGTCAGTCAACCAAGAAACACCACAACTTAAAGAAACAAATCATGCATATATTTATGTATGTATGTGCATATCTTCAGAAACTTTCATTAATACATGTGGCATTAATTAAGGTCCAAACATAAGATGTACTAGTATATACATTGTTCATGCAAGTAACACCGCCATTAGTCAACTATTGTTTTCCCTTCACTAAATAAATGTGGTATCATTGTCTGCTAGTAGTGATTAAATGAGTTTTGTGATGTAGCAGTTTTTGGCTCTTTCTTTCAGACTTATATGCTCCGGGATATCTTTATTTTCCTGAACTTGACAGACCAACTAGCTACAGAACTATGTTACTTTTTTTTCCGATGAAACTATGTTACTTTCCAAGAGTGTTATCGCTATTTATGTTTCAATATTCCCTGGTGCAATATGTTCTGATCATGCCGCGTGGCTGGTTGGCTCTGTAAACTAATATAGTACCTCAAGTGATCTCCCATTATTATCAGCCAGCAGACATAGAAATTAGACTAATTTAGTAGCAGAAAAGCTAGTAAACTTTGTATGCTACCGAAGTTCCATACATCGTCCTGATATATTTATGCAAAATAATTTTTGTATGTCCAGTGAAATGTTTATTCAAGCGCTGTTTGAATATTTCTAGACCGAGGGCATTCAGAAACTGAAATAGAATGTGCATCCATACCATACGCCTTGATGCAGCATGCAACTATGCATGTAATTAACCTCTTCATTCTTCAGGCTTACATCCAACAATTGGAGACAAGTAGGATTAGGCTAAGTCAGATAGAACAACAAGTTCAAGCAGGAAGAGTACAGGTAACTAAAACGGAAAATAGTACTTGCTTTTTTCATTAACTCTCTTAGCTAGAGTTATCAATCAGTTCGTGACAACTGACAAACTGTATGTTGCTAAAATAATTGCAGGGTGTCTTGTTGGGTACTGGAGACCATCACAACCAAGGCCTTCCTTCTGCCCCTTCATTTGGTAATGAGACACTCAAAACCAATCAACCAATCAATCCCTTCAGTTGTACGAATTACAAAAAACAATCCTCTAAATGTGTTTCTAATTATGTATTTAGTTAACAATTGATGCAATATTATTTCTAATATTCCATATTATATCTATGATGGACAGCTGGTATGTTTGACATGGAGTATGGGAGATGGGTGGAAGAGCACAGCAAGCTCATCTTCCAGCTCAGGGCGTTGTTGAATGACAATGCACCGGACAACCAGGTGCAGGTGTTGGTCGGTGGTGCCATGGCACATCACGAAGAGTTGCTGAGCCTCAAGGCCGCGATTGCCAGGACTGACATCTTCCATCTCTTATGCGGTGTGTGGGCCAGCCCCGCAGAGCGTTGCTTCCTTTGGTTGGGTGGGTTTCGACCCACAGAGGCCATCAAGGTATGCACACACCAGTTTGATTATTTTGCAAGGATATGCCTAGCTACCCATTCAATACCAAGGACGGTCTCGAAGGTTGCTATTCACGCTTAATTGAATGTCATGTTCCGGGTAGTATTTGCTGGTGTGTATTTTTTTTAAGAAGGAGGATGACCCTCGGCCTCTGCATCTGGATGGTGCATGCAACCATTTTATTAATTATTCACAAAGACCTTACAAAGTAATACATCAGTAAATCTGAAGCCACCATCTTGGCAACATCTGTCGCTACTCCTATCCACTTGATTAAGGGGTGCCGATTGTCCTAGCTCAATACCAAATAGACATCGCACCAAAGCCTAACATCTAGAGCCGGGTGACCCAACCAAGCTGCATTGCCGGGTCTGGGTCACACACCGATTCAGCACACTCTCAGAGGCCGCCACCACCGTCTTCCACCGGTCCATCTCCAGAGCAGGTACTGAGGCACCAACATTGCCAGGCCTGTCGTCGACGCCACCACGGCGCCTATTTGCTAGTGTATGTATTCAACCATGTGGTTTTTGGGGTGAGGGAGGAGAGAGGGCCATGGAAGCAAGCGTAGGAGGTCAAATTGTGGGCCCCTAATGGGCTACAAGGAAGTGGTTTTTTTTTATTTGAATTGTTCTTCATGTTTGTCTCTATGTCCGCCAAACTTCAGTCCTCGGGTGGCAGGAGAGAAAGTGGATCTCTTCGGCCTTCTTGGAGTCTTTGTCTAGTTCCATAGGTTTTGGTGTCCTCATGTTGTCTGTTCGGGTGGTGGAGGCAAAGGCAGAATGAAATAAGTACCATGCCCCCGTCCACATCACAGTGACATTGTTTCCAGCGTCACCCCAAGAAGCGTGTGGGTTCATTTCCTCAGATCTGTTAAATCATGTTGTGGGGGAGAGTCATCCACCACGATGCTTCAGAGAGCAGATCTAGAGGGGGCAGGAGGGGGGGTACGGTTGTGATTTATGCATTTTTTTTCATTCCTGTGAATTTCGGTTTCATGGGATTATGGGCTTATATGTTTTAGCCTTAAGATCCATCATCTTGGGGTTTGTCTTGATCCCCGAATACGGAAATGTGACACATTAAATGTATGGTGGTGGATTTAGCCTTGTTAGCTAGATCATGCGATTTAGGATGCAGAGGAACAACTAAATTTGTCCTGGACAAATGAATGGTGCATCTAGTTGATATCATGTCAGCTTATTCCTCTTTCCAAGTTTTGTTAAAAGCTTGGTCCACGGCAGGATTAATTTAGTAAGGTGAGAGCCAAATGTCCCTCATTCCCTACTGCTCCCTTTTAGAGTATCGGCCAAATATGCTTAACCATACCATTGGGACAGGAAATATCATGTTGTACCAGTATATTACAAAGCTATTTGCATATATCAGATGGAAATTTCCGATTGCAAAATTAATATCCTTTGATAATATGACTTTTTTTCTGACTCTCCTTCAACCAAACAAGCTCATAGTACAAACCCATCAAGAAGTACCTCATGGGCTAGGCATACATATGAACAGCATTTGCAAACACTATTTGGGGCCAGAAGCACATAGTTTTTTCATCAGCTATTATCATTTTAGTTTTCATAGTGTTTGACGAAGGATCGAAATTTAGTTCTTGCAACCATATGCTAACTAACTCGGCTATAATACGGAAACATATGGATCCCATTTTATATGAAGATCAAATTAATCATCTGAAAGCCGATTGGAAGATTCTTCCTTTATCATATGGTACCCCCCCCCCCCCCCCCTCAAAAGGTCAACTAATCCTTCAAATATTAATACATACATGTCAATTCTTGATGTATACAATACCCTAATTTCATTTCCCTTGATCAATTCACTCAAGAAACATGCCACTTCCAACCTACCACACTTATATCCTACCTGGGGCTAGCCATTTTCCGCATTCGATCTTTAGTTGATCATTTCAATTGTATTTCAATCTCGTCCTTACATCGCAAGAATCAATTCAATCTGGACCTTTACAAGTTTTATATGTATGGTGAAGAACACAAACTTTATGGCATATAGTTCTAGTTATTTTTTCTTACCTCCATAATAATAAAAGTCTGACTTTTCTGAGCTCGCCCCGCCCCCTCCACATTTCATTCATTTATGCACATTTTTTGTGTGAGAAACATGAGTAGAACATACATTTTCGGATAACTGTGTGTGCTAGTAAACCTAAAGATATATGTTAGGTTGAGTGACCACTTCCAACTCTTTTCCCATGACAATGAATTTCTAATAATGTCTACCTTGCCATTTTTAACTGATGTGCCCATTGTCGTAATTGTATCCTCCACAAATCCAGGCCGACTTTGGAAAAGCTAAAAAACAACTTAATTTCCCCGTTCTAATTACATGGTCAACAACCCCAGAGATCCTTTAACTTGATCCGAAAATGAAAAGGGTTTGCTAAGAGAGTCCAATATATACTTGATGGAATAGTTGAAACTGGGGAAGCAAAAAAAAAAAAAAAAAAAAAAAAACAAGGTTAGGTTTTGGATGCATGTGCATTGTTGAGACATAATGGATTGATTGGGGAGTAGGTATTATTGGAAAGAAACATGTGTAGGAGAAGTTAGATGTGTGATGGGGACGGTTTTCCGAATTCCATAGCGATTCTTCTGCCATCTTATTCTACAAAGCTAACATTCTTGGCCATGTTGTACTCAAGAATTGCACATATTTCATCTTAGACGTATATAAAAAATGGATTTTGAAACTGACTATATCATGCTTGTTTTAGTATGTGATTTGTACTGTCACGCACGCAATATTAATGCCCAAACCATATTGAGCTGATCAATTATGGCTCGGCGTGAGAATTTTAGATCAAAAGTGCATATACTGATTTTTTTTAACACACATACCGAATATTTAGCAGTTCAGTTATGGGTCACGCGTGTGGAAATTGATCCGTCTAACTTTTTCTCCATACCGTCTTCATACAAATAGTCAGCCTGGTGCATAATAATTTGGTAATAAAAAATGCACCAATTTTAGATAAAGAGAAATGTTAATAGAATTGTCATCTTTTCGCCTATCATTGACCTTCTAGAAGGTCTATATGTAGGCACCTATATCCTAGAAGCATGTATATATGTAAAACTCGGCCCGAGAAGATCACCTGCAACAAGATTCTCAAAAAGACAACATCACGTAGTTTTGAGTGTCTTTTCCTTTGGACTTTTCAGCATATATTAGGTTCTGTTTTTTTTAGCTTAATCGATACACATTCCAGATGAAATGGGCAAATCATATATATACGTGCTGATGAAATGTGCTCTATACTTCCCTTGAAAAAAGTGCTCTACAAACGCACCTAGCTCATCAATTTCTGTTTTCCAAAATGGACGATTTTTTTTTTGTTTTCCATTTGAGAAGGAATAGATATTTGTTTTCAATATATATTTAGAACCTAGGCACCTAATTTTTGATCATTGCTGAGCATATATAGCTAAACCTAAACCATATTATGTACTGTCCATAAATTCAAAATGCTCTCAAATTGGCTAAGTATTCAAAAGTGTTACGCTTAATTAACTCTATAGGATGGATGACTCAATAATTAATTAACTAATGCAGGTAATGTTGAAGCAAGTGGAGTCGCTGTCAGAGGGGCAGCTCCTGGGAATCTACAACCTCCAGCGGTGGGTGCAGGAGACGGAGGAGTCGCTGAACCACACCATGGGGACCCTCCAGCACTCCCTCTCCGACACCATCGCCTCCCCGGAGGCCGCCGGCGGCAACTTCATGGGCCACATGTCCCTCGCCCTTAACAAGATCTCCTCCATGGAAGCCATCGTCAGGCAGGTGAGTAGCACCAGTCATCATATACATACACATATATGTGATCACATGTGATGTGTACGTCACATCACTATCAGGCTGCGTCTGGGCCCTACCACGGGAACGTAATTAGAACGTGAGACGAACGTACGGCCATCATCATCCTCACGTGTGCACTGCGTCATCATCATGCATGGTTGTTGAGATCAGCATGCACGGCATGACCGGCTGGACAAATTTAGGTTAGGCGAAACCTAGCTAGCCAGCAGCTGCCAGACGCGTTGCGCCCAAGTCAACTTCGGAAGGAGATCGAAGCCCCCGGCCCGTCGATCCACAGACACACGTGTGCGCTAGACGCTGCAGACGTACGAACACACGCACGTTAACATAGGATGTGGGGATGACAGGATGGAGAAGTTGCGACATCATGGTCGTGCAGAATTAATGTGCAGGAAAAAGGAGCGGCAGCTTGATTATAGTGATCCTGACAGATCAATCGAACTGGCCCATACGTAGTTCATTATCTCCCGCATTATCTTAGGTTGCCAATTGATAGAGTCGTTCGAAAGTCGACGTTTTCTCTCGATTAGTACTGTTATAAGTGTACATGAATGATTGTCCAAGTTAAGTACTAATAGTGTTTCTTCCTTCTATGTGCTGCAGGCAGATGGGCTGAGGCAGCAGACCCTGCACAAGCTGCACAGCATGCTGACGGTCCGACAGGCCGCCCACTGCTTCGTCGCCATCGCCGACTACTTCCACCGCCTCCGCGCCGTCAGCAGCCTCTGGGCTTCCAGGCCACGGCACGACGAGCAGGGGCCGCCGGCGCCGTAGAAGAAGAACAGCAACAGCAGCGATCGATTGATTGCGAGGTTTAGCTTTTAATTAAGGTCCAGCATATGCATGCATGCACACTAGGAGAGAGGGTGTGCGTGCATGCACGTGTGGGAGTTCAGCTCTCGGTCGATCTTCACATGTGGAACTTGCAACTTAATTTTGTAAGCTGTACATACAGTGTTAGCTGCTAGCTAGAGAAGAATGCTAGGGTATTAGTGGAGACTTAATTCCAGCCATTTTTCTTCCTAGCTAACTTATTTTCACCAACTATTGGATAATTTAAGTTCATCTAGAGCAAAATTGAGTTGGATATGGTCTTCCGGATGTTTGCATGCATGAAAGTCATAGCATCATAGTATAGCTCAGTTGCTTGATTAGCATGCTCAGTTGTTAATAATTTATTCTGAAACTAACTGACACCAAGAAAACTTTTGAGAAAAGGGTGAATTCACCAACTATTTTTTATTTCCCACAAAAGTGAGTAGAGGTTGAAATGTCCTCCTAGCCTAAACCTTTTGACACTAGTTGAAAGCACATTTGCTCCCTTGGTGGTTTTGGTAATTAATAACAACATATAAGTCATTGAACTAATGTTTCCATTAAGTATATTTCAGGAAAAGTTCAATGATAGTGATGGCAAAAGGATTGTGGAAATACCCCAAGATGCAAGGAAATGGATTGGCAAAGCTTCAAGCAAGAGGACTCTACATTTTACTTTGTGAGAAATCACTTTGAGTCCATAGGAAAGCCAATACTATTAAAAGGGGGTAAGGTTTTGTTGGTGAACAAAATGCTCATACGTGCACAAGTGATAGTCATCAAAAACACCCACAAGCTCTTCCACAAAAGTCTGTCCATAGCCAAATATCCAAAATCGGTGCAACCAACACATCCACTCGGTGCCACCGATTCCCATACTCAGACAGACTCAGCCAAACCCTAGCTACTTCGGTGCAACCGATTCTGCTTCGGTGCCACCGAGTTTAGGTTGCCAACTTTCTGTTACGCAAATTCACAATATCGGTACCACCGAGATTGTTGGATCGGCGTCACCGAGAATGGGCAATCTGACCGTTGGTCACCTTATCGGTGCAACCGAGTTTCCTATATCGGTCTCACCGAGATTCAAAAGTTGCCACCTTTTGGTCACTTCGGTACCACCGAGATTAACACATCGGTGTCACCGAGTTGGTCATTTTGTGTGTAACGGTTGGATTTTTGGGGATGCCTATATATACCCCTTCACCACCACCTACTCGAAAGAGAAGCACTTAGAACTATTCCATACTTGCCCCATCCAGTTTTCTGAGAGAGAGCCACCTACTCATGTGTTGAGGTCAAGATCTTCCACTCCAACCATATGGATCTTGATTTCTAGCCTCCCCAAGTTGCTTTCCACCAATCCCATCTCTTCTACCAAGCCAAATCTGTGAGAGAGTGATTGTGTGTTGAGGAGTCTATCATCTTGAAGCACAAGAGCAAGGAGTTCATCATCATTGCCGAGCCTATTACCTTTTGGAGGGTGGTGCCTCCTAGATTGGTTAGGTGTCGCTTGGGAGCCTCCTACTTCGTGTTGTGGAGTTGAACCAAGAAGTTTGTAAGGGCAAGGAGATCGCCTACTTCGTGAAGATCTACCCATAGTGAGGCTAGTCCTTCGTGGACGAAAGCCGTTATGGAATAGTCAAGGTTGCTACTTCGTGGACCCTTATGGGTGGAGCCCTCCGTGGACTCTCGCGACCGTTACCCTCCGTGGGTTGAAGACTCCATAAACGTGGATGTACGATAGCACCACCTATCGGAACCACGGGAAAAATCACCGTGTCTACAATTGCGTTTGATCTTCCTACCCTATCCTTTCTACTCATGCTTGTTGTTACTTTCCGCTGCTATACTCTTAGACATGCATGTGTAGGGTGTACTTGACTTGTTATGAAATGCTAAAATCTGCCAACTCTAAAATTTGGTATAGGCAAAACTTTTATTTGGTCAAGTAGTCTAATCACCCCCCCCTCTAGACATACTTTCGGTCCTACAAGTGGTATCAGAGCTTTGGTCTCCATTGCATTGGTCTCACAACCTAGGAGAGTATGGTGTCTAGTGAGGGAAATTATCACCGTAGAGGTCCGTACTTTGATGGCACTAATTTTGCTAGTTGGAAGCACAAAATGAAAATGCATATTCTTGGTCATAACCCCGCCGTATGGGCTGTTGTTCGTGTTGGCTTGCAAGGTGAGTTCTTTGGTGATGGAAAGGAACCGGATCGTGAAGCGACCGCGGAAGAATTGAAGATGTTGCAATACAATGCTCAGGCATGCGACATTCTCTTCAACTGCCTATGCCCCGAAGAGTTCAACAAAATCAGCCGTCTTGAGAATGCAAAAGAGATTTGGGATACTTTGGTTGATATGCACGAAGGATCCGAGTCCGTGAGAGAATCCAAGTTAGATGTTATTCAAAGTCATCTTGACAAGTTCAAGATGAAGGATGGTGAAGGAGTCGCAGAGATGTACTCTAGGCTAGCTCTCATCACAAATGAGATTGCTGGCTTAGGAAGCGAAGAAATGACCAACAAATTCATCATCAAGAAGATACTTAGAGCTTTGGATGAGAGATACGACACCGTGTGCACATTGATCCAAATGATGCCCAACTACAAAGATCTCAAGCCTACGGAAGTCATTGGAAGGATTGTTGCTCATGAGATGACACTCAAAGACAAAGAAGAGCTTCACCACAAGTCTAGCGGTGCTTACAAATCCACAAGTGATGCTCCCGCAACTTCAAGCGACAACCTTGTCACCAATGAAGAGATAAGCCTCATGGTCAAGAAATTCAACAAGTTCTACAAGAATAGAGGCAAAGAACGAAGCTCCAACTCAAGATATGATGAGAAGCGTTCGTCAAGTCGTGACCGCAATTGCTACAATTGTGGGAAGCCCGGACACTACTCCAATGAGTGCACGGCTCCCTACAAACAAAGAGAAGAGTCACCTCGAAGACGAAGCTCAAGGAATGAATCACCTCAAGGAGAGAGAAGGAGTAGAGATGATCGTTATGAACGAAGACCCTCAAGGAGAAGTAGAGATTCGGAGAAGAAGGACAAGTACACCAAGAGCTACACAAGAAGAAAACATCAAGCTCATGTTGGTGAATGGGTTTCCGGCTCCGACTCCGACAACAACTCCGAGAGAAGCTATCACTCCGACTCCGACTATAGTTAAGATGATGGTGTTGCCGGAATTGCTCTAGTGACTACCAACTCCTATGATCTATTTGATTCACCAAATGAAGGGAGTGGAAGTTGCTTCATGGCTAAAGGCCCCAAGGTATCACACCCCGAGTATCTTGATTTCGATAGTGATGAAGATGACTTGCTTTGTGATGATGACTTGCTCTTTGATAAAACTAGTAATGTTAGTCAAAATGAACTTGATAATTCTCAAGCTAGTCAAGATAAGTCAATTGATGATGATAAGATGAAAATAGAAGAACTAACTAAAGAACTAAACACTCTTAAGTTAGCTCATGAATCTACTCTTGAAGATCATAGAGAGCTTGTAAGAACTCATGAGAAGCTACGCTTCGAGAAGCTCAACTTGGAGCAAGAGCATGAGTTTCTTAAAGCTATCAATGACGATCTCCGAAAGAAGACTTCATCTTATCTAGCCAAACGACTACTCTTGTCTACATTCATGCCTCAAGTTAAAACTAAGCAAACTAGTAATAAAGGCAAGAAAGGTTCTTCATCTAGTAGCAACAATAAAAATGCTAAACCTAATAATGTTGCTTCTAGTAGTTCTATTGATTCCACTAATGATGATTCTCTTAGCCAAGTTACACTTGAGCAAGAAAATGCTTTATTGAAAGGAATTATAGAGAAAGGTATCTACAAGAGTCTTGCCGGGTGTAAGCAATTTGAGGAAATTGTACGCAAGCACGGAGCATACCGAAAGAACCATGGTGTTGGCTACTTCAACGCTAATGGAGTTGAATGGGAAGAAGGTCAATACCCCAAGCCCAAGTTTGTTCCTCAAAAGGAGAAGTATGAAAATACTCTTCCCAAGGGGACAAACACTCAATATGACCTTCCACCACAAGACCACAAGCTCAAGGGCAAGAACAAGCTTCAAGAGGACATTGACTCATATGAAGATGAACCCCTAGCTATGGTGGAGTGGGTTCCAAAGGCTACTTTAAGCTCAACTTCTACAAAGGCTACTACAACACCAAGGATCCCCATCAACTTGATGTGGGTCCCCAAGAAGAAGAACTAGAAAGTTCTTGAGGGGTGACTCCGCCAATGAAATTCACTCACATTCATTATTGGCAAGATCTATTTGCAATCAACATCAACTCTATGCTATAGTTCAAGGAGTCACACATTCCCTCAAAGGTAAGCAAGGGACAAGGTAATCAACAAATCAATGGACATCATTACACATGCTTTGCACTCCATGTCCATAGATATCCTTGTATTTGTCTCTTGTGTGTTGGGACTAACCCATGTAGGTGAGAAGAGTAAGGAAACAACAAGGATGCTCCCAACTCTTGGTGATCTTCATCAACCTTGAGCATCCACCACTACCTCACCAACATGAAGTCTTCATTGACAAAACCCAAGGTTAGTTTATCCCTCTTATGGGGGGATGTCACATCAAGGGGGAGCTTTACTCTAAGACTTGAGTCAAAGCATCTCTTAGCATGTGACAACATTAAATGCTTTATGTAAAAGTGGTAACCCCACTTGTGCTTAAACGATGAGTATGATCTATGATCAAGTATTCTTACTTGGCTCCTAAGTCAATATACTCATATATAGATGACTTAGTCATTGCCTAGTTGCTTGTTAGATGCTAGTATGTATGTGCATGTTTGTCATTATTTCATTTGACATCTTATTGTGTGAGCATGTTGGTCTGCATTTATTTTCTCATTCGAGGACATCCAATTGTTGCTACTTGGCTTTTGATTTATCTTTTGCCAATTGGATGGACAAGAATGCCTAGGACCACTCTTTAGCTATCTATGCTATCTCACCTCATATTCCATTCATGCTGCATCACAAAATTTGAACAAGTACTTTTCGATCCCTCTGTGTGTGGAGCACTCGGAGTTCCGTATCGACAAGGACTGACCATTAAAACCTCGCAAGTGCATCTCGGTGGAACCAACCCAAAATTCTCGGTCTCACCGAATGCCTAGGGTTGATCTGGTTTTCAATCTCGGTACTACCGATTCCATATCCTCGGTTACACCGAGTTTCCTTGTCAGCTGACAGTTGAGGAACTTGGTGACACTGAAAATTTAGAATCGGCGTCACCGACAGTGAGGGGTATATAAGATGTGGTCCCGATGGTTTGAAAATTCAATCTTCAATCGTCGCGCCCCAAACCCTAAGCTGCCGCAAAAGGACCCCCTGGTCGTCGCCCTTATCTCCCCGCGCTCCTCCGCCGCTGGGATCCTCGCCGTCGACGGGCATCTTCGCTGCCGTCGCCGCCGTAGCGGATCCGTCGCCGAGTTAGGGTACGGATTCGATTTTCCTTGCGCTCCCCGTCTGATTCTCACGCATTGGATTTTATTTTATCCATAAGCCACCATCTGCAATCCCTTCTATCCTCTAAAACTTCCTGTAGTTAGCGAATGATCGATTTTCTAGGGTTTACCGTCCGCCCGATGGAACTCGGTGGAACCGAAGCAAACAAATCGGTGTCACCGATTTGCCTGTCTGTGCTGCTGAGAACTATCTCGGTGAAACCGAGTACTTCTTTTCGGTCTCACCAAAAAGAGTGCCAAGTTTCTATTAAGGAGATAGTCAGTCTCGATAGCACCGAAAGTTTTGCTTCGGCTGTACCAATTTTCATGTGACAGAATGTAAACCTTGAGAATCTTTTGTTCAAACTTTCAAAAACCAGCTGAAAATTTTGTGATGACTCATCTTCTTCTGCTCCTCTATACTCTATTCACAGGGTCAGTATGTCAAGTGCTGAGGACAGTGAGAACAATTTCCAAGAGCAGAACATTGTCATGAGTTCAGGCACTAGTCCTGAGTCCAGTTCCTCTTCAGATCCAGGCACTCCCAGTTCTCATGGGTTTCCCAAGGCTGCAACTAGGGCCAGGAAGAAGCTGAATTCAGATGAGGAGGATTCAGATTTTGTGCCAGAGGAGATTCTTGCTAAGAAGCAAGAGAAAGCTGCCAAGAGAGCTGCTAATGAAGCTACCTCTTCAAGGAGGACTGTCAGCAAGGTCTATGCTAGCTCTGAGGCTATGAGAGCACCTGAGAGTGCTAGGGCTAAGATGACTGTTGAGCCCCCAAAGAAATCTATGCCTAAGAAGGCAGGTGATAAGAAGGGAGCTAGGAAGAGGATTATCTATGTCACTGGTAGGCAGACCTCCATGTTTGAGGACCCTGAGGAGGCTGCTGGTGCTGCTGCTGAGGAGGAGGAAGAACATGTTGAGAAGGCCCCTCCCAAGAAGAAACAAAAGAAGCTTATGTCTGATGCTATGCCAAAGAGTGGCACATCCAAGAGAACCAAGTCTGCCCCCAAGAAGGCTGCTGCTGAAAATCCCAAGAGGTTATCCAGGCAGATTCCTGCTTCTGAAAAGAACAAGGGAACTACCTCCAGAGTTGAGGATGAAGATGCTATGTCAGCTTTGATGAAGCTTAGACCACACCTTCCAGTACACAATGCCAGCTATCCACTTGCTGAAGATATGAAGAAGAGGAAGGATTCTGGTTTGAGGGCATGGAGAGCTGCTGATCCATATGCCCAAAGGAGGAAAAGAGTTGTGGACTACAGATTCTACACCAAAGAGCAAAAGGATTTCTATGAAACTGTGCTATTTGACAAGAGTCCAGCTGTGAGTGACATGAGGTATGTGGACTGGAAATTCATCAAGGAGAATGAAGACTATTTTCCAAGTGTCCAAGACAATTTCCACTACATTGGTTTGGATGAGTTTGTTGGCAGAGAGTTTACTGCTTGGAATGATGAGATGATCATGCAATTCTACTCCACTGCACATTTCTATGTAGATGGTAGGATTGTATGGATGACTAAAGGTGCAAGATATGAGTCCACTGTTGATGAATGGGCTGCAATCTTAGGAGTCCCAGAGGTACAGGATGGTGACTTGGATGTCTACTCAGAATCCAAGGAGAGCCACAATGCTATGGCCAGTATGTACAATGAGATCCCTGCTGCTCATGTGAAGTCTCACAAGCTAGGATCCATCTACTTTCTCCGGGCTGGCCTTCGTACCATGAACACCATTCTGAGGCATACTTTGATGCCCAAGTCAGGAGATGACAAGATGATCCGAGGCTACTCCATCAACATGCTGATCCATCTTGACAGACACACTAGGATTAGAGTCATGGACTTGATTGTTGAGACAGTTAAGAGGGTTGCTGCTGATCAGAAGCGCTCTTGCTACTATGCACTCTATATCCAGATGCTTATCAACTCCAAGTTGGAAAAGCACATATTTGCTCTTGACAGGCCCCACTTGCCCCTACAGCCAGATCTCGAGGACAACATTGTGGTGATGGATCCAGAATATCCCACATCTACTGCAGCTCAGGCAGAGGCAGAGGCAGCTAGAGCCACTAGTGCTCAAGTCCCTAGATCCAGGAACGAGCAAATGGATCTGTTGATCTCATCAGTTCAGGGCATGCAGAAGGACATTAAGGACATCTTGAACAATCAGAACAGTCTTGTCAGGATCTTCGAAAACAGGATCAAGACCCTTAATGATAAGGTGGATGGGTTGACTAAGACAGTCAATGAGCTCAAGAAGGAAGTTGACTCAGTGCCTCTTCCTCATTCTTCAGATGATGATGATGATGATGATGATGAGGATGGATCACCTCTCAGGCCAGGCACACACTTCACTACTCAGGCCAGATCAGCCACCGTGCCAGCTCGAGACTTGAGGCCCTCTTCATCAGCTCCTGCCACTGTCACCTCAGCTCCTGCTCCATCAGCTCCAGTTCCTCCAGTTGCCACTCCAACTCCATCCATGACATCTGCAGAGATCTTCGCCGACGCTGTTCTCTCGACTCCTTCATCAATAACCGGAGGAGATCAGCCCAAGAACGCTTAGATATATGCCTTTGAACTTTTTGGTAACTTGTTGCCAAAGGGGGAGAAGTGTATATAGATCTTTAGGCTTCGAGTGAGAGAGCGTTTGGTTTTTATCGCTTTTTCAAAAGACCATTTGTTTTTTGATCTTTTGGTTGCTTGTGTTGAACTTATGTGTGTTTTGATCATACACTTAATGTGTGTTGTGCTACTATTTCCTATCATCTTAATGCTTATGAGATGATCATTATCTTTGTTTGGTTGTGTTGTGCTATGATGTTCATTCTAATTACTCTCGCACACCACCAAGATGTATGTGACATGGAAGAAGTGCCCCATGTACCTAATCGATTGTGCATTTGCATTCAAACGCAAATTTAAAATAATGCACAAATTTAGGGGGAGCTCTTGCTTATCACATACTTCTCAAAGCGACGATTATATTCATTAATTATATCATATGTCGAAGCTTTGATCTATATGTTGTCATCAATTACCAAAAAGGGGGAGATTGAAAGCACATTTGCTCCCTTGGTGGTTTTGGTAATTAATAACAACATATAAGTCATTGAACTAATGTTTCCACTAAGTATATTTCAGGAAAAGTTCAATGATAGGGATGGCAAAAGGATTGTGGAAATACCCCAAGATGCAAGGAAATGGATTGGCAAAGCTTCAAGCAAGAGGACTCTACATTTTACTTTGTGAGAAATCACTTTGAGTCCATAGGAAAGCCAATACTATTAAAAGGGGGTAAGGTTTTGTTGGTGAACAAAATGCTCACACGTGCACAAGTGATAGTCACCAAAAACACCCACAAGCTCTTCCACAAAAGTCTGTCCATAGCCAAATATCCAAAATCGGTGCAACCAACACATCCACTCGGTGCCACCGATTCCCATACTCAGACAGACTCAGCCAAACCCAAGCCACTCCGGTGCAACCGATTCTGCTTCGATGCCACCGAGTTTAGGTTGCCAACTTTTTGTTACGCAAATTCACAATATCGGTACCATCGAGATTGTTGGATCGGCGTCACCGAGAATGGGCAATCTGACCATTGGTCACCTTATTGGTGCAACCGAGTTTCCTATATCGGTCTCACCGAGATTCAAAAGTTGCCACCTTTTGGTCACTTCGGTACCACCGAGATTAACACATCGGTGTCACCGAGTTGGTCATTTTGTGTGTAATGGTTGGATTTTTGGGGATGCCTATATATACCCCTTCACCACCACCTACTCGAAAGAGAAGCACTCAGAACTATTCCATACTTGCCCCATCCAGTTTTCTGAGAGAGAGCCACCTACTCATGTGTTGAGGTCAAGATCTTCCACTCCAACCATATGGATCTTGATTTCTAGCCTCCCCAAGTTGCTTTCCACCAATCCCATCTCTTCCACCAAGCCAAATCTGTGAGAGAGTGATTGTGTGTTGAGGAGTCTATCATCTTGAAGCACAAGAGCAAGGAGTTCATCATCATTGCCGATCCTATTACCTTTTGGAGGGTGGTGCCTCCTAGATTGGTTAGGTGTCGCTTGAGAGCCTCCTACTTCGTGTTGTGGAGTTGAACCAAGAAGTTTGTAAGGGCAAGGAGATCGCCCACTTCGTGAAGATCTACCCATAGTGAGGCTAGTCCTTCGTGGACGGAAGCCGTTATGGAATAGTCAAGGTTGCTACTTCGTGGACCCTTATGGGTGGAGCCCTCCGTGGACTCTCGCGACCGTTACCCTCCGTGGGTTGAAGACTCCATAAACGTGGATGTACGATAGCACCACCTATCGGAACCATGGGAAAAATCATCGTGTCTATAATTGCGTTTGATCTTCCTACCCTATCCTTTCTACTCATGCTTGTTGTTACTTTCCGCTGCTATACTCTTAGACATGCATGTGTAGGGTGTACTTGACTTGTTTTGAAATGCTAAAATCTGCCAACTCTAAAATTTGGTATAGGCAAAACTTTTATTTGGTCAAGTAGTCTAATCACCCCCCCTCTAGACATACTTTCGGTCCTACACTAGTACAGATCCATCCATCGCACGTGGTTAAAAATCTATATCACACACGGAGATGCAGACGTTCCTGTTGCGATGGTGTGTGATAGGGGGCACGACAGAAAAAATAAGTGAAATAAATGAAACTGAATATGAAACATACTCAATGAAGGACATTTTTTGATAAAGGGCATTTTTATTGACTCAAAATATAGCATCGAGTGGATACAAAGCATATTGAGCAACACCCAGCCTCTGCATAGCTAAGATGTACACAACCAACTAACTGAACCGTCTGATAAAAAATATAAAAATGACAAGTTGGGAACTGTAAATCCATATGAGACCGAAACTATGCCTATGTTGAAGAAGTAGGTGGACCGATCCGAAGATTATGCTGCCATCCATGTTGGTAAAAACCTCCCTGGCCACCCGCTCCAACCGCATACACACCGCCTTGAACAACGATTGGTACTCCGTTCGATGCAGCGTAGACCACATATGAAGACAGTGCGTACAACGGTAAATAACCTACATTGGAGAAGATATTTTCCACTAAAAACACAATCATTTCTACATAGCCAAAGCGACCATAGTAAGGCAGACGCTCCCACCCGTATTAGCGTACTAAACATATTTGGTATTCCGTCAAGCCAGTGACCATATATATTGGCAACACTTGTAGGCAGATACAAATTGGACGCTATTTGGATGACTGACCATGTAGAACGCGCAAACTTGCATTGGAAGAAGAGGTGTTTGATTGTCTCATCTTGAGTACAAAAGCTACATTTTTTGCTTCCTTGCCAGTTGCGTCGAGCGAGATTGTCTTTAGTTAGCACAACTCCTCTTAGAAGATACCACATGAAGATCTTAACTTTTAATGGCACCTTAGATTTCCATATTAGTTTATTATTATTCACTGGAAACTCTGAGTGCGATAATGCCCGATACATCGAATCGACTGTGAAGGACCCAGATGTAGTTAGATTCTAGTAAAACACATCCCGTCCTTGTGTCAAGTTAATCGAATCCAAACGGGATAGAAGATGTTGCCATGACACAAGGTGGGGGCCAATCAAATACCTCCTAAATGATACATTTGGCGGGGAGGAGCTGAGCACATTTTCAAGAGTATCATTTTTATCGCGGACAATGCGGTAGAAGGCTGGATACTGTTCTTGGAGAGTGGCGTTTCCTAGCCACTTGTCCTCCCAGAAACGTATCTCAGAACTGTCCTTTATCACGAAAGATCCGAAGCGGAAAAGATGTTTCTTTACAGCCATCAGACCAGCCCAAAAATGTGAGTCACTAGGCTTCCAATATGCCTGGGACACCGCTTTTTGGCCTAGATACTTGTTGCGCAACAAAGTTTGCCAAACACCATCCTCAGTAAGTAGCTTGAATAGCCATTTACTAAGTAAGGCATCATTCTTGACCTGGAGATCATGAATACCTAAACCTCCCTGGTCTTTCGGTCGGCAAACTACGCTCCATTTGGTTAGCCTATATTTTTTTCTTTTCATTTTCTCCTTGCCAAAAGAATATGGATCTGAAGTAATCCAGTCTTTGCAAAAACCCTTTCGGAAGTTGAAAAAATGAGAGCATGTAGAGAACCATGTTTGTAAGAACAGAATTGATCAGAACCAGTCGTCCTCCAACAGAGAGCAACTTGCCTTTCCAACTGCTCAACTGTTTCTCCAATCACTCTTCAACATGTTTCCACTCTGCATTAGTGAGACGCCAATAGTGAATCGGGATTCTCAAATATTTAATCGGGAATTGGCCTTGTGCACAACCAAACAAGTCAGCATATTGTGCAGCCGCCTCCTTGGCTTCCCCAAAACAGAACAATTCACTTTTATGGAAGTTAATTTTCAAATCTGACATTTGCTCAAAAGCTGAAAGCAAGAGATTCAGATTTTTAGCTTTATCTAGGTCATGTTCCATAAATAAAATTGTATCATCGCATATTGTAAGATATAGAGTCCACCATCCACAAGATGTGGCACTACTCCTGCAATTTGGCCGTCCTGTTTGGCGCGTTCGATCAAGGTAGCCAACATGTCAACAACAATGTTTAATAATATTGGAGACATTGAGTCACCCTGACATAATCCTTTTTTCGTCTGGAAGTAATGGCCTACGTCATCATTGACTTTGATAACCACACTACCTCTAGAAGTGAAATTTTGGATCCACTCGCGCCATTTATGGGAGAAACCTTTCATTCTCAGGGTTTGTTGGAGAAACGACCATTTGACTTTATCATATGCCTATTCAAAGTCGATCTTTAATAATTCCCCACTCATGTTCTTTCGATGCATCTCGTGAACAGTTTCATGAAGAATAACTACTCCATCGAGTATATTTCTTCCTTGCATGAAAGTCGTTTGGGATGGCCGAACAACATGGTCAGCAACTGCGTTGAGCCTATTAGTTGCCACTTTGGTGAAGATTTTGAAGCTGACATTAAGGTGGCAGATTGGTCTATATTGTTGTATCCACTCAGCCTCTTTAGTCTTTGGCAACAAAACAATCTCACCAAAATTAAGCCTGGATAGGTCAAGCTGGCCAGCATGAAGAAAAATGAATAACTCCATCAGATCAGATTTAATGACATCCCAAAAGTTCTAATAGAACTCTGCGGGGAAGCCATCAGGACCTGGAGCTTTGTTATGTTCCATTTGGAACACTGCAGCTCGCACCTCCTCTTCAGAGAAAGGTGTTGTCAGGGTATCAATGAAGGACATTTTAACCTCGGCGAAGTGTAAGCCGAGTGTTCCACCCGGCTTCGTTTTGATTGGCTTAGGCTTGTAAGCTGAGTGTGATAGGGGAACCCATCTCACACGATAAGCTCATAGCAAACTTGTGATGGGATGAGCAATCATACATATTTAGCCTGACGAGTACGTGTGAAATAGGTCATACATCACACACAATTATTATGTAGGAATCATCTGTGTTCCTGTACCCCATCACACCCGCATGGAGAAGCACTATCATGTGTTTTATTCATCGCACACGATTTTGTTGTAGGGAACATGTGTGTTGGTTTGTCCATCGCACACCATGTCCTATGTCACGATCGTGTGTGTTGGTTCGTTCGTCGCACACGTTGTCTATGTCAGAATCGCATGTGTTGTATGTGTTCTTTGCACACTCGAATATACACAACTCTGTGAAATGCAATGAACAGAATAGCAGGTTTATTTGCTCAATATTTAATTGTTCCTATAAGCAAATTCCCATTTAATATCCAACAAATGTTCACTATATCCAACACATAACACATTTCATATCTAACAAATGCCCACCACAATTTCATATAATTGACATAATAGTACCAAAGTACACTGATGACCCACAAGTATAGGGGATCAATCGTAGTCCTTTTGATAAGTAAGAGTGTCGAACCCAACGAGGATCAGAAGGAAATGACAAGTGGTTTTCAGCAAGGTATTCTCTGCAAGTGCTGTAAGTAACAATAGTCGATAGTTTTGTAGCAAGATAATTTGTAAAAAGTAACGAGTGACAATAGTAACAAAGGTGCAGCAAGGTAGCCCAATACTTTTTATAGCAAAGTATAGGCCTAGAAGTATTCTTATATTAAGCAAGTGCTCCCGAGGACACATGTGAATTTCTGTCTAGTCATGTTCATCATGTTGAGTTGATTCGTGTTTGCTACTTTTATAATTTGATATGTGGGTGGACCAGTGCTAAGGTGCTGTTCTTACTTGAACTAACAACCTACTTATGATTACCCCCTCTCGCAAGCATCCAGAACTACGAAAGAAGAATTAAGATAAATCTAACCATAGCATGAAACATGTGGATCCAAATCAGCCGCTTATGAAGCAATGCATAAACTGGGGTTTAAGCTTCTGTCACTCTAGCAACCCATCATCTACTTGTTACTCCACAATGACTTCCCTTAGGCCCATAACATGGTGAAGTGTCATGTAGTCAATGTTCACATGACACCACTAAGAGAAGTAACAACATACATATCATCAAAATATCGAACGAATACCAACTTCACATGATTACTTATAACAAGACTTCTCCCATGTCCTCAGGAACAATAGTAAATACTCACACCTCATCAACATGTTCAAGATAAGAGGTGTAATAATAATGATTAAGGATCTGAACATAATATCTTCCACCAAGTAATCCAACAAGCATCAACTACAAGATGTAATGAACACAACCAGTAACCCACAGGTACCAATCTAAGGTTTTGAGACAAAGATTGAATACAAGAGATGAACTAGGGTTGGAGATGAGATGGTGTTGGTGAAGATGTTGACGAGGATTGGTCCTCCCACAAAGGAGGAAGCGTTGGTGATGACGATGGCTTCGATCTCCCCCTCCCAGAGAGGAATTTCCCCGGCAGAATCTGACTGCCGAAGTGCAAAAGGGCCTCTGCCCAAGTTTCCGCCTCGAGACGGCGGCACTTTGTCCCAAAAGGTTGATTATGATTTTTTTCTAGGGTAAAACACACCATATAGGAGAAGAGGGACGTCGGGAGGCCAGTAGGGGCTCCATAAGTCATCGGGGCGCAGCCGGGGGGCACCCTGTTGGCTTGTGGCCAGCAGGTGGCCCCCCTCTGGTATATTTTTGGCCCAAAAATTCTTAAATATTCCATAAAAATTCTCCGTGAAGTTTCAGGTCATTTGGAGTCTGGTGATTTTTCTGCCTTTTCCTCGGTTTTCAATCCAGAATTCCAGTTTCCCGATATTTCCCTCTTTGTGATGTACCTTGCATATTGAGAGAAAAAGAGCATAAGAATTGTATGATAATAGGGAATAATGAACAAGAATAACATAAATATCAAATCATGATGCACAATGGACGTATCAACTCCCCCAAGCTTAGACCTCGCTTCTCCTCAAGCTAAAGCCGAGCTCGAGAATAATGACCACATGATTTGAGAGAGAGAGAAGTCGATAAAATAGAATATGGACATGAATGCATCATGAATTTTAACATAGCAGCAAATTTTTCATCATATAGGTTCTCATAAACAAGTAACAATCTAATGACAAATGAAGTGGTATGAAGCATATAATTCATTGGAAACCGACAAACAATGACATTAGTCATTAAAATAATCATAACTGTCATAGTCAACAGAAGAGTCTATGTAAGAGCTTTCGTCTCTAGCAAGTTCACATACTCAACTATCATGTAGCCTTCGATCATTGCTGACACTCATTGAATATTTTTGGAGCTAATGTATCCGTCGGACACAAAGGAAGATGGAAGCTTTATTATCGACATCCAACTGATTTACCTCAAGGATAATGTCAACAATAATGAGTTATGATCACCTACATTCAACTGGATATATTTGTTTGGATCTTTCCTCAACACATAATGCTTACCGACTAGGGAGTTGGTAGGTAGAAATAAGGAAGAATATTGATGATTCTTGCACAAAAACAAACTTTTGTAAGAATGAAAAGATAGGCTCTTCGTAGAGGGAAGCAGAGGTTTGTCATGCGCTTTTATTTGTTTAGGATGTGCAATCTCTTAATGCAAAGGAACATCACTTTATATTGCCCCTTGTGATAGTGAACTTTATTATGCACTCTGTCGCTTTTATTTCTTTGCTATCACAATATCGTACAAAGCTTATTTTCCCTTACAATAAAGGATCATACATATTCATAGGGGATTTTTATTGCTTTATGCACCGATGACAACTTACTTGAAGGATCTTGTTGAATCCATAGGTATGTATGGTGGACTCTTGTGGCATGAAACCGGGTTTAAAGGGTTATGGATGCACAAGTAGTATTTCTACTTAGTGCGAAAAAGTTTTGGCTAGCAAAAGATCTAAGGCAAGCATAACATGTTGAGGGATCCAAAAAAATATAACTTCTATGCAAATGTAAATCATCATGATCATTACGTTGTCTTCCATGTCCAACATCGACACTCGATCATTATATAATATTTGATGGGGGCTCACAATCATAAAACGTGTCCAAGATAGTATATTTATATGTAAGTCTCCTCTTCTCTATCATACTTTTGCATAGATTATATCAATTACTAATTCTATGTTTGTTGGTTTTCAACACCTTTTATTACTTATACCTATTTTCTATGTGAAGTTATTACCCCTCATGAGATAAGCATATGATCTTTCCTATTCTTTTTAGTGCCATGCTATGATGATTGGTGCAAGAGAGTAAATCACACGGACTCAAGTTATCTTTATTATATAACTCTCATACTCGGTTACAAGGATAGGTAGATCTCAAAGCAAAATCCTAAGCAAAGCAAATCTGAAACTTTATTTCTCAAAATCATGAAAAACTAAAGATCGAACTAAAATAGGTAATGGTGGTAAAGGTGATGGTGATACGATACCGGGGCATCTCCCCCAAGCTTGGAACAAGCCAAAGGGTGATGCCCATACCCATGTGCTCAAGCGTCTTCCTTGGGTGATGGTGGTGGTGATGAAGAAGTGGTACCCTTCTTCTTCAGCTTACACATGAGGATGAAGTTTGCCTCTCTTAAGTCATTGTTTTCTTGCTCGAGCTTCAATATATTTTTGCATAGGGCTGCCTTGCTTTCCCGCAGAAAACGAGAAGGGACAAATTGGATCTTATATTTGTTTACTCCGTTAGGGAGACTTGACTTCTTGAGTTCCACGTGCATATCTCCAGGCTGAGGTAGTGGATCTTCATCTTCATATGAACTGGCATCTGGACCGGCATCCTCTGTCTCCTCCAAATCGATATCTTCCTAGGGATAAATAACCCCAAAGATCTTTGGATATGCCACATAGTGAGACATAGCTCTCTCCATCTGAATATTGAGACGACATATTCTCAGATCTGCCAGAAAAACAGCTCGACACAAGAACAGAGGAGAAACTCGCGATGCGGTGGTCAAAACATATGGGAGTATATATAATGATTTTTTCTAGGTCAGAATACGTGCTCGGGAAGAAATCGGAGTCCGGGAAGTACACGAGGGCTCCACAAGCCATCAGGGCGCACCCTAGGGGGGGCTATTGGCTTGTGCCTCCCTCGTGGGTCCCCCTGACTCCTTTTTATTTTTTGAATTTTTCTAAAATACCAAAACCAACAGAAATTATTTTTTTGGAATTTTTGGAGTCGGTTTACTTATCGTACCACATACCTACCCCGTTTTTAGATTTTTGGAGTGTTCCCGAAGGTCTCCCTTATGTGTTCCTCCGGTGTTATAAGTTGGATGATATTAGTCTCTTCATTAAAGGGTGTACCTGAAACATAATGCTTGATTCTTTGCCCATTCACCACTCTCGGGTTTTTGCCTTCGAAGTTACTAATTTTTATAGCACCGGAGCGATAGACCTCCTCGACAACATATGGACCTTCCCATTTGGATAAGAGTTTTCCTGCAAAAAATCTGAAACGAGAATTGTACAAAAGCACTAGGTCTCCTACACTGAATTCCCGTTTTTGAATCCTTTTGTCATGCCATCTTTTAACCTTTTCTTTAAACAATTTAGCATTTTCATAGGCTTGTGTCCTCTTTTCATCTAGTGAGCTAATATCAAATAACCTCTTTTCTCCGACAAGTTTAAAATCATGATTAAGTTCTTTAATTGCCCAATAAGCCTTATGTTCTAACTCAAGAGGTAAATGACAAGCTTTTCCATATACCATTTTATATGGGGACATCCCCATGGGGTTCTTATAAGCAGTTCTATAAGCCCATAAAGCATCATCTAGTTTCTTAGACCAATTCTTCCTGGATCTATTGACAGTCTTTTGCAAAATTAATTTTATTTATCGATTGCTCAATTAAACTTGGCCACTAGACTCAGGATGATACGGTGATGCAATTCTATGGTTAACATCACATTTAGCTAGAAGTTTACGGAAAACACCATGAATAAAATGTGAACCACCATTAGTCATTAAATATCTAGGGACTCCAAACCCCGGAAAAATAATGTCCTTAAGCATTTTAATAGAAGTGTTATGATCAGCACTACTAGTTGGAATAGCCTCTACCCACTTAGTAACGTAATCAATAGCGACTAAAATATGAGTATACCCATTTGAGGAAGAAAAAGGTCCCATGAAGTCAAAACCCCAAACATCATATGGTTCAATGGCAAGTGAATAGTTCATAGGCATTTCCTGACATTTACTAATGTTACCAACTCTTTGGCATTCATTACATGAAATAACATACTTACGAGCATCTTTAAAAGGGTAGTCCAATAGAAACCGGATTGTAATACCGTGTGTGCAGTTCTGTCACCGGCGTGGTGTCCTCCGTAGGCCTCGGAATGACAATTCCTTAAAATTTGTTCCTGTTCATGCTCAGGTATACAACGTCTAATAACACCATCCACTCCCTCTTTATAAATATGTGGGTCAACCCAAAAGTAATGTCGTAAATCATAAAAGAATTTTTTATTTTGTCGATAGGTAAAGCTAGATGGAATATATTTAGCAACAATATAATTAGAATAATCAGCATACCAAGGAGTGCTACGTGAAGTATTTATAGTAGCAAGTTGCTCATCAGGAAAATTATCGTCAATAGGCAGTGGGTCATCAATAACATTTTCCATCCTAGACAAGTTATCTGCTACAGGGTTTTCAGCTCCCTTTCTACCAATGATATGCAAATCAAACTCTTGAAGTAAAAGTACCCACCTAATAAGTCTAGGTTTAGCATCTTTCTTTCCATAAGGTATTTAATAGCAGCATGATCAGTGTGAATAGTTACTTTGGAATCAACAATATAGGGTCTAAACTTATCACATGCAAAGACAACTGCTAAAAATTCCTTCTCGGTAGTGGCATAATTTCTTTCAGCCACGTCTAGGGTTTTACTAGCATAATGAATAACATTCAATTTATTGTCTACTCTTTGCCCTAGGACAGCACCAACAACATAATTACTAGCATCACACATAATTTCAAATGGTAAGTTCCAATCAGGTGGTTGAACAATGGGTGCAGAAATCTAAGCTTTCTTAAGTATTTCAAAAGCTTCTACACAATCGTCATAAAAAACAAAGGGAATATATTTTGGAAGAAGATTAGTTAACGGCCTAGAAATCTTTGAAAAATCTTTCATGAAACGCCTATAGAAACCAGCATGACCAAGGAAACTTCTTATACCTTTGATATCTTTTGGGCATAACATTTTCTCAATCGCATCAACTTTACCCTTGTCCACTTCAATACCTCGTTCAGAAATTTTATGCCCGAGCACTATGCCTTCATTCACCATAAAATGTCACTTTTCCCAATTCAAGACAAGATTAGTTTCTTCACATCTCTGCAAAACTCGATCAAGGTTGCTCAAGCAATCATCAAAAGAAGTCCCATAAACGGAAAAATCATCCATGAATACCTCAACAATCTTTTCACAAAAGTCAGAGAATATAGCAGTCATACATCTTTGAAAGGTGGCAGGTGCATTGCATAAACCAAAAGGCATACGCCTATAAGCATAAGTTCCAAAAGGGCAAGTAAAGGTAGTTTTCTCTCGATCCTCTTTTGACACAGGTATTTGAGAAAAACTAGAATATCCATCAAGAAAACAAAAGTGTGTGTGCTTAGATAATTTTTCTAGCATTTGATCGATAAAAGGCAAAGGGTTGTGATCTTTCCTAGTAGCTTTATTTAATTTCCTGAAATCAATCACCATCCTATAACCAGTTACTATTCTTTGTGGAATAAGCTCATTTGTATCATTAGGTACAACAGTTATACCACCTTTCTTAGGGACACAATGAACATGACTTACCCATCTACTATCAGCAATAGGATAAATTGTACCTGCTTCCAGAAGCTTTAATATTTTGGTTCTTACCACTTCCTTCATCTTAGGAGTGAGACGACATTGGTGGTCAACGACTGGTTTAGCGTCCGGTTCCATATTAATCTTGTGTTGACATAGCGTAGGGCTTATGCCCTTAAGATCATCGAGAGTATATTCGATAGCAGCCCTGTGCTTCTTTAGAGTTTTAAGTAATCTTCTTTCTTCATGGTCTGAAAGGTTAGTGCTAATAATAACAGGATATATCTTGTTTTCATCAAGGTAAGCATATTTCAAAGTATCGGGTAAAGTCTTTATGTCAAACACGGGATCTCCCTTGGGTGGTGGAGGTCCCCTAAAATATCAACTGGTAAGTTGTGCTTAAGAATAGGTGTTTGTTTAAGAAATATGTCATCTATTTCATTTCTTTCATTCATATGCATATCATTTTCATGGTCTAGTAGATATTGTTCTAACTGATCGGTAGGAGGTACGACAATAGAAGCAAGACCAATTATTTCATCCTTACTAGGTAATTCTTTCTCATGTGATTGTCTACCCAACTTGGAGAAATTAAATTCATGAGACACATCACCAAAGCTTTCTTTGACATTCTCAGTAACACAATTAATCTCAATATTAATAGTGTTCAAGAAAGGTCTACCAAATATAATAGGACAAAAGTTATCTTGTTTTGAACCAAGTACTATGAAGTCAGTTGGGTACTTAATTTTTCCACACAAGACTTCAACATCTCTAACGATCCCAAGTGGTGTAATAGTATCTCTGTTTGCAAGTTTAATAGTAACATCAATGTCTTCAAGCTGAGAGGGTGCTATGTCATTCATAATTTCTTGATATAAGGTAAAAGGTATATCACTAACACTAGCACCAATGTCACACAAGCCATGGTAACAATGATCTCCAATTTTCACTGAAACCACAAGCATGCCAACAACTGGTTTATTTTTATCTAGCTCATCCTGCGCGTTTCCAGCAGGTTTTGCAATTCTAGCAGCTTCACCATAGAAGTAAATAGCCCAACCTTCAATATTATCAACTAGAAGATATTTGACCATAGCAACATTAGGCTCAATGTTTATTTGTTCAGAAGGTTTAGGTGTTCTAACATGACTTCTATTAACCATAGTTGTAGCTTTAGCGTGTTCCTTAATTCTAACAGGGAAAGGTGGCTTCTCAATGTAAGCAGTAGGAACAATTGGATCAACATGGCTAACAATTATTTCTTCCTTCTCAATTTTAATAGGTTTCTCTAATTGCTTTTCAATGGGTGGATGATATTTAAACCACTTCTCCTTAGGGAGATCAACATGAGTAGCAAATGATTCACAAAAAGAAGCTACTATCTCAGAGTCAAGGCCATATTTATTACTAAAATTATAGAAAGCATTGGTTCCCATAAAAGATTTAACAAAATCAAACTTAAGCTTTATACCCGACTCTTTACTTTGTTGAGTTCCCAATATTCAAAGTTGCGTTTAATTCTTTCCAGAAGATCCCATTGGAATTCGATAGTCCTCTTCATAAAAGAACCAGTAGAAGAAGAACCGACTAGTACTTGATCATCATGAGAAAGCCGAGCATAAATTTTTTGTATACTAATTTCTGTTGAGAAATCATGGTTGGGAAAAGTGTGCATCATAGATTTAAGCCTCCCCAAGCTTGAGCGATACTTTCTCCTTCACGAGGCCAACAATTATAAATAAAGTTTCGGTCACGATGGACTAGATGCATAGGATAAAACTTTTGATGAAATTCCAGCGTCAAGTGATTCCAGTCCCATCCAATATCGTCCAATAGCTTGTACCACATTAATGCCTTTCCCTCCAAAGATAAAGGGAAAACTTTCTTCTTACTTTGTCTCCAGACAACCCTACAAGCTGAAATAATCCACAAACTTCATCGACAAATATCAAATGGTAATCAGGATGAGTTGTTCCATCATATGGATTAGATAACAGTTTTTCAAGCATACCCGAAGGAATCTCATATTAAATATACTCTGTAGGTTCAGTAGGTTGAGGAACAATTTCCTCGTATTCAGTCCGAGGAGAAGATACCCCGAACAAGCCACTCAAAGGGTGACCGTTCAAAGCGACAAGCAACAATAAATTTCAGCACCAATAGAAAATGTTTCCTTACCAATTCCACTTACCAAAGGCGCTTCACTCCCCGGGCGCCAGAAAAGTGACTTGATGACCCACAAGTATAGGGGATCAATCGTAGTCCTTTCGATAAGTAAGAGTGTCGAACCCAAGGAGGAGCAGAAGGAAATGACAAGCGGTTTTCAGCAAGGTATTCTCTGCAAGTGTTGTAAGTAACAATAGTAGATAGTTTTGTAGCAAGATAATTTGTAACAAGTACCGAGTGAAAATAGTAACAAAGGTGCAGCAAGGTATCCCAATCCTTTTTATAGCAAATGACATGCCTAGAAGTATTCTTATATTAAGCAAGTGCTCCCAGGGACACATGGGAATTTCTGTCTAGTCATGTTCATCACGGTGAGTTGATTCGCGTTCGCTACTTTGATAATTTGATATGTGGGTAGACCGGTGCTAAGGTGTTGTTCTTACTTGAACTAACAACCTACTTATGATTACCCCCTCTCACAAGCATCCGGAACTACGAAAGAAGAATTAAGATAAATCTAACCATATCATGAAACATGTGGATCCAAATCAGCCGCTTATGAAGCAATGTATAAACTGGGGTTTGAGCTTCTGTCACTCTAGCAACCCATCATATACTTGTTAATACACAATGATTTCCCTTAGGCCCATAACATGGTGAAGCGTCATGTAGTCGACGTTCACATGACACCACTAAGAGAAGTAACAACAAACATATCATCAAAATATCGAACGAATACCAACTTCACATGATTACTTATAACAAGACTTCTCCCATGTCCTCAGGAACAATAGTAACTAATCACACCTCATCAACATGTTCAAGATCAGAGGTGTAATAATAATGATTAGGGATCTGAAGAAAATATATTCCACCAAGTAATCCAACAACCATCAACTACAAGATGTAATGAACACAACCAGTAACCCACATGTACCAATCTGAGGTTTTGAGACAAAGATTGAATACAAGAGATGAACTAGGATTGGAGATGAGATGGTGCTGGTGAAGATGTTGATGAGGATTGGTCCTCCCACGAAGGAGGAAGCATTGGTGATGACGATGGCTTCGATCTCCCCCTCCCGGAGAGGAATTTGCCCGGCAAAATCTGACTGCCGTAGTGCAAAAGGGCCTCTGCCCAGGTTTCCGCCTCGAGACGACGGCGCTTCGTCCCGAAAGGTTGCTTATGATTTTTTCGAGGGTAAAACACACCATATAGGAGAAGGGGGACATCGGGAGGTCAGCAGGGGCCCCACAAGCCATCATGGTACAGCCTGGGGGGCGCACCCTGTTGGCTTGTTGATACGTCTCCGTCGTATCTACTTTTCCTCACACTTTTGCCCTTGGTTTGGACTCTAATTTGCATGATTTGAATGAAACTAACCCGGACTGACGTTGTTTTCAGCAGAACTACCATGGTGTTGTTTTTGTGCAGAAATAAAAGTTCTCGGAACTGGACGAAACTTTTTGGAGTTTTATTTTAGAATAAAGAAAAAATACTGGAGCCAAGAACCACCGAAGGGGGCCCCCTGGCTGGGCGCGATACACCAGGGCGCGCCAGCCCCCCCCCCCCCCCCATGCGTGCCCTGGTGGGTTGTGCCCACCTTGTGGCCCCACTGACCCTAATTCCGGCACTATAAATTCCTATTTTCGGAGAAAAAAAATCAAAGAGAAAGCTTCATCGCGTTTTACGATACGGAGCCGCCGCCACCTCCTGTTCTTCATCGGGAGGCCAGATCTGGAGCCCGTTTGGGGCTCCAGAGAGGGGAATCTTCGGTCTTCCTCATCATCAACCCTTATCCATCGCCAACTCCATGATGCTCCCCACCGGGAGTGAGTAATTCCTTCGTAGGCTTGCTGGTCGGTGAGGAGTTGGATGAGATTCATCATGTAATCGAGTTAGTTTTGTTAGGGCTTGATCCCTAGTATCCACTATGTTCTGAGATTGATGTTGCTATGACTTTGCTATGCCTAATGCTTGTCACTAGGGCCCGAGTGCCATGATTTCAGATCTGAACCGTTTATGTTATCATCGTTATATCTATGTTCTTGATCCGATCTTGCTAGTCATACGCGCCTATTACGTGTTCTGATCCGCAAACCCCGGAGTGACAATAGTCGGGATACTTTCCGGTGATGACCGTAGTCTGAGGAGTTCATGTATTCACCATGTGTTAATGCTTTATTCCGGTTCTCTATTACAAGGAGGCCTTAATATCCCTTAGTTTCCTTATGGACCCCGCTGCCACGGGAGGGTAGGACAAAAGATGTCATGCAAGTTCTTTTTCATAAGCACGTATGACTATTTACGGAATACATGCCTACATTACATTTATGAACTGGAGCTAGTTCTGTGTCGCCCTAGGTTATGACTGTTATATGATGAATATCACCCAAAGAGTTCATCTATCCAGTGCCTACGAGTTTTCCGCATATTGTTCTTGCTAAGTTAGTACTGTTACACTTGCTACAAAACTATTGCTATCACTGCTACTGTTACCGTTACTGCTACTACTGCTATCCAAACTATCATACTAATGTGCTACTGATCACTCTGCTGCAGATATTTAATCTTCAGGTGTGGTTGAATTGACAACTCAACTGCTAATACTCGCAAATATTCTTTGGCTCCCCTTGTGTCGAATCTATAAATTTGGGTTGAATACTCTACCCTCGAAAATTGTTGCGATCCCCTATACTTGTGGGTTATCAAGACCTTTTTCTGGCGCCGTTGCCGGGGAGCATAGCTATATTTGTTGAGTCACTTGGGATTTATATCAATTGATCACTATAAAGAATCTGAAGGATCCAAAGACCAAGAATTTTCCCTCTAAGACGAGGGGAGTTAAGGAACTGCCATCTAGCTCTGCACTTGATTCACCTTCTGTTATGAGTAAGCTTGCAACACCACCACATGCGAGTAATCCTGATATGTCGCAAGTTATTGATGATGCTACCTCTACTATGAATGATGCTTATGATGATGCTAGTACCATGCTTGATGATAATGTGCCACTTGGTGAATTTCTCGATGAACAAATTGCTAGAGCTAAAGAGAATTAAATAACTAAAACTGATGAGATTGATGAAACTGATGACTATGAAACACCTATTAGTCCTAGTTCTCCTCGATTTGAAATGTCTAAGATACCTGAAGGTTATTTTATGGATGAGGAGGTAACTAGATAAATTCTTTCTTGCAAGGATAGAAACGATCTTAAGAAATTGCTACGCAAGTATAAGGAAAAGACTTTGAATGCTAGAATGAAATGTGATCCTAAGTTTTCTACTTCCCCTATCTTTGTTACCGATAAGGAATATGAATTCTCTGTCGACCCAGAGATAATTACTTTGGTTGAATCTGATCCTTTCCATGGCTATGAAACGGAAACTGTAGTGGCACATTTTGCTAAGCTGAATGATATAGCTACCCTCTTTGCTCATGATGAGAAGATTCGCTACTATTATATCCTCAAATTATTTCCATTCTCATTAAAGGGTGATGCTAAGATATGATACAATACTCTTACTCCTGCTTGTGTGCATAGTCCCCAGGATATGATTTACTACTTCTTTGAAAACTATTTTCCTGCTCATAAGAAACAAGTTGCCTTACATGAAATATTTAACTTTGTGCAAATTGAAGAAGAGAGTCTCCCACAAGCTTGGGGGAGGCTTCTCCAGTTACTTAATGCTTTGCCCGATCACCCTCTCAAGAAAAATGAAATATTTGATATCTTCTATAATGGACTAACCAATGCTTCTAGGGACTTCCTAGATAGTTGTGCTGGTTGTGTTTTCAGGGAACGAACTGTTGAACAAGCTGAGGAATTATTGAATAACATATTGAAGAATTATGATGATTGAACTATTCCTGAACCACCCCCTAAACCCACTCCGAAGAAGAGGGATATCTTATTTCTCAGTCCTGAAGATATGCAAGAGGCAGAGAAATCTATGAAGGAAAATGGTATTAAAGCCGAGGATGTTAAGAATTTACCACCTATTGAAGAAATACAAGGCCTTGACACACCACCACCTCCACAGGTGGTAGAGGTAAATTCTTTATTAAAGTTTGATGAAGGAGATATCCCTCACAATAAACATCCTAGTCAATGCTTATATGAGTTTGATAACTATATTATGAAGCAAGATCATTTCAATGCACATGTGCTGAAACAATTGAAATATAATTCGGATACGATTGCTCGCTTAAGTGACTTGCTATTTAGAATCAGTAATGATGTTAGAGGTGTAGGAAAGCATGCCTCTATGGTTCAAACTAATTTAGAACAAGTTGCTAAATCTCAAAAAGAATTGCTTGATGAAACGAATAGTAATATGAATGATTTTGTTACTAGAGTAGTTACTAGAGGAGGTAGAATGACCCAAGAACCACTTTATCCTGAGGGTCATCCTAAAAGAATTGAATAAGATTCTCAGAGAATTAATAATGATGCACCTAGTCCTTCTGAAAACAAAAAGGAAAAGAAAAATGATAGGACTATGCATACCCCTAGTGAACCTAAGATACGAAAACCTCCTGATAATAATGATGTCTCTATTTCCGATGTTGAAACTCAGTCTGGTAATGAACATTCATCTAGTGGTAATGAAAATGATAATGATGATATTCATGAAGATGCTCAACCTAACAATGATAGAGAACCAGATAATGATGTTGAAATAGAGCCTGCTACGGATCTTGATAACCCACAACCTAAAAATAAACGTTATGATAAAAGAGATTTTGTGGCTAGGAAACATGGTAAAGAAAGAGAGCCATGGGTTTAGAAACCCATGCCATTCCCACCTAAGCCATCTAAGAAAAAGGATGATGAAGAATTTGAGCGCTTTGCTGAAATGATTAGGCCAGTGTTTTTGCGTACCCGCTTAACTAATATCTTAAAGATGGCTCCTTATGCAAAGTACATGAAAGACATCATCACTAATAAAAGAAAGATACTTGAAGCTGAAATCTCCACCATGCTTGCTAATTACTCTTTTAAGGATGGAGTACCTAAAAACTGGGAGATCCTGGAATACCAACTATACCCTGCTCCATTAAAAGAAACTATGTCATAACTGCTTTGTGTGATTTGGGAGCCGGTGTTAGTGTTATGCCTTGCTCCTTATATAAAAGACTTGATTTGAATAAACTCACACCTACTAAAATATCATTGCAAATGGCTGACAAATCAACTGCCATACCTATCGGTATTTGTGAGGATGTACCCGTTGTTGTTGCAAACGTTACTATCTTAACGGACTTTGTTATTCTTGAGATGCCCGAGGACGACAACATGTCGATTATCCTTGGTAGACCCTTTTTGAATACTGCAGGGGCTGTTATTGATTGCAATAAAAGCAAAGTCACTTTTCATATCAATGGTAATGAGCACACGGTGCACTTTCCGAAGAAACAATTCCAAGTGAATGGTATAAATGTTATTGAAGAATCTCCGACCATCACTATTGCTTTTCAATCCACTCTTCCTACTACCAAAAAGAAATATGATATACTTATTGTTGGGGATATGCACATCCCCATTGAGGTAACTTAGTGTTTTACGAAAGTTCTTCGGTTTCATGCTAATCGGAAGTGGTTGTTAATAAGACTTGATCAACCTTATTAATGGATCATTTTTGAGAGGTATGAAGTTGATGAATCTAGTAAGCATAACTCTCTGTTCCCACTTTTTATTTTTTTGTTTTAGTTAGTAAAATAAAATAAAATGCCATGTTTATCCAGTTTTCTAATTTCTCCGTGCAATAAAAAAATGACCCAAAAATAAAAGTTCTTAGAATGTTCTGAAAATTTGATACGATTTTTTCTGAATATTTCTAAATTTCTGATGCAAATAATATCAGAGGGGGGTGCACCTAGTGCCCACAAGACACCAGGGCGCTCCAGCAACCCCGGGCACGCCCTGGTGGGTTGTGGCCCCCACATGGGCCCCCTCACTTATTTCTTTAGCCCACATCATCCCCTACCTCCAGAAAAAATCACCACAGCCACCATTCCCGTGTTCTTGCTCTCAAACCCACGGATTTCGATCTCTTTGCTCGAAGCTCCTTTTCCGAAACTGTTTGGGGGGATTGCTACTTGGTATGTGACTCCTCCATTGCTCCAATTAGTTTTCGGTTTAATAGGTTATTTTTAGAGTAATTAGCTACTCTTGGTGCTGTTGTAGATGAGCTTGCATGTTGAATTCTTAGAGTTCTAAGTAGTTTGAATGCTTAATATGGCCTCTATGCATGCTTAGGAGTAGTTGCTATCAATTTCACAAAGTTTTGTTAACAAATTTTTGTGTCTCAAAAATAAGAAATTTGTTCGCAAATAAAAATGCAATTCTTTAGGAGTTCTTCGAGGAGGAGATCCTCGGAGGCCTCATCAACTGGAAGCTCAGTTCGACAATCTTATGTTGAGCCAAGTGAAAGCTCGATGCGAGATGCCGCCACCAAATCATGCTTGTGGCTGTGCGACGGGTTCATGGAAGGTGCATGTATTAAGGGGGGAATTTGAACAATTATCCACAATACATAACTTGCTCCCTTCATCGCAGATAAGTGTCCTCAACAGCTCAAACTCACAAAAACATTCACAAAGAAATTTAAATATTTTCCTCGTGAGTCTAGAGTTTCGCTTAACCTTTATGACCGTTCCTTGACCATGCCTTTAGAATTGTTCAGTGAAACATGCAAACTTCCATCTTGGGGTTCCCTTGATGAACCAACAAAATCTGAGTATGAGTCATTCTTAGTTAATCTTTTGTATGGTGAAGATAGGGGAGTAACACAAGGGAGAATTGAAAGCATCCATTTCCCATCAATACAATATTTCGCACTCTTTAATGGAAAATGTATAGTAGGCAAACAAGATTGTAGCACACTGTGTGCTCCTGATTTGAGTCTCATACACACTGCCATAACTGGAAATAAATGTTATAATCTTGGTGCAATTATTGCACGGAGACTGCAGCACAATGCTGCTAGTGGTAGTTTTTATGGAGGAATCTATGCCTCTCGTGTAGCAGAGAGACTAAATGTTTCACCTTGGCCTAATGACCCCATCTTACCTATTCAGTATTTAGACTTTGAGGCCATGAAGCGTCATAAGTTCCTTACAGGCACGACCACTAACTACACCTATAACTTGAGATTTAATTAAAAACACGTTGTGCCTGTCACTTTGCCTGCTCCTACTCTCTTTGATTTTCATAGTAAGGGAAGATACTATGTTCTTGAGAGCGAGGCCATGCGTACAATGCGGAGGTTGAAGTTGCCAGGAGGGCCGAGGAGTTTGCACCAAGGGCCTCGGTGAGCTATCGCTCAGATTATTATCCATGCGGGTGGTGATTACCAAGCTAGGCCAAAAGCCTAAGCTTGGGGGAGTACGTATTTCCACCGACATTACATTCATGTTCACACATTTCATTCCAGTTGTCGGTGTTCACACTTTTTCATTGTAATATCCATGCTAGATTTGTTTTCTCGCTTTCTGCCTGTGTGTTTGAAAAAACTTTGAGAAAACCCAAAAACATTTCCTGCTTCTTTTCAGTTTTTCTTTCTAGCTTAGTTTAATTGTAGTATCGAAAGAAAACCCAAAAAGATTTCTCTTTTTTCTTTTTACTTGTTGGGAGCTTTCCCGTGTAAATAGTTTTTCTCATTTTTGTTTTCCTCTTTAATTTGCTTTCTTCAAGAAAAACCAAAAACTCCAAAAATATTTCAGTGTGTTTCTCTAAAATTCTTTTCCCTTTGTTTGAGTCGTACGAAGGAGAAGACCACGATGAAAATGTTGAGTGGCTCTCATATGCATCATTGTTAATCTAACAAAGAGCCCATGGTACCTTGTCTTCTCCTCTTGAATAAAATGTTTGAAGATTCCAGCTTAGTCCACGACACTCTGGCACTATTATTATTTTCTTATCATTCGGTCATGCAAGTGAAAGGCAATAATGACGATATTTGATGAATTGATTGTGGAAGAGAAAAGCGGGTATGAACTCAACTTGTTTTTGTTTTTGTAAATATGTTTAACCTAGTATCCTTGATTTAGCATATTATGATCAAACATTTTTGCAATGACCATTAGAGATTATAGTTGTTCATGCCATGCTTAAGTAGCTAGGAGTGGATAATGATTTATCTTGGATGTCAACGTGCATTAAAATGGTTATGATGTGGTATGATGATATGGTATCCTCCTCTGAATGTGTCAAGTGGCTTGACTTGGCACATGTTCACGCATGTAGTTGAATCAAAACCAACATAGCCTTCATGATATTTATGTTCATGGTGTCCATATCCTACTCATGCTAGTAGTCAATGTTTATTATATGTAATGCATGTTCATGACTGTTTTCGCTCTCTAGCTGGCCGCTTCTCAATCTATTTGCTAGCCTTCGCCTGTACTAAGCGAGAATACTGCTTGTGCATCAAAACCTTTGAACCATAGTTATTCCAGATGAGTCCACTATATCTACCTATATGCGGTATTACCCTGCCGTTCCAAAGTAAATTTGCATGTGCCATCTCTAAAAATTCAAATGAACATCTATTTTGTGTGCCTGGACCGCTCATGGAGCGACAAGGGGCAGTCAATATCTTCCATGTTAGGCGGGTTATTCTCATGATGAGTGTTTATTCACTCGTCCTTACACGAGAGGGTCGGTAATAGGGATTCCCAGTCCCGAAATAAAAAATAAAAAATAATTAAACAAAACTCCCCCAGGAATGATGTTGGTTTGGACGGTACCCGTGGATGCGGCTAGCCATGGAGTGTGATTGATGGTGGAGGGGAGTAAACCTTTACTTTTACCGCTTGGGAACCACCGCTAATTTGTTTAGCATGGAAGATATTAATAACTCTTGGTCGTAACGTTGACAGGAAGGGTGTACCTCCCAAAATTATATCTATCTCTGTTTTAAGCTTTGAGCTCTGGCACCTCTGCAAATCCATGCTTCCCTCTACGAAGGGACTATCTATTTACTTTTATGTTGAGTCATCACCTTCCAAATAAGCGCCATACCTGAGAGCACTATTGTCATCCTCATGCATTGTGTATAGTTGATGTTGGGTGCAGCATGACTGGATCTTCTCTACCATGAATTACAATGTTTAGTCACTGCTTGAACTTTGGAGGTGCTCTGCATTTATGTTTTGCAGTCTCAGAAAAGGCTAGCGAGATACCATTATTGTCATATTGTATCATGATTTTTTTGACAAAGTATTGGCGCTCGAGATACTTATTATTGCTTGCTAGCTGCTTGTGTTATTGATATGAGTTAATATAATTTCTAAGAGTTATTGTTGGCATGGTTAGTCATAATCTTTGCTGAAAACCTGGGTGCTACTTAAGCATATATATGTAAACAAGAACAAAAGAGTTCGTAAAAGTTTTTCCTTATCACTTTCAGTTTGTCAACTGAATTGCTTGAGGACAAGCAATGGGTTAAGCTTGGGGGAGTTGATACGTCTCCATCGTATCTACTTTTCCTCAAACTAACCCGGACTGACGCTGTTTTCAGCAGAACTACCATGGTGTTGTTTTTGTGCAGAAATAAAAGTTATCGGAACTGGACGGAAATTTTTGTAGATTTATTTTAGAATAAATAAAAAATACTGGAGCCAAGAACCACCGAAGGGGGGGGGGGGCTGGCTGGGCACGATACACCAGGGCGCGCCAGCCCCCCCAGGCGCGCCCTAGTGTGTTGTGCCCACCTCGTGGCCCCACTGACCCTAATTCCGGCACTATAAATTCCTATTTTCGGAGAAAAAACCAGAGAGAAAGTTTCATCGCGTTTTACGATATGGAACCGCCGCCACCTCCTGTTCTTCATCGGGAGGCCAGATTTGGGGCCCGTTTGGGGCTCCGGAGAGGGGAATCTTCGGTCTTCATCATCATCAACCCTTCTCCATCGCGAATTCCATGATGCTCCCCACCGGGAGTGGGTAATTCCTTCGTAGGCTTGCTGGTCGGTGAGGAGTTGGATGAGATTCATCATGTAATCGAGTTAGTTTTGTTAGGGCTTGATCCCTAGTATCCACTATGTTCTGAGATTGATGTTGCTATGACTTTGCTATGCCTAATGCTTGTCATTAGGGCCCGAGTGCCATGATTTCAGATCTAAACCGTTTATGTTATCATCGTTATATCTATGTTCTTGATCTGATCTTGCAAGTCATACGCACCTATTACGTGTTCTGAACCGCAAACCCCGGAGTGACAATAGTCGGGATACTTTCCGGTGATGACCGTAGTTTGAGGAGTTCATGTATTCACCATGTGTTCATGCTTTGTTCCGGTTCTCTATTAAAAGGAGGCCTTAATATCCCTTAGTTTCCTTATGGATCCCGCTGCCACGGGAGGGTAGGACAAAAGATGTCATGCAAGTTCTTTTCCATAAGCACGAATGACTATTTACGGAATACATGCCTACGTTACATTTATGAACTGGAGCTAGTTCTGTGTCGCCCTAGGTTATGACTGTTATATGATGAATATCATCCAACGAGTTCACCGATCCAGTGCCTACGAGTTTTCCGCATATTTTTCTTGCTAAGTTACTACTGTTGTTGCTAATGTTACACTTGCTATAAAACTATTGCTATCACTGCTACTGTTACCGTTACTGCTACTACTGCTATCCAAACTATCATACTACTGTGCTACTGATCACTCTGCTATAGATATTTAATCTCCAGGTGTGGTTGAATTGACAACTCAATTGCTAATACTCGCAAATATTCTTTGGCTCCCCTTGTGTCGAATCTATAAATTTGGGTTGAATACTCTACCCTCGAAAACTGTTGCGATCCCTTATACTTGTGGGTTATCACTTGTGGCCAGAAGGTGCCCCCCTCTGGTATATTTTTGGCCCTGAAATTCTTAAATATTCCATAAAAATTCTCCGTGAAGTTTCAGGTCATTTGGAGTCTGGTGATTTTTCTGCCTTTTCCTAGGTTTTCAGTCCAGAATTCCAATTTCTGGATATTTCCCTCTTTGTAATGTACCTTGCATATTCAGATAGAAAGAGCATAAGAATTGTATGATAATAGGGAATAATGAACAAGAATAACATAAATATCAATAAGAAATCATGATGCAGAATGGACGTATCATACACGAGCACCAAATTAATCATGTATTGTAGAAGCACCTCACATTTAACACTAAAACTTTTGAAAAGTGGCATCATATATTGTAAATAGACAAATGAATATGGTCTGAAAAGTTGCTGAAGCGAAAAGCAAATATAGTGCCTTCGGTGATCTTGAAGGTGTGTGCAACTATACATCAACGCATGTGGATGATTGCCCGCCCGTCCTTCGTCCTTTTGAGGGAGACTTCAACGTTATACCGTGGGTGTTATACGAATACCTCCCTTGCCTATTGAGCATACAGGTGGTTTGATAGATAATCACTGAAATCAAAGATATTCGTAATTTTGTTGTCTAAATATTAAAATATTGTGTGTAAGAAAAAATAAGGTTGATGAGTGTATTTTTTACACTCATTCCACCATTGTTTAAACTGGATATTCCAAGATAATGACTCTAATTTTATCACTAATAACTAATGAATGCAAAAGATTGCAACTCCCTTTGTGTAATTTGTTTCCGTTGAAAAGGACCATCAAAGGGGAGGAAATGGAGCTACACATGGAAATATGCCAAGAGGAGATTAGGCCATATCAAAGGGAGGATCCGTGGGGTAACAAGAGCAAAAGACATCGTTTGGTACGAGCGCCTACACTCATATCAGCGCTCGTACCACGTGCCACCGGCTCCATGACACACTTCATAAAATGGGTAATGCCCCCATTCGCAAGAGAAGTCACACCATTCGGAACAGAGAGTTAGGATCATCATCATCCATTCCCAGAAACACTAGCCGCTGCCATCGCTGTCGCCATCTCCATATCCATACACGCAGCCATTCTCTCCAAAGTTTGGCATAATTCTAACCGATCCATCGCATACAGCGACATTCTAAGACTTTATACACATTCATCTTTGATCCATGACATCTACAATGGTTTCCATCTATGATTTTGATGTGTGAGTAATCCTCTCGGGCACTGGGCTCAGACTTAGCCTTACAGCCCTATGTAATGCGAATATCCTTGATGGCAATCTCCTCGATAGATTTAGCAATATTCTCCATAATGCAGATAATCTCACTACTGGAAAAGGGCTTATAGGTGAACCCAAATTAGTTCCGGTCATACTATAGCACCCGCGATTGCTACGGTGGAGAAGTAGCACTAGCGTATACCAAAATGTACCCGTCACTGCTCTTGTTACAGTTGTGGCGGGTACTATGATGTGCCCTCCACTAGTGCACTGTCGTAAAGATCCTCGGTTGGTGAAAACATTTTGTGGCGGGCAGCGCCACTCACCCGCCACAACTACATCAGATAGTTGTGGCAGGCAGCATATGGAGCTCACCACACATGTATTTTAGCAACTTGCGCCAAAGGTGTTAAAAAATTACAGAAAATAGCAATGGCGGGTGCCTAACATGATGTGCCGGGTAATTTTGTCAGCCCACCAGCTGAACTTAGCGGTGGCGGGTTCTCTGTTTCGCCCGTCATTGGTCGTAAACCATATGGTTTAGGGTTTCTGAGCCACCCACCCGCCCGCAGCCCTCCACATCTTATCCAAAAATCTTGCACCCCATATCTCTCGCCCGTCCGTCGTCGCTCTCTTGCCCGTTGTCGTCGTCACCACCATCGTGGTGGCCTTCGACATCGCCACCACCGCGCTCACTCTTTTGCGTCTACTAGGTCGGTGCCACCCCCCTCATGCTCGTCATTCCCATCACCCTCGCCGTCCGTCGTCGCCTCGAATGTCCCGGACGTCATCGTCGCGATTACCTTCCGCTGACTCCAACACCTACCGCATCCCCAACGTCCTCAACGTTCGCTGCTCTCCCCATCTTCTCCGTCCACCCTTGTAGACACATCTTTCGCTTTTATTGTATATTTAGATTGTTGTTGTTCTTTTACTAGAAAAAATTACTAGTAGATGTGAATTTTTTGGGCGTAGCATATACCTTATAGTAGAAAAAGTTAGTACAAGTTATTAGATAGTGTACATGTAAAACTAAAAGTTTGAACTAGTTATTCATGATGCAGGTGTTCATAAGGAGTGTCAATGTTTTGGGAAACGTTGATTAAGTTCCGTTTCGCCGAATTTTGGCACTCAATATGTCGAATAACTAGGAAAGGTCATGCCGATTTTTTTCGTACAACACATCGACTGTTATATCTTGTTATCTAAATGTTGGTTTCAATGAGATTGTGATTTATCTAAATGTTAGTTTTTTTTAATGTGAATTAGATTAAGAAGCCAAGACACGTCATTATGACTCCTGCAGTTGTAGACTCCATCTCAAAGGTGGTTCAATACACGCATCTCACACTCTCCTTAGTGGAGGTAGTAGTAGCCGTATCGAGCTCTGCACAAGCCCATGGAAGTACGCGAGGAGCTGCCAAGATGGCGCATACAGCCGCCGAAGCGGCGAAGACCGCCCTAGCTGAGATCAAGAAGATGATTGGAGACGAGGATAGCTCTGGACAGAGCAGATCGCTTGCTTGTGAACTAGTGTTGCACTGCCTCTATGTAATCTATATGATCTGTGTGAATGATATGTCCATTTTGCATCATGATTTCCTACTGTTATTTATAATGTTTTGATGTATAATAATGCTTTAGGGAGTGATTCTAATGCCTTTTCTATCATAATATGCAAGATTTACACAAAGAGGGAGAATACCGATAGCTGGAATTCTGGCCCTGAAAAAGCACATCAGAGATACCTATTCTGCACGTCTCCAAATAATTTGAAACTTTACGAAGAATTATTTTGGATTATATAAAAATACCGGAGCAAATAACTACTGGAGGGGGCCACCCTGGTGAGCACAAGACACCAGGGCGCGTCAGGCCCCCCAGGCGCGCCCTGGTGGGTTGTGCCCAGCACGGCCCACCGCCGGTGCCCATCTTCTGGTATATAAGGTATTTTGACCTAGAAAAAATAAAGGGAGGACTTTCGGGATGGAATGCCGCCGTCTCGAGGCGGAACTTGGGCAGGAGCACTTTTGCCCTCCGGCGGAGCGATTCCGCCGGGGGAACTTCCCTCCCGGAGGGGGAAATCGAAGCCATCGTCATCACCAACACCCCTCTCATATTTTGGAGGCCAATCTTCATCAACATCTTCAACAGCACCATCTCCTCTCAAACACTAGTTCATCTCTTGTGTTCATTCTTTGTACTGGAACCTCAGATTGGTACATGTGGGTGACTAGTAGTGTTGATTACATCTTGTTGTTGATTACCATATGGTTTATTTGGTGGAAGATTATATGTTCAGATCCATTATGCTATTAAATACCCCTCTGATCTTGAGCATGAATATTATTTGTGAGTAGTTACCTTTGTTCTTGAAGTCACGGGAGAAGTCATATTGCAAGTAATCATGTGAATTTGATATGTGTTTGATATTTTGATGATATGTATGTTGTGATTCCCTTAGTGGTGTCATGTGAACGTCGACTACATGACACTTCACCATCCTTGGGCCTAAGGGAATGCATTGTGGAGTACTTATGAGATGATAGGTTGCTAGAGTGACAGAAGCTTAAACCCTAGTTTATGCGCTACTTCGGAAGGGGCTGATTTGGATCCAAACGTTTAATGCTATGGTTAGATTTTATCTTAATACTTTTCTCATACTTGCGGATGCTTGCGAGGGGGTTAATCATAAGTGGGAGGTTTGTTCAAGTAAGAATAGAACCCAAGCACCGGTCCACCCACATATCAAATTATCAAAGTAGCGAACGCGAATTAAACCAACATGATAAAAGTGACTAGATGAAATTCCCGTGTACCCTCAAGAACACTTTGCCTATTATAAGAGACTGTTCTGGCATGTCCTTTGCCACAAAAGGATTGGGCTACCTTGCTGCACTTTATTTACCGTTACCGTTACTTGCTCGTTACCAATTATCTTGCTATCAAACTATCTGTTACGTACAATTTCAGTGCTTGCAGAAATTACCTTGCTAAAAACCGCTTGTCATTTCCTTCTGCTCCTCGTTGGGTTCGACACTCTTACTTATCGAAAGGACTACGATTGACCCCCTATACTTGTGGGTCATCAAGACTCTTTTCTGGCACCGTTGCCGGGGAGTGAAGCGTTCTTGGTAAGCGAAGATCAGTAAGGAAAAACTTATACTACAGGCTGAAAATTATTGTCACTTGCTACTATGGAAAACAATCCTTTGAGGGGTTTGTTCGGGGTATCTTCACGTCGACCGAAGCCACAATTAGTTGCCCCTCAACTTACTGCTCCCACTGAAAATATTGGTTATGAAATTCCTTTGGGTATGTTAGAACAACTCCTAGTTAATCCTTATGCAGGAGATGGAACTGAACATCCTGATATGCACCTAATACATGTCAATGAAGTTTGTGGATTATTTAAGCTTGCAGGTTTACCCGGAGATGAAGTTAAGAAGAAGGTTTTCCCTTTATCTTTGAAGGTAAAAGCATTGACATGGTATAGGCTATGTGAAAATATTTGATCATGGAATTGGAATCGATTGCAATTTGAATTCCATCAAAAGTTTTATCCCATGCATCTAGTTCATCGTGATCAGAATTATATATATAATTTTTGGCCTCGTGAAGGAGAAAGCATCGCTCTAGCTTGGGGGAGGCTTAAGTCAATGTTATATTCATGCCCCCAATCATGATATCCCGAGAGAAGTTATTATTCAGAATTTTTATGCTCGGCTTTCTCATAATGATCAATCCATGGTCGATACTTATTGTACTGGTTCTTTTATGAAGAAGACTATTGAATTCAAGTGGGATCTCTTAGAAAGAATTAAACGCAACTTTGAAGATTGGGAACTCAACGAAGGTAATGAGTTAGGTATAAAGCGTAAGTTTGATTGTGTTAAATCTTTTATGAATACCGATGCTTTTCACAAGTTTAGCACTAAATATGGACTTGACTTTGAGATAGTAGCCTCTTTCTGTGAATCATTTGCTACTCATGTTGATCTCCCTAAGGAGAAGTGGTTTAAATATCATCCCCCTATTAAATAAGAAATTAAAGAACCGGTAAAAGCTAAGGATGAAACCATCTTTTACAATGTTGATCCAATTATGCCTACTGCTTATATTGAAAAACCACCTTTCCCTGTTAGGATAAAGTAATATGCTAAGGTATAAACTGTGGTTCGCAAGAGTAATATTAGAGCACCTAAGCCCTCTGAGCAAATTAAAGTAGAACCTAGTGTTGCTATGGTTAAAGATCTCTTGGTAGAAAATATTGATGGGCATGTTATTTACTTCTGTGATGAAGCTGCTAGAATTGCTAAACCCGATGAAAAAGATAAACATAGACCCGTAGTGGGCATGCCTGTTATCTCAGTCAAAATAGGAGATCATTGCTATCATGGTTTATGTGATTTGGGTGCTAGTGTGAGTGCTATCCCTTTTACCTAATACCAAGAAATTATGAATGAAATAGCACCTGCTGAAATAGAAGACATTGATGTTACTATTAAACTTGCTAATAGAGACACCGTCACACCACTTGGGATTGTTAGAGATGTTTAAGTCTTGTGTGGGAAAATAAAATATCCTACTGATTTTCTAGTTCTTGGTTCCCCACAAGATGACTTTTGTACCATTATCTTTGGTAGACCCTTCTTGAGCACCGTCAATGCTAAGATAGATTGTGAAAAACAAACTGTCAGTGTTAGTTTTGGTGATGTGTCTCATGAGTTTAATTTTTCCAAGTTTAGTAGACAACCTCTTGATAGAGAATTATCTAGTAAGGATGAAATAATTGGTCTTGCTTCTATTGCCGTACCTCCTACATATCCACTAGAACAATATCTGCTAGACCATGAAAATGATATGCACTTGCGTGAAAGAAATGAAATAGATAAAATTTTCTTTGAACAACAGCCTCTCCTAAAACACAATTTGCCTGTTGAAACCCTTGGAGGTCCTCCTCCACCTAAAGGTGATACTGTGTTTGAATTAAAACAATTGCCTGATACTTTGAAGTATGCTTATCTTGATGAGAAAAAGATATATCATGTTATTTTTAGTGCTAACCTTTCAGAACATGAAGAAGAAAGATTATTAAATATTCTGAGGAAGCATCGGGCTGCTATTGGATATACTCTTGATGATCTTAAGGGCATTAGTCCCACTCTATGTCAGCACAAGATTAATATGGAACCTGATGATAAACCCGTTGTTGATCACCAACGACGATTGAATCCAATTAAAGCTTCTGGAAGTAGGTATAATCTATCCCATTGCTGATAGTAGATGGGTAAGTCCCGTTCATTGTGTCCATAAGAAAGGAGGTATTACTGTTGTTCCTAATGATAAAAATGAACTCATTCCACAAAGAGTTGTCAGTGGCTATAGAATGGTAATTGATTTTAGAAAATTAAATAAAGCTACTAGAAAAGATCATTACCCTCTGCCCTTCATTGATCAAATGCTAGAAAGATTATCTAAGCACACACACTTTTGTTTTCTGGATGGATATTCTGGTTTCTCTCAAATACATGTATCACAATCTGATCAAGAGAAAACCACCTTTACTTGTCCTTTTGGAACCTATGCTTATAGACGTATGCCTTTTGGTTTATGGAATGCAACTGCTACCTTTCAAAGATGTATGACTGCTATATTCTCTGATTTTTGTGAACAGATTGTAGAGGTTTTCATGGATGATTTTTCCATTTACGGAACTTCTTTTGATAGGGCCTTGTCTTGGGCGCGATCCCGCCAGGCCGCTCCTGGCTGACGTAGCGGGCCAAGCCCTGGGCCGCAGGCTGGCAGGTCTGGGTACCCCCATTCCCAGAACGCTGACACATTCCGATCTAACATCCAGGGCACCTATGTACGACCTCCGGACTCCTCCGACCTAAGCAACGTCGTCCAAAAGGCAGGAGAGTCCGCTCGACAATTCTGGAACCGGTTCTTGACCAAGAAAAACCAGATCGTCGATTGCCCGGATGCCGAGGCCATAGCCTTTTTCAGGCACAATATTCGGGACGAATGGCTGGCTCGCTAGCTCGGTCAGGATAAACCTAGGACCATGTCCGCCCTCACATCACTAATGACCTGCTTTTGCGCGGGCGAGGATAACTGGCTCGCGAGACGGAGCCACAACCCCGAAGACCTCGACACTTCTGAAGCTCGGGATGGAAACGGGAAACCACGACGCAACAAAAATAAATGCCGTCACAGCACTAGCGACGCCGACGACACGGCTGTCAACGCCGGCTTTCGCAACCCTCGATCCGGGCAGCGGAAGAAGCCTCCTAAAGGCAACCGCGACGGGCCCACCACGCTGGACAAAATCATGGAGAGGCCTTGCCAAATCCATGGCACTACAGACAAGCCTGCCAACCACACCAACCGTAACTGTTGGGTGTTCAAACAAGCCGGCAAACTTGCATCCGAGGAGCAAGGCAAGGGCCCACTCAGCGAGGATGATGATGAGCCCCGCGGTCCGAGCAATGGTGGACAGAAGCAGTTCCCTCCCGAGGTAAAAATAGTAAACATGATATACGCCACTCACATACCCAAAAAATAGAGGAAGCGCGCCCTTCGAGAGGTCTACGCCGTAGAGCCCGTAGCCCCGAAGTATAACCCATGGTCGGCGTACCCGATCACCTTTGATCAACGAGACCATCCGACCAGTATCCGTCATGGGGGATCAGCTGCCCTCGTCCTAGATCCCATTATCGATGGGTATCACCTCACTAAAGTCCTAATGGACGGAGGAAGTAGCCTCAATCTGATTTACTCAGATACGGTGAAAAAGATGGGTATAGACCCGTCAAGGATCAAACCTAGCAACACTACCTTTAAAGGAGTGATCCTAGGCGTCGAAGCCCGATGCACGGGCTCTGTGAGCCTGGAAGTGGTGTTCGGTTCGCCCGATAACTTCCGTAGCGAGGACTTGATCTTCGACATCGTACCTTTCCGCAGCGGTTATCACGCCCTGCTAGGCCGTACAGCGTTCTCTCGCTTTAACGCCGTCCCACACTACACATACCTCAAGCTCAAAATGCTCGGGGCCAGAGGGGTCATCACTGTCAACGGCAACACAGAGCGTTCCCTCCGAACTGAGGAACATGCATTGGTCCTGGCGGCCGAATTCCATTACGAGGACGATCGGCAAACACCGAAATCTGCCGTCAAGGCACATAAGGTTGACAAACGAGCTCGGCTTCAATCCGAACTCCCAGAATCTTCTTCTCCCCAGAAATAGGGACACGCTCCCCATTGCACAGCCCTAATGACCGTCAACCACGTGCCAAGAAGGCACAACTTCGCACTCAAGATTCCATGGGCAGCAGTGGGGAACAACCATTAAAGGGTAAGTGTTCGGCTGGACCGAACCATTACCACTACACGTCCTCGGACATAACACAGGTACCATCAAGGACCTGCTAAAGAGCAAAGCTCATCCATACTTCGGTGACTTCTCAAGACCTTTTTTCCAAGGTCCGCTCGACGACAGCATCACCCTTAAAGGAATGCAACTCCCTAGGAGGCACAGGAGCAGGCTGACGACAGGGCACGTCAAGGACGTCAAGCCACCATTTGGAGACGCCTGGTACAACCCTCTCCTATGTAAATTCTATGTTTTATCTTCAAAATACCTGTAAACAGTTGTTTCAGCAATTTGAGTTATAAGAATTATCGAGGAAATAAAAGACCATTATACATGGACCCTCCGCTGTATTTTATGGTACATAATCTGTTCTTGTCAAACGCCTCTCACGCTACTGTTCGGTATACATTACGATGCCACCGGCTAATAGACCGGGGGCATGAATTTAACATATCGCCCTGAGCATCACCCCGACACAACTGATCGTGTGTTCGGCGTCTTGGATTTTGCTTTATATGCATCGGATCCGAACTATGTCTTGGGTCAATAGTTGGGTTGCCCGACTCCTGTGCTTGCCCCCTTACATTCCGCTCGTTCGGCTAAAGGGGCAAAGGGAGAACCACTGCGATTGTGTTTCCAGTTCGTCTGGTCAAGCACCTCAGGGGAGAAAGCCGAAAACTGACCGTCATAGTAAGCAAGAACCGGTCTGCAAATCCGAGCATCAGTGTTATACTACAAAATCGATAGAGGTTATTCCGTGTTATACGATGGGTTTTGTACTTATACAAACCATGTGATGCTGGCTTCAGCCCCGGTACATCCGCACATCACAAAACACTGGGGGCTGGTCATCAGCCCCCACATTTTTTCACGCTCCTCCGGCTAAGTGAAAGCAATAAAGCATCATAGTCCGATTGCCTTGTCCCCCTCGCACTACCGCCTTCGGGCACCGATACCTCGGCTAAGGGTCACAGTGCGAAGGCAGAGACACCTCACGTAGTATCTACGTGGGGGCTGAAGCCAACGAATCGCAACTTTCAGATAAAACGGCCACATGGGAGTCAAAATAAACACTAAAAACTTATAAGACATGATAAACCATGCAACTTTAATTATACAGCGTTAAAAGTCTTCGGACATATTACAACGCGCTCATTCATAAAACACATCCTTCGAGCATTGGGCCTCTATCGCCCGAGCACCCTCCATCACTGCGGAGAAGTATAGCTCGGTGCGCCTATGCTCCTTTCTAGGGGGCGGAGGTGCGGTGGCCATCTCGGTCGGCTTGAGCTTCGGCCAGTGCACCATGGTCTTTGCAAAGGCCATTCGAGCTCCCTCGATGCATGAAGAATGCTTTAGCGCGTCAATCCGAGGCGCAGCGTCGCATAGTTTCTGCACCAAGCCAAAGTAGCTGCTCTGCAATGGCTCTTCAGGCCATAGCCAGATGCAGAGATCCTTCATGGCCGGCTCCGCCATCCTGTGCAGCTCCATCAGTTGCTTCATCTGCTCGCTCAAAAGAGGAGAGTGCTCGCGGGACTCAAATTGTGCCCAAAATAGCCGAGCCTCATCATCCTCCCCCCGCGAAGCATAGAACTTGTTCGCGTCCGCTGCACTCTTCGGGAGATCCGCACAGACGCCTGAGGTATGCCACACCTGGGTAAGCAAAGCAAACCTGCTACCACCAAAGGCGCATTGTAGTAAATACGGCTTACCATCTGTGACAGCCCGGACTTGGCGAGCCTCCTCTTCAAAGGACCACCTGTCCACCCGCTCCTTTTGGAGCTCGGATTTCATCGCGGATAGCTCGGTGGCTTGCTCTTTGCCTTTCTGCTCAAGGGCCTCGCACTTTGCGTTGGCGTCCTTGAGCTCCTGCTGCACCTCCTCCACCCGGGCCTCCTGCTTAGCACTCGCAGTTTTCAAAGTGGAGAGTGCGGCGGCTGCCTGTTCGGCGGCCGCCTTCTCATTCGCGGCCTCTTGCTTCATCTTTTCGAGCTCGGCCATGAGTTTTTCAACCTCCGCAACTGAAACTGTGGAAGCAACAAGTAAATAATTACACTAGGTTACCAGTGCGGATCACTAACTATATACAGCCCGGATGTTACAACTCGGCTTACCTTGTGCCTCGTCGAACCTCTTGTTCAGGCTATCAAGCAACTCTTCGGAGATCTTGATCTTCCGATTTAGCTCGGTAAGCTTAGCGGCATTAACGGCCGCTACCGAGGACGAGGCCTAAAAAATTAAAGAATACACACATCCAGTTATATGCGTTCCAACCCCCAAACTGTCAAGGATATGACACTATGCTCGGTCCTGAGTATTTTGACCCCCGGGCACGTTTTTGCAAAACCACCCGGGGCTCGGGGGCTACTACATATATAAAGATAGCATAAACCTAATAAAAATTGTTCGGGAAAAGGGTATTATGTGACTCACCTTGAAGCCCGTCAAGAGACCATTGAAGGCCTCTTTCAGTCCACTATCGATGGACTGAATGCCTTGCAAAACCGCGCCCATAAGAGCGCGGTGATCCTCGGAGATGGGTGCGCTTGATAGAGCCTCCTCCATGACCGGCCACCCAGTCGTCGGTGGCACTGGTGGTGACCGGCCAGCCCGATCTCTGATCGGGGACTGAGTCGGTACCTTCGGAGGCACAGCATGCTCCAGAGACTTCCTCGGAGGGGACTGGACCTCCCTCCGCCCTTCCTCTTCAGTGGCCAGGGGAATTTTGTTCCCCATGTCTTCGGCGGCCAAGGGAGTTTTCTTCCCCTAGTCTTCGGCGACCAAGGCATCGACCTCGGCCATGACATGGTCGCCCCCACCGCCTGTGTTCGGCTCCAATGGAGCCTGGCATCCTTCGCGGCCCCGGGAGGAGTGGGGTGTGACGCAGTCCCACTCTTTGCCAGCTCGGCGGGCGGAGACTCCCCATCCGATATTTGGTCAGTGGGGAGAACGCGCGGTGGACTACGAATTGAAAGGCGTTCTTGCATTTAAAACATTGAAAACTTTGCATAAATGGTCCAGGGAGTCTTTGGATTCATACCTTTGAGCTGGGGGCTTGACCCTTAGGTTCCGTCAGGGAACCCTCTCAAAGTCCTCGGACTCTGCATCAGAGCCCGAGCTGTCGTCGGCCAGGATCAACCTCGGCCGACACGCCCTCTTCGGGGCAGGAGGAGGTACATCCTCTGCGGCGTCCTGCGACGCCGTCCTCTTTCTTGTGAGGGGGGAAACGCCTTCCCCCCCCCCCCCCGTCTTCATGCTCTTCCTCATGGCTAGAGGAAGCATGGGTTTCCTCGGACATGGAGTCCGGCTGGTCCTTTATGCGGAGACCTTCTTTGGCCTTCTTCTTCTTCTCCTTCTTCTCGGGCGCCGAGTACGGCGCCACGACGAGCATCGCCGACAACAACTCCGACCTTGGGTCTTCGGGTTGTGGTGCGGGATAGTTAACTCTCGCGGTTTTGCTCATCCATTTCTGCGGGAATGAGGGGGAATGTGTTCAGTTTTTTGTCAAAGAAACAGAGTCAATGGGTTAAAACTGTACCATACCTGGGTTGGCAGGTTATCGGTGCTTAGGCCCGAATCCTCTTCCTTGGCCGGCCAGCTTTTCCGAGGCTTGAATAATGTCTTCCACAACTTTTCGGAGGTAGTGCGAAAGAGCTGGCGCACGGTGGGCTCGTCCTCACGCCGGTAAGCCCATATTGGGGAGGCCCGGCGCTGACAGGGGAGGATTCGGCGGTGGAGCATGACCTGGACCACATCGACCAGTTCGGCCTTGGCCTTGATCACTGAGGTAACCCTCTTCTGCAGCTGTTTCACCTCTGCATCCGACCCCCAGTCCAGAACCTTCCTGAGCCATGAGGTCAATCTCGTAGGGGGTCCGGATCTGAACTCGGCAGGCGCCATCCAGCTCTCATCTCTTGGCTCGGTGATGTAGAACCACTCTTTCTGCCAGATCTTGATTGTGTCGATGAAGGTGCCGGTTGGCCACTCGATGTGGGGGAGTTTGATGATTACCGCCCCTCCGCAGTCTGCGTGCTCACCCGCGACTATCTTCGGCTTGACGTTGAAGACCTTGAGCCACAGGCCGAAGTGCGGCTCGACCCACAGGAAGGCTTCGCAGAGGATTATGAAAGCCGAAATGTGCATGAAAGAGTTTGGGGGAAGGTTGTGGAAGTCCAACCCGTAGAAAAACATGAGGCCCCTGACGAAGGGGTGGAGCGGGAAGCTCAGTCCCCGGATGAAATGGGGGACGAAGACCACCCTTTCGCCTGGCTTAGGGGTCGGGACGACTTGCTTCGCCTCTGGAGCGCGGTGGAAGACGTTGGCGGGGAGGTAGCCGGCGAGCTTTAGCTCCCGGATATCCTGGTCGGTGACCGTGGAGGCCTCCCACTTGCCCATGGAGCCCGAACCCGCCATGGCTAGGCTTGGAGGGGAAGTTGAGGAAGAACTGGATCTGGGCTCTCAAAGCTTGGGAAGATTGGGAAAGCGGAGGATGCGAAGGGGAAGCGTGAACAAGCCTTGGGTTTTTTACCCTTTTTATGGGGCGTAACACCGATTAACCTCCCTCTACTGCACCGCAAATCTCTTCGCTTACCAAGACGTGTGTACCATTATGCACACGCAAAAGGAACTTGGGATGCTAATCATATCCCGTGTGAAACGGAGCACGATCTATACATTGATGAGTCGTGCTAACGTCAAAACAGCCTCGAACTGCGAATCAAGTTTTCATAACTGGTTCAGCGGTCGTGGCAGGCCACGACCCTTCGTCAGAAAGGTTGTCAGAAGAAACACTGTTTACACTTTGATGTTTGGCCTTCGGGACCGAACAACTCATGGTGTTCGGGCTATCGTGTGATCGGAAGCCGGACAGGTATCAGCCGATCTTTATTGGGAAGAACTCACCCCGCAAGCCGAAGACTCTGATCAAGTGGAGCTGCCCCAGCTGGGACCCTTGGCGTTGGGGGCTAGTTCGGGGGCTACTGAGGGAGTCCTGGATTAAGGGGTCCTTGGGATGCTGGCCTATCTCTCTATAGGCCGGCTAGTTGGGCCGGACTCTGATTATCACGGGGAGGGCCGGATACATCGAGACCCTGTGTTCTAGAAGAAAGTCCCGAAGGCGCATCGTGCACTCCAAGTCAAGATGAGGGAATCGACGTCACCATTCTCGGCAGGAGTCTTGTCATGTGTAAACCCTAGGTACCCCTCGGTGTCTATATAAACCGGGAGGGTTTTAGATTGTACGACAGAGAAACTCATCTAGGGTTTTAGGTAGTCGATCTCGAGGTAGATCAGCTCTGTAACCTTCATACCATCAATATAATCAAGCAGGACGTAGGGTTTTACCTCCATAGGAGGGCCCGAACCTGGGTAAACATCGTCTCCTTCGTCCCTTTGTTACCATCGATCCTAGACTCACAGCTCGGGACCCCCTACCCGAGATCCGCCGGTTTTGACACCGACACCAACCTCCTCGAGGCGACATAAGCAGTGTTGATAATGTGTGATCGCAGTATTGGTAATGTGTGATCGCATGGATTGTTTGTGTTGATTTTTAATCTTCCATCTATGAACGCAGTAAATGAATGAGGAGGATGAGCTCAATGGGATCCCCGAGTGCGACTGTTGTTCCGGCAACAGGGGTATGTGTGATAATCCTCATCTAGAGTACGATAGGTACTTCTCGCTAACGCTTAAAGAGGACTAGAATTATTATACGGTAATTTCTGCACAAAATTCCTTCTTAACTTCACATGTCTCAAGATTTTTTTTTTGTTTTAACGTATAATTTCTGGGGTTTTTCAATCCGACTAGTGCATCCCCTGCCATGCAAGGCATTTTTTTGTAGAGAAGCTCCATCTCAAAGACACAGAGGACATTACTGAAAGGATTGTTTACCTGAAGATGAAACATGGTTTTGTTTTCGAAACTACAATCTACAATGACGTAGATCACACATATTTTGGTTGCAAAAATTGGAAAGGATTTGCAAAGCTTATAAATTTGAGGAGGGTATGAATATAACCTTTGATATTCTCATCTTTTACGGCAACACTTCTCCTTTTGATCAAGACATTTGAGTGGAAATGGACATGATTCCTATTTTTCCTCCGTGTGAGTTTCTTAAACAAATTTGTTAATTAATATATCTTGTTAATTTTAAAATATTCATTATTCACTCCTAACTTAACAGTTTAATTAAAATCTATAACTTATTTTCTATCTGGAAGAAATGTACAGAATATAGTAGACGAGACCTATTACACTGATGGCTCCGGGCTTAGTTGAGAGGAGAAGAATTATCTTATCTCCTTTATTAATGATGTTGAGTCTTTAAGGGCACTTACGGAGCTGGTCCAAATATTACACCATACTTGCCACTAGTCCACAAATTGACTAATACCAATATTTATAAAAATTGCATGGTATGCTTTAGTACTATTATTGTGCCACTAATCCATTTTAAATAAACTACACTACTTACTATGTTACTATGGTGTTCTTCAACAGAAGCTCCCAAGAGTTGTTGTGCCTGCAGCAATGGATGCGAAAAGGTGAGATGGAAATTATTTGCCATCAGAAGACCAATTTCAAAAGCACATGCTCGACTAACCCACGATATGGACGCCTCAAAATTGATGAATGGCCGCAAACATTGAATGAGTGCAGACCAAAAATTGGAGATCGATGGATCTCTCTGCTACACCATGGAGATCCAGGCGCATTCTTATTCTTCTCAATTTATCCTAAAAGAGATGGGTAGGTCCTAGTCCTTTGTCATTATCAGGACTAATTAACTGGTGGATGTTTTTATCATCAGTCGTGTTTTGCGTACTATGTGTTGGTTGCTACCTACCTACGATATATAGTTGGAGCATTTGTAGTCATGATTGACAACAATTTGAGCTAGTGGTTAATGTATGCAACAATATTTCATTCTCTCTTATTCTTATCAATGTATTCTAATATGTGTTGTATGAAAAACACAACCATGGCAACATAAATGTTGCCGTCGCTATGAACATTTTAATTTGTGTGACTGAAACTCAATGGCGGACGTAACGAAAGCCCGCCACAGATACCAAACCAACTAGTTACGGGCTCCCGAACATACCCGCCACTGCACACTACCTACCATTGGCGGGCGGGCGCCCGCCACTAATGCGGTTATAGCAGTGGCGGGCGGCCCTGGGAGCCTGGCCCGCCACTGCTGGCCTTTTCCCACCTGCCACTGCTAGGCATTCCTGCAGTAGTGTCTTCACAGTAGTTTATAGCAAGCTCTTAAATACTCCAGGGACCTTATCTCTCTATGTACAATAGCAAACACATTTGTCCCTTGTTGTTTTATCGAACAATCTCCAAAACACTCTGGGGCAATAGATTGCACCAACAATCTCCTTCTTTTCGGACGATTGCTCACAAAACAGTTAAGCATCAAAGAGAAGAATGGTATCGTAAGATGCGGAAAGTAATGTGTAGAGTGTAAATATATCAAATAGGAATATGTTCCCCCTAAATGTATGCAGTATATGAGGGAAAATCCTTTGATAAACCTGCATATATTCAGATAGAAATGGTGGAGAGATATTTGATATCTTCAGGAATGACGGATTGCACTGAGGAACAATAATAGAGGAGTAATTAAGTGTGTGAACTTTGGTAATAATAGCATCAGCAAGGACATGAAGTATGTGATCCCGAGCTCCAGTCATCTATGAACAGTAAAATCTAAAAAATAGTAAAAAAATTCAAAAAAATCTTATTTTTTAGCAAGAAACACTGATGAGTTGTCTACATGCATGGAAATTTTCATGATGAAATTACATTTGTGGAGGTGTGGGCAAAAGATACAAAATTGATGTTCCAAAAAAGTGTTTTTGGAAGCACTTTGGAACATCAATTTTGATTTTTCCCACACCTCCACAAATTTAATATCATCATGAAAATTTACATGAAGTTTCCTTCCAAAAACTCAGTATTTTTTTAATTTTTTTACTTTTTTGGATTTTATTGTTCATCCGGGATCATTGGAGCTTGTGATCACATGAGCACTTTTGCATCTGCAAACATAACTTCTCTATGAATAATATAGTAGGGGTTATTAACATTACATCAATACCAGAGTTTCACGAGAGTTAATACAACACGAGAAGAATCAACTTAAGAGCGAGTGTTATAAAACTCAACAAAACAACCCAGCAAAGTTAGCCACATTCATATCGCTCGATGTCTTGTCCCCTTTTGTCAACAAGTGGCAAAAAGACAAAGAAGAATATGAGGAACTAGCAGCCCGAAGAAGACAATATCCGTCGCTTGAAGAAGATCCAGAAGATCTTGGCGAAGAAGTTTCCTTCGCGGACGTGACAACATACATTTTAGCTTCATCATCTTGCACATCTTGATATTCATTTGATTGTTCTTAGGTATGCTGAGACGTAGTGGGGGTTGCTGGAATTTCATCGGGATTCTCTTGAGTATTTCCTTGGGGAGAAGTAGTCGGATTAGGCACAACATTCTATTCTGACCAAAAGGTAGGAGATTTAGTTTCAAATTAATCAATTTGAATAGCAATCAGGTTGGAGCGAAGCAACTCTGTCGATGGATTCTTTGTATGTAAGAGAAGGGGTGGGACGATATTGAAGATCATCAACTCTTCAAGATAAATCCATTAAGTCATATGTTTTAAAATTCTCGACCTTCTCCAGTTACTTCTTTGAGAAGAATATATGTTGTCCACGAGCGACGATTATCTTCTTGGACAACCATATGAATGAGTCGCGACCGGTTGTGAAGAGAATTGAGTTCATGTGTGAGGTGATCTTTTTCTTTCTTGTTGTTGTCCATATGTTTCAAAATAAATTGCTGAGTGCGAAGAATAATTTCCAGCTGAGAATGAACAGGTTTCGCAGACAACTTCTTCTGGGGAATTTAAGGTCCAAGAAGTTTTTTGGAAACCGTAGGAAGAGCTATCAGCGGTAGCATTTCCTATGTACAAACCACATGGTCATCTTGGTGACCTCCCCAATCTATTCATGCTTTTTTGTGTGCATGAAGCTTTCTATTGGACAATGCATGACATGTGGCTACTTTGAAACATTGTTGTGTATGTATACTAAAAAGGATAATGGTATTGCTCCTTCTTTCTCACACATTTTTTTGTGGCACCTCTGTTGTGCATCTTTAATTTAGTACTTTTTTGTGGAAGCAAAACCTTACAATGAACAATATACTTTCTTTTGAAGCACTCCAACTGAATGTAATCATAACGCAATCTCAAAACATGAGAGAAACTCTATGTGAATTTTTCTGATAGTGTACCCATATGTGCAATAACTGTCACCGAGTAGCAGCGGAAGAAGAACGTGATGATGAACATCGATCTTGGAGTCGGTCAAATCATAGATGAGCGATCCCTCGAATCGAAGACTGAAAGCACGACTTCTCTACTTGGTTGCAAGCGTACGGTCTTCACGATCCGACAGTGCTTCGCCGTCCAGAGCTAATCGTTGCCGGAGAATTAGAGGGAGGAGATTAGAACCACATTGGGATTCTAATTATGAGGATTAGGCGAACTAGACCTAGCTCTAATTAGTCAACTAGGACCAACAAGAACTAGAACTAGATGAACTAGAGGAGGCTCCAAAACTTGTGTATCCAATAGGTGCCAATACCTCAAGTATATATAGCTTGAAGGGGGGAGGGAGGGCACCAAAAGGGGAGGGAAAGTCCTCCCCTTTGGCCGGCCAAGGGAGGAGGAGTCCAAATCCTTCCCCTCCTCAATTCGGCCCCCTTCCTTAGGGAAGGGTGGCGCCACCCACTTGAGCTCTTGTGGCCCAAGTTGCCTTCCACCTCTTGGCCTTTTAAGGCCCGTTGATATTTAATTAAATATAAAATTTCTCTAAATAATGTCAGACCATTTTATATACAATTTAACATCCTGAAAACATTTTTGACCTATATATTATTTATCAATAATACCCGGTATTACTCGATACTCCCCGGAACCCTTCCGGTGACCCCGAAATGCTTCCCGGTCCACTCAAAACTATTTTGTATATTAATGAAACAATTTCACAAATATTTTCTCATCACTCCTGTCCTACTGATACTCAGCAGATCGTGATTACCTTAAGCTTGTGACCCCATAGGTTCGATAACTCATAGACATGAACGAAACCTCTTCGTTCAATGACTGATAGCGGAACCGTGGACAAGAAGCATTAGTATCCTGTTGATTCATTCACATGCTCATTATACAGTTTTTCTCGTTACCAGTTTTGGTCTTCTTTCTCATTCATGTGTTCCATCTTCCCCGTGACATAGTCACATGTGTCTGGCCATACGATGATGGATGGCGTCACACCGAGAGGTCCCTAAGGATATCTCTCCATCGTCGTAGGAGAAAATCCCACTTTTGATCTATCTAGTCCCTTGTCAAACTTTCCAATGAACCTATAAGTTGTCGTTATGATCACCTAGTTATAGATGACGTTTGAGCAACCCAAAGTTCATCCTACGGTAATAAGTGAATATAATACTGTCATGGTATAAGGAACATAACACATGTTAAAACTCCGTGTTATAAGAATTGATTTCAGACGATATTATCTCAAAGTATAACAAACAAGTTTGTGTCGATTCAATATGATTGTTCTACTAACGTCATAATGTCAATGTTGTTTTAGGACTGACGTTACATTTTATGATATCATAAGATCCGGAAAACATGATCATCAATAACACTTGAGCTAGTCTTGGAGGCGAGACTAGGAATCTTCTGTTTATCATTCCACACGTGCATATGAGTTTTCCATTGAATCACATATTCAGGATCATTATAGCATAGAATCTAAACTCTTAATTATGAATATGGAAATATAATATTATTATCTCTAGGCCATATTTCCAACAGTCTCCTATTCGCACTAGAGTCAACAATCTAGTTAGCACATTTTACTTTCACACCAATGGCAATCTGGTGTGAGTCCATGCTTTGCTTGTGGTATAGACTTCATCCTATCGAATCTGACAACTTTAGATCCGTGTGTATCATTTGCATTTCAATGCATCTTCCTTGCTTTCACAAGAATTCATAATTTTGTGAAACTGGCCTTGTATATACTAAATCACTAGCAGAACCTTTGATTCCTTAGACTTAGCTTGGAACCACTATTAAGAAAAGTGTTCCATTAGCATAATCACCTGGAAATTATACCAAGTTCATGAAGCTTTGATTCATCACCTTCCATTGTTACTTTTCAAGTGACAATATACTCAGCCTTCTGTTATAGAATTCACCACATTAACTCTCTTGGACCAATTCCAACTTACTGTGCCACCATAAATCATTTAAATTGACTGTATTTTTACTGTTGTCCTATGATCAACAATTTGACCATTCTGGTAACTTTTACTCACAACATACTTTGAGTATTAGACATATCTGTTTACTTACATACCAGGGAAAATCACAAGTGTGAGAAATCATGTATTTCACTCTTTAGTATTTCAGAATACCGATTCTTGCTTAAAATCTCCTTCCATGTGACTTTGACAAGAAATTCTTCTTGGTGTCTTTTTCATACTAAACATCTTTACATCTTGTCGATGTGTATTTTGTCTAAGCCCGATTAGACACTTCTATCTCTATAGATTATTATGTCTAATACCAAGGCTATATTGCCTAAGTACTTTACTGAAAAACTAGTTTCAATAAAGTCTTAATTCGTGTCAAGAAATTTATATAATTTCCAATCATCAATGTGTCATGCATACACGATGTTTTAGAAATATTATCATGCTCCCACTTACTTTCTTGTAAATACAAGTATCTTTGCTTTTCTCGATGAAATCAATTTATTTGACCATTTCATCAGAACAAAGATTCCAACTCCATTATGCTTTCGTCAGTCCATTATAGGATCTCTTGAATTTTTCACATTTACTAGGATCCTATGGATTGACAAAATTAATCTAGATTGTATCACATATACAATCCCGGTTCCATTTCCATCTCACGAGAATCCTTTTGGCATCCATCTATATATCTCCTAATTGAAATATGTAGCAATTGTTAGTTGAACCTGAACTGACTTATAAGTATTACTATGATGAGACAGTCTCATTATAGTTAATCCCTTGATATTGTCATAAACTATTTGCAACAAGTCAAGCTTTATAAAACCTTTTTATCTTTGTTAGTTTATAGATCCATTTTAATACATTAGACTCTAAGTCTTTCAGAGAGTTCATCAAGTTCTAAACTTGATTCAGGTCTATGGATACTATCTTAGATTACTTTGGCATATAGCCATTTTTGGAGTCAAGCCCCATCAACGATTCTCCGTGTATCATAGGTTCATTGTTTAATTCAACAATATTTCCTCCACGCGTCATTGTTTATTCATAGCACAAGCCGATGTGCGTAATGGCGTAGGCCTCGGCTGCCTCGAGCCGACCACTTAACACACCGGGGGCTCGTCATCAGCCCCCACAGTCAAACTCCTATGACTAAGTGCAAGTTATAAAGCCATTATAGTCTGATTGCCTAGTCCCTACAAGCATGAACCACCTTCGGGTACTGTTGGGGATATAACCCCGTGGTGAGACCCGCCCAGGAGGGGCCGGGTCATACCTGACGGCTCGTAGCCAAGACATATAAGGTGGGCCGGAAGATGAAGGCCAGGCCGCATGGCGGCTTACCTGACGGGCCAAGACGAAGGCCCAGAGACAGAAGATGGTGTGAAGACCCGGGTGGTTAAGCCGCCCGGATACGGCTTGCCCAAGACGGCAAGGCGGCTTAGAGACAGGATCAACTACGATGTATGAGTCGGTTTAGGACTCGTGTAACCCAGAGCCTCGACCTCCTATATAAAGGTGAGACTCTGGGGCGGTTTAGACAAGAAACCAATCAATCGAGAACTAGGTCAAGCGAATCCGCTCCCTTGTAATCGATACTCCAATCAATACAGCACAATCAGGACGTAGGCTTTTACCTCTTCTCGAGGGGCCGAACCTGGGTAAACTCGTATCTCTCGTCTCGACCAACCCCTTTGAGTCCACCGTCTTAGCGATGGCCTCGAACCTAAGTCTTCGGACATCTGCCGTGACAAAACCACGACAGTTGGCGCCCACCGTGGGGCTCGTGCTCGATGGTGTTGAGTTCTCAAAGGGCTCTCTCCCAGGGATCGAGGGGTACGCTGTTGGCAGGATGACCAAGAGTCGCCGCGGCCGGTTCTACATCGACGACGCCGGCTGGGGCCCTGAGGCCGACTCCATCGAGTATGGGTTCCGGGTCCCCTTCGACGGAATCCACGTCTTCATCGGCAAGATCGGCGGATCTGAACCCGGGCCGGACATCTGCACCGACATCGTCGAGCCGGCCTGGCGCGAGCCACCCGCTCGACGCGTGCAACCCGTCCGTGCTGACCCGGGCAGGAAGCATGTCTTCGTCGGCTTCACCCAGGGCATGGAGCTTGAAGGTTCTATGTCGCGGGAAGATACCCTCATCTGCTCAGAGGATGGATCCTTGAGCAGAGAGACGAAGTCAATCTATCAGCTTCACAATGGTGGGCTTGGGGGCTGCATCAAGCATTACCCCGAGTCTGAATATCATGAGCCGGAGGAATATGAACCGCCGAACCGCGGTGCCATCTTCATGGCGGGTTTAGCGCCGGCCCCCAGTAGCACAGCCGCCGGCGCGACCGGGTCAGGAGCTGGCAGGCCGCCGGCTCAGGTTCTCTTGGATCTGATGAATGAGCTTACAACCCTGATGGAAACCGAGGTCACTGCTGAAAACCAAGCGGCCCGCAACGCGGAGATCACGAGGTTGAAGAACCAGATGGCCGGAGTCCAACAGGAAATCAACGCACTGAAGGCCCAAATGGATGCTGAGGCGGAGCGCCTTAGGGCGGATGCTTTCCGCCTTGAGCTAGAGCAGCAGTCTGCAGCGGCGGTTCATCGGATGAGGCATCAATCCCGCCTGCCGGATCAATATGAAGCCAGAAATCTTTTTAACACGCCAAGGACGGGACGGAATGTGCCTTTGACCGTAACCCGGACGGCGGAAGTACCTGGAAGCCGGGCGGCGGTTCAGCATCAGCAGCCAGACCCGCCCCGACGGAACCAAAACCCGCCACAGTTTTTTCCGACGCCACCGGGTCATTATTCTAACTCGGCGGAGAACATGGTGGCGGCGGCCACCAGGCTTGATACAATTCCCATCCCCGACGAGGCGCCTTTTGCAGAGGAGGTGCGGAACGCTATTGGATACCTGCGGACGGCGGTGGCCCAGCAGGAGAAGTATACTTACAGCCGGAGCCGCGTGCATTCAACTCCCATCCCCAGCCACAGCTACAGCCGGCATTATGAGTCGCCGGCGGTTTCTAGCAGTGAATGACATCGGAACCCGCCGCGAGTCGATCGGGCGGCTCTGGATGCTCAGGCGCTGGTGGATCGGGCAAGAGCACAGCGAGAAGCGGCGGCTCTGGCGGCGGCGGCGGCTCATCAGGAACCCACAATTGCACCTTCTGTCTCAGTAGGGGCAGGATTAACCTCCAGGGCCGTGGGAGTGCCGTGTCTAGCACCGGCTCTATGGAACGAGCGTCTGCCGAAGGATTTCAAAGGTCCTCGCAAGGTGCCCAATTATACTACTGACCTACCTCCAGAGGCTTGGATCGAAAGCTATGAGCTGACCATGGAGATGTTAGACGTCAGTGATGCAGTATGTGCCAAATATTTCATCATGATGCTGGAAGGGCCGGCTCGCACGTGGTTGAAAGGCTTGCCACCCAACACCATTAATTCCTGGTCTGAATTAAAGGCGAAATTCATCAAAAATTTCCAAGGAACGTGCAAGCAGCCCATGACGATTGTGGATCTGGACCATTGCGTGCAGCGTGATGACGAGTTGGCTCATCACTGGGTCCGGCGGGTCTCAACCATCATCCACTCTTCTGAACAGATTACGGCGGCTCAAGCAGTTTTGATTCTGGAGAAGAATTGCCATTTTACACCACTGAAGCAGAAGCTTGGCCGGCTCAAGCGCACGTGCCAGGATATGGGGGAGCTCATGGCGGCTCTCACCAAGTATGCAGACTCCGATAACACGAAGGATCCTGGGTCCGATGATGAGAAATCGGGTCAGGGTAAGAAAAACAACAATGGCAAGGGTCAACAGCAAAACGCGGCCAGAAATAGCAACCCGGGCAAGCGGAAGAACCCGGACGGCGGGTCAGAATTGGTGGCGAACACCAGCACTGGGAACAATCGTGCTAAGGGCAATGGGAATTTCAGGCCACCCTTTAACAAGGGCAAAGCTCCTTTCAACCTGGAAGAGATGCTCAACAAACCTTGTCCGGAGCACAGCCGGCCTGATAAGCCGGCAGGCCATACATGGAGGGATTGCAGTATTATGCGGCAGTTTCGGGATTACAGCCTTCAACAGCATCGGAATAACGGTAATGGGCCATCAGGCGGCTCAGGGCCGGGCGGATCAGGAGCCGGCTTTGGTGCTGGCGGCTCAGGATCCGGCTAGCAGGGTCAAGGCAATCAAGGAGGTCATCATCAGCAGTCTGGCGGTGGGGGCCAGCAGCAGAATAACCAATCGGGGTACCAGACTAACCCGAAACAGCTCAGTGGGGGTCAGTATCATGTTTTTACAACCAGCCTCGACAAGTAAGACCGGAAGGTGCGCAAGCGGGCGGTTAATGCAGTCATGCCGGCTCTCCCGCAGTATTTGAAGTGGTCCGAGTATGACAAAACTTGGAGCAGGGAGGATCACCCGCCGCGTGTTGATAACCCGGGGCAACTGGCTTTAGTAGTTGCCCCCCAGGTTGGAGGGTATGTGTTCACTAAAGTGCTTATGGATGGTGGCAGCAGCATCAACATCCTGTATTATGACACTTTCAGCCGGATGGGTTTGCTTGATAAGGATCTTAAGCCCTCTTCAACAGTTTTTCACGGTGTGGTACCCGAAAAATCGGCTTATCCAGTAGGAAAGATTTCTTTGGAGGTAGCTTTTGGTGACGAATTCAACTATAGGGTGGAGTCTTTGTGGTTTGAAGTGGTCAAAATCAAGAGCCCATATCACGCTCTGTTTGGATGGCCGGCTTACGCCAAGTTCATGGCTAGGCCTTGCTATGTTTACTTACAGCTCAAGATGCCCAGGTTGAACGGGACGATTACCGTGCATGGTGATTGGAAGACGGCTCTTGAGTGTGAGGAAGGTGACGCAGCTTATGCAGAGTCAAGTTGTGCTGAGGCAGAGCTCAAGTTTTATAAGGAAAATGTTGACCCGGAAGATATGACTCCACTGAAGAAGCCTAACACGGAATCTGAGCCGCCACTCAAGTTCGTGGCGGAAGATAACAAGTTGGTGGACTTTACGCCGGGCGACTCATCACAGCAGTTCACCATCGGGGCTAACATGGACCCCGCATAGGAAAGCGCGCTCATCGAATTCATCCGTGAGAATCGGGACATTTTTGCATGAAAGCCTTCTGACATGCCGGGTGTACCGAGAGAGTTCGCTGAGCACCACCTTAATGTGGATCCTAAGTTTAAGCCGGTCAAACAGTTCCTCCGGCGGTTCAATGAGGAGAGGCGTAAGGCTATTGGAGAAGAGGTGGCCCGGCTCTTGGCAGCAGGGTTCATCGTGGAGGTTTTTCACCCGGAGTGGTTAGCTAACCCGGTGCTAGTGCTTAAGAAGAACGGCACGTGGCATATGTGTGTGGATTACACGGACCTTAACAAGGCCTGTCCAGTTGACCCGTTTGCTCTCCCCCATATTGACCAGATTATTGATGCAACGGCGGGTTGTGAGAGTTTATGCTTCCTGGACGCTTATTCAGGGTATCATCAGATCAAGATGGCAGTTAAAGACCAAGAGAAGACGGCTTTCATTACGCCTTTTGGTGCTTTTTGCTATGTGTCTATGCCTTTCGGGCTCAAGAGTGCCCAGGCGACTTACCAGCGTTGTGTGCAGAACTGTCTTCATGGTCAAATTGGGCGCAATGTTCATGCTTATGTGGATGATATTGTGGTTAAGTCAAGGAAGAAGGAGACTCTACTTGACGACCTGAAGGAAACGTTCGATAATTTACGGGTTTACAAGATGATGCTTAACCCGGCAAAGTGTGTTTTCGGTGTACCTGCAGGCAAACTTTTGGGATTTCTAGTCTCTGAGCGTGGCATTGAAGCTAATCCGGACAAGATAAAGGCTATCACTTCCCTGTCTGAGCCGGCATGCATCAACGACGTTCAGCGCCTGGCTGGTCGAATCGCTGTGTTAAGTCGGTTCATAAGCCGCCTGGGTGAGAAGGCTATTCCTCTGTATCAAATGATGAAGAAAACAGACAATTTTGTTTGGAGTAAGGCGGCGGGTGAAGCGTTTGAGGCGCTCAAGAAGCAGCTGGTTGAGCCGCCGGTCTTGGCCGCTCCGGCTGAGAAGGAACCTTTACTCCTCTATGTGGCAGCTAACAACAGGGCAGTCAGCGCCGCGATTGTTGTGGAGCGTAAGGTGGCAGGAAAGGAATACCCGGTTCAGAGGCCGGTTTACTACGTCAGTGAAGTCCTGATCGAGTCCAAGCAAAGGTACCTGCATTGGCAGAAATTGATATATGGGGTGTTCATGGCAAATCGTAAGTTGAAGCATTACTTCCTGGGACACCAGATCACTGTGGTTAGTTCTGCCCCGTTGGGTGACATAATTCAAAATAGAGAAGCCACTGGCAGGATTGCTAAGTGGGCATTGGAGCTCGGGCCTCTTAATCTGAAATATATGCCTTGCACAGCTGTCAAGTCTCAAGCCTTGGTGGACTTTATAAATGATTGGACAGAGTGTCAGTCACCCGAGGAGAAGCCGGATAACACATACTGGACAATTCACTTTGATGGATCCAGGCAATTGGAAGGGTCAGGGGCTAGAGTTGTCTTAACTTCCCCTAGAGGTGATAAGTTTTGTTATGTGTTAAGGTTGATGTTTCCCTGTACTAACAATGCAGCTGAGTATGAGGCTTTACTTCATGGCCTCCGTGTGGCTAAGGAGATGAACCTGAGCCGGGTTAGATGTCTTGGCGACTCAGACCTCGTGGCTCAGCAAGTTTCAGGTACGTGGGATTCCAAAGACCCACGGATGGCGGCTTATCGTCAGGCGGTGGACATCATTGCTGGACACTTCAAGGGTTATCAGGTGGATCATATTGACCGTCGCAAGAACGAGGCGGCTGATGCCTTGTCAAGGTTGGGCTCTCAGCGTAAGCCGGTGCCGCCTAACGTTTTCTTGGATGTGTTGTATCATCCGTCTGTTAAGCTACCTTCAAAGGAGGATCTGGCCGTACCTGACCCGGAGGGGCGGCTGGTAGCGGCTCTGCATGCTATCCCTAACTGGACGCTCCCTTACTTAGCGTACTTGACTCGCGGCGAGTTACCCGAGGACGAGACCTTGGCAAGACAAATCATCAGGCGATCTAAATCCATGACTATCATCAATGGCGAGTTACACAAGCGCAGTGTCACTGGTGTTTTCCAGCGTTGCGTTTCTCCTGAAGAGGGTAAGGAGATCTTAAATGAAATTCACGCCGGCGATTGTGGTCATCATGCCGGCTCAAAATCTTTGGTGGCTAAGGCTTTCCGGCATGGTTTCTTCTGGCTGACGGCTCATAAGGACGCAGAAAACTTGGTCATCAAGTGTGATGGATGTCAGAAGTTTGGGCGACGTGCTCATGTTCCGGCTCAAGAATTGCGGATGATACCAATTACCTGGCCGTTTGCAGTTTGGGGGCTTGATATGGTCGGGCCCTTCAAGAGATCTAAAGACAAGAAGACCCACCTTTTGGTGGCGGTGGATAAGTTTACTAAGTGGGTTGAGGCTGAGCCGGTCGGCAAGTGTGACGCGGCTACGGCAGTTCAATTTGTCAAAAAATTGATCTACCGTTTTGGTTACCCTCACAGTATCATCACGGACAATGGCACAAACCTATCCAAGGGGGCTATGCAGGCGTTCTGTGAAAGCGAGCACATCCGGCTTGACGTCTCTGCTGTTGCTCATCCACAATCCAATGGTCAGGCGGAGCGTGCTAACCAGGAGATCTTGAGAGGCATCAAGCCCCGGCTTATGGTTCCTCTACAGCGAACGCCGGGTTGTTGGGTAGAAGAGTTACCATCAGTTGTATGGAGCATCAGAACTACTCCCAACAGGTCAACAGGCTATACGCCTTTCTTCATGGTTTATGGTGCAGAAGCCGTGTTACCAAGTGATATACGTCATGACTCGCCGAGGGTGGCAGCTTACGTTGAGGCAGATAATGAGACAGCGCGTCAGGACGCATTAGATGCTTTGGATGAAGAGCGTGATCTGGCGGCGGCTCGATCGGCGATTTATCAGCAAGACCTGCGTCGTTATCATAGCCGCAGAGTTAAGACCCGGACGTTTCAGGAAGGCGACTTGGTGTTGCGTCTGATTCAAGATCAGACGGATCCGCAAAAGCTATCTCCCCCATGGGAAGGACCCTTTGTGATCAGCAGAAATCTCAACAATGGGTCATACTATCTCATTGACGTACGAGACGAGTCACGCACTTCTGGGCAGGAGACCCACCGGCCGTGGAATATTGCTCATCTGCGGCCTTACTATACTTGAGTCATCGACTCCCACCATTGTACATCATCATTGTATATATCACTTATACATATATATAATAAAGTTGGCATCCTTGCAAGCCGGGGCCTCTGCCGTTTTCTATATCTCAGATTGAGCAAAAGTGGATACAACCATAAGGTCACTTGGGGGCTTCTAACCCGCCGGGTTCAGCTTACACACCCTCTTGATCGGCTCTTCAGCCACCGTAAGGCCGGGTTATATACCCAAAAAGTTGACTCCGTCAACAAGGTCATTTGGGGGCTTCTAACCCGTCGGGTTTAGCTTACACACCCTCTTGATCGGCTCTTCAGCCACCGCAAGTTTGAGTTAAACCTGCCTGTATGCTGCTGCTGCTCCGCTAGGTGACCCGCCGAACTCTTACCAGTCACTCTCGCTAGAGACCCTGTACTGGTCGAGGTTAAACCGGCGGCTCTTGTCACGTGAGGGCCGGCTTACGGAAAGCGAGGATAAACTCACCCATCTGCTGCCGACTCTCCCCTATGTGGCCCGTTCGTACTCTTAAACAGTTACTCTTTTAAAAGACCCTGCACTGTTTAAGGTTCAAACGACGGATTTATGTCACGTGAGAGGTAGCTTATGGGCCCTGGGGGTACTCATGCCCTACTGCGTCTCTCTCTGGTTCGTTACGCTCTTATCAGTTAATCTCGCCTAGAGACCCTGAGCCGCTCAAAGCAATTGACGGTCACTCTCACTAGAGACCATGTACTGTTGAGAGTTCAAGTAGCGAATCCACCCAGAAGAACCGGCAGATGAGTTTTCACAAAAAGAAAGCAAGATTATATGAGATTTAACATCTCCGGGTTGTGCTTTTTCAAGCCGCCCTTACAGCAATACAGAGCATATTCTGTCTTGTTTCTTTTGCAGGGTTTATCTCTTAAGATGAGCCGCCGTGCAATCTGACATGAGCAGAACACAAGACAGATAAGCATGCATCAAGTTGTGCAAAGATTCATACGTGCGTGATGGCATGGCTCAGGCAAACAAGTTTTTTCTATGCCTATTACAAATTCCATAGGGAGCCCAAAATACCACGGACTTAAAGTTTTTGTACACTGCTAGCCTTGGCGGGTCAAGAAGCCGGGTTATCAATTTTAGAAGCAAGATTTCAGCTTGATGGCGGGTCATCCTGCGCCGGGTCTTCGACCTCTTCGATCTGAAGATTGTCCACATCCCAGTTGCAGTTTGTTAAAGCTTTAAACTGAGCCTCGTCAAAGAGGGGGGATGGGTCAATTTCAGGAGCAAAGAGTTGCTTACGGCATGCAGGTGTCAAGTCCCTGGCTTCGAAGGTTGGGCAGCGCACTCGTTTGCTGTCCACACCGTTAGCCGCATGGTATGTAGTCAGATCAACTTCGTCCGCCAGTGTTGATGCGAGTACTCTGGAGGCCTTCATACAGTTGGCATAGTCAGCTTCTGTGAAATCTGAGCCGTCGTCTTTCTTGGACGGAAAGCCATCCATCATCTCTTCTGCAGTCAGTTCAGGGGCAAAGGCCAAAGACCGGCTTAGCGCGGCCATTGCTCCCTTCCTGGCGGCTGATCGTTTGAGCTCTTCGATTTGCTTAGGTAGAGTTGATAAGAGTTCTATCACTCCCTTAATGAATTTGGGGATGCTTTCTTCGTTTAGCATTGCGTTGATGGTACAAAGGGTCCCACAGTATAGTTGTTCTGCCAAGGAATATACTGCTTTTAACTTCACCAAGCTGTCTGAAGATAGTTGGCGGCTTCTTTGACCTGCAAGGAAAGATTTTGGTGTTATAAGCCGCCCGCACAAGTTTTTAAACAAGGCAAGGAAATTTGGTACGTATTCAGTGCTTACCAAAGATAGCAGACGTCATCCTAGAGATATGGCGCTTGAGGGTTTGCAGCTCATCTGACACACGCTTGAGTTGCTGGTCAGCATCGTCTGCGCGCTTGGTCAGGGCGGCTTGGGTAGACTCAGCACTCTTTTTGAAAGCCGCAAAATCAGCTTGTACCTTCTCAAGCTTCTTAACGGCAACCCACCATTTTTCTTCCGCCTCAGACCGGGCGGTTTGTTGCGAAACAAGGTTTTCCTTTAAGCCGGTCAGATCAGACTCGGCTGCCTCCAAGGCTTCCTGTATTGCACAAAAAACAAAACAGTTCAGGAGGTTTTAAGTTGCCAGGATAAGATATTCATAGATGATTGATGAAGCTGGTATGCTACAAGTCTCAAGCAGATTGCAAGCAATATACTTGACACTTGGGGGCTAATGTCTGTGTTTTCTCTCCAAGTCTACAATGAAGTTCCGGCTCATCTTCGTAAAGTTAAGCCGGCACTTGGGGGCTACACATGGCGCTTTCCAAGTTTACAGGGAAGTTCCGGCTCATCATTTTTATACTGACCCGGACTTGGGGGCTACCCTTGATCTACTCTTCAACTAAGTACCGGCATAATATATATATTTACCCGATACTTGGGGGCTACAAGCTAGGCAATTTGAGTTATGACAAGGATTGGAAGATCCGGTCTACTATTTGCAATATTAAACCAGTTCTTGGGGGCTACATAAGGGTACAAAGAAAAAGCAAAAGCAGGAGGAGTACCTCATATTTTTTCATCATCAGACCAACAAGTTTGAGCTCCATGTTCCGGCTTGTGGAGAGGCGGTTCAGATAACCCGCATGTAACTCATCTGCAGTTAGCTTCTCCAACACGGGGAATTCAAAATCAAGCTTCTCAGGCGAGGAAGCTTCAGCCTTGCTGGTGTGTTTTGTCAGTACATGAGGCTCGGGAGATTGATAACCCGTCCCAGTGATGATAACTTCTGGAAGAACTGTGTCTTCGATGGCTGTTGAAGGACTGGGCGGCTTAGGATCGGCCCTTGGAGGACTTTCAGTTGCCATGTCATGATCAGCCGGCTTAGATGGCTGATGTGTATCTTCAGGCGCATCTTTCATAACGTCAGTGGGCTCAGCATGAGTTGAAGGGGAGTCCGGCTTAGCAATCTCCGGCTCTTGGGTAGTAGGAGCAGTGGTAGACCCACCGGTCTTCCTTCGTTTTGCTTGAGCCCTGAAAAGAGTGTCACATAGAGGACAAGGATGGTAAAAAGGTATGGTGCAAATACAAAGGTACGCACTCTAGGTTGATCTTCAGAGGAGGCAGCTTGGTTGCAGTAGAGTCGCCAGATGAAGGAGGCGTCTCCTAAAAGAAGGTTAAGACGATGAAAGCTGAGTAAGGATATAATGAACGAACTAAGAAACTTGACTTAGTTAAAAGAGTACCTCAGCCGGCCGTTTCCGCGGAGCCGGAGAATTTGATAAGCCGGCCAAAAGCTCTTCAGAGCCGGCGCTCCGGGTCTGATGTCGGGAGTTGTGCTATTGCTTTTTCAAAAGAAAATTGGGGTCTAAATAAGCAAGAGGATGAGAAAATGGGACTTTTCGGATGACCCGCCGTATTTTCTCTGGTGGAAAGTTTTCCGAGTCATAGGAAATGTAGGTTACCTCAGGGGCGTCTGCATGGCTTGTTTCCGTTTCTTCCTGTGAATAATTGTTGTCAATAAGTTGCATAAAGAGACGGCCAAGGGAGTCAAGTTTTACCTCTGAGTCGTCAAGCTCAGGCGGTTCCTGAGCGGCAGTTTTCTTCTTCTGGACGCGGGTTTTACCCACCTTAGGTTTCCTCACAGGAGGGTTATACTTCTTCTTCCAGAAAGAAGAGCCAGCCTGTGCATAAGCCGCCGAAAAGGTTAAAGGGAGCAAGGTAAAAGGTTAAGACAATAATGGCCAATTTTGCGGAAAAAGATTTCTTACAGCTGGAGCTGGGTTCTTGACTTAGAAAGGTTTCAGCCCAACCTTGTTGCAAACTGCTTGCTTTTCGCCAAGAAGTGTTTTGACGGAGGACTTGATGTCTTGTTCTGTCAGAGGGGTGGTATTGAAGCAGAGAGTATCATTGGGCTCACCCGTGAATTGGTGCATGAGTCGGTCACGCCGGCTCAGTGGCAAGATCTTCCAGCTAACCCAGCAGCGGGTTAAGTCGACGCCAGTTAAGCCGTTGGCCATTAATGCCCTGATCTTCGCGAAAGCTGGAGCATATTTCGCTCGCTCTGCGGCGGACATCCGGTCTGGGAGATCTCCAGTGTTGCAAAGCCGGGTAGGACGATAACCCGGCAGTGAATTTTCTTCTTTGGGAGAAGTGTCCTTGCAGTAAAACCAAGTCTTGTTCCAATCCTTGGGGTGACTTGGCAAGATAGCTGCTGGGTAAGGCAAATATCTCCGTCTCTGGATAGAGACGCCGCCAAGCTCCAAACTTGGTACAGCTGCCACTTCAGTTTGGCGGTTGACGTAGTAATAATCACGGAAGAGGTCAACAGACGGCTCTTCTTGCAGGTAAACTTCACATAAGACTTGAAACTGACACATATTGGTGACAGAGTTTGGGCCTATGTCTTGAGGGTGAAGTTTGAAAAAGTGAAGAATGTCCCGGAAGAATTTTGACCCGGGCGGGCTAAACCCACGAAGGAGGTGATCAGTGAATATGACAACTTCTCCTTCCTTGGGAGTAGGTCTTATCTCTGGCCCGGGAACCCGCCAATGTATAACTTCCTGAGCCGGCAGGATACCCGATTCTACAAAGTCGAGTAGAAGTTGCTCGGTGACTCCTAAGCCGACCCAATCGCAGGATGAGGGAGCTCTCGACATAATGGCGGATCAAACTGCGAGAAGGCGCAGAATATGGCGGGTTAGAAAAATATTAACTAATCAGGGCAGCTGTGGTCAACATAGTGGTGAGGTGTTAAGCTGCCAAAGTGTTTTTATCAGAGAGCCGCCAATGCAATGGCGGGTTAGATGGACAAGGCGATGTTGGAAAATACAGTTAAGTGCAGATAAACAGGTTTCTCATATTGCTTCTATAGCTGCAAGATCTACGGGCGAAGGTAAAATGAAATATATTCAAAAACCTAAAAAGACAGAGGAAGAACAGGCGGACAGTGCGCAGTGGAGATTGGTATGTAGATCTAAAGTAAGTGGGCATTGACAATAAAAGGATGGCCGCGATGGATAAGGAGCAGTACAAGATTCAAGCAGATGCTTGGGGGCTTTGCACTACGAAGAACACCTTGATGAACAGCAGGGAAAAACGATGAGCTCGGGGGACCCTAATGGAGATGACTCCAGATTTAATGAGAGCTGAGAAGGGTACCTCGTGGATGCGGGCGGGCTAGCGGAGTTCTGGTCCGAATCAGGTCGATGCAGCGGCCGGTGTTGGGGACGACGGTGAAGTCCGGTTAGGTGCGGCGGAGCTCCGGAGGTGCGGCTGTTGGAAGGAGGAAGAAGAAGAAGACGTGGCGGCGGAGAAGGAAAAAGGGGGCCCCTTCATATCCCTATTTAAGAGGTGGGATGGCAAATAGTGCGCGCGAAAATTGAGGAAGCATAGTGATGATTGACCGAAGAGGGCGCCTCGATTTTCGGGCTGACCCTTCAATGAGAGGATCCATTGCAGACGTCACAGAATCTTTTTAGCATATTCGACGTGACGTCACGACGGGTTATGAGTTTTCTTTTTCAGGTGATAAAATGTAAGACGCGCAGCCGAATAAGTTTGAAGATTGACATGAGCAGGCTCAAATCAACCTGGGGCCTAATGTTGGGGATATAACCCTGTGATGAGACCCGCCCAGGAGGGGCCGGGTCATACCTGACAGCTCGTAGCCAAGACCTATAAGGTGAGCCGGAAGATGAAGGCCAGGCCGCATGGCGGCTTACCTGACGGGCCAAGACGAAGGCCCAGAGACAGAAGATGGTGTGAAGACCCGGGCGGTTAAGCCGCCCGGAGACGGCTTGCCCAAGACGGCAAGGCGGCTTAGAGACAGGATCAACTACGATGTATGAGTCGGTTTAGGACTCATGTAACCCAGAGCATCGACCTCCTATATAAAGGTGAGACTCTGGGGCGGTTTAGACAAGAAACCAATCAATCGAGAACTAGGTCAAGCGAATCCGCTCCCTTGTAATCGATACTCCAATCAATACAGCACAAGAAGGACGTAGGCTTTTACCTCTTCTCAAGGGGCCGAACCTGGGTAAACTCGTCTCTCTCGTCTCGACCAACCCCTTTGAGTCCACCGTCTTAGCGATGGCCTCAAACCTAAGTCTTCGGACATCTGCCGTGACAAAACCACGACAGGTACCGAGACGTAGGCTAAGGGTCTGAGCTACTTCAAGGAACACCCTCTGTATATTCTACATTGGGGTAGAAGCCGACGACTGGCCACTTTCAGTTCAACACGGTCGCACAGGAGGAAAATCAATTATAATAACACATGTACGAGGAAATATGATAACATGCTCATTAAAACAAAAGATGATTTTTTACATCCCATGTACTTCGTCACTCCGAAGTACTACAACGGATACAAAGTGTCTTTTGGACACATGGCCTCGGTAGTCCGGGCACCCTCTTCCACCTCGGCGAAGAATTAATCTGCAGTGCGCTGCCTCCCTACAGGGGGACCCGAAGCACAAGTCGTGGCTCCCACCTTCCGGAAGTGCGTGTTCACGCAGGCGTACGCCCGCCGTGCTCCCTCGAAGCACGTGGATCACTTCCAGCAACACACCTACGGGCCAACAACCTGTAACTGGGCCAGGAGACCGAAGAGGCTGGACGACAGATCTTCGGCGGGACACAGCTTGATGCAGAGATCCTAGAGCGCTGGCCTTGCCATGCGGATTAGCTCTGCTAGGTGCGTCATTCGATTGTTCGGCAATTGTGGCGACGAAGAGTCTGGGAACTGCCGCCAGAATGCCTTCTCCTCCTCATGGCCCTCCAGTTGTTCGAAGTGTTGGACGGTGTCTGATACACTCTTTGGAAGATTCGCGAAGACCTTTGCGGAATGCCACAACTAGGTGAACTCAACACACCCTTCGCTGCCAAAGACACACTGCAATAAGTACAACTTACCTGCGGCTATCTGCTCCACTTGCTGGAGCACCCCGCTTTTGGTCCGGGCCGCGATCTGGAGCTCAGAGTGCGAAAGATGGAGCTTCTGGAGCTCTTCTTTTGCCTGCTTCTCCTCGGCCTGAAGTTTATCATGTGGTTTGAACACGCCCTTCAGAGTCTCCTTGACCTCCATGACTCGCGCCTGGTCCTTCTCCCTAGCCACCTTCTCGGCAGCTCGGGCCTTCTCCGCTTCCGCGGCCGCAGCCTTCTGCTGCTCCGCCACCTGCCGAGCCTTCTTGAGCTGGGTCTTGAGCCCCTCAAGCTCGGCCAAAGCCGCTGTCATTCAAACAGTTTGGCGTCAACTCCTAACTCAATGACAAACACAGTACGCTTCTAGCATTCGAAGAACAAGAAGTACTAAATGTTTCACTTGAGACTGCTTGAACCGTTGGTTCATCAGGTCAAGGTCCTTCTCAGACCACTCGAGCTTCCGGTTTACCTGCGCTATCTCCTCGGAGACGAAGCTCAGAGCCAAGGTAGAAACCTGCAAACACATATTTCTTTCACATAAAGCCCCACGACCAATTTATTAACCTCGGACATGTGCATTGCGTCCTGGGGGATACGCATCAAGCTCCTACTTCTATTTGATCCCAACACCGGTTCCTCGAAACCGGCCTTGGGCTCGGGGGCTACTCACTTACTATGACGTTTAGAAAGCCATCAGAACATGTCCTTGGATAGATACATAGACTTGCGAATTAAACGCAAAGCAAAAATTATTGCACAAGGGTAAAAGCATACCTCGAAGCTCATAACGAGGCCCTTAAAAACCTCATGCAATCTGGCCTTCGTGGACCGGAAGCCTCACAATGCTGTGCCTATCTGGACACGGTGCTCTTCATTGAGGGAGGATCCCTCAAGGTCTCCTCTATCTCCTCGGTCCACCCCACGCTAGCCCGCCCTTGGGCAGGAGGTGGAGGCGGCACAACCTCGGACCCAAGCACCTAGGTGTTGGGCAGAGTGATCTCTGGCCTCGGCACTGGAGCCGGGGCAGACTGCGGCTGGGCCAACATGTGGCCCACCGTCTCCTTGGTGACCTCGGGGACCTTATCCCCTTGGCCCTACAGGACCGAGGCGTCAACCTCGGTCATGTCGATCGACCCTTCGTACCCCGTTGTGTCAACCTGGAGAGCAAGAGCAGAAGTCGCCTCCCACAACCCATCATGAGCTGGCGGAGGACTGAAGGGTTCTAGGGTCCCGCTGATGGAGGGCAGCCTACTAGCTTGGGCGAACCTTCGGCCAACTGCGGAAAGACGCACGTATGAGCTCACTACTACTAACACATAGAGCTGATGAAATACATGAACAGTAACGTACCCTCGGGTCATCGTTTTTTCTTTCCCAGAACAAGGGGATTGTCTTCGGAATCATCAGAGAGCACGATCTTCCCCGACGGCTTGCTGGCGGCCCAGGCCGAGGTTCTTTTCAACCTCTTTTGGCCCTTGGGACACACTGCAGCTTCGGCGTCCACTGACGCTGCCCTCTTATCTTTAAGGGAAGGGCCTTCTGATACGTCTCCAACGTATCGATAATTTATAAAATATTCATGTCAAATTTGCCTATGTTTTTACTATGGTTTTATGATTTATTGGGAGTAATCTATTAATGGTTGCAAAAGTTCACAAGTTCTTGTTTCACACTTTGATGTCCAGGAATTAATTGGAAATTGTCAGAAAAACGCAAAAGGAGTCTTGTTGGAGGAGGACTCTGACTTTCCTGAAATCTGTACACGAATAGTTTTTAGAGATCGTCAGTTTGACTCAACAAGACGGCGTCAAATGGAAAAAGCTAAAACTAGGAAAGTGTGGGGATTTTATGGCATTGATTCTGGACTTCAAATTCGTCCAAAACGGAGTTCGGATGCGATCTGTAGACCCGTTTTACTGGAGGAAAATATCTGATTACAGGATTACGAAAATTGATGACGTGATTGAGTCCAACTCTTACCTTATCTGATGTATTCGGCCAAGCCACGACTTTGAGGACTCATGAGGGCGGTGAGGAGTCCCTAGGAAGGTTCTAGAGGTGCCCAAGAGCCATTGGATCAAGGGTCCATCCATCGGAGGGCCATAGAGCACCACAGAGGCACATATAAGGAGAGAAAAACCCTAATTTCGGGAGAGCCACCAAGAGCCACGAATTTGCCTCTCCCTTGGCAGCTGCCAAGAAGGGGAGAGGCTCCTCCATTGCAGCACCAAGACCAAGGAAGAAGGGGGGCAAGGGGCTGCCGCCCGTCGCCAGCGCCGTGGCCGCCATCGCCTCCATCTCTTTGGGGCTGCACCTCTCCATCAACCACTCTCTCTTTCTCACCATGATAATGTTTGAGTAATCCACCTTGGGGCTGAGGGTTTGTACCGGTAGCTATGTGTTTAATCTCTCTTTCTTGTGTTCTTGAGATGGCACGATCTTGATGTATCATGGGCTTTGTTAATATAGTTGGATCATATGGTGTTTTCCCCTCTCTATCTAGTTGTGATGAATTGAGTTTTCCCTTTGAGATTTTGTTATTATCGGATTGAATACTTTTATGGATTTGGGAGCACTTGATGTATGTCCTGCATGCGGATACCCTTAGTGACATTGGGGTATTCAAGTTCACTTGATATATGTTATGGCGTCAACTTGCGGATTCCGATGACCTTGGGGATCTACGCATAGGGGTTGATTGCACGTTTTCATGCCTTGTTCTCCGATAGAAATTTTGGGACACTCTTTGAGGTTCTTTGTGTTGGATTGAGTATTATGAATCTGAAATTATTTGATGCGCATCGTATAATTAACTCATGGATACTTGTTGTGACATTGGAGTATCTAGGTGACACTAGAGTTGGTTGATGTGTGTCATATGGTGTTATTCTAGTACGAACTCTTAGATAGATCGATCGAAAGGGATAACTTGGTGTTATTTTAGTACGAACTCTTGGATAGATCGATCGGAAAGGATAACTTTAAGGTGGTTTCGTACCCTACAAACAATTTCATCTTATGTTCTCCGCTAGATAAGAACTTTGGAGTGATTCTTCGTTGCACATTGAGGGATGGTTATATGATCCAATTATATTAGCATTGTTGAGAGATTGCACTAGCGAAAGTACGGACCCTAGGCCCTATTACCAAGCATTAATATACCGTTTTGCTCGCTCTTTACTATTTGTTACCCTTCTGTTTTTATATTTTCAGATTAAAAAAACCTATATCTACCATCCATATTGCACTTGTATCACCATCTCTTTGCCAAACTAGTGCACCTATACAATTTGCCATTGTATTGGGTGTGTTGGGGACAGAAGAGATTTCTTGTATTTGATTGCATGGTTGCTTGAGAGAGACCATCTTCATCCTACACCTCCAACGGATTGATAAACCTTAGGTCATTCACTTGAGGGAAAATTGCTACTGTCCTACAAAACTCTGCGCTTGGAGGCCCAACATAGTCTACAAGAATAAAGTTGCGTAGTAGACATCAAGCTTTTTTCTGGCGCCGTTGTTGGGGAGGTGAGTGCTTGAAGGTATATCTTTAGATCTTGCAATTAAATCTTTTAGTTTCTTGTTTTTCACTAGTTTGGTTTTATAAAATAAAAGTACGAAAAAATGGAGTTTAGGTTGCATCATTTGTCTCGTCTTTATAAAGTCTTTCGTGAAAATGATGGTTCGGAAAATTGTGCTCAATTCATAGAGGAAGAATTTATGAAAATAATTAATGAGAATTCCTTCAATGATGAGCATGATAGAAATATTGCTAGTATGAATTCTCTGAATATCCATGATGCTAATGATATGCAAAGCCACAAGCTTGGGGATGCTATGTTTGATGGAGATGATATTTTTAGTCCCCCAAGTTTTGATGAGCAAATTTATTATGATGATCGCATGCCTCCTATCTATGATGATTACGATGATGACATGTAATCTATAAAGAGTGATAGTAACCATGAAACTTGTCATCATGATTTTAATATTGAATGTGGTTATGTCAATCAAGTGTCTCATGATAGTTATTTTGTTGAGTTTGCTCCCACTACCATGGATGAAAAGGAATTTGCTTATGTGGAGAGTAATAAAAATTATATGCTTGTGCATCATGAAAAGAATGATTTATGTGATAGTTATATTGTGAAATTCCTTCTTGATGCTACTGAAAATTATTATGAGGGAGGAACATATGCTTGTAGGAATTGCAATAATATCAAGTTTCCTCTCTATGTGTTCAAAGTTTTGAAGTTATACTTGTTTTGCCTTCCTATGCTAGTTAATTCTTGCTCCCATAAATTATTTTCTCACAAAATCCCTATGCATAGGAAGTGGGTTAGACTTAAATGTTCTTGTCATGTGATTCATGATGCTCTCTTGCATGTTCCAATTACTACTTTTTACGTGAGCATCATTGAAATCATCATGCCTAGCTAAAAAGGCATTAAGGAAAAGCGCTTGTTGGGAGACAACCCAACAATTTTACTTTCTGTTTTTGTGTGTTCACATGATTAAGCTACTGTACTAATTATGTTTTGTGTCTTTTATTTCAATAAAGTGCCAAGTAAAGCCTTTGGGATGACTCACAAGATGAGTAGAATTGATGTTGAACCAAAACAGAAACTTTTGATTCCAGTACAGGAATTTTCATTTTTTTACTGGAGCATGATAATGATCTGAAATCTTTACACAGTATTGATATACAAATTCTTAAGGTTTTACTTATTTTTCAGAATTTTTAGAGACAGGGAAGTATGGCTATACTACAGATCTTCACAGACTTTTCTGTTTTTGACAGATTCTGTTTTGCATGCATAGTTTGCTTGTTTTAGAGTTTCCATAGCTTATATTTAGTGGTATAAATTATGGGAATGATAGAATACAGTATGTATCATGTGGGAACAATTATGAATCTTGTCTTGACAGTACCAAAGTGAATGATTTATCTTTATGACACTAACCCTTCTCACGAAGTTCCGTTAAGTTTTGTGTGATTGAAGTTTTCAAGTTTTGGGTGAGACACCGATATGAGGAGAATAAGGAGTTACAAGAACCTAAGCTTGGGGATGCCCAAGGCGCCCCCAAGGTAATATACAAGGAAGACACAAGCGTCTAAGCTTGGGGATGCCCCGAAAGGCATCCCCTCTTTCGTCTTTAACACTATCGGTATATCTTACTTGGAGCTATATTTTTATTCGTTAGATAATATGTGCTTTGTTTGGATCGTCATTATATTTTATTATTTTATGTTAGGTATTATTTATAATCTTTTTTTTCAATAAAAAGTTTCAAGAATTGCTTTTAGGATGCTTGAATTGCATGTTTGATGTGTGCTGTGTAAAAATAGAAACTTTTTTGTAGTGTTTGAATTTTCATATTTTACTAGAACATGGAAAGTTTCTGGAATTTTTACACAGTGTTGTCATATAAATTCTTTATCATGTCCTAAATTTTCATAATTGTTTGAGTTACAGAAGTACACTAGTTTAATAGATTGCTACAGACTGTTCTGTTTTGACAGCTTGTTTTCATAGTTTTGTTATCTACTTATCCTATAGTTTCCATAGCCTATATTGGTAGATATAAATTGTGGAAACAATGGTAAACATTAGATGATGTTTGAAAATTATTGTACAACTTGTCTTGGCAGTACCTGAAGTGTTGATTTGTTCTTATGTGTACTAACCTATCTCACGAGTTCTTTTCAAGTTTTGTGTGGATGAAGTTTTTGAGAATAGGTGAACCCATGATGTGAGAGGATTGAACGAGATACAAAAGCTCAAGCTTGGGGATGCCCAAGACACCCCAAGTAAATATTTCAAGATGTCTCAAGCATCTAAGCTTGGGGATGCTACGCATCCCACCTCTCTTCGTCAACTATCGGTTAGCCTATGTTGAGCCTAAATTTTTATTCGTTCACATGATGCGTGCTATTCTTGGAGTTCTATTTTTGTTTAGTTTGTTGTTTGAATAAAATACTCAGATATGAAAATCTTTATTGAAAGAGAGAGAGAGAGTCCTCACATAGCTACTTAATTGTTTGACTACTCATTGATCTTCACTTATATCTTTTGAGAGTGGCTTGTCATTTACTCTTGTGCTTCACTTATATCCTATGAGTAAATTGTTGAATGAATTGAATACCATGAAGTTGAAATTATATGTTCATATCATGCCTAGTAGTAGCTTCACATTGGGTTTAGAAAGTGAAATCTTTTGAAGCTTGACAATCACAATATTGGTCATACAAGCAATTCGTGAATGATTAGTATAAGAAAGAGAACTTTCACATACAAATATATTATCTTGGACATCTTCTATGATTGTGAATACCCATTAAATATTTTTAAACTTGAGCAAATTAGTTGAAGTTGGACAAGGAAGACAGCGTAATGAGTTATGGTTGTGTATATTTGCATAGAAGTTATATTGTTATGGATCCTCCAACATGTGGTGTTTGCTTAGGATCTTTTGCTAGCCAAAAATCTGTACTAAGTAGAGATACTACTTGTGCATCCAAAAAACCTTAAACCCAGTTTCTTGCCATGAGAGTCCACTATATCTACCTATATGCGGTATTACCATGCCGTTCCAAGTAAATTTGCATGTGCCACCTCTAAAATTTGAAATGAGCATCTGTTTTGTGTGCCTGGACCACTGATGGACCGATAGGGGGCGGTCAGTATCTTCCATGTTAAGCGGGTTATTCTCATGATGAGTGTTTATTCACTCGTCCTTGCACGAGAGGGGCGGTAATAGGGATTCTCAGTCCCGAAATCAAAAAAATGCAAATAATTAAATAAAACTCCCCTAGGAATGTTGTTGGTATGGACAGTACCTGTGGATTTGGCTAGCCGTGCAGTGTGTTTGTTGGTGGAGGGGGGGTAAACCTTTACTTTTACCGCTTGGGAACCGCCGCTAATGTGTTTAACATGGAAGATATTGATAACTCTTGGTAGTAACGTTGACAGGAAGGGTGCACCTCCCAAAATTATATTTATCTCTGATTTAAGCTTTGAGCTCTGGCACCTTTGCAAATCCCTGCTTCCCTCTGCGAAGGGACAATCTATTTACTTTCATGTTATTTACTATTCATGTTGAGTCAACTTCTTATTCCAACCTCAGTCTATTAGTTGGCAAGCATCATGTGGTGGGGAAAGATCCAAACATATATATCCAGATAAATATATTTGATCATTACTTATTATTGTTGACAATTATCTCTATGATAAATGAGTTGGGAGGCGAAACATTAAGCCCCTATCTTTCTGTGTGTTCGATGGATGCCATTTGTTCTAAAAATATGCTTTGAGTACTAGCAATCATAGAAGACTATATGATGATTGAGTATGTGGGGCTCTTACTTAGACTTTGTTGAGAATAAGTTGAATTGCAATTGTTTGGTGACTAAGAACATAGGTTGTTAAGTTTTAAGAGAATTCATTGTTTGAACCATAACATGTGAACTGGTTGCTACTTTATCATGATGATTTTTTTGAGAAAAAGTTGATGTTATGATGCTAGGAAAAGTGGTTGAAATTATCATTGATCAAACTTGTGCACTATGCTAGCATTCACACTTTATAAATTATTTCTTTCATCATTTACCTACTCGAGGACGAGTAGGAATTAAGCTTGGGGTTGTTGATACGTCTCCAACGTATCGATAATTTATGAAGTATTCATGTCATATTTGCCTATGTTTTTACTATGGTTTTATGATTTATTGGGACTAACCAATTAATGGTTGAAAAAGTGCACAAGTTCTTGTTTCACACTTTGATGTGTAGGAGTTAATTGGAAATTGTCGAAAAAACGCAAAAGGAGTCTTGTTGGAGGAGGACTCTGACTTTCCTGAAATCTGTCCACGAACAGTTTTTAGAGATCGTTAGTTTGACCCTGAAGAGGGCGTCAAATGAAAAAAAGCTAAAACTAGGAAAGTGTGGGGAATTTTATGGCATTGATTCTGGACTCCAAATTCTTCCAAAACGGAGTTCGGATGCGATCTGTAGACCCGTTTTACTGGAGGAAAATATATGATTACGGGATTACAAAAATTGATGACGTGATTGAGTCCAACTCTTACCATATCTGATGTATTCGGCCAAGCCACGACTTTTAGGACTCATGAGGGCTGTGAGGAGTCCCTAGGAAGGTTCTATAGGTGCCCAAGAGCCATTGGATCAAGGGTCCATCCATCGGAGGGCCATAGAGCACCACAGAGGCACATATAAGGAGAGAAAAACCCTAATTTCGGGAGAGCCACCAAGAGCCACGAATTTGCCTCTCCCTTGGCAGCCGCCAAGAAGGGGAGATGATCCTTCATTGCAGCACCAAGACCAAGGAAGAAGGGGGGCAAGGGGCCGTCGCCCGTCGCCGGCGCCGTGGCCGCCATCGCCTCCATCTCTTTGGGGCTGCACCTCTCCATCAACAACTCTCTCTTTCTCATCATGATAATGTGTGAGTAATCCACCTTGGGGCTGAGGGTTTGTACCGATACCTATGTGTTTAATCTCTCTTTCTCGTGTTCTTGAGATGGCACGATCTTGATATATCACGGGCTTTGTTAATATAGTTGGATCATATGGTGTTTTCCCCTCTCTATCTTGTTGTGATGAATTGAGTTTTCCCTTTGAGATTTTGTTATTATCGGATTGAATACTTTTATGGATTTGGGAGCACTTGATGTATGTCCTGCATGCGGATACCCGTAGTGACATTGGGGTATTCAAGTGATTCACTTGATATATGTTATGGCGTCAACTTGCGGATTCCGGTGACCTTGGGGATCTACGCATAGGGGTTGATTGCACGTTTTCATGCCTTGTTCTCCAATAGAAATCTTGGGACACTCTTTGAGGTTCTTTGTGTTGGATTGAGTATTATGAATCTGAAATTGTTTGATGTGTATCGTATAATTAACTCATGGATACTTGTGGTGACATTGGACTATCTAGGTGACATTAGAGTTGGTTGATGCGTATCATATGGTGTTATTCTAGTACGAACTCTTAGATAGATCAATCGGAAGGGATAACTTGGTGTTATTTTAGTACGAACTCTTGGATAGATCGATCGAAAAGGATAAATTTAAGGTGGTTTCGTACCCTATAAACAATTTCTTCTTATGTTCTCCGCTAGATAAGAACTTTGGAGTGATTCTTCGTTGCACATTAAGGGATGGTTATGTGATCCAATTATATTAGCATTGTTGAGAGATTGCACTAGCGAATGTACGGACCCTAGGCCCTATTACCAAGCATTAATATACCGTTGTGCTCGCTGTTTACTATTTGTTACCTTGCTGTTTTTATATTTTCAGATTAAAAAAACCTATATCTATCATCCATATTGCACTTGTATCACCATCTCTTCACCAAACTAATGCACCTATACAATTTGCCATTGTATTTGGTGTGTTGGGGACACAATAGATTTCTTGTATTTGATTGCAGGGTTGTTTGAGAGAGACCATCTTCATCCTACACCTCCCACGGATTTATAAACCTTAAGTCATCCACTTGAGGGAAAATTGCTACTGTCCTACAAAACTCTGCGCTTGGAGGCCCAACATAGTCTACAAGAATAAAGTTGCATAGTAGACATCACCTTCCTCCTCATCCTCCTCCGCATCTTTGTTGATGGCGGAGGTGTGGGTCTCCTCGGACCAGGTAACCGAGGTCTCCCGCTTCCAAAGACCCGCCCTGCCCCTCTGAGACTTCGGCCCCTTTGGGGCCACCACGTGTAGCTCCTCGACTAGGAGCACCATGAGTAGAGGAGTTCTCGCCTCCTCTGGCAATGGGGCCGGGCAATGCATGGTCTGCATCTTGGCTAGCCATTTCCGTACATATCGAGCAAAATGATTTGTTAAAATCTGCCTTACTATGTGAAGAAAGAAGAGTATAAACGCGTGTGTTAGAGCACTTACTAAGGGGGCTCCATGGGCGGCCTCGAAACCGAGGTCTCACCCCTCCTTGTAGATCTTGTCCTTGGGCAGCTCGAGTAGCCGCGTCCGCATACCGTCTAGGTTGGTGTGGAAGAAGTAGAGGACGGGTTCCACCTCTTCGGGTTTATACTCCCACATTGGTTTGGCCTGAAGTTGGAGTGGGAGGACCCTGGCGGTTTAGCATGACGTTGATTACCTCGGGGAGTTGGAGGTCCTTCTCGATGGACCACCACTTGATCTTCTTGACCAACTCCCTCCACCTCGTTGGCGTCTGATACGTCTCCAACGTATCGATAATTTATGAAGTATTCATGCCATCTTCACCTATGTTTACAATACTTTTACATGGTTTTGATGCATTTTATATGATTTATTTAGAACTAACCACGGACTGACGCTGTTTTCAGCAGAATTACCGTGGTGTTGTTTTTATGCAGAAAATGAAAGTTCTCGGAATCGCCCGGAACTTTTTTGTGATTTTTTCTAGAGGAAATAAGTAACATTGGAGCGAAGAATCACCGGAGGGGGGGCACATGTGGGCCACAAGCCAACAGGGCGCTCCCCCTAGGGGCGCGCCCTGATGGCTTGTGGGGCCCACGTGGCTCCGTTTGGCGTGATTCCAACGATGAAAAATCCCATAAATACCAGAAACCCCAGAAATAAAGAGAGACTCCTCGTTCCGCCGCAACAACTCTCTATATCGACGAAAAACCAATCTAGAGGCGCTCCAGTACCCTGCGGGAGAGGGTAGATCATCTCCGGTGGCCATCTTCATCATCCCGGCGGAGGCCATGACGAGGAGGGAGTAGTCCACCCTCGGGGCTGACGGTTTGCACCAGTAGCTATGTGTTCAATCTCTCTCTCTCTCGTGTTCTTGAGATGGCACGATCTTGATATATCACGGTCTTTGTTAATATAGTCGGATCGTATGATGTTATACCCTTGCTACCTTGTTGTGATGAATTGAATATTTACCTTTGAGATATCGTTATGTTGGATTGAATATTATGGTTTGAGAACACTTGATGTACGTCTTCCGTGGGATACCCGTAGTGACATTGGGGTATTCTATTGATTCACTTGATATATGTTGAGGCATCAACTTGCGGATTCCGGTGACCTAGGGGATCTATGCATAGGGGTTGATTGCACGTTTTCATACCATGTTCTCCGATAGAAATCTTGGGGTTCTCCTTGAAGTTATTTGTGTTGGATTGAATATGATAGATCTTAAATTGTTTGATGCATGTCGCATAATTTACCCACGGATACTTGAGGTGACATTGGAGTATCTAGGTGACATTGGGGTTGATTGATATGTCTCATTGGTGTTATTCTAGTAGGAACTGTAGGGTTGTTTGTGACACTTATAGGAATAGCCCAATAGATTGATCAGAAAGAATAACTTTGAGGTGGTTCTACTACCTACACCAATTTCATCTTATTGTTCTTCGCTAGATAGGAACTTTGGAGTGATTCTTTGTTGCACATTGAGGGATGATCATATGATTCAACTATGTTAGCATTGTTGGGAGATTGCACTAGTGAAAGTATGAACCCTAGGCCTTGTTTCCAAGCATTAATATACCATTTTGCTCGCTGTTTTACACTTGTTACCTTGCTGTTTTTATATTTGCAGATTACAAAAACCTGTATCTAACTTCCATATTGCACTTGTATCACCATCTCTTCGCCGAACTAGTGCACCTATATAATTCGCCATTATATTGGGTGTGTTGGGGACACAAGAGATTTCTTGTATTTGATTGCAGGGTTGTTTGAGAGAGACCATCTTCATCCTACACCTCCCACGGATTGATAAACCTTAGGTCATCCACTTGAGGGAAAATTGCTACTGTCCTACAAAACTCTGTGTTTGGAGGCCCAACAGAGTCTACAAGAATAAAGTTGTGTAGTAGACATCAAGCTCTTTTCTGGCACCATTGCTGGGGAGGTGAGTGCTTGAAGGTATATCTTTAGATCTTGCAATTAAGTATTTTAGTTTCTTGTTTTTCACTAGTTTGGTTTTATAAAAGAAAACTACAAAAAAATGAATTTTAGATTGCCTCAATTGCTTCGTCTTTTTAATGTCTTTCGTGAAAATGATGGTTCGGAAAATTGTGCTCAATTGGTAGAGGAAGAATTTATGAAAATTCTTAATGAGAATTCCTTGAATGATGAGCATGATTGCAATGTTGCTAGCATGAATTCTCTGAATATCCATGATGCTAATGATATGCAAAGCCACAGTCTTGGGGATGCTATATTTGATGAAGATGATATTTTTTGTCCCCCAAGTTTTGATGAGCAAATTTATTATGATGATGGCATGCCTCCTATCTATGATGATGATATGTATGATACAAAGAGTGATAGTAACCATGAAACTTGTCATCATGATTGTAATATTTAATGTGGTTATGTCAATCAAGTGTCTCATGATAATTATTTTGTTCAGTTTGCTCCCACTACAATGAATGAGAAGAAAATTGCTTATGTTGAGAGTAATAAATTTTCTATGCTTGTAGATCATGAAAAGAATGCTTTATTTGCTAGTTATATTGTGAAATTCCTTCATGATGTTACTGAAAATTATTGTGAGGGAGGAACATATGCTTGTAGGAATTGCAATAATATCAAGTTTCCTCTCTATGTGTTGAAAATCTTGAAGATATGCTTGTTTTGCCTTCCTATGCTAGTTGATTATTGCTCCCATAAATTGTTTGCTCACAAAATCCCTATGCATAGGAAGTGGGTTAGACTTAAATGTGCTTGTCATGAGATTCATGATGCTCTCTTGCATGTTTCAAATATTATTCTTATGTGAGCATCATTGAAATCATCATGCCTAGCTAAAAGGCTTTAAAGAAAAGCGCTTGTTGGGAGACAACCCAACACTTTTCCATTATGTTTTTGTGTGTTCACATGATTAAGCTACTGTAGTAATCATATTTTGTGTCTTTTATTTCAATAATGTGCCAAGTAAAGCCTTTGGGATAGTATGGATACTTGTTGATTTGATTCTGTGCAAAAACAAAAACATTTTTCTCTAGTAAAGAATTTATCTGATTTTACTGGAGAGTCAAAAAATTTACAAACTATTTATATGCAAATTCTTTAAGTTTTCCTAATTTTTCAGAATTTTTAGTGACACGTAAGTATGGTTATACTATAGATCTTCACAGACTGTTCTGTTTTTGACAGATTCTGTTTTGCATGCATAGTTTGCTTGTTTTAGTGTTCCATAACTTATATTGAGTGATATAAATTATGGGAATGTTGTAATACAGTAGGTATTATGTGACAACAATTATTAATCTTGTGTTAACAGTGCCTAAGTGAATGATCTATATTTACTATACTAACCCATCTCACGAAGTTCCGTTAAGTTTTGTGTGATTGAAGTTTTCAAGTTTTGGGTGATACAGCAATAAAAGAAGAATAAGGAGTGTTAAGACCCTAATCTTGGGGATGCCCAAGGCACCCCCAAGGTAATATCCAAGGAAGACTCAAGTGCCTAAGCTTGGGGATGCCCCGGAAGGCATCCCATCTTTCGTCTTCAACATTATCGGTATATCTTACTTAGAGCTATATTTTATTCGTCACATAATATGTGCTCTGCTTGGATCATCATTATATTTTGTTATTTTATGTTAGGTGTTATTTGTAATCTTGTTTTTCAATAAAAATTTCCAACAATTGCCTCTTAGGATGCTTGAGTTACATGTTTGATATGTGCTGTGTAAAAAAAGAAACTTTTGCTGTAGTGATTGAATTTTCAGATTTTACTGGGACAAGGAAAGTTTCTGAAATTTTTACACAGTGTTGTCGTATAAATTTTTTATCACGTCCTAAATTTTTACAATTTTATGAGTTACAGAAGTACACTGTTTTCATAAATTGCTACAGACTATTCTGTTTGGACAGATTGCTGTCATAGTTTTGTTATCTACTTATCCTATAGTTTCCATAGCCTATATTGGTAGATATAAATTGTGAAAATGATAGTATACAGTAACTAATGTTTAAAAATTATTGTGCAACTTGTCTTGGCAGTACATGAAGGGTTGATTTACTATTATCTCACGAGTTCTTTTCGAGTTTTGTGTGGATGAAGTTTTTGAGAATAGGTGAAACCATGATATGAGAGGATTGAAAGAGATACAAAAGCTCAAGCTTGGGGATGCCCAAGGCACCCCAAGTAAATATTTCAAGAAGTCTCAAGCATGTAAGCTTGGGGATGCTACGCATCCCACCTCTCTTCATCAACAATTATCGGTTAGCCTATGTTGAGCCTAAATTTTTATTTGTCCACATGATATGTGCTATTCTTGGAATGCTATTTTTATTTTGCTAGCTGTTTAAATAAAATACTCAGATCTGAAAATCTTTATTGAGAGAGAGTCCTCACATAGCTACTTTATTGTTTGACTACTCATTGATCTTCACTTATATCTTTTGAAGAGTAGTTTGATGTTTACTCTTGTGCTTCACTTATATCCTATGAGTAAATTGTGAATCAATGAAATATCATAAATATGAAATTATCAATGTGCTTTATGCTTAGTAGTAGCTTCACATCTGGTTTATAAATCATAATCTATTGAAGTTTGGTAATCATAAAATTGGCCATACAAGCAATTCATGAATGATTAGTATAAGAAAGAGAACTTTCACATACAAATATATTATCTTGGACATCTTTTATGATTGTGAATACCCATCAATTATTCTCAAACTTGATCAAATAGTTGAAGTTGAACAAGGAATACAATGTAATGGTTATGTTTGGGTATATTTGCATAGAAGTTATATTGTTATGGATCCTCCAACATGTGGTGCTTGTTCAGAACCTTTTGCTAAGCCAACACTTCGTACTAAGTAGAGATACTACTTGTGCATCCAAATCATTGAGCCAAGTTTCTTCCATGAGAGTCCACCATACCTACCTATATATGGTATTTCACTGCCATCCCAAGTAAATTTGCATGTGCCACCTCTAAACATTCAAATAAACATCTGTTTTGTGTGCTCATACTGCTCATGGACCGATGGGGCGGTCATTATCTTCCATGCTAAGCGAGTTATTTTCAAGATGAGTGTTTATTCACTTGTCATTGCACGAGAGAGGCTGGTAAAAAGGATTCCCAGTACTGCATAACACAAAAATAAATAAACAAAAACTCCCCCTAGAAAGTTGATTGTTTGGAGGGAAACCGTGGATTCGGCCAGCCATGGAATGCGTTTGAATGGTGGAGGGGGAGTAAACATTTAAATTTTGTTTGGGAACCGGCAATAATGTGGTTAGCATGGAAGATATTGAATACTCTATTGTGACGTTGACAGGAAAGGCACATCACTCAAAATTACATATTCATCTCTGTTTTAAACAATGAGCTCTAGCACATATGCAAATCCCTGCTTCCCTCTGCGAAGGGACAATCTATTTACTTTCATGTTACTTACTTTTATGTTGAGTCAACTTCTTATTCCAACCTCAATCTATTAGTTGGCAAGCACCATGTGGTGGGGAAAGACCCAAACATATATATCCACTCAAATATATTTTATCATGATTCATTATTGTTGACAATTATCTTTATGATAAGTATGTTGGGAGGCGAAACATTAAGCCCCTATCTTTCCCTGTGTTCGATGGATGCCATTTGTTCTAAAAATATGCCTTGAGTATTAGCAATCATAAAAGACTATATGATAATTGAGTATGTGGAGCTCTTACTTAGACTTGATGATGCATTGAAATTGTTTGGTGACCAAGAACAAAGATTGTTAAGTTTCAATAGAATGCATTGTTTGAACCATGACATGTGAACTGATTGCTACTCTATCATGATGATTTATATGAGAAAAAGTTGCTAGTTATGATGCTAGAAAAGTGACTGAAATTATCAATGATCAAAACTATTCACTATGCTAGCATTCACACTTCATAAATTATTTCTTTTATCATTTACCTACTCGAGGACGAGTAGGAATTAAGCTTCGGGATGCTGATACGTCTCCAATGTATCGATAATTTATGAAGTATTCATGCCATATTCACCTATGTTTACAATACTTTTACATGGTTTTGATGCACTTTATATGATTTATTTAGACCTAACCCAGACTGACGCTATTTTCAGCAGAATTACCGTGGTGTTGTTTTTGTGCAGAAAATGAAAGTTCTCGAAATCGCCCGGAACTTTTTTGTTATTTTTTCTGGAGGAAATAAGTAACATTGGAGCGAAGAACCAACGGAGGGGAGCCACCTGTGGGCCACAAGCCAACAGGGCGCCCCCCTAGGGGCGCGCCTTGATGGCTTGTGGGGCACACGTGGCTCCGTTTGGCGTGATTCCAGGGCTAAAAAATCCCATAAATACCAGAAAGCCCAGAAATAAAGAGAGACTCCTCGTTCCGCCGCCGCAACTCTTTGTATCGACGAAAAACCAATTTGGATGCATTCTAGTACTCTGTCGGAGAGGGTAGATCATCTCCGATGGCCATCTTCATCATCCCGGCGAAGGCCATAACGAGGAGGGAGTAGTCCACCCTCGGGGCTGACAGTTTGTACCAGTAGCTATGTGTTCAATCTCTCTCTCTCTCTCGAGTTCTTGAGATGGCATGATCTTGATGTATCACGGACTTTGTTAATATAGTCGGATCGTATGATGTTATTCCCTTGCTACCTTGTTGTGATGAATTGAATCTTTACCTTTGAGATCTCGTTATGTTGGATTGAATATTATGGTTTAAGTAGACTTGATGTACGTCTTGCGTGGGATACCCATAGAGACATTGGGGTATTCTATTGATTCACTTATATATGTTGAGGCATCAACTTGCGGATTCCGATGACCTAGGGGATCTATGCATAGGGGTTGATTGCACGTTTTCATACCACGTTCTCCGATAGAAATCTTGGGGTGCTCCTTGAAGTTCTTTGTGTTGGATTGAATATGATAGATCTGAAATTGTTTGATGCATGTCACATAATTTACCCACGGATACTTGAGGTGACATTGGAGTATCTAGGTGACATTAGGGTTGATTGATATGTCTCATTGGTGTTATTCTAGTAGGAACTCTAGGGCTGTTTGTGACACTTATAGGAATAGCCCACTAGATTGATTAGAAAGAATTACTTTGCGGTGGTTCTACTACCTACACCAATTTCATCTTATTATTCTCCGCTATATAGGAACTTTGGAGTGATTATTTTTTGCACATTGTGGGATGATCATATGATTCAACTATGTTAGCATTGTTGGGAGATTGCACTAGTGAAAGTATGAACCCTAGGCCTTCTTTCCAAGCATTAATATACCATTTTGCTCGCTGTTTTACACTTGTTACCTTGTTATTTTTATATTTTCAGATTACACCTTCCATATTGCACTTGTATCACCATATCTTCGCCGAACTAGTGCACCTATACAATTTGCCATTGTATTGGGTGTGTTGGGGACACAAGAGATTTCTTGTATTTGATTGCAGGATTGTTTGAGAGAGACCACCTTCATCCTACACCTCCCACGGATTGATAAACCTTAGGTCATCCACTTGAGGGAAAATTGCTACTGTCCTACAAAACTCTGCGCTTGGAGGCCCAACATAGTCTACAAGAATAAAGTTGCGTACTAGACATCAGCGTCCCCCCAGGCGATGTGTTTCTCCGTCGAAGACTTTAGCTTCTTTGGGGGCCCGGCCGAAAAGGTTGGGACTTCAGTTTGGTCGGGACAAGCGGCTCAGTGATGTAAAACAACTCCCACTACCATTCCTTCATCTTCTTTATGAAGGTGCCCTGGAACCAGTCGGCATTTTGGTTTTTGCTGACCATGGCCCTTCCACACTCTGCCAGCTCGGAGCTGCTGGACTTCGGCATGACCCCGAAGGTCTTCAACCAAAGGCCGAAGTGTGGCTCGCAGCGGAGGAAGGCCTCGCAGACTGTGATGAAGGTGACGAGGTGCAGAATGGAGTTCGGGGCCATATGCTGGAAGTCGAACTCATAGTAAAACATCATCTCACGCACAAATAGGTGAAGCAGGAACCTCAGGCTTCGGATGAGGTGGGGAATGAAGACTACCCGCTCCCTTCCTTTGGGAACTGTCACTTGATGGTTGGCGCTGGGAGCGTGGGCACCGATGGTGGTGGAGAGATACCCCACAGCACGCAGCTCAAGGATGGTGCTGTCTGTCATGAAGGAACCACCCTAGTGCCCCTTGAGGGTATTGGCCATGTATTGATGGGGGAGTTCGGTTCTGCTGAAAAGGAAGGGCGCAAAATCGAATCTGGGCGCTCGAACTAGACAAAGCAGTAGGCAGAGGGAATGAGAGAATCGTGGCTTGCATTGTCCTCTTTTTACTCTTATAGGCTATTGAAAAGTGTCGGGGTAAACAAACAGGGGTGTTCATTTTCCCCCTGACTCGTGCCCGGACAGACGGCCACCGACGCCCGGCAACCACAACCTGCAGAAGAGCAGAAAACCCTGCCAGCAATCAAGACCAAGACTCCAGCAAGCTCAACGCGGCAACCCAAGCCTGGGCTGCGATGCGCCAAGCACACACCTGCCGGGGACCCAGACGAATACACCTCTCGGAAGACCCGGCAAGCCATTTCCCGACAGGCGTGAGCCATCCAGCCACCGCTCCACCGCATCACTACGCCTGTCACTTATCGATGCGGTGTCGAGCCCTCAGGCGATTAATCCGCTCTCGCTGAGCACGTGGCGACACATTGGAAGGCAAGTTACACTCGGCTGACACCCGCCCTACAGCGTGTCAAGATCTTAAGCAGCGATCGGCCAAGCGGTGGCAAGGGCTTGCCAGGGATGCACCCCCAAGCGCCACCTAGGCAGTTAATCATGGCATTTTGTCCTAAATGCCAGAGTTAGGTATGATAGCTCTGCTTAGCTATCTAATCGATAGATAATGTCTGTTTTGCCACTTTGGTAGCCCCTTGCACTATAAAAGGAGGCCCAAGGCAACCTAGCTCAAGGTTGGCAACGGGAACCCCCTGAATGCTTGTACTCGCATAGCCGCTCTTCCCCCGGCAGCAGTCCCTGCCGGGGTTAGGCGCCCTGCGTTCTTCATGTTCCTCCAATCAATCCACCAAAAAGCAGGAGTAGGGTTTTACGCTTAGCAGCGGCCCGAACCTGGGTAAAATGCCTGACCCTTGATCGTTGCACCGTCTCATGCTCTCCGCTCTTCGTGCAACGTGACCCCCTTGCCGAACCACAAGGGACCTTTGGTCCCATAGGTAATCGTGAGCATCCGTGCCCCGACATATTTGGCGCGCCAGGTAGGGGGCGTGCATCATTTGCGCGAACCCGAGTTCGTGAACGGCGAATCAGTCTTCGTCATCATCTTCTTCAACAATGGCCCCGAAGAAGGAATCCGGCATGGCCGCACGTCTTTCCACTCCAAGGACCCCCGCGCGCGCAGCCAAGAACAAGGCGGGCGATGCGGCGGCTGCAGGTGGGGAAGGCGCCATAAGTAACACGGCCGGCGCAGGCGGCGCCGCCGTCGCGTTCTCCGTGGCCGAGACCGGAGCGGAGAACGTCGGAAAGAAATGGGTCCGCTCGACCCCAGAGAGATATGGCGCAGTCCAGCGGGTTAAGGGGAGAAAGAGGTACCTGGCCATATCCTTCTTCCTCCTCCTTCCCCGCCTATGGTTAGCTCTGTGCAGGCGACGATGTCGTCAGTGTCGATAAACTGGCATAAGGTTCGGTCTTGCATTTGTCCCGCCAAGGGACAAATCCTGAACCAAATGCTAGAGTATATCCACTGGTAGACGCTCCCGGCAGGCGAACCATGGCAAGGTCCCGTACACCCCTCGCGGGACACCACGGGACCGTTGGGTGCAAAAAAAAGGAAGGGGGAAGGAGAGAAGAGATGACCGTGCCCGCTTTTTTGTTTTTTCCATTCTCGAATCAATCATGAATATTGCATCGACCCGGCAAGCTCTTGCCGCGGACCGTATACAAGACTAACTGATCTTCAAGTATCCCCATTTTTTCTCTTCTCTACGTTCCCTCTCTTTCAGGGCTGCAGTGAGCATATGCTTGCGCGCATACTGCAGGGGCACTAGAGAAAGAAGACGCCTGGGTGACATGAAAGACCAAAAGCTAAGTTGACTCAATAGTCAATTTCCATTTAAGACATACGTTTATATGCCCTTTCGTTGAACCAAAAGTTTTCGTATGTCGAACCTTGCGTGTGACCGAACCTTACTATGTTCGTTCGCGCCCGTGTTTTGTTTCGAGCCTGATCAACGAAACATGCAGCAGCGTCAACACTGCCAGAGGTAATCCACCGGCAGCGTGTTTTTGCCAGCAGAAAGCTAAAGACATGTTCCTCAAAGCAGTTCGCGGCAGCATGTCGTTGGCGGGTAACTAGAAACGCACAATGGTGAAAATCATACGAACACTAGAAGGAAAACGAAGGGCATAGTATACGATTACATAGAAACATCAGTTCGGCAAACAATAAAATGAAGAGAATTCATGCCCTAATACGAGATACCTACTATGTCTTGAGTACAGGGCAACGTCGCGACAAGAAAGATATGGAGCTAACTCCGGAGGCCTCCCTGAGTCCTTGGAACTTTGAGGATCCTGTCGGCAAGAGGCCCGGCCTTCTCCGCAGCAGCTGAAGTGTCAGCACCTGACGGCAGCTTCTTGAAACCATCAGAAAGGTCGAGCTCCAGAGGGAAGAAGGCGAGTTTGCTCAAGACCAGGAAGAGGGCATTGCGCGCTAGCTTCCGGAATTCATCGGCGAAGGATGCGGCCCTGTCCTCTTCATACGTCTTCAAACCCTCAATCAGGCCCTCGAAGAAGATTGTCAGCTTGACGTTGGGGGCTTCATTCTTGCCGGTGGAATAGGCCCAGCTCTTCATGTCCATCTTGGCAATCTGGGCAGTAAGGCGCTCGGCGATATCAACCATCCTCTTGATCCAGAGGTCACGCTGCTCAACCACGTTCTCCAGGGTCTCTTCAGCATCCTTCTGAAGGGTCTGAGCGCGGGTCACGTCTGTCAAGAACAGCTTCTCACGGGCCTCGGTGGATTCAAGATTGCTCTTCTGAAGGGAAGCAAGCCTGGATGTCATCTCAGAGATAGTACCATTGGCGGCATCAAGGTCCTGGCCCTTGGAGGAAAGCTGTAATTGCACCTCTTCCAGAGTTGCAGTCGCCTTACGCGCTTCCTCCTTGAGGGCCTTGACCTCCTTGGTGCTCCTGGCAAGATCCTCTGTCATTTTGGTCAGTTGGGTTTCAAATTCGACCTTGGTAGCAGAAGCAGCAGCCAAGTCGTCAGTCACGTCCTTCAGCCGAGTAGCAGATTCCGAGGAAAGTGCATCAAGAGCAATCTTGTGGACGTCCTCCAGCTCCTTGGTACGCTGTCGGACGCGATCCTCCAGCTCATCATCCTTGGCACGGAGGGTGGCCTCGAGGTTCTCTTCCCGGGCAGAAATACCGTCCTCTCTGGCGTCCAGAAGCGCCTTGCGCTCCTCCAGACGGACCTTCTGGGCGATGACGTCCTAGTTAGCCATGGACAGCGTTTCGTGCTGCCTCTTGAGGGAATGGACCTGCCGATTGTACCAGTCCCGCAGTTCACTCCCGTTGCTCCTCAGCTGCTGATCCACAAGCCCGGCCGAATCCCGTTGCTCCTTGACCGTCTGCCACTGGAGGCTGTACCTGTTCTGAACATCCTTAAGCCATGCTGCTATGGACTCTAGAAAAGCCAAGTCCTTGGCGGCATTGGCAGTGCTGTGGGCCCCTTCGACCCTCTGGGATAGTGGCGCCAGGATCTTGTTGATCTCTTCGTCAAGATCCACACCCACTGAGAAGGGCGAGCCGAGAGCTGTGTGGCTTAACGGAGCAGTGATCAGCGCCAGATGACTTTGCGGGGATTGCAGGGCCGACGCCAGGGGGTAGCTGGACGAAGAAGGCATCATGGCTTGAAGGGGAATCTTCTCTTCAACCCCTGAGCTCAGGACGGGCATGCTGCCGGGATTTTGTTCCATCCTCTTCGGGGACCCCTGAATATCCCGACAGCCGAGCCGTGTTCTTCTGCAGCAGCGATCTTTATCGCTTCCGCGGCAGCGTCTTTCCCAATAACGGAAACCTCCTCCAGCAGTTCGGGCTCTTCAAAAAGTGGGGCTGCTAAATAGGAAAACAAAACAGAAGCATGGACATCAAGAATCAACAAAGCGCGTAAGGAAGAAGATACAGGGGAAACCAGAACACCGACAAGAGGGATACCCGATGGAGAATGCTGCGGAAGGACCTCCCCTTCCCCGGCAACATCAGTTGCTGGCGTGCCGTCTGTCGATGTCCCTTCGGCGGTATCCCTTGCACGAGCAGATTCCTCGGCAGAGGCCCTTGCCGGCGAGTCCCCCTCATGGGCAACGGTTGACGGGGAATTTTGGAGGAGGAGTTCCACTGGATGGGCCTACCGCCAATCTTCCTCTCCCGTTCCCCTGACGGGAGAAGGAAGGCGCCCTTCCTCATCCCCGCCAGCGGACGAGACATGCGCCTGCGTTTCGCAAAGAGGGATGGGCTGGGGGCTAGACACGAGATCCCATTCCACGTCCCCTAGGTCCGAGCCCGCGGCAGACTTGGCCCTCTTGACCCTGTGCACAAGAGTCTCATCATCTTCGTCCCTGTTAAGGTCAGCCATACATGATCAATCAGGAAGATTATAAATTGAAAGCCTTCTGACGGGAGCCGGGATCAACAAAACTTACTCCGAGGCAAGGAGCATTGAGCCCAGCTCGTACGACGCAGGCGGTGGAGTTGCTCGGCTCCTCTTCAGAGTTGGAGGGGCGGGGTTTGGCGGAGAGGCCACGGCTGCCGGCAAGGGCGAGCTTGGCGGAGGAGTTGGACTCGACGGGGGGCTGGGATCCACCCCATGCACTTTCCGTCGCTTGGCGGGGGATGCCTTGGTCTGAGCAAGGCGTGAGGATTAGCGGCGTGCCACTCCATGCCCGCCGCCCTTGGCAGTCGTCTTCTTCACCTTCGAGGAACTTCGCGAAGACACGGAGGCCGTTGACTCCCGATTGGTGTGTAGACGGGGGCGGCGACCCGGCTCCGAAGCTTGGGGTCCCTCTTCGAGCCCCTCCTCTACAACCTCCGGGTCCTTCCTCCCTTTCGCCTCGCCTTCCACCTGGACCCCTGTTGCAGCGGTTTGGGAACCGCTAGCCCCGGCAAGCTCCAGCCCGGCGGACTCCTCCGGAACAAGATTTTCGCCCTCCTCATCAGAAGAGCCGCCTTCCCCAGTCTCCTCTTCTCCTTCGGAAGCTGCTCCCCTGGCGGACCTGATGGCCTTGTCCTCCGCGATTCGTTTGGAGATAAAGGCCCACTCCGCCTCCCTGGTCGGCGCGGTCAAGTTATCCTCCGGTTTGATAGCCCTTTCCTCCAAGGCGGAGATCCACTCCATCTCGTTCTCCAGGGCGGGCAGCTCCCAGTCAGACTTAACGCCGAAGGCGTCGCATTCCGGCATCCATTAAAGAATCTGATTCCTGGCGGAATTGCGATGCAGCGGGATAACTTTCTCCGGCAGGCGATGTGTCCCAAAACGGCCAAACAATTGATCACACAGCCAGCCATGGCAGTAAGCGGTCAGGTTGTTGGCAGGACCAGGATACAAGCGCATCCAATCGGCGGGACCATTGAACTCCCAAGCAAACCGGTCCCTCTTTTGCAAAGGAGCGACGCGGCGGCGGAGGAAGTCTGCCCCCACCTGTTCAATGGTCAATCCGGCAGCCTTGAGGCGGATGATCCTGTTCAGCGCCAAGCGGAGTTTGCTGTCAGATGGGCCAGGCTTCCCCCAGTCGCTGCCGCGCGTGATGCATTTAGTCCGCGCCCGGCAAAACTCGGGGGCTTTGTCGTCCTTGATCCAGCACTAGTCGCCCCTCCATTCTTCCCACTTCCCACGCAGGCTCCCGGAAAGGTACTCCTTCTTATCCCGAGGGATCCAACTTATATTTTCGGAGCGGTGGGATTTGTCCTCAATCCGGGAAAGGAAGAAGTGCTTGAACAAGTCCACATTGGGGGCTACCCCGACAAAGTTCTCGCACAGATGGCCAAATATCGCCATGCAAGACATCGCATTGGGCGTGAAATCCAAAAGGTGAAATCCATATGTCGCCATCATGGCGCAGAAGAAATCCGAAAAGGGAGGAACAAGACCACAGAAAAAGTATGCACAGAAGAAGTGATACGAATCTGAGGGCTTCTTCTCCCTAGGGTTGTCTGGCAAAACTTGCGGCGCTCCATGCCCCTTTGTCAGCCGGCCCCACATGTAGGCGTACCTCTCGATCAGAGTATTGCCATCCAGGCTCGACGGAGAGATAACCACATCTCCCTATCGTCGCCTCTCGAGCTTTTCTGCCTTCCTCCTCCGTTCCTCGGCCGCCGGGTATGTGGATGTGGTCACCTGCTTCCCTTTGTTGCCCGCCTTCTTCTGCCCCATCTTGGAAATCTTCAAGGGCAACAGATGGTCCGGCGGCGCTCGGTGGGACAAGAGTGGTGCTGGAAGCAGTTTCTTGACTTGAGGAGGAAGACGAAGGACGAAGAAAAGGATGCGAATGAGCAGCGCCCCTACGCGTTGTCCTTTTTTATCATGGGACTCACGCAAGGGCTGGCTCTTCACTATCTTTTCAGAAAACTGTCGTTTTATTACTTGCAGTTCCTTTTATTCTCCAAGGGCTCCCGTCCATAACCCCACGACCCGCGATAATTGCGCGGAGTGGACGTGGATCGAAAGGCAGAACCCCTCCGCCGCATGTCCGTGCACTGTTTCGGGCCTAACCCAACATGCCAGGCGATACGTATGGCTCAAGCCCGGGGGATTCTATCGGGGTAAACAAACAGGGGTGTTCATTTTCCCCCTGACTCGTGCCCGAACAGATGGCCACCGACGCCCGGCAACCACAACTTGCAGAACAGCAGAAAACCCCGCCAGCAATCAAGACCAAGACTCCAGCAAGCTCAACGCGGCAACCCAAGCCTGGGTTGCGACGCGCCAAGCACAGACCTGCCGGGGACCCAGACGAATACACCTCTCAGAAGACCCGAAAAGCCATTTCCCTGCAGGCGTTTGCCATACACCGCTCCACCGCATGGCTACGCCTGTCACTTATCGATGCGGTGTCGAGCCCTCAGGCGATTAATCAGCTCTCGCTAAGCATGTGGTGACACATTGGAAGGCAAGTTACGCTTGGTTGACACCCACCCTACAGCGTGTCAAGATCTTAAGCAGCGACCGGCCAAGCGGTGGCAAGGGCTTGCCGGGGATGCACCCCCAAGCGCCACCTAGGCAGGTAATCATGGCATTTTGTCCTAAATGCCAGAGTTAGGTATGATAGCTCTGCTTAGCTATCTAATCGATAGATAATGTCTGTTTTGCCACTTTGGTAGCCCCTTGCACTATAAAAGGAGGCCCAAGGCAACCTAGCTCAAGGTTGGCAACGGGAACCCCCTGAACGCTTGTACTCGCATAGCCGCTCTTCCCCCGGCAACAGTCCCTGCCGGGGTTAGGCGCTCTGCATTCTTCGTGTTTCGCCAATCAATCCACCAAAAAGCAGGAGTATGGTTTTACGCTTAGCAGCGGCCCGAACCTGGGTAAAATGCCTGACCCTTGATCATTGCACCGTCTCATGCTCTCCGCTCTTCGTGCAACATGACCCCCCTTGCCGAACCACAAGGGACCTCTGGTCCCATAGGTGATCGTGAGCATCCGTGCCCCAACAAAAAGCCAAGGGTCCCCCTAACCGCGCCAATAAAAGCGCCACTCCCGCAAAAGATGTCGTTGTGTATATGGGGGGAAACAAAATCTTGATGATATCCCTAAGACAACGGGCACGATCTCCACCTTGATGGGACGTGCCACTAAAAGGCTACCTCGAGCCGTGATTCGGGGTGGGTGGTAACTGCTCGACCTGCCGTGGGGTGCGCCGCTTCAGTAAAGTTGTCAGGTTAAGTGGCAGTATTCACACCTGTGTGGTCGGCCTTCGAGGCTAAGTTACCCCGCCTCTTCGGGCAAAGGATGAGCTCGGCCAGGTCTTGTTTATAAGATGTTGCTTATTTTGAAGAGAGGATCCGGAGTTTGGAAATCATGAAGGGGAACTCGTCTCTCAAGCCATGGACTTCGGATCCGAGGTTATCTTCATCAAGGGAATCGTCCTCGACATAGAACACCAGTTCGGGGGCTACTGACGGTGTCATGGACTAGGGGGTACTAGCCTAGTCGTCCCATGCTCCTCGGACTGGACCGATGGACTCTCATTCTTCCCGAGATGGACTATGGAAGTTGTACAAGATAGCATCTGCCGAAGGCTTGGCGTATACTCCAAGACTTCTCCTACCACCTCTATGCTAAGATACCGACCTTGTAACCCTAGATACCCTACCCAGCGTGTATATAAGCCATAGGGTTTAGTCTGTAGAGGGCATCCCAACATAACATCATTCGCCTAGCCCTAGAGTTAGAACACATCTGAAGATCTCGACGTAGATCAATTTTGAACTCGATACTTCTCCATTAATATAAACAAGAGTAGTACATAGTGTATTACCTCCATCAAGAGGGCCCAAACCTTGGTAAACATCGTCTCCCCTGTTCTTGTTACCATCTATCCGAGATCCATAGCTTGGGACCCCCTACCTCGCCGGTTTTCACACCGACACCAGTGCTAGTTGTTGTTTTCAGCTTGTTTTTGGCCTTTCAGGAATATTGTACCAAACGAAGTCCAAATGCCACAAAACTATTTGTTGTTTTTTCTGGACAAATATAAGACCTGGAAGCTTCGTAGGGTGACCGGAGGACACACAAGGTGGCGCCAAGCCAACAGGGCGCGCCCAGGGAGGGTGGCGCCAAGCTTCGTAGGGAGACCGGAGGACACACAAGGTGGGACAACCTCCCGACGCCTCTTGACCTAACTCCGCCTCTATAAATTATCATAAATTGGGAAAACACCCCAGAGCCAACCAAAATACTTTTTCAGCCGCCGCAAGTCTCTGTTCCGCCGTGTGCCCATCTGGAGCCCTGTTTTGGTGCCCTGCCAGAGGGGGCATCGATCACGGAGGGCCTCTACATCAACCTTGCTGCTCCCATGATGATGTGTGTTTAGTTCAACACAGACCTACGGGTCCATAGCTAGTACCTAGGTGGCTCTCTCTCTCTCTATGATCTTGAATACAAAGTTCACCGCGATTCCCGCGGTGATCTATTCGATGTAATCTTCTTTGCGGTGTGTTTGTTGGGATCCGGTGAATTGTGGGTCGATGTTCAGTTTATTCATGAAAATATATTGAGTCTTTACTGAATTCTTGTATGCATCATTGTTATAGCTTCGTATTTCCCTCCGATCTATCGGTTTGGTTTGGCCAACTAGATTGATTTATCTTCAGCGGGAGTGGTGTGTTGTGATGGGTTTAATCTTGCGGTGCTCTATCCACGTGACAGAAGGGGTCAAGACACGTATGGTATTGCTTCCATTAAGAGGAAAACGATTCATATTGATTGGATTTACTTTGTCTACATCATGTCATCTTGCTCCAAGCATTACTATGTTTTCACTTAATACTCTAGATGCATGCTGGATAGCGGTCAATGGGTGGAGTAATAGTAGTAGATGCAGGAAGGAGTCGGTCCACTTGCTTATGGACGTGATGCATATATACATGATCATTGCCGTGAATACATATTTCATAACTATGCGCTTTTCTATAAATTACCCAATAGTAATTTGTCTACCCACCGTATGCTTTCTTAGAGAGAGAAGCCTCTAGCGAAAACTATGGCCCCCGGGTCTTCACAAAATATATTACAACAACTCCAAAAATATTTCTGCCATTTATTTCCTGTTATTTTATTTTATATTTATATTATCTATCTATCATTATTTAATCCTTATAAGTAACGAGTTCAAGGGGCTTGACAACCCTCTTGCCCACGTTGGATGCAAGTGTTTGCTCTTTTGTGTGTAGGTGCTGAAGACAGGAGTTTGCGTGATTCTCCTATTTTGTTTAATAACCTTGGTTCTCACTGAGGGAAATACTTATCTCTACTGTGCTGCATCTCCTCTCCTCTTCAGGGAAAATCCCAATGCATTTTACAAGTAGCAGGGGGTACAATGGGTCGCGGGAGAGTGGACTGCCGAAAATAGATGAGGGAACGTGATGGTGGTGTTGAGGAATATGACGGAGTTGTCGGTGTACATCGTCGCCATGATGATTCCCCCAGGGGCACTCCGGCGTCGCCGGAAGAGAGGGAGAGAGGGACCTCTCCTTCTTCCTCTTTCTTGGCCTCCTCCCTAGATGAGAGGAGGCTTCACCCTCTCGTCCTCGGTCGCCATGGCCCCCAAGGGGTGGGAGCCCCTTTAGATTGGATCTATCTTTGTGTTTCTCTTCTGTTTCTGCATTCCTGTTTTCTCGCGTTTCACCATTTCCTAAATAGCCGGAGGTCCGTAACTCGGATTGGGCTAAAATTTTGAGGGGATTTTTATCTGAACGTTAGCTTCCTTGCAGACGAAGGAAACCCCAAACCAACCTTCGAGGGAGCCACGAGATCAAGGGGCATGCCTACCCCCATGGGTTACGCCGTACAAGCTCGTGGCTCTCTCGGACATCGTATGGCATTGATTCTTTTTCCCCAAAATCAGACATATTCCAAAATAAATCTCCGTAAAGTATTATCGCGTTTGAACTTCATTTGATATGTATTTTATGTGAAACAAAAACATGCAACAAACATGAAAGTGGACACCCACATCAGGAAGATGGTGAGCCGCCATTGGATGCGCGGAGGAGGGTTGAAGAGATGAAGAGATGTGCATCCTCTCTGTATTTGTCGTCATGGGTGTGCTTCTTGTGTTGTGTGGCATGATCGAAAGGTTGAAGAGATGAATGTAAATGGCCGCGGGAATTAATGGGTGGGCGTCGGACGGCTTGGAATTTTAGCACGTCTGCATGGCAATTTTTGCAGCGCTTAACTGCATCGTGGCACACGTAACTCCATGCTCGTGCCGGGTGCGGTGCAACCTCATACGTCCATTTTGCATGATGTTTTTCCGTTGATATTTATTATGGTTTGAATCATTATTACACTTTATGATGCAATCCTAATGCCCTTTCTCTCTTATTTTGCAAGTTTCATCCAAAGAGGGGGATTGACGGCAGCTAGAATTTTGGACCGGAAAGGACCACCGAAGAGCTGGATATTCTCTGGAACTCCAAATGAGCTGCAAATTGACGGATAATTATTTTGGAATATATAAAAAATATTGGCGAAGAAATCCACCATAGGGGACCCATCAGATGGCCACAAGCCATGGAGGCGCGCACCAGTGGTTTGTGGGCCACCTGGAAGGTCTCCCATGCCCATCTTCTCCTATATGATGTCAGTTTTCCTAGAAAAAATGATAGGAAGACTTTTGGGACGAAGCGTCGCCATCTCGAGGCAGGACCTGGGCAGGAGCACTTTTGCTCTCCGGCGGAGCGATTCCGCCGGGGAAACTTCCCTCCAGGAGGGGGAAATCGAAGCCATGCATCGTCATCAACATCTTCACCAGCACCATCTCATCCCAAAACCCTAGTTCATCTCTTGTATTCAATCTTTGTCTCCGAACCTCAGATTGGTATGTGTGGGTTGCTAGTAGTGTTGATTACATCTTGTAGTTGATGCTAGTTAGTTTAATTGGTGGAAGATTATATGTTCAGATCCTTAAGCATATTCATTACACCTATGATCTCGAACATGTGATGCTTTTTGAGTAGTTACTTTCGTTCTTGATGACATGGGAGAAATCTTGTCTTAAATAATCATGTGATGTTAGTATTCGTTCGATATTTTGATGATATGTATGTTGCTCTTCCTTTAGTGGTGTCGTGTGAACGTCGACTACATGAAACTTCACCATATTTGGGCCTAAAGGAAACCATTGGGAAATGATAAGTAGATGATGGGTTGCGAGAGTGACAGAAGCTTAAACCCTAGTTTATGAGTTGTTCCGTAAGGGGATGATTTGGATCCACATGTTTAATGCTATGATTAGATTTATCTTAATTCTTCCTTCGTAGTTGCGGATGCTTTCAAGAGGGGGTAATCATAAGTAGGTTTTTGGTTCAAGTAAAAACACCACCCTAGGACCGGTCCACCCACATATCAAATTATCAATGTAGCGAACGTGAATCAATTAAACATGTGATGAACCATGACTAGACGAAATTCCCTTGTGTCCTCAAGAGCGCTTTGCTTCATATAGGAGTACGCTTTGGCTTGTACTTTGCTATAAAAAGGATTGGCCCCATTCTATACCATTGCTACTATTGTTACTTGTTACGAATTTTCTTTCTAGCAAAGTATCTATCACCGTTACTTTCAGTGCTTGCAGAAACTTCCGTACCAAAACCACTTCTCATTTCCTTCTGCTCCTCGTTGGGTTCGACACTCTTACTTATCGAAAGGACTATGATTGATCCCCTGTACTTGTGGGACATCAAGAATCTTTTCTGGCGCCGTTGTCGGGGAGTGAAGCGTCTTTGGTAAGTGGAATTTGGTAAAGAAACACTTTTGTTACGTGCTGAAATTTGTTGTCACTTGTTACTATGGAAGATAATCCTTTGGGGGCTTGTTCAGGGTATCTTCACCTCATCCGGAAGTGGCAAGAGCCGCTCCTCAACCTACTGAACCTACTGAAAATATTTATTATGAAATTCCTTTGGGTATGTTAGAGAAACCGCTTGCTAATCCTTATGCAGGAGATGGAACAATACATCCTGATATGCACTTGATCTATACATATGAAATTTGTGGATTATTTAAGCTTGTAGGTTTATCCAAAGATGATGTTAATAAGAAGGTTTTCCCTTTAAATTACCTTTGGAGGGAAAGTCATTGATTTGGTATAGGCTATTGGATGATGCCGGTACATGGGATTGGAACCGATTGAAGCTGGAATTCCATCAGAAATTTTATCCTATGCATTTGGTTCATCGTGATCAGAATTATATATATAATTTTTTGCCTCGTGAAGGAGAAAGTATCGCTCAAGCTTGGGGGAGGCTTAAATCCATGATGCACACATGCCCAATCATGATCTCTCAAGCGAAATCATCTTACAAAACTTTTATGCTCGGCTTTCTCATGGTAATCAATCAATGCTTGATACTTCATCTACTGGTTCCTTTATAAAGACAACTATTGAATTCAAATGGGATCTTCTAGAAATAATTAAATGCAACTCTGAAGATTGTAAAGTCTACAATGGTAAAGAGTCATGTATAAATCTTAAGTTTGATTGTGTTAAATATTTTAAAGAAACTGAAGCTTTTCATAAGTTTAGCCTGAAGTATGGACTCGACTCTGAGATAGTAGCTACTTTTTGTGAATCATTTGCTACTCATATTGATCTCTCTAAGGAGAAGTGGTTTAAATTTCACCCACCTATTGAAGAAACTAGTAAGGAACTTGTTATAGCTAAAGAAGAAACAATCATTTATAAAGTTGATCCAGTTGTGCCTACTGCTTATATGTAGAAACCACCTTTTCCTGTTAGGATTAGGGAACATGCTAAAGTCGCAACCGTGGTTAATAAAAGTACTATCAAACCACATAGACCCTCTGAACAAATACAGGTAGAACCTAAAGTTACAATTGTCGGAATCGGGGCTCCGGGGACCCAACGAGGTTCGAACACTGGGGTGCACTCGCTCTCCTACCCTACTCTGCTTCACAACCTCACGGCGACTCTCCGGTGACTTGAGCTAAGGAAGATGAGCGAGGGGCACACGGTTTACCCAGGTTCGGGCCACCTCGCGGTGTAAAACCCTACCCCTGCTTGGTGGATTGCTTGAGGATGAGGATGAGTACAAGGTGTGTTCTTGCTTGCCCAGGGTCTTTTTTCTATGATGGCCGGCCCCTGCTCTTATATTGGCCTTGGTCCTCTTCCCCCAAAAACACAAGGCAGGAAGGGTTGCCACAACGGCCAGTTTGAAGGGGGACAGGACTGCAGACTATCCTGACAAAAGGCGGTCTTCGCCTGCCAAAGCTCCTGGTCATGACGTGCTTGTGGGCTCGGGAGTGCCCTCCGTCCTGCCGAGCCTCCGGTCTTGGTCTTCTTGCACGACAAGGGGAACCTTTGGGGATTTCTTTGGGAGCCCGCGAGATGGCGCTGCTTCCCTATCACCAGGGAGGAAAGCCTCTCTATCCGTGCCCGCTAGCACCGGTCCTGGCACCACTCGGGGCGGCGCGCGTCACCCATGTGCAGGCGCAGGGTTGTGGGGACCTGCCAGGCCGGCTCCAGACAGACCCGCCCCCCGAGGACGCCATGGGCAGCCTCGCAGGGAAGCCTCGTGAAGTACTCGATGGTGGCGTCGCCTCACGCCTAGCGAGAACCAGCTCCGTGAAGCCCGTGGGTGGGGCCACTCAATGCTTAGGCAAGCTTCGCGTCCTGGGTCGTAGGTAGACGGGCCTGGGCACCCCCAGTCCTAGAGGACTGACAGTAGCCCCTGGGCCCACGGCACGAAGGACTCCGCCTGTTGGAGGGGCCGAAACGACGCGAGCCCACATCGCCTGTGGGCCAAGCGCGATGCGTGGTGTTCGATGAGGCGTGTGTCGCCTCCACTCCCCCACGACGCTCCGAGAACTGCGTCTCCGCCAGGGTAAACCGTCAGGCGCGCCAGGCATAAAAACCCTCGCCGCTTGGCTTCTTCGGTACGCCTTATCCTTTCGCCGCTTCTTCCCCTTTGCTCCATCGCACGATATTTGCCCTCCTCCCTTCTTCTTGGTCATGGCGGCAAAGAAGGACGCTACGAGAGCCGGAGCGCGGGCAGGGACTTCAGCGCCACCCCCATCTCCCGGATGCAATGGAGGGCAGCGCTCGGGGCCAGCTCTGACACGGCGGCGCTGGACCGCCAACGACGAGTAAGTGTGCTACCTCCTTAGTCCTTTCTTGCACGTCCAGCCTGGGTGGTGAGTCTGATCACCGAATCTCTCAGGGTGCTCGCGCGCAAGAGGCGGAGGGGCGGCTCGCCCGGGGCGTCCTCCCGTGCGCTGTTTACCGGAGAGGCCTCCGCCCCCGTGCCCGGCTCATCGAGGTCTGGGGGCGCGTGGCCCATGGCACCGCGAGCACCGCGCTGGGCGCCGAGCGCGAGGTGGAGCTGGCCCACCGCGAGGAGGCCATCATCGAGCGGGAAGCCGGCGAGGCCGAGCGCAAGCGCCTGGAGACCCTGGAAGGACAGGTCCTCGCCGACAAGGCTACCCTCGCGGCAGCGCGCGAGGAGACCCGTGCCGATGCCGACGCAAGGGTGGCTTGGGAGCGGGAGGCCGCTCTGGAGGAGTACCACAGCGAGCTGGCCCGTCAGGAGGCCCGTATCCAGCTTCGCCGCAACTCGCTTCAAGAAGAGGTGAACGCGCTCCAAGCCCAGCTGCATGGCATCGAGGCCAATCTCCGGGCCACCCTCGTGAGCAAGGGGGACGTCGAGGTGGAGTTGGCATTGCTGCAGGCTCAGGTCATTGAAGCCGCCAAAGCAGTGCAGATGGCCCAGGACGACGCGGCGCGGGCGCGCATGATGGAGGTGTAGCGCGTTGGGCAGTTCCTGGACCTCGCGCGCCGTGCGGGCGGCGCGCTTCGCCGCTTCGTCAGGGATGTCCCGGCGTTACCTCGCACGCATGGCGATGGAGGCCACCTCGAATTCTTCCTCAAGGCGGTGGAGGTGATGGAGTCGGGTGTCTCCAAGGTGGAGGAGGACATCGAGTCAAGCGCGCGCGATCTCCTGGACTGCGCGCTGACGTGCGTCTTCTCCAACCTTCACCGCCATGATCCTGCCTTCGACCTCTCCAGCATGATGGAACCCGTGCCTGAGGAGCTCCGGGGCACCCTCAGGGACAAGGTGCGTGGGCAAGTGGAGTCGCTGGTCGGGCGATTCGCCCAGGAGGCTCCTTCTGAGGAGAGCGGGAGCCTTGGCGCCGCAACCCCCGACAGCCACGACGAAGGCAGCGCCTGCTCCGCTTAGGCTTTATGTTCCCTTTCCTGTTGCAGTATAAACTATCCGGCCCCAGAGGGGCGTAAGACATTTGCGATGTACTTTTGTTAATCGGTAGTTACCTGTCGTGCGTTGAGACACCCTTGCTCCCCGCGTGGGGACCCTTTGCCGCGTGGGGCCCTTTGCTTCCCTTCGCATAGCCCCCGTGCCCTGGCTGGGGCTCGTGAGGCCGGTGAATGCCCGCGACGCCCTGCACGCGAGGCCCCTACTTTTGGTGTGCGGTGCGGCCTCAGGGCGGCAGCCCCCGAGAGTCCTTAGCGCCTAGCGCTTACCTCGTTAAGTCGCCCTTGCCGGACCTTTCTTAGGGAGCCGTTCTGTTGGATGCTCCGCCCAGGATTCCACATGACCATCAGCTTCCCTCGGGCTTCGCGCCAGGGAGCCCGTCATCCTTGGCCTTGGCGAGGCGACTAGAGGCATCGGCAAGACGACACGTGTAGACGCGAGCCGTGGGCCTGGGCCCGCTCCACAGGGCCAACCACACTTGAGCTAGCGAGATCTGCAGAGCACGAGCGTCGTGTACCCCGTGATGAGCTTGTCTAGGCAAGGTCTCTAAGACGGCTTCAGGCCGAGGCCCCGTGCAAGGCACCGCAGAGGCCCCTGACGACGCCGCAGAAGCAAACAAGAGATCTAATGAGAAAAAGGAAAACGAAAAAGAGGGCGAATAAAACGACAAACTTGTGAAGTGGGGGAGAGGAAAGCAAGGGGCAAATGGAAAATAATGTAATTGCAAGGAGATGAGATTTGTGATTGGGAACCTAATAGGTGTTGATGGTGTCTCCTCGGCACCAGAGATTAGCACGTTGAAGAGACTGCTTCCTCCCCGGCAACGGCGGCAGAAATTCCTTTGACGTGGCTTGAGACTGTGTCGGTATTTCCCCAAAGAGGAAGGGATGATGCAGCACAATGATGGTAAGTATTTCCCTCGGTTATGAAACCAAGGTATCGAACCAGTAGGAGTATCACGCAACACTATGTAAGCAGCACCTGCACACAAAGAACAAATACTTGCATCCCGACGCGAAAGAGAGGTTGGCAATCTCTCTACGGTAAAAAGATAGATTAGGTAATGATAGATTGGATAGATAGATCTCGCAAGAACACAAAATAAAAGAGGCAAATAAAAAGTGTAGCAAGGTATTTTTGGGTTTTTTGGAATAATATATCTGAAAACAAAAGCGGCAAAAAGATAGAGCGGAAAGCAATATGTTGGAAAAGTAGACCCGGGGGCCGTAGGTTTCACTAGTCGCTTCTCTCATGAGTATAGCACACGGTGGGTGAACAAATTACTGTTGGGCAATTGATAGAAGATCAAATAATCATGACGATATCCAAGGCGATGATCATTATATAGGCATCACGTCCAAGATTAGTAGACCGAAACTATTCTGCATCTACTACTATTACTCCACACGTCGACCGCTATCCAGCATGCATCTAGTGTATTAAGTTCATGGAAAGCGGAGTAATGCAATAAGAACGGTGACATGATGTAGACAAGATCTATTCATGTAGGAATAGACCCCATCTTGTTATCCTTAACAAAAACGATACATGCATGCCTCGCTGCCCCTTCTGTCACTGGGAGAGGACACCGCAAGATCAAACCCATCACAAAGCACCTCTTCCCATGGCAAGAAAAATTGATCTAGTTGGCCTAACTAAACCAAAGATTCGAAGAAAAATAAGAGGCTGTAAGCAATCATGCATATAAGAGATCAAAGAAGACTCCAATAATATTCATGGATAGAAACTGATCATGAACTCAAAATTCATCGGATCCCAACAAACACACCGCAAAAAGTTTACATCAAATAGATATCCAAGAGACCATTGTATTGAGAATCAAAAGAGAGATAGGAAGCCATCTAGCTACTGCCTACGGACCCGTAGGTCTATGGTGGACTACTCACGCATCATCGGAGAGGCACCAATGAGGATGATGAACCCCTCCGTGATGGTGTTAGATTGGATCTCGCGGTTCTGGAACTTGCGGTGGCTGGATGTATTTTTCGTTGACTCCTCTAGGGTTTCTGGAATATTTGGGTATTTATAGAGCTCAGAGGCGGTGGAGAGGGTTCCCGAGGTGGCCACAACCCATCAAGGCGCGCCCGGGGCCCCTGGCGCGCCCTGGTGGGTTGTGGGTGGCCTGGGCTCTCTCCTGGTTACTTCTTTGGCCCACTGACCTTCTTCTAGTCCAAAAAAAATCTCCAAAAAATTTCGCCGCGATTGGACTCCGTTTGGTACTGATATTCAGCGAAGTAAAAACAAGCAAAAATAGCAACTGGCACTTTGGCACTATGTCAATAGGTTAGTCCCAAAAAATGATATAAAGTTGCTATAAAATGATTGTAAAATATCCAAGAATGATAATATAACAGTATGGAACAAGCAAAAATTATAGATACGTTGGAGACGTATCAGCATCCCCAAGCTTAATTCCTACTCGTCCTCGAGTAGGTAAATGATAAAAACAGAATTTTTGATGTGGAATGCTGCCTAACATGCTCATCTCATATTCTTTCTTTTGTAGCATGGACATTTGAACTTGTGGATGGTTCAAAGCAATAGTCTAGTTTTGACATAAAGACTTTAATACTCAAGCATGCCAACAAGCAACCATGTCCTTCAAAATATCAACACTAAAGAAAGTTATCCCTAGCCCATCATGCTGAATCATTGATCCATTCATGAAGCACACTCAAATATTAGCTACATCCAATGCACAAGTATGATCATCGTGCCCCCTAGTTGGTGCTTTATAAGAGAAGATGGAGACTCAAAAAATTGCATAAAGTAAATAGATAGGCCCTTTGCAGAGGGAAGTAGGGATTTGTAGAGGTGCCAGAGCTCAAAGTTTAAATTGAGAGAGAAAAATATTTTGGGTGGCATGCCTTTCCTGTCAACGAAAACGACAAAGTAGTTCTCAATACTTTCCATGCTAGATACATCATAGGCGGTTCCCAAACATAAAGTAAAGTTTATTCCTTTTTCCACCATTCTTTCACAATCCATGGCTAGCCGTATCCACGGTTGCCTTCCATACCAACACTTTCCAAGGAATTTATTATTTGACAACATAAAGTAAATTTCTTTTTTTCATTTCGGGACTAGGCATCCCTATTACCGCCGTACTCTCATGCAATGACAAGTGAATAAACACTCATCTTGAGAATAACACATCTAGCATGGAAAAATATTGGATAACCCCTACCGTTTCATGAGCGGTACGAGCACACAAAAAGGAAATTTATTTTGAAAATTAGAGATGGCACATACAAATTTGCTTAGAACGGCATGAAAATACCACATATAGGTAGGTATGGTGGACTCATAAGGCAAAACTGGGTTTAAGGATTTTGGATGCACAAGTAGTATTTCTACTTAGTACAAGTGGAGGCTAGCAAATAGATTGAGAAGCAACCAACCAAGAAACGAAAATTCACATAAACGGGCATTGAGCATAACTAACACCGAATAATGCACCATAAGTAGGATGTAATTTCATTGCATAACTATTCACTTTCGTGCTTGCATAGGGAATCACAAACCTTAACACCAATATTCTTACTAAAGCATAATTACTCACAAACATGACTCACATATCACTATCATCATGTCTCAAAACTATTACAAGAAATCAAGTTTAATTTGACCAATGATCTTCATGAAAGTTTTTATTATATCCTCCTAGAATATCTATCGCTTTGGGACTACACTACTAGGAAAACCCTTATAGGCAGGACATTATCAGTAGCGTTGGAATGTAACAGGCGCTGCTGCTACTTACCAGTAGCGCTGGATTTAGGCAGCGCTACAAGTAAAGACTTAGCAGTAGCGCTGGAAACATAAAGAGTGCTACTGATAAGCGGGACCCGACGAGCCCACCGACACTATTTTTAGTAGCAGCGCTGTTCAGAATACAGCGCTACTACTAAGACTTTAGTAGTAGCGCTGTATTTTGTGGAACCGCTACTGCTAATGGGCCCCACTTAATAGTAGCGCTCTTTCTTGAAAGCGCTACTACTAAGTGTCATAGTAGTAGCGCGTTCTGGAAAACAGCGCTACTGCTAAGCGTGGCTGGTGCCACCTTTTCACCCCCCCCCTCCCCCTCCTCCCCCTTTGCCCTCTCTCCCCCTCCTTTCCCCTCTCCCCTCACCATTGTTGCCCTTCTTCTCTCTTCCTCCTACCTCTCTTCTCTCCCCATTAATGCCCCCCTCCACCATAACTCTCCTCCATAAATGGCCTTCTCATCTCTAGCTAGCTCCATAAATGCCCCCTACCTCATTTGTTTGGCTCTCCCTCCATTCCATTAGATATAGATCTAGCTAGCTCATCTCTCTCCCTCTCCATTAGTTACCTAGAGTCATCTCTCCTCCCCAACAACTTGATCTAGCTAGCTATTGACATGTCCCCAACAACTAGATCTAGCTAGATATAGGTGAGTAAAAAGTTGTTCATTTCAAGAATGGGAATATGTGTGTGAATGGGAATATGTGTGTTTGGGATATGGAGAGATTTGTGCGAGTGACATGCCCCCGAGTTGCTTATGTTTTGCCGAAATGTCGATTTATTTCCGTTTCGGTGAATTTTGAGCAAACTCGATATGTCCTATTTTTAGGCAAGGTCATGCCAAATTTTTATATGACTTCGATGCATGCATGCATTTTGTTTATAACCCTTTTGCTTGTTATACTGTGCATGCAGTCGGTCATGAAGGTGAGTGGATGGAAGGTGGAGCGATACATGCAATCCGCGGTGATGGACATGCATGCAAATAATCGGACTAGGATTAGATGTCCGTGTACAAGATGCAAAGAAGGAGTCCTTTTGGACCCTTTTGATCGTGGCAGGTTGAAGGCGCACCTGCTGATGAATGGTTTCATGGATGGCTATACTCGGTGGATAAGTGAAGATGATGATGATGAGGACGTCCACATGGCAGGGAATAATGACATGGGGCTAGACGAAGAGATGACCGATCGACACGAAGATGATGGCGTCGGACATGGCGGCGGGGAAGAGTTAAATGACGGCGGTGGAGAAGATTCCGAACATGGCGGCGGAGAAGATTCCGGACACGGTGAAGAAGAGTCTGGACATGGCGGAGAAGCAGAGGCGGCGGTCACGCCGCAGTCTTCGACGCTACTAAGTGCAGTCGTGTAGGACTCTCATGTTCGAGACCTCCTTCGCAAGAGTACGACTAGCAAGAGAGCTGCTTCTAGAGAGGAGGCCAAGCTGGCGCAACTTGAAGTAGACTCGAAGACTCCATTGTATGACGGTTGCGATCCCGAGGTGACCCGCTTGAGTTTCACGCTCGAACTTCTAAAGACGAAGGCGAAAAACAAATGGACAGACAAAAGCCTCGATGAGCATTTGAAGTATCTACATAATAAAGTTCTTCCCGCGGGGAACCTGTGTCCTACTAGTGTCGATGAGGCCAAGAAAATCGTTTACCCTTTTGATTTGCCGCACATTAGGTACCACGCATGCATCAATGATTGCATCATTTATCGGGGGGAGCACGCGGAAAAAACCAGCTGTCCAGTGTGCAATGCTTCTCGATACAAGAAGGCAGGAAAGAAAGCTCCTCAGAAAGTTGTATGGTACTTTCCGATCACTCCCCGTCTGCAGCGGTATTTCGTAGATCCTAAGGAAGCAAAGCTCATGCGCTGGCACGCGGAGAGGAAGAAGCCCGACGATGGAGATGATCCGAAGCTGAGACACCTCGTAGATGGTAGCCAGTGGAGAGCATTCAACACCGTATATGGATTTGCTGCAGAAGATCCAAGGAACATCGTGCTTGTTGCGAGTACCGATGGCATGAATCCGTTTGGAAACCAAAACACCAACCACAGCACATGGCCCATCTTTGTATGGATGTACAACCTCCCCCCATGGAAGTGCATGAAGACAAAGTACATACACATGAGCATGCTGATTCAAGGGCCGAAACAACCGGGAAATAATATTAACCTGTATATGGGGCTTCTGAAAGAGGAGCTAGACACGTTATGGAAAACACCGGCATGGACATGGGACGCCAGCAAAGGAGAGTATTTCTATATGAGAGCCGCGCTGATGACAACGGTGCACGACTATCTCGGTTACGGGTACACCTCAGGCCAAGTGTGCCACGGATACTGCGGATGCACGAGGTGCATGGATGATACAACGTCTCAGCAGCTTACGGCAACGAACAAGAAAGGGAAGAAGCTCAATGTGAAACGTCGTCGACGCAGCTGAGAAACCATCATTTATATATATGTATCTATTTTATGTACGCACTTAAGTAACCGTTATCGGTCAACTGATATATATGTTACCACCACATGCATGGTTCCGGTGATATTCGCGCAGTGTGGGAGGGAGACGCCGTCGTAAACAGAAAGGAAGAAAGAAATACAAAAGAAATACAAAAGGGAGAAAGCAATACAAAAAAACAAAAACAAAAGGGAGAAAGCAATACAAAAGAAAAAGAAAAGTAAACAGAAAAGGAAAGGAAAATAATAAAAAGAAAAGAAAACTAAAAACTAGAAAAGGAAAATAATAAAAAGAAAAGAAACATAGCAGTAGCGCTGGATTGGAACCAGCGCTGTAGCTAACTTAGCTATAGCGCTGGGTCCTAATCCAGCGCTACTGCTAGCAGTAGCGCTGGATTAGGACCCAGCGCTATAGCTAAGTTAGCTATAGAGCTGGATCCTAGTCCAGCGCTACTGCTATTTTTAGTTAACCCCCCGCCGCGCGGGCTCAAAATTTCGCCAAGTCCTTTCCCCCCCCTCTCCACCTCTGTCGCCGCCGTTGCCCTGCCCGCCCTCGACCTCAACGCCGGCCGCTGCCCTCTCCCCTCTCTCCCCCAAGCACGCCGTCGACCTCACCCCTCTCTCCCCCCTCTCCCCCCTCTCCTCTGTCGCCGCTGTCCGAGGCCGCCCTCGAACTCACGCCGCCACCGCCCTCTCCACTCTCTCCCCCCTCTCGCCCCTCTCCTCTGTCGCCGCCGCCCGAGGCCTCCCTCGACCTCACGCCGCACGTCGCCGCCACCCCCTCCCCTGTCCGCCCTCGACCTCGCCGCCGGCCGCCTAAGCCCGATTTCGACTTCACCGCCGCCGCCGCCCTTTTCCCTGCCTGCCCTAGACCTCGCCGCCGTAAGCCTCTCTCTCTCCTCTCTCCTGCCCTCCTCTCTCTTTAGCTAAGGCAAAAAAAATTAGGAAATTAGCTAGGGCAATTTTTTTTAGGAAATTTGCTAGGGCAAAAAACAGTAGCATTTAGTTTTCGTTGATGTTCATTGTTGCTTGGTTAGCTAGGACAAAAAATTAGCTAGGACAAAAAAATAGCTAGGACAAAAAATTAGGTAGGACAAAAAACAGAATTGATGTTCATTGTTATATGATATATGTCATTGATGTTCATTGTTGCTATATGTTCATTTGCATATTCCACTTTTTAGGAATGTAGTATGATATATGTTCATTGCTGTTCATTGTTGCTATATGATATATGATATATGTTCATTTGTTATATGATATATGTCATTGATGTTTTGCCGGAATGTCCGAGTGGCCTATGTTTTGCCGGAATGTTGATTCATTTCCGTTCCGGCAAATTTCAGGCGCTCCATATGTCCACTTTTTAGCAAAGGTCATGCCGAAAATTTCCGTCATTTTCGGCATGACTTGTGCTAGAAACTAGGACATATGGAGTGCCCGGGATTCGCCGGAAGGGGAATGAATCAACATTCCGACCAAATATAGGCCCCTTTTTTCTCTTCATTATATCTTTTATTTACAATTGTTGAATAGGAAACATGTCTAGCCACACCTCAGCCGGGGGTTCAGCTCGCCTTGAAGAAGACCCCATCGAGGCAGCAAATCACTATTTCGATTACCTGGACGAACACCAAATGGGGGTGCATGGTGGCGGCAGTGGCACCAACCCCGACGCCGACGCCGACACCGACACCAGCACTGGCACCGGCACCGACACCACCCCTGAGACCGGTAACGATGCTGTCGTAGCCGGTAAAGCACTGAAGCAGAAGAGGTCACGAAGACCAAACGAGCTCGGCATCGGACAAATTGTGGTCACGGAGATGCACCCCAAGAAATTAGAGCGAACAGCGCCAGATGAAGCGCGCTCGTGCTGGGGCAATCAACTAGGATGCATCCTCAGGGAAACCGCCAACATCAACGACGAGAAGTTGAAGAAGATACCACATATGGAGCACATGCTCCTAAAGAAGTTGCACAATAGGTTCCTGTTCCCCGGCCGCACAGAAAGCAAAGAACCGTGGGACGACGATGCCATGACAAAGATAAACAACAAGGCGATGGTGACGTTCACCAACGACTTGTCTGCCTGGAAAGTTCGGGTGAAAAAAGCGATTGATAAGATTGAACCGTGGTCCAAGATTCATGCTGACAATCCGTCACTTACGGAAGAGGACTTTGAAAAATTCAAGGAGACTTGCGCTAAAGATGAAACCAAGAAAAAGTCAGAGAAAATGAAGGCGCTCCAGGCCAGGAACACGCCTCCCCACCGCCTCGGAAGCCGTGGTTACGAGGGGAAGAGGCACGTATGGGCCAAGGAGGACGCCGAACGTGAAAATCACGGAATCCCAGACCCCTTGGTGGAGTTCACCGACCCGCTGGAGCGTGACTGGATCAGGGCCCGGTACAAGTGGGACCGCGTCAAGAAGACCTTTTACACGGACCCGAACACAAGGGAGTTCATGAGACTTCTGGTAATTGTTATATTACCACATTATCATATTAGCTTCCAATCAATTCGACTACAAGTTTTTTCACATTATTAGTAAACCATCGACGTTCCTTTTGCAGAAAGAGCAGCACCAAAAGGCAGCCGAAAGTGCCGAGTCATCACAATCGTCGGCGAGGCCCAAGTGGGACACCCATTTCAACCGGGCCCTGAACATACTGAAAAAGGTCCCGGAGGACACACCGCCGTCCTATGGACGTGTGCACGACGTCGGAGATGGCGCCTCGTGGAAGACGTGCTACCACGAGGAGCCAGAGGAAAGAAGGAAGAGAAAGTTGCTTACTCAACAGACCATCGACCAGAAGGTCGCGCTTGCGATCAATAAGTCCAAAGCTGAGACCAAAGCAGAGTTGGAACAGATAGTCGATGCAAGGGTCAGTGCAGCGGTAGCTGGCGTCACGGCTGACTTCACATCTTCCATTTCCAGCTTGCTTCCGGCATTTTTTGAATGGACGAAGAAAAATCTAGATAAAGGGCCAGCGGACTTTCCCCTTCCCAGCTACGTCGGGAGCAATTCGGTGAACATCGCACCACCAGCACCTGCTCACGCCACCGCACATGCTCCCGCTCTTGTTCATAGCAGCCCGTCCTCCGTCTCTGGACTACTCGGCGGGCCTTCGTCTATGGCTGAGCTCGATGCCATCACGGTAATTACGCGTCATACCCTTTTCACCAGCATGTCTATATAGTCTTCCGTTTCAATTGCCTTTCGGATGTTTGACGTCGCAGACATGTCTTCGTAGGCCAACGATACCCTGTGCACCCTACTGTACGACATCAAGGGCCAGAAGGTGGCCATGGGAAAGGCAACGATCGTGAAGCCGAAGGACCGCATGTTCCACAACCGAGAGATGCCTGATGGCGTCTTCAAGGTTAACGTGGCCAGTGTCTTAGCGGGCTTCGAGGATTTGCCTCCTCCGGTACCAGTCGATGACGAGGAGACCCCTCAACGGATTGGCGCATGCAAGAGCTGGTTCTTGCCTTGGCCGAAAACTCTTCTTCGTGTCGAGGCGCCCGGTATCACACCAACGACGGCTTCTCAAGAAGGTATGAACACCACCCCACCTACCAAATTACCTGCACCTGTCGTGGCGGGTGATAGCGGACGACGCGAGGGAGAGCCTCCATTAGTGCCAGATTACGTCGCCCCCGTTGTCGAAGAAGCAAATGCTGATGACATGGAGGAGGATGATGATGACCCAGACAAGTATTTCAATACCGCCTATGATGATGGAGGATTGATGGCTCAGGACGACGAAGACTCGGGCTTTGAGCGTGGAGATGATGACTTGATGCTGCCTGATTTGCCGGAGCCGGAACGTCCTAATAAGGCGGAATGCAAAAAGTCTCTCTTCAAGCGATCCTCGCAGGAGACGCCTCCAGATGCCGCCTCTACCCAGCAACAACCCGAGGGCCGTCCACTGATTAGCCCGACGACACTGGGGGTGACAGTTAGGGAAGGTATGGTGGGCTCACTACCGCCACCCGCCAAGAAGCAAAGGAGGAGACCGGGCAAGAAAGGCCCTAAAGGCGCCAGAGCTGCTTCAAGCAGCCAGCCGCCTTTGAAGCCCTGGGAGGTAGACAGAATACCTGTCCTAGGTGCGGAGCGTTTCCATGTCGCCGGCCACCCGATCCTACCTCAGAAAGCGCTAGAGGACATACTGAACAATGATCTAAGGAGACTTCATGATGATGTGCTGGCCAGAGAGAAAAGCCTTCTCATCTCGGGAAAACCAGGATACCCGCTTTACGCGGCTCAGGTGCCGGGTGGGAAGTTGTACATCGAGGGATGGCCCGCGGATAAGTTCATCCTGCGATTTGACTACATCTACGACATGTTCCACATGAACAAGCTAGATTTCCAGTTCATCCGCATGTATGCGTTGTATCTCAACTACATCATCAGGATCGAGAACATAAAATATATCTGCGTCGCGGACCCGTACCATATGCACGAGAGCTTCTTGGATGTCTGCAAAGAGCACCGTGACTATGCGAGCAAGTACATCGGCGGCTTCATGATCGCTAAGAAGGACAAGGAAGCGATTCTCCTGCCTTATCATCCCACGTAAGTCATCCGCGCATATCCTTTCGTAAGTGTTAATCATTCCTTTGCAAGCATGGAGGCTAATTTGAGGTGTACTTAATTTGCGCAACGGGGGGGGCGCCGTCCTCATCGTTCTGTACCCAGAATACTCCCATGCTATATACTTGGACTCATCGAAGAACATCAAGAAAAAGGATTACAAGCACATAAAGAGTGTTCTCGATAGTGCCCTGTTAACCTTCAGCATGTCTGGTGGATATATCAAGGTGAAAAAGTTCAGGAGGAACAGGCTGATTTTTAGCCATAAGACCGACTTCTGCTGCATCCAGCAACCGCACATCAGTAAGGCTGATGGATTCTACCTCATGCATCACCTGCTCGAGTTCAGAAGGGATAATCAACACCTTCGCATGTCAGCTACTACCAACGATGCCGAGATTGTCAACTGGGCCACAAGCATAGGAAAGACACCGGATCATCGAATCCGAGCTGAGTTTTATCACGTGTAGTGTGAACTTGCCCAAGTGATCATGAAGCAGGTCCTCGAACCAACAGGGATGTTCTACCATGGGCCAATCACGCGGGATGATGTTCGAGCACTGCTAATCGCTCAGCGTCTGGACCTGAAGCCTTTCAAGAAGCTCGGGTGCTTCGTCCCTGACTATGAAGATTGGACCGAGGACTGATTGTCGTTGACAATATATGTGTCACTAGCGTCCAGACGAAACTATGTGATGTAATTAAACCGTGGTCCTGAACTAGCGTAGATCCCTCTAGTTAATTAGTTTGGGTATGAGGAACTTCGTCATTTATGTTTACTATAGGTTGCTTGTATTTTGCTAATTATGCCTCTTTGTGTTCTTAAGTACATTATGTTGCATATTATCGTTCACGATGCAGGTACATAGATCAGAGATGGCGAAGGGCTGCTACGTCGTGTTCGTTGGGAAGGTTCCAGGAGTCTACGACCACTGGCCAGACGCTCAGACCCAGGTGGACAAGTACCCGGGTGCTAGCCACAGAGGGTTCGACAGCAGAGCCGAAGCGGAAAGTAGTTACTTGAGGTGGACGCTCCGGCAAGAGCGGGGGCGGAACCGCCGGTGCCTCAAGTACTACATAGTCGCAGTCTTGCTCTTGCTGATCGCTCTTCTCTTCTACATCATGGTTTAGATAGAGATGATGAAACTTGTGTGTGTGCCATGACCATGCAATTGCACTTATTCGAGACATGACATGACTTGTGTATCGCTATTTTCGAGATGTGATGATATTTGTGTTGAATGATGATGATGATGGTATGACGAGACTACTGTATGTGTATGATATGATGATAATAGTGTATGTTTATTGTGATCTGATGAAACTACTGTATAGAGCCTGTATAAATACATCACGAATACGTAGAGGGGGTATGAATCTGTGAAAGCAGGAATACTAGCAGAAGCGCTGGAAGGCATCTAGCAGCAGCAGCGCTTGCCTTTCCACAGCGCTACAGCTAAGTTGCAGTAGTAGCGCTGGTGAGTGCAGCGCTACTGATAACCAGACTTAGCAGTACCACTGCACCAACCAGCGCTACTGCTACAACTTAGCTGTAGCGCGTTAGCAGTAGTGCTGGACCCAGCGCTACTGCTATAGGTTTTTCAAGCGCTACTAGTAGGGTTTCTCCTAGTAGTTCTAGTTTCATATATTGCCATTGCTTTTGACAAGCTCAAACAAATTTAGGTGAAGAACATGAGCATAAAGATTTCATGTCTCAAAATAATATAAGTGAAGCATGAGAGGATTTTTTTCAAAAATTACCAACTCTCAAATTAATCTAAGTGAAGCATGAGAGTATTTCTACAAAAATTTCAAAGAACACCGTGCTCAAAAAGATACGAGTGAAGCACTAGAGTAATTCCATAGCTCAAAAAATTTAAGTGAAGCATATAGAGCAATTCTAACAATTCATAGCATAATTTTGCTTCTCTCAAATAGGTGTGTCTAGAAAGGATACTTGTGACAAACTAAAAAGCAAAACAAGCAAATACTCAAATGATACAAGACGCTCCAAGCAATACTCATGATATGTGACAAATGAAATTATAGTTCCAAGTAAAATACCGATAGTCGTTAGAAGAAAGAGGGGATGCCACTCGGGGCATCCCCAAGATTAGTTGCGTGTTTCTCTATGGATATATCTTGGGGGCGCTGTAGCATCCCCAAGCTTAGGCTCTTTTCACTCCTTATTCCTTCATCCATCGTGATCTCACCCAAAACTTGAAAACTTCAATCCCACAAAACTCAACAAAATCTTCATGAGATCCGTTAGTATAATAAAGCAAATCACCACTTTAAGTACTGTTGCAAACTCATTCAAATTTTATTATTGCATTATACCTACTGTATTTTAACTTTACCATGGCTATACCCTTCAATACAAACCATAGATTCATCAAAACAAGCACACAATGCAACGAAAACAGAAACAGAAGAGTCTGTAGTAATCTGTACTCTAACCATACTTATGTAACTCTAACGATTCTGAAAAATTAGGACAACGTAAAGAATTTTTATAGCAATACTATGTAAAAATTACAGCTCATTATCACGCTCCATTAAAAAATGAAAATTCGCGCACTGGAGGCAAAGTTTCTGTTTCAGATTCAGCATTGTTTCTACTCATCTTATGAATCATCCTAAAGGCTTTACTTGGCACAAACACTAAACAAAACATAAAAAACAGAATCATAACAGAGGCATAATTGTGTCAACACTCAAAAACAGAAAGAAAAAGATGAAAATAAATTTATTCATTGGGTTCCCTCCCAACAAGCGCTATCGTTTTACGCCCCTAGCTAGGCATAATGCATAGATTCAAGTATTGTCATCTTTATTTTTCGTAGAGATATATTTATCAAGAGGTTTTGCAAATAAAACTTGAAACACAGCATCCATAGAAACCTTAGCACTATCAACTTGTTCATCTACGTACCCTCTTTGATTTCCGGCCACAATCCAAGAATATTGTTGATTAACATCATTGAAAACTTGCTGGATCATATCTAAAACGGGGACTTCCTTTTTAAGATTCTCATCAAAAATTTGATTATTCCCGAGAAAATGTCTTAACATGTAATCACTATTGTAAAGGATCTCTCCTATTACCGGTTTTTCACGGCTCATACCAAAGAAATCAAAAATCTCCCAAGCTTCTCGTACTATGTGATCAAATTCATTCATGAGAACAAAGGTGGCTAACTTTTTAGCTTTGGGATTCTTCATAACGGGTATCTCATAAAACAATCTTTGCAAGGTAGGATGGGTACAAATAAACCTATTTTCAAGTTTCAGAACTAGCGCTGAAATAGGTTCCGCATAAGTTTTAGTTCTTTTCAGTATAGGAGTATCATCGAGAGTCAAATTTCCAATGCAATTGAAAAATTCTTGGATAGTTTCTTTTCCTATAACATTCCCTTGTCCCCAAAACAAAAGTTTTAGCATCTAGATTACCAGAACGTCCAATGTTAGGAGTCCTACCATCATCTGTTTCTGCCGTACCAAAATCACTCATGACGACAAGCAAACAAGAGATCTAACGAGAAAAAGGCAAACGAAAAAGAGGGCGAATAAAACGGCAAACTTGTGAAGTGGGGGAGAGGAAAGCGAGATGCAAATGGCAAATAATATAATTGCAAGGAGATGAGATTTGTGATTAGGAACCTGATAGGTGTTGATGGTGTCTCCTCGGCGCCAGAGATTGGCACGTTGAACTTCCTCCCCGGCAACGGCTCCAGAAATTCCTTTGACATGGCTTGATACTGCGTCGGTATTTCCCCAAAGAGGAAGGGATGATGCAGCACAGTGACGGTAAGTATTTCCCTCAGTTATGAAACCAAGGTATCAAACCAGTAGGAGTATCATGCAACACTATGTAAGCAGCACTTGCACACAAAGAACAAATACTTGCAACCCGACGCGAAAGAGAGGTTGTCAATCTCTCTACGGTAAAAAGATAGATTAGGTAGTGATAGATTGGATAGATAGATCTCGCAAGAACACAAAATAAAAGAGGCAAATAAAAAGTGCAGCAAGGTATTTTTGGGTTTTCTGGAATAATAGATCTGAAAACAAAAGCGGCAAAAAGATAGAACGAAAAGCAATATGTTGGAAAAGTAGACCCGGGGCCGTAGGTTTCACTAGTGGCTTCTCTCATGAGTATAGCACACGGTGGGTGAACAAATTACTGTTGGGAAATTGATAGAAGATCAAATAATCACGATGATATCCAAGGCGATGATCATTATATAGGCATCACGTCCAAGATTAGTAGACCGAAACAATTCTACATTTACTACTATTACTCCACACATCGACCGCTATCCAGCATGCATCTAGTGTATTAAGTTCATGGAAAAATGGAGTAATGCAATAAGAACGGTGACATGATGTACACAAGATCTATTCATGTAGGAATAGACGTCATCTTGTTATCCTTAATAGCAACGATACATGTGTGCCTCGCTGCCCCTTCTGTCACTTGGAGAGGACACCGCAAGATCGAACCCATCACAAAGCACCTCTTCCCATGGCGAGAAAAATCGATCTAGTTGGCCTAACTAAACCAAAGATCCGAAAAAGAAATACGAGGCTATAAGTAATCATGCATATAAGAGATCAAAGAAGACTCAAATAATATTCATGGATAGAAACTGATCATGAACTCAAAATTCATCGGATCCCAACAAACACACTGCAAAAAGTTTACATCAAATAGATCTCCAAGAGACCATTGTATTGAGAATCAAAAGAGAGAGAGGAAGCCATCTAGCTACTGTGTACGGACCTGTAGGTCTATGGTGGACTACTCACGCATCATCGGAGAGCCACCAATGAGGATGATGAACCCCTCCGTGATGGTGTTAGATTGGATCTCGCGGTTCTGGAACTTGCGGCGGCTGGATGTATTTTTCGTCGACTCCTCTAGGGTTTCTGGATTTTTTGGGTATTTATAGAGCTCGGAGGTGGTGGAGAGGGTTCCCGAGGAGGCCACAACCCATCAGGGCGCGCCCGGGGCCCCTGGTGTGCCCTGGTGGGTTGTGGGCGGCTTGGGCTCCCTCCTGGTTACTTCTTTGGCCCACTGGCCTTCTTCTAGTCCAAAAAAATTCTCCAAAAAGTTTCGTCGCGATTGGACTATGTCTGGTACTGATATTCTACAAAGTAAAAAACAAGCAAAAACAGCAACCGGCACTTTGGCACTATGTCAATAGGTTAGTCCCAAAAAAATGATATAAAGTTGCTATAAAATGATTGTAAAACGTCCAAGAATGATAATATAACAGCATGGAAGAAGCAAAATTATAGATACATTGGAGACGTATCAATGGGGCATGGGGGGCCCTCCACTCCCCACGACGCCTCGGTAATTGCCCAGGGCTGACATAAAGCCCAGGCCGCATATAAGGGGGAGGGGAAGAGTCCCTTAGCCCATCATCCTTGTCCTCGGCCCCCATCACCACTTGCTGCCGTAGCAGCGATGGCGCCCGTGAGGAGGTTCTCTGTCGCCGAGAAGAAGAAAGCGGCGATAGAGGAGGCGGGCACGTCGAGGTTGTCGAAGGGAGGCAGCTGCTCCCGCGCATCCGTCGCCGCGCTTGAAGCGCCTCTTCGAGGGCACGGGCAAACTCCACCGGCGACCCACGCTAGTACGAGCATCCGTGGGAGGAGCTCTGCCCGCGGGCGTGGGCGCGGTGGGCGAGGTGGCTGTGGACGGGGCCAGAGGTATGGTGCAGCAGCCCGGCCGCCCCGGCCGGGAGGCTATTCCGCCGACGCAGCCCATGAGTTCCTCGTGAGGATGGAGAGCAAACCCCGCACTTGGCTCCGGCTCCCGGACTCTTTCGCAAGAGAGATGGGGGAGCTCGCACCTCTGGGCCTGTGGCTGCAGCCAGACGGCTGCTGCAATGGATCTTCCTGGGTGGTGACGGAGTTCAACCCCCTCGGCTTCATGTTCTTGAGGCATGGGTGGAAGTCGTTTTCCCTCGCCCGCGGCTTACGGGGAGGGCATGTCCTCCACTTTAAGTTTGATGGGGCTGCCACGCTCTTCGTGAAGATCTTTGGGGAGGCCGGAGATCGCCTGGACTGCTGCATGGAGGGCGACAGCAGCAGTAGCGGCGGCGGCAGCGGCAGCCGCAACTCCTTCTCCGGGGGAGCGGGAGCGACGATGACTCCGACGGCTCCCCAAGCCCCCGCATCAAGGAAGCGGACTCCGAATAGGTGCGATGGCGTCAGGGTCGGGGCCTCCGGAGGCAGCGTTGCGGGAGCACAACCCCTCTTTTTGCGTTGTTTTTCCTTTCGTGCAATAGGCCATGCTGACCCCGAGGAGGTGTGTAAACAGGGGTTATGTCCTTCGTGTCTTAAACCGAACGCCACTTTGGGTTGAAAATGAGTTTCTTCTTTGCGCCCCTTGTTAGGCTCGTCTCCCTCTCCAGGATCTTCTCGACGTTCTGTGTCGCCGGGGCCCAGCCCCCGAGCACGTTTCAAACGTCGTCGGCATGAAAGGTCCTGACGCGTGATGCTCAGTGACTCATCTGGGCCCGCCTCGCGGGGCTTCTCGGGGAACCAACCTGGGGAGAGATCCTGCGTGAAACCATTTGCTTCTAGAACGGAGCGCGCTTACCAGTTTATACTTGGGCGTCACGCGAGGAAGACAGGCACCAGGAGCCTTGGTGAGGTGACGCGTGCGTGGGCATGTCCGCGAGCCAAAACCTAGTCCTTTGGGTCCCAGCGTCGCCAGGACTTGCCCAAACACAGGCACCGTGCCCAGCCCCCACGCGCGTGAGGCCCAAGGGTGAGCCGGTGGGTGCATGTCGCGGGGGGGGCTATGGTTTCCAAAGCGAGGGTCGTTTGCCCTAAGGCTGTTACGGCCCTCGGCGAGGGGGTTCTTCATTGGCTTCTTCACCCAGCGCGGAACATGGGGATTCCACTAGGCCTAGGCATAGTTGCGGTTTGATAGTTATTCCACCAGCACTGAGCATGGGGCTTCCACTTGGGCATGGGCGGGAGTCCCCCCGACGCCGTAGCCCAGCCGGTCGGGAGGCTCCGGGGCGTGTACAACCCCAAACTCATTATTACGTGAGAGTGTCATGGGCGGCGATTTTAAAAGAGGTGTCGGATACCCCAAGCACAAGGTTCAGGAGCTCCTTCCTCAGTTCTTCGGGAGGCTTTACGCCTAGTTTCCGGCGCGGGTGTGCGCTCCGCGACCCATAACATGGGCGCGGGGCGCACCGCGCAATCGTCGTGGCACAGCACCGGGGGCGGCGACGCGCCCGCCCAAGGGCGGCTTTACCCCCGCTGACCCGAGCTGAGCCGTGCCCCCATTATCCGCCTGTGACGGTTCTCTGGGAGGGCGGGACACAAAAGACCTTGGTGAGATGACTAGCACGGGGGGCCAGCCCGTGAGCCAGAGCTTGGTCATTTGGATTTCTCGGCGCTGCGAGGACAAGTCCTAGCGCAGACGCCGTGTCCAGTCCTCCCCCATGGAACCGTCGAGGGGGCGGCACAGGGGGGCGAAGATCCGGGTGAGGACGAGGTGCTATACTTGAAGCTTGAAACAAACGACATAATCTCAACAGGGGTTAATCTAGTTCAATACATAACGAGGAAGTCCCAGCTTCAGAGTAATGCAAAGTACACAAAAAGGAACGGGGGGTCGCCTGACTCGAACGGACCACAAAAATAACCTGGTGGCCATGCCGCCGCGGGAGCGTCAAGCTGTTTGACGATGCGTGCCGTGGGGGTTCACCCTTCAGGGGCAGCCTGGCTCCTCAGGCTTCGGAGACCTGCGAGGCCTTGGCGCGGCCCCAAGCACCATCGTGAGCCTCACCTGTTTGTGGAAGGTGATGCTGGTGCTCACTAGATGCTCTGATGCTCCGAAAAGCACGCGAGCGTAGTCGGTGATGATGCGCGAGGGTCGGGAGAGGCCCTGGGGTCCTGCCTTGTTAAGGCCCACGAGGTCGATGTACGGGCGCCCCCTGCCGCTCCTCCTGGGGGTGGCGGCCTGCTTTGAATGGTGTTCTGGAAGACGCTCCTCCCGCTGCTTGCTGATTCCTTGGTCGATGAGCTCCCATGACACCGATGCTAGGCGCCGCGCTCTTCGCTCGTGGGGGCGTGCGCTGAGGCATGCCTCCAAGTGGTGCCCAAGCTCCTCCCCCTTTGCACCAGCCAGGTCGGGCGCTCCCCGGGCGGAAGCCCCCGAGCCTAGCCTGAGGGAGGTGCCGGGCATGCTTCCCTATGCCGAGGCAAGGCCAATGCCGAGAAGGGACACGCGGCTCACGTCGTCGGTGTCGAGCTTCACGTTCTTCATTTTGGCAAGGCCTGGGACCAGTAGTTGTTCCTTCTTCCTTGGGAGCGCGGCCACGCGAAGCCCAGCTCCCCCCTCATCGTCAGGACGCTCGGTCGCGACTGCCTTGTAGGCCCGCTCAAGGGAACGGACCGCGTCCGTCTCGTCGCAGGCGATGGTGATGACGCCGCCAGGACCCGGCATCTTGAGGATGTTGTAACCATGGTGAGTCACTGCCATGAACTTGGCCAGGGCCAGGTACCCCAGGATCGCGTTGTACGGGAGGCCGATGCGCGCCACGTCGAAATCGATGAGCTCGGTGCGGTAGTTGTCGCGTGTGCCGAAGGTGACGGGGAGGCGAACCTGCCCCAGGGGCACGAGGGAACCACTGGCGGCGCCGAAGAACGGTCTGGTGGGTGCCAGCTTGCTGTAGAGACCCGGAGGGTCTCTAAGGTCTCTGTAGAGAGCACATTGAAGCCAGCGCCGCCGTCGACGAGGGTCTTGGTGACGGAGACGTTGCAGATGATTGGGGTACACAGTAGGGGGAGCGTGCCCGCAGCAGCCCTGGACACGAGGCCGTCCTTGGAGTCGAATTAGATGGGGTACTAGGACCACTTGAGGAACCGCGCGGCCTCTGGTCCCCGGGGAGTTCTGCTCGTCGCACGGTGCAGCTGTTCGAATCGGTGGGTTGACAGGAGGGCTAGAGCTCCACCAAGGATGAAGGCCGCCATGCGAGGCCCCTAGTCATCCCCGCCAGACAATCCAATGCCGCTCTCTCTGGGCGAACGTGGTCGTGGTAGCAAGGCCACGCTGTCCTGGGGGCGTGCCCCGTGGTGTCGCCCTTGACGAGCGTCCTCCTGAAGTCGACCGCGCTCGCCGTTGCCGCGAGGCTGTTCGCGCCCGCCTTGGTTATGGTTGTTATTGCGGTTGCCCCTCATGTTCCCCCACTGCTGCCTCCGCAACCGGCGCCGCGAACGCCGCGTCTAGGGCGCTGGCCGGCGCGCTCTCTGTGGGAAGGTCCAAACGCCCGGCAGTCTTCCGTGTCATGGGTGCGCACGTTGTGGTGGGCACAGAACATCCCACCCCCCCCCCCATTGGGTACCTCGCCGCCGGGGCCGGTCGGCCGGTCGAAGCCGGTCACCGGGACCCGGAGGAGGAGGAGAAGGGCGCGAGGCGGGCCCTGCTCGGGCTCACCTGGACGAGGTGGGCCCGCCACTCGTGCCCCCTTCTCCCAGTGCCGGGGGGGGCGGAACCGGGGGTAAGGCGCCAGAGTCCTCCTGGCGACGGTGACGAGCTCGGCGACATGGTCTGCCCAGGCGTCAAAGCCTCCGTCCATCGGGCGGTGATGGAGAAATTCACTCGCCATGAGCAACGCGTCCTGCGCGTTCAGGTCTCCCACGTGAACGCAGGCCGAGGAGGACGCGACGGGGCAGCTGGCCCGCCGCGCGGGGGGTCGTGAGCGATCTCGCCGCTCGCGGGCGTCGCGGCCGTCAACAGCTTCGTCCGCAGCATGGGCGAGGTCGTGGCGCTTGTTCGGCGCTGAGCGCGTTGCGCGTGCGGGGCGGGTGTCAATCATCGGGTCGACACGGGCGGAGGCAAGATGGAGTAGGAGAGCTGCGGCGCACCCCTACCTGGCGCGCAAAATGTTGGAATTGGGGCTCCAGGGACCCAACGGGGTACGAACACTGGGGTGCACTCGCTCTCCTACCCTACTCTGCTTCACAACCTCACGGCGACTCTCCGGCGACTTGAGCTAAGGAAGATGAACGAGGGATACACGGTTTACCCAGGTTCGGGCCACCTCGCAGTTTAAAACCCTACTCCTGCTTGGTTGATTGCTTGAGGATGAGGATGAGTACAAGGTGTGTTCTTGCTTGCCCAGGGTCTTTTTTCTATGGTGGCCGGCCCCTGCTCTTATATTGGCCTTGGTCCTCTTCCCCCGAAAACACAAGGCGGGAAGGGTTGCCACAATGACCAGTTTGAAGGGGGACAGGACTGCAGCCTATCCTGACAAAAGGCAGTCTTCGCCTGCCAAAGCTCCTGGTCATGATGTGCTTGTGGGCTCGGGAGTGCTCTCCGTCCTGCCGAGCCTCCGGTCTTGGTCCTCTTGCACGACAAGGGGAACCTTTGGGGATTGCTTTGGGAGACCGCGAGATGGCGCTGCTTCCCTATCACCAGGGAGGAAAGCCTCTCTATCCGTGCCCGCTGGCACCGGTCCTGGCACCACTCGTCGCGGCACGCGTCACCCATGTGCGGGCGCAGGGTTGTGGGGACCTGCCAGGCCGGCTCCAGACAGACCCGCCCCCCAAGGACGCCATGGGCAGCCTCGCAGGGAAGCCTCGTGAAGTACTCGACGGTGGCGTCGCCTCACGCCTCGGGAGGCATGGCCCTCACGAGAACCAGCTCCGTGAAGCCCGTGGGTGGGGCCACTCAATGCTTAGGCAAGCTTCACGTCCTGGGCCACAGGCAGACGGGCGTGGGCACCCCAGTCCGAGAGGCCCAACAACAATGATTAAGGATCTATTAGTTGATAATGTTGAATGGCATATTATATATTTCTGTGATGACGCATCTCGTATTGCTAAACAAGATTCTAAAGATAAACATAGACCTGTTGTTGGCACGCCAGTTGTTTTTGTTAAGATTGGAGATCATTGTTATCATGGCGTATGTGATATGGTTGCTAGCGTTAGTGCCATCCCATTTACACTTTATCAAGAAATTATGCATGATATTGCACATGTCGAGTTAGAAGATATTGATGCTACTATTAAGCCTGCAAACAGAGAAACTATTTCACCACTTGGGATTGTTAGAGACGTTGAAGTCTTGTGTGGTAATATTAAATACCCCACTGATTTCTTAGTCCTTGGTTCACTGCAAGATAATTTTGGTCCCATTATGTTTGGTAGACATTTCCTGAATACTGTTAATGCCAAAATTGATTGCACTAGGGAAACGGTTAGTGTTAACTTTGGTGATGTATCTCATGAATTTAATTTCTCCAAGTTTGGTAGACATATGAATGAGGAAGAATTGTATAGTAAAGATGAATTAATTGGTCTTGCTTCTATTGTTGTGCCTCCTACAGATCTGTTAGAACAATATTTGCTAGACCATGAAAATGATATGCACATGAAATAAAGAAGAGAAATAGATGATGTTTTCTTCAAACAAGCACATATCCTTAAACATAATTTGCATGTTGAAACCTTGGGAGACCCCCTACCTCCTAAGATTGATCATGTGTTTGAATTAAAGAACTACCTGATACATTGAAGTATGCTTATCTTGGTGAAAAGAAGATATATCCTATTATTATTAGTGCTAACCTTTCAGAACATGAAGAAAAGAGATTACTTAAGGTTCTGAGGAAGCACCGTGTTACAATTGGGTATACTCTTGATGATCTTAAGAGCATCAGTACCACTTTATGTCAGCACGAGATTAATATGGAGCCAAATGCTAAACCATTCATTGATCATCAACGTCGGCTAAATCGTAAGATGAATGGTGTGGTAAGAACTGAAATATTAAAGCTTCTGGAGGCAGGTATAATTTATCCTACAGCTAATCGTAGATGGGTAAGTCATGTTCATTGTGTTCCCAAGAAAGGAGGTATAACCGTTGTCCCTAATGATAAAAATGAACTTATCCCACAAAAAATTGTAACTGGTTATAGGATGGTGATTGATTTCAGGAAATTAAATAAAGCTACTAGCAAAGATCATTACCCTTGCCTTTTATTGATCAAATGTTAGAAAGATTGTCTAAGCACACACACTTGTGCTTCTTAGACGGATATTTTGTTTTTTTCTCAAATACCTGTAGCACAAGAAGATCAAGAGAAAACCACATTTACTTGTCCTTTTGGAACCTATGCTTATAGATGTATGCCTTTTGATTTATGCAATGCACCTGCTACTTTTCAAAGATGTATGACTGCTATATTCTCTGACTTTTGTGAAAAGATTGTCCAGGTATTCATGGATGATTGCTCCATTTGTGGAACCTCTTTTGATGATCGCTTAAACAACCTTGATCGAGTTATGCAGAGATGTGAAGAAACTAATCTTGTCTTGAATTGGGAGAAGTGTCACTTTATGGTAAATGAAGGTATATTCCTTGGGCATAAGACCTCCGAAAGAGGTATTGAGGTCGACAAAGCTAAAGTTGATGCAATTGAGAAAATGCCATGTCCCAAAGATATCAAAGGTATTCTAAGTTTCCTTGGTCATGTTGGTTTCTATAGACGGTTTATTAAAGATTTCTCTAAGATTTCTAGGCCTCGTACCAATCTTTTGCAAAAATATATTCATTTGTTCTTTATGACGATTGTGTAGAAGCCTTTGAAATACTTAAGCAAGCCTTAATTTCTGCACCTATATATTGTTCAACCACCTGATTGGAACCTACCTTTTAAAATAATGTGTGATGCTAGTTACTTGCTGTTGGTGTTGTTCTAGGACAAAGAGTTGGTAAGAAATGGAATGTACTATGCTAGTAAAACCCTATACACTGCACAAAAGAACTATGCTACCACTAAAAAGATTTTTTAGCAGTTGTGCTTGCATGTGATAAATTCAGATCTTATATTGTTGATTCTAAAGTAATAATTCACACTGATCATGTTGCTATTAAATATCTCATGGAAAAGAAAGATGCTAACCCTAGACTGGTTAGGTGGGTTCTTCTATTACAAGGAATTGATTTGCATATTGTTGATAGGAAGGGAGCCGAAAATCCCATAGCAAATAATTTGTCTATGATGGAAAATGTTCTTGATGACCCACTACCTATTGATGATAGTTTTCCTAATGATCAAGTAGTTGTTATAAATCATTCTACTTCTCGCAATAGTCCATGGTATGCAGATTATGGTAATTACATTGTTTTTAAATACATATCACCTAACTTCACATACCAACAAAAGAATAAGGTTCCTCTTTGACTTGAGACACTACTTTTGGGATGACCCACATTTATATAAAGAAGGAGAAGATGCTATTATTAGGCGTTTTGTACCCGAGCATGAACATGAACAAATCCTACGGAAGTTTTATTCCGAAGCATATGGAGGACATCATGCGGGAGACAGAACCACACATAAGGTATTACAGTCTGGTTTTTATTGGCCTACTCTCTTCAAGGATGCACGTAAGTTTGTCCTTTCTTGTGATGAGTGTCAAATAATTGATAATATTGGTAAATATCAGGAAATGCCAATGAACCATTCACTTGTTATTGAACCATTTGATGTTTGGGGCTTTGATTACATGGGACCCTTTCCTTCCTCTAATGGGTATACTCATATTTTAGTAGTTGTTGATTATGTCACTAAGTGGGTAGAAGTTATTCCAACTAGTAGTGCTCATCACAACACCTCTATTAAAATGCTTAAAGAAATTATCTTTCTGAGGTTTGGAGTCCCTAGATATTTATTTAATGACTGGTGGTGGTTCACATTTTATTCATGGTGCATTTCGTAAACTCTTTGCTAAATATGATGTCAATCATAGAATTGCCTCTCCATATCATCCTCAATCTAGTGGTCAAGTTGAATTGAGAAATAGAGAAATAAAGTTAATTTTGCAAAAGATCGTAAATAGATCTAAGAACAATTGGTCTAAGAAACTAGATGACGCATTGTGGGCATATAGAACTGCTTATCAGAATCCTATGGGTATGTCCCCTTATAAAATAGTCTATGGAAAAGCTTGCCATTTACCTCTAGAATTAGAACACAAGACATATTGGGCTAATAAAGAGATTAACTATGATTTCAAACTTGCCGATGAAAAGCGGTTATTTGACATGAGTTCTCTATCTGAATGGACGATGTAAGCTTATGAAATTACCAAGTTGTTTAAAGAAAAACTTAAAAGATGGCATGACAGGAGAATACAAAAACGAGAATTTAACATTGGTGATCATGCTCTATTATACAATTCTCATTTCAGATTCTTTGCCGGAAAACTCCTCTCCAAATGGGAGGGACCCTATATTATCGAGGAGGTTTATCGCTCCGGAGCCATCAAGATTAACAACGCGAAAGGAACAAATCCTAAACTGGTTTATGGGCAAAGAATTAAACATTATATTATAGGTACGTGATACGTCTCCAACGTATCTATAATTTTTGCTTGTTCCATGCGGTTATATTATCATTCTTGGATGTTTTACAATCGTTTTATAACAACTTTATATCATTTTTTGGGACTAACCTATTGACATAGTGCCAAAGTGCCAGTTGCTGTTTTTGCTTGTTTTTTACTTCGCAAAAAATCAATACCAAACGGAGTCCAATCGCGACGGAACTTTTTGGGGATTTTTTCAGGACCAGAAGACACCCAGTGGGCCAAAGAAGTGCCGGGGGAGTGGGCCGAGGAGACCACAACCCACCAGGGCTTGCCAAGGGGGCCCCGGCGCGCCCTGATGGGTTGTGCCCTCCTCGGGGCCCCTCTCCACCGCCTCTGATGCCTATAAATTCCCAAATATTCCAAAAACCCTAGGGGAGTCAACGAAACACAATTCCAGCCGCCGCAAGTTCCAGAACCTCGAGATCCAATCTAAACACCATCACGGAGGGGTTCATCTTCCTCATAGGTGCCTCTCCGATGATGCGTGAGTAGTCCACCATAGACCTACGGGTCTGTAGGCAGTAGCTAGATGGATTATTCTCTCTATCATATGATTCTCAATACAATGGTCTCTTGGAGATCTATTTGATGTAAACTTTTGCGGTGTGTTTGTTGGGATCCGATGAATTTTGAGTTCATGATCAGTTTCTATCCAAGAATATTATTTGAGTCTTCTTTGATATCTTATATGCATGATTACTTATAGCCTCGTATTTCTTCTCCGAATCTTTGGTTTAGTTAGGCCGACTAGATCGGTTTTTCTTGCCATGGGAAGAGGTGCTTTGTGATGGGTTCGATCTTGCGATGTTCTTTCCTAGTGACAGAAGGGGCAGCAAGACACGCATGTATCATTGCTATTAAGGATAACAAGATGGGGTCTATTCCTACATGAATAGATCTTGTCTACATCATGTCATCGTTCTTATTGCATTACTCCGTTTTTCCATGAACTTAATACACTAGATGCATGCTGGATAGCGGTCGATGTGTGGAGTAATAGTGGTAGATGCAGGCAGGAGTCGGTCTACTTATCTTGGACGTGATGCCTATATAATGATCATCGCCTTGGATATCGTCATGACTATTCGATTTTCTATCAATTGCCCAACAATAATTTGTTCACCCACCGTGCGCTATACTCATGAGAGAAGCCACTAGTGAACCCTATGGCCCCTGGGTCTACTTTTCCAACATATTGCTTTCCGATCTACTTTTTTGCAATCTTTGTTTTCAGATCTACAAAACCAAAAACCCAAAAACATATTGCTGCATATTTGCTCTTTTTATTTGTGTTCTTGAGAGATCTATCTCTCCTATCTATCACTACCTAATCTATCTTTTTACCGTAGAGAGATTGACAACCTCTCTTTCGCGTCGGGTTGCAAGTATTTGTTGTTTGTGTGCAGGTGTTGCTTATTGGGTGTTGGTGATCCTCCTACTGGTTCGATAACCTTGGTTTCATAACTGAGGGAAATACTTACCGTCGTTGTGCTGCATCATCCCTTCCTCTTTGGGGAAATACCAACGCAGTCTCAAGCCACGTCAGTACACCCATCAACAAGGAAACCAATATTATCCAAACAATGACACCGGAGGAACACATAAAAGAGACCTTCCAGAACACTCCAGAATCCTGAAAAAGGGCAGGTATGTGGTACGGTAAGTAAACCGACTCCAAAAGTTCCATAAAAGCAATTTTTGTTAGTTTCGGAATAAATAAACAAATATAGAAATAATAACTAGCCAGGAAAGTGCACAAGGTGGCCACAAGCCAGGGGCGTGTCCTACCCCCTGGGCGTGCCACCTAGGCTTGTGGGGGCCCTCGTGGACTTTCCCGACTCCGTTTTCCTTTCATAGACATGTCCTGCACGGGAAAAATTCATTATATATACTCCTTGATGTTTTGACCACCGCTTTGCCAGTTTTCCCCGTGTTCTTGTTTTGGCTATTTTCCTAGAAGATATAGAAGCACTACGTCGTCTCAAGATTCGGACGGGGAGAGAGCTATGTTTTTCACCTCATGGAGGATCCCAAGGTCTATGCAGATCTTGATCCCTATGGATGGACAACGGAGGAAGAGGAGGAGGCCGACCTCAAAGGAAGGAGTCTTCAAGCGAATAAGAATAAGAGGAACCTTTGCCTCAAGTGGGAGATATGCATGTGGAATTCAAAAAGTCGAGCTTGCCAAACAATTTTACACCTTCCAGTTCTCGATTTACCCCTATCGTCGTGCGCAGGTAGATGCCACTTCCTCTTCCACAGACAAAATCCATCCCTTGATGGATGGTGCTTTGACCGTTACAAGTAAGCTTCGCAAGGAGAACCTCGACCTCAGGCCGGAGGTCAACAAGCTCAAGGAGGAAATTCGTACTCTAAGGGGCATTATCAACAAGTACATCAAGCCCGCCACTTCATCACCACCATCACCAAAGAAAGAAACTTGAGTGCATGGGTATGGGCACCACCCTTAGCTTGTTCCAAGCTTGGGGGAGGTGCCCCGGTATCGTATCACCATCACTTTTACCATCATTACCTATTTTAGTTCGATCCTTAGTTATCATATGATTTAGATGAATAAAGTTTTAGTATGATTTAGTTTCGAGTGCTTTCTTCGTGATCTATCTATCTATGTCATCGAGTGTGAGAGGTATATAATAAAGAGTAGTTTGAGTTTGTTTGCTTTACTTTCTTGGATCAATCCTAGTAATGAAAAGAATCAAAGGATCATATGCTAATCCCATGGGGAGTGATGACTTCACATAAAAAGAGTATAATTGATAAAATTTGTTGGAAGTAAACAAACATAGCATTGGTCATTGATGCAATTCATGAAAAAGTAATAAGAAAGAGAGGTCTCACATATAAATATACTATCTTGGACATCTTTTATGAATGTGAGCCCCCATTAAATATTCTATGCATGATCAACTAGTTGACGTTGGACAAGGAAGACAACATAATGAGTTATGTTTGCTTATATTCACATAGAAGTTATATTGTCATGGATCCTCTAACATGTGGGCTTGCTCCTATCCTTTTGCTAGCCAAAACTTCGCACCAAGTAGAGATACTACTTGTGCATCCAAAAACCCTTAAACCCAGTTTCTTTCCATAATAGTCCATCTTATCTACCTATGGATTGAATAAGATCCTTCAAGTAAGTTGTCATCGGTGCAAAAGCAATAAAAATTGCTCCTAAATATGTATGATCTTTTATTGGAAGTGAAAATAAGCTTTGTACGAACTTGTGATGACAAAGAAATAAAAGCGACGGACTGCATAATAAAAGTTTGCTATCATAAGGGGCAATATAAAGTGACGCTCCTTTCCATTAAGAGCTTGCACATCCAAATAATAAGCACATGACAACCTCTTCTTCCCACTGCGAAGGGACTATCTTTTACTTTTCTGAATTTACTTTTTATGCAAGAGTCAATAATGTTAATTCCTATTACATTCTTATTATTCTCTACGTGACAAGCATCATGTGGTGGGGAAAGATCCAGGCACATATATCCAGTTGGATGTAGGTGATCATGAGTTATTATTGTTGACATTATCCCTGAGATAAGTTGTTGGGTGGTAACAAATTATAAACCCCAATCTTCCTAAGTGCCTGATTGAAACTTTTTGTTTCACAAATATGTTGTGAGTGTCAGCAATCATAGAATACTAAATGATAGTTGAGTATGTGAACTTGCTAAGAAAATCTCTGGCATAGACTCTTTCTGATAATATGATGGATTGCAATTGTTTCAATGACTAAGAACATAGTTTGTTAGTTTTCAATAAAGTTTATGATTCATACTTGAGCATGTAGATAGATTGTTACTTGTTCATGAGAAGTTTTGTGATAGTATGTTGTTGCTATGATAATGATCATGATGATGTCATGTCCGTATTTTATTTTATTTTACCGACACCCCTCTTTCTCTAAGCATTAGGTCATGATTATCGAGTTCGGCTTCCGCTTGAGGAAAAGCGAGGTCTAACCTTGGGGGAGTTGAATGTCCATTTTGCGTCATGTTTTTGTTGATATTTATCATGTTTTGAATCATTATCACATGTTATGATGTGATAACCCACAAGTATAGGGGATTGCGACAGTCTTCGAGGGTAGTATTTCACCCAAATTTGTTGATTCGACACAAGGGAAGCCAAAGAATATTTATGAGCCTTAGAAGTTAAGGTGTCAATTCAACCACACCTGGAGATATCTTTTTTGCAGCAAAGTGTTTAGTAGCACAGTAACAATAGTAATGGAAACGGGGAAAGTAGAAGATTGTAGTGATTGTAACAGTAATAGTAACGAAAGTAACTTAGTGAAGATCAATATGTGAAAAGCTGTAACATCCCAAATTTTTAAATTTGGAATGTTAATAGGAACATTCATTTGCATAATGATTGGTATGCATATTTGAAAATTTTGGTGTTTACTTGATTTATTTTGGTAATTTTATGAACTTAAATTATTTTAGAGTTGTTATGATGCTCTTTATTGGCTCCGATTGCATAAAATAATTTTCTAAACTTTCATTCGAGTTAGAAAATGTTTACTGTTTTCTTTAGTATTAATATTATATTACTGTGTGTTCATAGAATTTTAGTATTTGGTTTTTGTATTTTATCAAGCCAACTTATTCCCTGTATTGTATGTTTATAAGCCAGTTTTAATTGTTCATATATACCGAACAGTGCGCAGCCCAGCAATGCTGCCTATTTCTATCGCTCGCGTGCGATTTCCGCAAACAACTGCCACACCGCAGCTCTTTTTTTCTCTCTCTCTCCCACCTTAATCGCTGACGTGTAGGTCCCCCCTGTCATCCCTTTCCTCTAGCGTGTTCTTCCTCGACACCATGTCCCGATCCAAATCCTGGTCGATTCGGCCTGGATATTGCCCCTTGACCTCTCCCGATTGCTCATAAATATTGGCCACCTCGTTCTCTACCAATTTTTTGAAAATTGGATTACTCTCGTGCCCTGTAGCTTCCAATCGGATCTTGCCTGTGTCCGCCGCCGCCAGGACCTCCCGTCTGTCGATTCCATCGCCTCATGAGTCACTATCTTTTACCTGCTGGTACAACGAGTTTCGCATGCTCCCCTCTACGACTCTACCTCTCTCAATCCTCAAATCGGACAGGAACCCGCAGAGGCGAGCGCATGAACGATTACTGAAGAAGATCGTCGCCGCTGCCTTTGCTCTAGTCAGATAAAGCAACCACAAGTGGAGGCCCTCGTCGACACAGAGGAGACCTACGAGACTGTTGTGTCACGCCGCGTCAGACGCACACCTCCCCAAGTCCATCTGACCTCCGTAGCCGCCGCCCGCATCTCCAAGTCTGGCGTCGTCATCTTCCTCAAGTCCGGCCGCCCAGCCTCTGTTTTCTCCGGTGAGTCGCCCAACCCCGACCGATCTATCTCTCACGATTCAGATTATATCACAAAGGGGTACGCGTCCTGAGCCATTAGATCTTGATCAAACGGCCACCGTCCATCCACTTAAAGCCAAACCGGTACACACTATTTATCGGTCGATCGTCGTATAAGCCTTGCAGCGGACACCCTCTAGCATACCACACTACGCCACGTGGCGACGCCACAGCAGCTGCAGCAACAGTTCCAGCATTTTTTTGGCAGATTCAAATCAAATTTTCGTTTCGCTATATCTTGAGATCCGTAACTCCAAATTCATTGATTTTTTTTTCTACATACTCGTGTTCATCAGGAGCATCTAGTAGAACTAAAATTTCACACCTTTGAACTGTTTAAATTTGAATTTAACCTTCCGGTGGTCATATCTTTCAAACCGTTTATCAAATTCAATTATTTCCTTTTGCATTGTCATTCTACTAGCTTGTAGGTTATATTTACCTACTGATATGTTACTTTTATTAGATTTTTACTTGAATTATTTGCTGTTGACTTTATTTTAGTGTTCTGTGAGTATGGTTTATTTATCGATGCTTTCGTTGGACATATAGATTGTCCGGAGTGTGAAGCGGGTCAGAATTAAGCGTTAGAATACTTTAGCACCGTTCAAGGCAAGTTGCACTTTTGATTATGCTCATCCTATATGTTTGCTTTGCATTGTTATGATTTATTATATGTTTGGTATGATTCTTATATTGCTTGCCGCCATGTGCGTGTCATGTTTGCATTGTTAATTGTATGCTTGGCTATGCTATGGTAGACGTGGTCCGGTATCGAGTGTTTCATGAAAGTGGTGAGTGTTTATAGCTGTAGGCTTCAAGGCTTTTGCTTGAGTGAATGCGTCAATGGATGAGCGCTTTATTGACCCTAGAGAATGCGCCATGACTGAGCGCACTTGAGTTGCCGGGACTTAAATCAGGTGAATGCGTCAGTGGCTGAGCGCTCTATTGTCCCTAGAGAATGCGTCATGACTGAGCGCACTTGAGACTTCTTGAAGATCTTTGTCATCTCATCGTAGGTTTGTGAGTTATATATTGCGGGTTAATTGGTTGTGGTGTGTGAACCTTGATCAGTTAGTGGAGGTAGGTGAAGTTAGCTTTATGTCGAATCAAGTTGAGTGTTCTGTTTGTCATACCTTGCTTGTGGATGTAGGTTTGCTATATCATTAAGTGTGATTTGCCAATACATTCAATGTATTAACCTTTGTGGCTGCAACGTTTTATGTTGCAGGATTTTTATACGACGTGTGAGTGATGTGCATAGGGTTACGATGACTACACTCAGCTTTGCCAGTGGTGTTGTTGGGACTCCACAGTTATCTTTTATGCTTTCCGTTGTGTTTTATTGAGCTAGCCTTTGAGCTTAGCAGTTTGTAATAAATTATACTCTGGATCTGCGATGTAATACTTATGACATGTGGATTATTCTTGGTATTTCATTTTGTAATGTGTGTGCTAGCTATTGATCCAAGGACTAGCACAGTAAGCACAGAGACATCGAATCTTATCAGGTTTGGGTCGTTACAAAAGCGTAGGCATTGGATCAGTGATGGATATTTGACTTGGATGACATTCATCATGTACCAGTCACAACCTAGAGCGATATATAACTAGCTCCAATTCATCAATATAATGTAGGCATGTATTCCGTATATAGTCATACGCGCTTATAATAAGAACTTGCATGACATCTTTTGTCCTACCCTCCAGTGGCAGCGGGATCCAAAGGGAGACTAAGGGATATTAAGGCCTCCTTTTAATAGAGAACCGGAACAAAGCATTAACACATAGTGAATTCATGAACTCCTCAAACAACGGCCATCACCGGAGATGATCCCAATTTCTATCACTTTGGGGTCTACGAATCATAGCACATAATAGGTGCATACAACTTGCAAGATAGGATCCAAAACACTCGCATATTCATAGAAACATAATAGGTTCAGATATGAAATCATGGCACTCGGGCCCTAATAACAAGCATTAAGCATAGCAAAGCCAAAGCAACATTAATCTCAGAACATAGTGGATACTAGGGATCAAGCCCTAACAAATTGACTTGATTACATGACAAATATCATCCAATCCCATCACCATCCAGCAAGCCTACATAGGAATTACTCACTTCCGATGGTGAGCATCATGGAATTGTTGATGGAAGAGGGTTGGTGGTGACGATGGCGATGAATTCCCCTCTCCGGAGCCCCAAACGGACTCTAGATCAACCCTCCCGAGGAAGAACAGGAGGTGGCGGCGGCTCCGTCTTGTAAAACGTCATGATTATTCTTTCTTATTTTTTTCCTAGGGCAGAAGACACCTTATATCAGAGGATGGGCGTCAGAGGCCTGCCAGGTGGCCCACAAGCCACCCTGGCGCGCCTTGGAGGGTAGGCGCGCCCCCATGGCTTGTGGCCACCTGGTGAGTCTTCTGTTGTTGGTTCCTTCGCCAATACTTTTATATATTCCAAAATAATTCTCCGTCAATTTTCAAATCAATCCGAGAACTTTTATTTCTACACAAAAAGAACACCATGGTAGTTCTGCTGAGAACAGCGTCAGTCTGGGTTAGTTTCAATCAAATCATGCAAATTAGAGTCCAAAACAAGAGCAAAAAGTGTTTGGAAAAGTAGATACGTTTGAGACGTATCAACTCCCCCAAGCTTAACTCATTGCTTGTCCTCAAGCAATTCAGTTGACAAACTGAAAGTGATAAAGAAAACTTTGACAAACTCTTTTGTTCTCGTTGTTGTATATATGCTTAACTCAATGTTCAGGTTTTCAGCAAAGATCATAAACTAACCATGTCAATGATAACACTTAGGTCTCATATTTACTCATGACAATAACATAACTAACTAGCGAGCAATAATAAGATATCTTGGATGCCAACAATTTTCCAAAACAATCATGATATAATATGATAACATGGTATCCCGCTAGCCCTTTCTGAGACCGCAAAAAATAAATGCAAAGCACCTATGAGATTCAAGCAGCGACTAAACATTGTAATTCAAGGTGGAAGAGATCCAGTCATGCTCACATCCAACATTAATTAGACTCAATGCATAAAAATGACCCAAACACTTTACTTGGCACAAACACTAATTAAAAGATAAAAACACAATCATTACAACAAAAACAATCATGTCATCATACAAGAACAGAAAATTGATAACTATCGGGTTCTCTCCCAACAAGCTCTTTCTTTATAGACATTAAGATAGGCTTGGGATAATGATGATGCACACATAAAAGACAACAATTGCAGCACAAAGAGAGCATCATAAAACATGTGAAAAACACATTTAAGTCTAACATACTTCATATGCATAGGCATTTTACAAGCAAACACATTATCAAGACAAGAAGCACCTAGCATATGCAAATAGGAAGAATGAAGCATTAACAATTTGAACATCAAGAGAGGTAATCGAACATGAAAATTACTATAACCATATTTGCCTCTCTCATAATAGTTACACGTAGGATCATAATGAAATTCAACAATATAGCTATCATGTAAAATATTCTCTTCATGATCCACATGCATAACAGTTTTATAATCTTCCAAGATGGTGGGATTAACATTAACTAAAGTCATGACATCTCCAAACCCACTTTTATCAAAAGTTTCATAAAATAAGATTGAACACTCTCCGAATGTGTGGGATTCTTACCTAAAGTTGACACTCTTCCAAGCCCACTTTCAATATTATTGCAAAAATTATTAGCAATAACATATTCATCATGAAGCTCAAATAAATTTCCAAGATCACAAAGAGGCATCATAATTATCACCCCAATCATGATCATTAGCACGATTGATATTCATAGAATTTATACTAACACAATGGCAATCATGCTTTTCATTCAATAGATGTATCCCAATAGCATTTTCTTTTATCACTTCTTCATTATTAGCTATTGGTTTACAATAAGTAGCAAGTTTGAAAAGATTACCAAGTGGATGAGGATCCATATACCTTATTTACTACTTTTATTTTTTGTTCTTGTGTGTCAATGATAAGGATAATATAACTAGGCAAGTAAAGCGTAGAACAAGTAAATGCTAATGTGTGTGAAGGAACCTTGAGTTGTTTGATGATAGTACCGGCAACGGCGCCAGAAATCCTTCTTCTGCTTTGTAGATGTGCTGGGTTTTTCCCCGAAGAAGAGGGGATGAAGTAGTAAAGTAGAAATAAGTATTTCCCTTAGTTAAGAACCAAGGTTTATCGATCCAATAAGAGGATCACGCAAACAACCGTTGACAGTACCTACACACACAAGAGAAAATACTTGCACCCAACGTGGGCAAGAGGGTTCTCAATCCCTTGTACTCGTTAATTGCAAGGATTAAATCTGATAGTGGTAGATGCATAAATTGCAAAGTAAAATAAAAGCAAATAAATTACAACAAGGTAAATAAAGTTTTAGTAAATATGTTGAGTATACCCGGGGGCCATAGTTTTCACAAGAGGCATCTCTCTCACGAACATAGCATACGGTGGCTAGACAAATTATTGTTGGGCAATTGATAGAAAAGCACATAGTTATGATGTTATTCATGGCATGATCATGTACATAGGCATTATGTCCCTGACAATTAGACCGAAACAATTCTGCATCTACTACTATTACTCCACCAATCGACCGAATCAGCATGCTTCTACGGTATTAAGTTCATAACAAACAAAGTAAAGCCTTAAGCAAGATGACATAATGTAAACATAATAGAATCAAGCAATATGATTAAACCCCGTCGTTTTATCCTTAGCAGCAACAATACAAATATGTGCCTCGCTACCCCTACTGTCACGAGGTGAGGACACCGCAAGATTTAACCTACTACTAGGCACCACTCCCTCTGATGATCTACTCATCTACTTGGCCAAAGTGAACTCATAGATCGGAAAGCCTAATAGCTATAACAATCTTACATAATAAAGTTCAGCTCAGTTACTTTCAATGAATAATCTGATCATAAACACATAATTCATCAAATCCCAACAAACACACCGCAAAAAGTATTACATCGTATTGATCTCTGAAGAGAACATTGTATTGAAGATCAGAGAGAGAGAGAGAGAGAGAGAGAGAGAGAGAGAGAGAGAGAGAGAGACATCTAGCTAATCACGATGGACCCGTAGGTCTGTGGTCGACTACTCACGCATCATCATGGAGGCAACAAGGTTGAAGAAGATAGCCTCCGTGATCGATTCACCCTCCGACAGAGTATCGACGGAGGCCTCCAGATGGGACCGTGAAAGAACAGAGATTAGCTGCAGCGGAAAAATTGTTTCAGGTCCCCTTTTGGTGGTTTTGAGAATTTAGGAAATTTATAGAAGTGGAATTAGGTCAAGCGGACCCACGAGGGGCCCACAAGCTCACACGGTGCGCCCCCTGGGGGCGCGCCGCCTGAGCTTGTGACCCTCTCGTGTGGCATCTGGTCTCCTCCCGATGCTTCTAGGTCCCTTCTGGTCTAGAAAAAATCACCGTAAAGTTACGTTCCGTTTGGACTTCGTTTGGTATTGGTTTCATGCGAAACAAGAAAATAGAAAAAAAACATGAAGTGGTTAGATTAATAGGTCAGTTCCCAAAAATGATATAAAATGGCCTCTAAAGCATACAAGATTGATAATATAATAGCATGAAACAATCAAAAATTATAGATACATTGGAGATGTATCAACCGTACGCTTGGAATCTGTGGAGAGGTCATGCTTTCGGTCTTATGTTCGAGGGATCATTCATTGATAGTTCGAGGGACTCCAAGTACGATCTACGCCGACTCGTCTTCTTCCGCTGCAACTCACAGTTGGCAACTATCTGATCCAGACCGTTATTGCCTCTTCATAGTGTTCTTGGTTGATCACATGGCATTTTTTTGTCTTTTACTACATTTCCCAACACTCTTGCCCATGGAAATTTGCTTAAAACTTCCAATCTGTGGCACCGATGTCCTCAACAGTGATGATGTCATCAATCTCAAAGCGACCTCAGTTTCAGGCATGAACCTGGTGTGACCGAGCGATCTGAAGTTGCTACCTTTTGTACATATCATTTATGTCGGTCTCACCGACGTGTGGAAAAGTGTGTGTAATGATCAGTGTTTTGGTTATCCTTATATATACCCCCACCCATTCCACTAGTGTCTCTCGAAGCACACACAACTTCTATTCATATTTCTGAGAGAGAACTCCACTCCCTTGAGCTGATTTCAAAGGGATTCCACTCCAATCATTCATCCTTTGATATCTAGTCACCTCATTGCTTTCCACCCAATCCTCTCCTACCAAAAGCCAAAATCCGTGAGAGTGTTTGAGTGTTGAGGAGATTATCTTTTGAAACACAAAAGTAAAGAGTCCATCATCAACAACAACATATATTACCTTTTGGAGGGTGGTGCCTCCTAGATTGTCTACGTGTGCTTGGAAGTCTCCAACTATTGTGGAGAAGCCAGCAAGTTTGTGATGGCTTGGAGATCACCTACTTCGTGAAGATCTGCCCTAGTGAGGCTTGTCCTTCATGGGCGTAAGCGGTGGTGGGATAGGTGAGATTGCGTCTTCGAATCCTTCGTGGGCGTGAGCGCTTCGTGGACTCGATCCCTCCATGGAACATAGCAACCGAGATATTTGATTCGTCTTGCATCGAAGCCTCCATTGAGTATCTTACATTTTAATTCAAATTTGGTCAAAACTTAGTGTAGATGTTGCTACAACATGGATCCTAAAATCCTAACATTCTACTATAGAAAACTCCTAACATATACTTTCTTCGATCTGTATTAGTTGTCACTCACAGGGATGTATCCAGATGTATTTTAGTGGTAGATACATTCGTTTGAGCAACAAGTAATATGGATCAGAAGGAGTGGCACTTAATTAGATAAATTTATGATGTTAACGCATGAAGCAATGAGAGGGCCATGTTTGTAGCATTACCACGTTGAATAACACTTAATTAGATAATCCTTGGAAGAAGACTATACAACATATAGGATTGATACAAAGGAAATGAGCTCATCACCATGGCCGCTGCCGCGACCGAAGATGTTGGCAGCAATGTTGAGACTACATCTGCACACACCAGGGCAGTCGACTCAATAATAGAACACCGCCACCACCATGGCCTCCACAGGTGGGTGGGGGTGGCGAGGAGTGGGCCGCCGTGACACTAGAAAAATTTCACAATAAGTTATATCTCTTGTGTTGTTGTTTTTCTAATAGTACTCAGATTTGGTATCTCTTCTTTCTCTTCTCATTATAACATATTGGTTAATTTTGTCAAGAAATTAGTGGAAAGGGGTTAGCCCGAAGCAAAAAATAAACTTGTGTTGTTGTCTTAGCCCCTCCCCCTATGCTCACATCCTAGCTCTACCTGTGCAAGGGGCCCACATGGCCCATCCATTCATGGGAAGGGGATTTTGAAAGGTTAGTCCAACCCTGTTGTGGAGGATGTGTTGGACTAACATATAAGGTTGGTTCCTTCACATCACCACTAAGAGCTTAAGAACATAACACATACACGCAAGCTTCTACTACGCTAGCCACCTCATCTTGGCTCGCACACGCGTTATCTTTCGTGATCGAGCCGAGCTGGGCTAGTGTTGTATGTGCGTAACGGAAGTTAGAACTTTTTCCTATTGGTGTAAGACGAATCAGAACAATCACATACTTTTTCTCCTTCTCTTCCTAGTGGTCGGTGCAATTGTTTCTCTTTATCTCTTTGGTGGGTCAGTTTTCAACCCGTCTACAAGAAGTCGCTCCCCTTCCCAGACGAGTACACAACCATTCGTGACCACTCCTATGCATCTGCCTCCCAGTTCCAAAGCTTTGCACCGCCTACATCTTTCCCATTCCTCTTCTCGACATGCACCCGAAGTGGAGCAGCAGTCCTCCAGAATCCCGCCTCTTGTGATCCTGTAAAGGAGAGGGGCGATAAAGTCTTTGGGGAGCGCTTTCACACGACTGATGGGTTTCCATTGTGTCTAGGAGTGACTACTTCCGTGACGCAAACGTTCTCTACGGGGACATGGCTACCGACGCGAACTCCTCTTTTCTGCCACACCGCATGTGTTCTTATTCCTCGTGTTAGGAATTGTGTTTGGACTACTAGTATTAGCAATCGCCGGGTATGATGCTTGTCTCTTATGCATGACCAGTTTCAGTACTTTGTTACTTGAACCAAATATTATTTTTTACTAATCTTCATCTACTATTTTCTTGATTAAATTTAGTGGAGAATTGCTCAAATATTTAACATGGTTGAAGAATCATGTATTCAAGTCAGCATTAGTTCATGTCATTAATTAGAACCCATTTGTAACTAGGGTTGAGCACAAGCAATCATAACTATTTAAACTAATCCTTGCATGAGAATAATGTACATTTTTGTTAACTATCCTAGGCTCCTATATGTGTATATACTTTCATATTTAAAGTTTTAAACTAAAATTAACATTGTAAAGAGTTATTAACTAAATTGCTTGTAATTTAAATGAAACTACACTAGTAATTAGTCAAAGTGTTTGGGTGAGCTAACTATACACTACATTCTCAAAAACATTATATTTGCATGTCATTTTTGACACTTCAATATTTTCTTTGTTCTATGTTCTATATCGTAGGATTTTCCAAGTCTGTGAAAATTACCTAAACCATGAAATTCAAGGGCGCACTATTGCATGTATATCTTCACACAAAAGCTATGTCAGGTTTCCCATCAATCCTCTCAAGGGTGTCGCTCTTTTATCACTTTATCATCACTCTTTGTGCTCCATGCGAGTCTTCCTTCATCTGTCGCCCCTATAGACTTCTTTCGTTGCCCCATCATAAGAAACTAGACTGCATTAGTTGATTCAGGATGCAAAAAAGATATCACAGATTCTTGTTAGATAGTGACCATAATATTATCAATCCTTGTCATTGTTGCCTTTGGAATTTATCAACCACATCCACATCAAGCTTGTTCTACAGAGAACATTAGACAATACTTTTCAAAGCATGAGTAGTTCTTCACAAGGTGTGGGGGATTAAAAGACGGTAACCAGATAGGTGAGTTGACAATTAAGGATCGGTATAATCCATAGAGATATATAACTTTATCCGCGGGAGGATGAAAATTCACACAAGTCCTTAATTACTTAGTAGGTTAAGAATATAGTGGTACAAATATTGAACAAGATATTGTAATATTGATTTATGGGTAAAATGGCATTATCACATTAATTAGTAGAGGAGTTATACACTATCAAAAAAATTAGTTAGTCCTCTGGATGTTCATGTTCATTTCAAGATATTCAGACAAAAATTGACACGTTATTTTCTCGGATTTATAGTAGCATACATATGACCATTTTTTACAAAATCCAAAGAAGAACAATCAAACAATTATATATCTCGTAGTTCCCGGCTTTCATGAAAAGCCTCTCTCGACTTTATTCTGGAGAATTGGCTGGATTGCACAGAAGTGGTACAGATTGCAACATATGAATAGGCTGTATGAAAGCAAAGTTCAAGGTTGTACTCAGTATGGTACGTTTCAAGCTAGCAACCTCTGTACAACTTCAGTTTAGTCTGCAATATTACAATGACAGTGCTCTTTTTCATGAGACCGACAAGGAACTAAAATCCTGCTAACATGGGGTTGTGTAGACTACACCCAAGCCACTCCTTTTTGTGGAAAAACTGACATGAGGCTAAGAAATTACTCACTCCGTTAACAAATACAAGATGTTCTAACTTTGTTATGAATGAGATGTATATGGACACGTTTTAGTGCGTTTGTTCCTCATTTTAGTCCGTATGTAGTCTGTATTGAAATATCCAAAACATCTTCATTTATGAACGGTGTTGGCACTTCCTAACTGTCCCCGCTATTTTTCATATCAGAGGGCGTATTTTGCCAACCCTACGGTCTCCATTCCTATCAAATTCGCATGCTGTTTTTTTGAAGGGAACAACCAGTGAAATCAGTTTGTTAACCCCTCATGCAGCAACTTGCACGCTGAACTTCTAACACTTGATGGAGACCAGCGAGAAAGTCGCCGGCACCGGAGAGGATCGAAATGAATAATTAAGCCTGGTGTTACTTTCTGCACGAGACACTGAATGTTGTATGAGAACAAATGTCAAAGCCCTGAATGTTCAGAAATTCCATCATGACACGGTCTTTGGCCTATCTACGATGCTTTGCGAAATCGTGCAGCCTGATGTACCAGCAATTCGTGGTAGGCAACGAGGTAAAGTCAAAAACAGCTCCGGTTTGTTTCGTACTACTGTGAATTAGGTTTAAATGCAAAAATTGCATGGTTATACATCTTTTTCACCCCTTTTTGTAACAATGTTAACAGAATTTTGTTTTACATACATAAAATACGATGACTGTGCCTACGAAGAACCACACTCTTCACAGCTTTTGATTCCCACGGCCGCTTAGACCATAGCTTACAACACCAACGACAAACAAAGCCCCACATGCCTTAACAAAACTAAGCCTCAAAGGGTCACAACAATGGACAACGTTTATTTTTCTTTCTAGTAGGTATTTTGTGCTAAGAAAATGAAAGGAGGGAGTGCTGTATAAGATTGCCTTATAGAAAACTAATAAACGAGCAAGCATGGCAACAATGCAAAAGACAAATTCAGATTCTTGCGTCCAAGGTGTGAAAGAATATTGGACAGAAGGCCTATTTCTATTCGGCAACGTCCTCCATATAGAATAACAGAGGCCCATGCCATTCTACCTTCCGCAAGGTGGTGTTAGTTACGTGTCATTCTAGTCTCTTCTTATTTCAGATCCTTCTATTTTTCCTCGTCAGATTGCTAATCTCTTAAATGCATGTGCCAAATTCATCTTGTAGCACCGTTTTATCGTAGTGAACATTTTCTCCGGACGATAGTGATACGCAAGGCATCTGACTTTTACATAACAAGAACATGTGCGATAATGGCATCATCTGCTCAAACTTTAAATAGCCTACGGTACGGGTGATTCTCACCAATTTTGGGTCAACTACTCTCTCCAGACTAGATCCAACACCACGTGCTGAGGGAAATTGCATACAATGATGTAACAGGGCATATGAAGGCTGTTCAGCATTACTGCAGATACTCAAAGTCTTCAGTTATGCCCACCTGAAATTTCACGACAATACACGTCAGCAGAATGCACAACCAGTTTCTGAAATAAAATAGTCTTGTCAAGGACATGATGATGTGGATTGCTGAGGGTGTAAACAAGGCCACGCTTCTCCCAAGATGAGGAAGCCAAATCTCAAGCTTTAGTTGTTAAGTGCAATATCAATTAATCAAAACTACTCTATCTTCACCTTGAAAACATTCAATTCTTTATGCACATATGTTTCTATCTCCTAGCAACTAGTACAGACTAGTAAAAGGATGAGCATGACATGCCATTTTACTCTTACTTTCTTAAACACTTAATCGCTCAAGCTGAACACGCACGGTGAAGGAGCTGTACCGGACAAAAAGGCTTCACAATTAAGTGGACAAGCAGCTTTGAGGGATATGCTTCTTTAAAGATGCTCAGCATTTTTTCACTCCATGTATAAACATAATGCATCACGTAGATCCACTACATGGATAAAAGATACATGGCACAAGCCACATCTACTCCATGAAGATGGATTAGTTGCTGCCTTTTTCATGCCAGATGACAGTCATAAGTTTGGTATGTTATAGGAGAGATAAGCTGCAATAACAAAGCAACAGATGGACATGGTTTATTGACTCATAGTTATAGAGCTGAGCCAAAGCTAGCTATCGGGTTATTGTGGCCAGCTGACCTAATGACCAAGTGTAAATTGCTTTGTAAATATGTGATAATTAATATTAATTAGTACTGTAGATGACAGTGACACCAGTGCAATGGAGGCTGCCGCGCTGCTCTTCTCAGGTGTCTACGCCCCTGTTCTAGAGCCCAAATGGCAAGCATACAGCAAATTCTAGCGTGTTCATGTACCACAGCCTTACATAATCAGCATAACCATCATGTTACCCTCTTAGTAATATTACTGAAGGAAAAGAAAAGAGTTCCAGAACATTGAGTAGGTAATTAACAAGGAAGAAGAAATATATTGGCTGACGAGCAAAAAAGATCTAGCTGTGGCTAGCAAGGACTTGAAGGATAGTAAAATACTGTACATGCATGATAATTTATTTACTAGTAATATAGTAAAATTAATGAGGCGGGTGATCTTAAGTTTGCTGTATTTTATGGTTTCGTCTGTTTGATTGTTTTTATGCTCATCAATAATTATTGTTGCACTTGCCCTGAACCATGTCAATCCACACTGTACTGTACCAATGAAAAATGTCTAAGCAGCATTCTACTAACTACGAACTGTTGATTCTTCCAAGCTTCAAGCGATGCTTATGAATCATTGGTTTCAATCGTATATCGACCAAAGAAGTCAAGTAACAGCATGTCATCTCTCCAAATTTCCCTTCTAAGTATAATATGAGGGAAGGGCAGAACATACCTCCCTGTACATGTGTTCGAGCTGTTCTTTTGCTTGCGGGAATGTAGTTGAACACCATTGTTGCAAAGTGAAGATGTTGTCTGAAGTTTCATTAAAATGACATTAGCCGCAGTGATGATAGGCAAGCCGAAAGCATATAAACTTATCATGAAATTGACAAGTGGAATTACTGGTACCTGTCCATCTGTTAGCTGCCGAATGGGCAACCTCAGTAGCTTCCTCTGCAATCATCGCCATACAGTTTAGAATAAAGTAATTTACTGCAAGAACTTAGATGAAATGGGATGTTTGCATGGAAACACGGTCAGAGCGATGTATCAAAACAATAATAGATGTCCAAGTGCCAACGCCCATAGTAAAATGAGGAATGATGGATCTCATACTCATCGCCTCTAGTGCAGATGGGTCACTATCAGCATAAGCAGCTAGTTCGTCCTGAAATGAGTACAGAAGTTGTTGAGCTGCACATAGCACTGATAGGAACTAATGAAGAGATTAGCGGATGTAAATGAACCTTTAACTTCTTATGGCGTAGCTCTACAGCCTTCAGCTCCTCCAAAGCGTCTTCTCTCTCATCCTAGAGGAATATACATGAGTTGATCTACATGCTTCTTGCACAGCTCAATAGGGGAAATGGAGAACAACTTACAGTGTCTTCCCTGCCTCTTTTCAAGTCCTCTCTCTGCTCAAGAAGCTCCATGTAACGCTTTTTAGAGTTTGAAAGATCAGACTCCAGCTTGTTGTAGGTAGTCCTCAGCTAAAAAAATATTCAGAGAAGAGGATTAGCCTGAATCTCTAATCTAACATCTAAGGTCAACAAGGATACAGAAGTGCACTAGAAAGGGTGCTAATTTATTGAGATTTGTCTACTCTGATGCACTGTTATAAGTCGCTCTTAAGAAGTTACATGCAATGGATTTTGGTATCAACATGTGTTGTTGGCTGTCGTGGAAGTCGAACCATACATGCAAGGTCAAAGTTTAATAATGGCTATGCAATGAAAGAAGAGCAGAGTTCAATTTATCATAGCAATACCTGATTTCCGGCACAACTGGGAAGACTCCAAAAGTACACCTGCAAGGAAACTAATAAATTTAGAAACTAGAAACTAGAGGTAAATGGATGATAATGTAAACAACTGGCATGCCCTCTCTTTGTGATGCACACAGCATGCGAAGTTACAGTATGTTCAACTCATGCACAATATCTTGAAGAACATATTATCTTAACCAAATCATTGAAGAACACGATAAACCTTTCATGAATTAAAGATAGATCAACTAAATGCACGCCATATATGCAAATGGCTAAATGACCGGGATGTGTGAAGGCAATTATTCTGTTCCCATCCATGCTACACAAACATATAAGCAGAAGAACTTACAGAAGTCCCTATTTTGTCTCTCAAGACAAGATCATCATCCACCAGGCTTTGCACAACATCCTTAACAGACTGGCTGATCACTCCTTTTTTGGGACCCATCTTCTCAAGCTCTTTAAGCTGAAAGAGCAAAGCGAGTGAGAGATTTATGGAACAGCAAAACATATTGAACAGTCTACACGGAGAAACAATAACTATGTGCATATTAATGATTGTTTGTAAGGCAAAAAACAATAAAGCAGCACACCTGCATGAGCATCCAAACTTTAAGCACACTGAAAACAGAAGTTCATCAAAGCACGACAACACTGGTATACAGTTGTATATACTCCGTCCCATAATATAAGAGTGTTTTTGACACTACACTAGTGTCAAAAACACTCTTATATTATGGGACGGAGGGAGTAGTATATACATACCGGTGGCACTAATATATACAGTTGTAGGTTCAGGTACTAATGGTGAAGAGTAGCTGGAAACAGTTACAGATTTCTTGTGGAAAATACACAATGTAAGATGGAGGTGACAATTTGATAGTTTAAAATCAATAGAGAGCGTGAAAACGGGAATGAACTGCAGCAATTAGCTTGGCATCTGGCATATCACTAGTTTGCTTCAGTCACTAACATTCCAAAGTAAAATTAAACTACAGAAAAGACCTATTGGTACATCTTCAAGCGAAAACTTCCACATTAGCACCAGAAAGAAAAGACCTATGAGTTTGTTGCTTCTGAACAAAAAGTAGTCACTGCAAGCAGCTACTCTTGCAAAACTGAGGTAGAACAGTATAACAAAATCTCCACCGAAGATCTCACCAGATAGAAGTCTTGACTCTCGTAAAATATTTGAAGCATTTGCTCCCGCTTCTCCTCCAAGGAAAGGCCCCTCTTCTTCGACTATGCACGATATGGAAAATAATCAGCTACCATTATCCATTACAGTATATAAAGATGCTTATAGATACAAGAAAAGGTAGGCGCAATTCCGAATTTGTCGTGGGGAATGTAGCACCAACACAGCCCCATGGCATTGTAAACCCCAACTGCACCCAGCAGCATACCCAGTGACCCACAAGCAACTGGCAGCCTGAGATTTACCGACGCAGCACGTATGCTACGCTAAACTGAATTATATGGCTGTAAGCTGCAAAATGCACCTTGAATACGATGGCCGGCAGCGTGATAACGGAAAACCTAGTGTCGGAAGGAAGATTCACAGTCCGAATGCACCAGCTTCTCCAACCTAAGACTTCTCAATGTACAACCCAACTACCTCGCGTGCAAGATGGGGCTTCGCTTCCAGTTCAGCCGGTTCACGGACCCAGCGGCTGGCTGCCCCGACCAAATTCGGCGGCGAGTGGCGTGCAACTCGGAAGAAAGGGGGCGGGAGGAAAAGGAACTCACCATGGCAGGCTATGGAGCACCGCCGAGCCGGATGGGAGGGAGGGCGGGGCGGCAGCCGGTCGCCGGAGACGGGAGGTTGGCGTCGCCGGAGAGTAAACGCCCGCCGAGAGACGCGACGCGAGAGCGAGAGGGGAAGGCCGGCCGGTTTCGGTTTGCTTCTAGACGAGGGTGCTTTTGGACCCCGGCCGGCCTGCCTACAAACTGGGCCTGGGCTGCGCCGATGCAGACCCGCGGCCCGGGCCCGGAGACCGACTTGTCTCTGCCTCTCCCACGCGGAGTCGAGTCGGCATCATTCCATCCATCGTCATATTCTCTCCTCTCTCTCTCCTCCCCGATTCCCCACCCCCACCCATCGCACCACCAAAGTCCTTTCTAGGGTTTGGTTTCCCCGTGCGGTCTCTCTCGATCAGGTAACTCTCCCGCCCCATCCGCCCTCCCGCCCCATCCGATCCAGCGATTCGAGGCCTGGCATCTCCATCGACGAATTTCCCCCCATTTTTTGCACGCCAAGTTTCGCCTAAATCGGCCGGTCGTTGCTTGCTCGTAGAGTTAAATTTGTTGGATTTTTGGAGGAAATTTTCTGAGGGGAAGGCTAGATAGATCCCCCTCCTTCCGGCAGTAAATAAATATGGATAATCGCGTGCGTGCATGCGTGCGTCTAGGGTTTTATTTCGGTGGATTATGTATGTAGACCTGTTGTTAGCTTTTGTGTGACCACCATGGCGGTGTCTTGATTGGAGCTTAAAAGGATTGTGTAGCCATGGATAAGGGCCTCTTCGCCAACGACGGCTCCTTCATGGAGAGATTCAAGCAGATGCAGCAGGAGATGCAGGACAAGGAGAAGCCCGCCGCTGCTGCTGCTGGTGCTGGTGCTGTCTCCTCTGCGCCGGCCAAGCCTGTCAACCCCAAGACACCCCTTGTCATTGCGGCAAACAAGAGGCCGCTCGAGGTGAAGAAGGCTGGCTCGGTCTTGTCAGGCCGGAAGCTGGCCTTTAGCCTCAAGAAGAACAAGATCCCCATTGTGCCTGTCAAGTTTGGAGCCGAGGACGATGACGAGGATGATGTTGCCGGTGTGGAGAGAGGGGATCATGCGAAGCGGCACAAGTCCATTGATGCTCCCTCAGCTGCTGCCCCAGCTAGGGTTGTTGGTAATCATTTTGTTTCATTTGCTGCTATTACTGTATTTCTTTCGAATGAATACTCTCTGAGATCATATGCCCTTACCCTGGGTAGTAGCTCTGTAGTCTACAAATGGATATGCTATAAGGGCTTCAAATTTTGACAAATATTTTTGAACATTAGAGATGTTGTATCTTCTATGCACATGTGCACTGTGACTTGGATGATAACTGTGATCAAGATTGTCCCAAATGTGATGAACTTATTCTGAGCTAAACATGTTGGTGCAAAAAACAGTTGTTTTGTGGCTCTTGACCTGAGAATTGCAATATTTACAAAGATACACTGCTTATCAGATATTTTAATCATCATAATATTTAAAGCGTACCTGTCAACTTAACTTATAAAATCAATTGACATTGCACAACACCAGTGAAACTCTGCTTTTGCCTAGCCATGCGTACATTAGTAGCTTGTCAAATATGGGCATCAGTTCTCAGCATCTGTTATATGCCCCAACTGCTATTATTTAACTAATAAAATCAATTGACATTGCACCCCACCAGTGAAACTCTGCTTTTGCCTAGTCATGCATACATTAGTAGCTTGTTAAATACGGACATCAGTTATCATCATCTGTAATATGCTCCAACTGCTATTATTTTAACTAATAAAATCAATTGAAATTGCACTCCACCAGTGAAACTCTGCTTTTGCCTAGCCACGCATACATTAGTAGCTTGTCAAATATGGACATCAGTTCTCAGCATTTGTAATATGTTCCAACTGCAGCCAAAAGTTGTGAAGGTTTTGGTTTTTCTTATGGCTGCAGCTTATAGATTAACTGTATCGGCATGGCTGGGAAGGATGTTGATTGAAAGGGTTGGAAATGTGGCGCTACTGCTGCTGCAGTAATTTGCATTCCCTTGTTCATGCGCTTGATATTAATGAGTTCTTAAGTGACATGCAGCCTCAACACCACCAAATGATATGACAGTGAGGCAGGTTGCTGACAAATTAGCAAGCTTCGTTGCCAAAAACGGGAGACAGTTTGAGGATATCACACGGCAGAAGAATCCTGGCGATTCACCATTCAAGTATGACCGCAATAGCTTTGCTAATCAACGCAAAAAAAAATCTTGCATTAAATCTGGAGATCAAAATTGTATCATTAACTGTTGCAGTAATAAGCTCTTAATCTTTGGTTATTTGCAGGTTTCTATTTGATAAGAACTGTTCAGACTACAAATATTATGAGACTCGGCTTGCTGAAGAGGAAAAGGTTCATGCTCAGACAAAGGATGCTCAGGCTTCAAAAATTGGTTCGTGTGTCAGACGACACCATTACTTTTGGTATCACTTATCATCTATGCAAGTTCTGATGGCATATGTTCTTGCTAAAATGCAGTTAATTTAAGCACTGCAAGCTCCATAGCACATACTGGTCCACAGAGAAGCTCATTTGAACAAAGATCTAACTATCAGACACCTGCTTCCGCTTTATATGGTGCGTATGAAGGTAGTTCTTCCCAGGGAAGCTCATCTAGCCATGGTAAGTTACTCGTGGTGTCTTTTTGTATCATTTTTGAATTATGAAGTTCTTTTTCTTAAGCTTGTCTGTTACTCTGGTTTGATTGCTTCCACACTGTTCCAAGGTTGGGTATGCATGTTACGCGATGTTTTCTTGAGTTCGCAGTTCTGGTCCGCCAGTTAATTGTCATCTGACCTCTCTTCTCCAAGTTTTTCTGGCATGCCCTGTAGTATTCGTGTGGCCTAATGCATAGAATAGATATATTATGATGTGCCTTTTGTGTGAACAACTGAACCCTGTATCCTGTTATCATCCTACATTATAGTTTTCTTCAGAAGATGAAATGTCTTTATCTAGCAGTTTGGTCCTTGTTTCTGTTTTATAAATTTTAGTTGGTTGATGCTGTCTCATGTTATTGCAGGTGGTCAGAGTATGTCTGCACCCTCAGATCCAGTAGCATTGATGGAATTCTACATGAAGAAAGCTGCACAGGAAGAACGGAAGAGACCGCCAAGGCAGTCAAAAGACGAAATGCCACCACCTCCATGTCTCATTCAGGGTACATTTTCACATTTATTGTTCATTGCTCTGATGGTAGGCTGTAGAGACTTGATATTTATTATTCATCTTTTCTTTCTTTCCAGGTCCTCCTAAGAAGGGACACCACATGGGGGACTTCATTCCTCAAGAAGAACTTGAGAAGTTCATGGCACGCTGTAACGATGCTGCAGCACAAAAGGCTACCAAAGAAGCTGCGGAGAAGGCCAAGATTCAGGCCGACAATATTGGCCACAAGCTTCTGTCTAAGATGGGCTGGAGGGAAGGTAATTGAATAGTAAATACCAAAGTTCTAGTTCTAGTAAAAACCTGTTTGGCTTTCGGATCTTACTTGGCCTGTTGGATTGTCTTTTAACCAGTAAGAAATCCAAATGACACAATGAACACCATATCCCTAATAATCCATTTGGGTGGCTGGTGAATTGTTAAGTTTACGTCAACATGTTGTATGTAGAATTCCCACTAGCCTTCCCCCTGTTGAACATTTACCTCAGTGACCTAGTTAGTCCTATGATATTATAGTCAATTCAGTTCATCAGTTGTAGGTGCTAAATGTAGTTTATTCTGCAGGTGAGGGTCCTATGATATTATACTCAATTCAGTTGTAGGTGCTAAATGTAGTTTATTCTGCAGGTGAGGGTCTTGGCAGCGAGAGAAGTGGCCGTGCAGACCCCATTATGGCTGGAGATGTGAAGCAGGACCACCTTGGTGTTGGTGCTATCCAACCTGGTGAGGTGTCATCTGAAGATGACATCTACGAGCAATACAAGAAGCGAATGATGCTAGGTTACCGCCATAGGCCAAACCCACTGGTATACTGCTCAGCCATGACCTCCTTTAATGAATGAGCTGTTGTTATATACGTTTGTCTCATCAGTTATGCTATTTCCCGCAGAACAACCCGAGGAAACAATACTACTGATACAAGCGGAGGTCAGCCATGGGGAGGGGAGACGTAAGAAAACCAATTTTGCTGCAATCTTTTGCTCACAGAACTAACTGCTGCTTTGGGATATGACTAACGGTATTGAAAGCTTTGTTCATCAGCAGAGAAGCCCAGAAGTTGATTTATTCAGCAAGTAAACTTGGAATGCCACAGCCATGGGGCTTCCTGGGGTTCTGCAGTAGCTTCGCTGTTTTAGTGTTCTTTTAAAGTACTATGAATGTGTCGTATGGTGGTGTTTTATGCCAAAGTTGGTGTTTCAAATGGTGATGTATTTCTACCTCTGTTGGTGGACAATGTAACTTTGTGATTATGCAACTTCTGCTGGGACTTCCTTCAGTTGACTACTGCTTATTTTGGCCATTGCAAAGCTGTGTGTTTAGTTGTAGTTGCTGTTTTGTAGCTAATTGTTACATATCCAATGCTAAAGCAACTGAAAATCTGTGCCCTGAATGTGCGAGTTGTTGTAGTTGCTAGAATGTGAGTAGGTCGTGTTGCTATATTTATGGAAAGAGCCAAGTCATCTGCAGGAGTGATGTAGAGGTTTTTTATTTTAATCAACTTTATAGAGTTTACCTTAACTAGTGTATGGTGAATTGGTGATGTAGAGGGTCGGCTATTTCATATTCTGTAACAAGCGAAGTGTCCAATGCTTTTTTGTTCTTATTAATATTTGCTTTACTAAAAAAAATTTTGTAATCTTAAACAATGTGGATAAAAGTTGGATTTTGTTGGAAAAAATAAACGAAGGCTCATTGCAAAAGTCCAAAAATGAATCGGTTGGCATCCTTTCTGCCTTGTCCGGTTAACCTGGTCGGCTTTCTCCCTTTGTGCTTGATTAAAGGTTGTTGCGTGCGGATGAAGAGTGTTGATTGATCATGGTGCCGTCTTTGCTGGCCACCTCGAAGCTTCCCCTGTCTCTCGATTACCTTCATACCCGCCCAGCTCCTCCACCTGACGCTCTGTCGTTGCAGGCACCTAAATCCACCCTGCGTTGTCCACAATGATTGGTGGAGGTAACCATAGGAAGCCATGCATTGCATTCTCACCGTTCCCCGTGAACGATGAGAGGAAAGAAGCAGGAGATGGTAGGAAGGAACGGCCTCAATAAGTTGAATGAAGCAAAAGGTTGACACGTGCGATTTGTGCAGGATGATCGAGGACTTGGACGTCCTAAAAGTATTTTAATGCACTATATAAGCTCGTTCGCAACGTTTTTTTGCAGTCGGAGTTGGTCTCATACCGCCCGAGAAAAATCCTGAATATTCAACTAACTACAGATTTTTAGGCACGGTAAATCGAACGGTTTTTATGAAAAATTATGTTAGCTGGAGATGACAAATTTAGTTGATGAGCATGGTGCGTTAGTCGCAGTTCACTTTTTTCCCCTGAAAATTGCAGTACTCGTAAACTAAATTTGCCATCCTCGTAACAATATAAATTATATCATAAAAAACGTTTGATTTGTCATGCCTAAAAATTTGAGCATTTCTAGAAAAAGATGGTATCATTAGTCGTGGTCAATTTCCCCCGAGAACAAGTACTCGTTACGGCGCATTTTAGCATATCTGGTGTGGCGGGGCCGTTGACGGTTGAGCACGTCTTGGCAGCTGATTTTCCACCTCATGTGCATACCCGCTTTCTTGTTGATCGCTTCAACACAACACTGCTGCTCCTCCCTGATTTATTAACACTAAACAAACCATACCAAACCAAACCGATTCATCATCATCATCGCCGCCACCACCACCACCATCATCATCTTCTTCTCCAAACAACAAATCAGCGCTTCACCAATCCCACCCCACCCACCACCTGCTCCTCTCCCTCCGCCTTCCGCGTTCTTGATGCAACAATCAGTCCTGCGATTTCAGTAATAACCAGGAAGAAGAAGGAGAAAGGGGCCGGGACGGATCGCCCTTCTGCCGCGTCTTGACCGACGCCGGGATCCCGAGAGGAGATCCTGCTGGTCTGGCCCTGGTTGTTGAGGCGGGGAGATTGTAAGGGCCGAGGGAGAAGGAGATGTCTCGTGGCGGCGGCTACGGGGAGATGGGGCAGAAGATCGACTACGTGTTCAAGGTGGTGCTCATCGGCGACTCCGCCGTCGGCAAGTCGCAGCTGCTGGCGCGGTTCGCGCGCAACGAGTTCAGCCTCGACTCCAAGGCCACCATCGGCGTCGAGTTCCAGACCAAGACCCTCCAGATCGACAACCGCACCGTCAAGGCCCAGATCTGGGACACCGCGGGACAAGAGAGGTACGTATAAATCACCGATCAAACCCTAAACCCGCCGTGCCGGCCTCGATCATTTTATCTCGTCTTCCTGTCTGTTTCTCTAGTTATGGTTATGAATGAATGAGGATTGGTGAGTGGAATAGTGATGGATTTGTCATTGTCTGTGGGGAAATGGCGTTTATTGGTTGCTCTGTCTGTGCAATTATGATGGAATTGATGCACTGTCTGCTTTAAAAGGAAATTATTGTTTGCTCTGATGACCTGTCCTCGGCCGAAAATTATGTTTAGAATTGACATACTACTACAGATGTTACGCCTCTTCATTTACAACAACACAAATACTTCCATCCATGGTAACTAATTTCATGTTTGTGCGATCCAAATGTGGATCAGATAGTTGCATCAGAATAGCTTGCCTTACATGTTGATACCTATCAGAAACTACAGTTACCTAGTATTATCATATATAATTGTGTATTTTCAGTTAGGGGTAAGAGTATAATCTGCCGAACAACTTTAACCAACCTTTCAAGAATAGAACACAGAAGAACTGGATTGCACATTCAGCAGCTTAGATGATAAGTCTCGGCATCAGCTTATGGCACCTAATAGTAAAATGTCTTTTGGCACCTAAGAGTAATAGGTCTTGCAGTTTAGTCAGTCATGAATATTTTGTTAATGTTGCAACTGAACTGTACAGGTTGTTGTTGCAAATGAACGTTAACTGTAATAATAGCCTACCCCAGCTTGATTGCTCATGTGATTGTTCACTTTCAACATCTAAACCAGCTGCACTGAATGTGGCAACAGGTACCGAGCAGTAACAAGTGCCTACTACAGAGGCGCAGTAGGAGCTATGTTGGTATATGACATGACCAAGCGCCAGTCCTTCGATCATATGGCCCGGTGGCTCGAGGAATTGCGAAGCCATGCTGACAAGAACATCGTCATCATGCTCATCGGGAACAAATCGGACCTGGGCTCGCTCCGTGCTGTCCCGACAGAGGATGCCAAGGAGTTCGCAGAGCGTGAGAGCCTCTTCTTCATGGAGACGTCTGCTCTCGAGGCTACCAATGTGGAGAAGGCCTTCATGACCGGCCTCGAGGAGATATACCGCACTGTGAGCAAGAAAAACCTTGTCGCCAACGACGGGGCCAACTCCGGCGGGAACTCGAGCTTGCTGAAAGGAACGAAAGTTATCATCCCTGGCCAGGAGCCGGCCCCTACGGGAAAGGCAGCATGTTGTATGTCCTCCTAGATACCATCTTGTTTCTGGCAGGTAAAGTTTCTAAGTTGATCCCGCGGTATCGACACGCTGAATGGGTGGGATTCTTGGGAAGAGGGATGTAATTACATGAATAGATGGCTCACATAAATTGTAATCTTGTTGATGATTAGATTTTGTATCTGGTTATACGGTGCGTATAGTTATCAGAATCCTTCTATTCGGATGTAATTAGCCCAACCTTTCATTTTGGCTTTGCTGTTCTTTCCCTTTTGCACAAAGATACTAGACCGAAAGCGTGTGCTGCCGCGTATATCTGTCAAAGAACTACAGAACGACATGAGAAAAACGCAAGGACCGGCCGGTACAGATATCTGAATGTACTTTGGTTGCATCTTGCATGCATCGTACTTGTATAGAGCCTGGGTGTGAGCTCCTTTTGTTTATATCCGCTTGAGATATGGCATTATGAGTTGATAAACTACCCTTTGTTGAGAAATAATGTCTGAAGACTAATGCAAGAGCACTGTCCATGTTGATGCCCCGTTCATCTCTGTCTTACCGTTCGTCAGGAGTACTGCATGGTAAGTGTTAGAATTAATTTGAGGCCATGTCGATCCATCGAAGACAAGCAGTCACACAAATACGAGCACTTAGATTTGAGTTGGTGACTAGGTCTATCGGTGCCAGTTGATGAATGAGAGTTGACCATGAAGAATCTGAGAAAGTGACGGGAAGTCTAAAGTTATCAAAAGAGAAGAGAGTACATGGCCGTATATTTTGTGGTGTTCGGTGCACATGGCAAAGTGTGAACTACAAGTACAAAAGGAGGCAGAGTGGTATAGTGGTGGGACATGTCAGAGACTATCCAGAAAAAGGACGAGACAACTGCGAATTTGACTCACATGTGACATGAACCATATTATGCATTGTTTGAATTGTAGTACATACTAAAAACAACAAGATACGGGAAACCATTTAGGTATTGCTATGATGATTTATTAAATATGCTTAAGCACATTGTGGATCTCGGTTGAGATATAGAAAAAGAGATACTAACCAAATATATCTCTTAAACAATCTATGCTAACCAAATATATCTCTTAAACAGTCTATGCTAACCAAATATCTCTCTTTTTTATATCTAAATCCTAGGACCCTAAGCCATTATATTTCTGCATTTACTAACATCAAGCATATGAAAACAAACTTTGGTTAGTCACTTTTTTCCTGCTTCGCCCCGAGCGCGGGACGGGGAGGCCGCGGACTCCATGGCGAGTGCGAGAAGTGAACGAGCGGGAGCCGGTGACGCTGTAGAGTCGAAGGCGGGAGTGAGTCCAAAACTTGATAGGTGCGGGTCAGGAGTGTAGGGCCGTTGTTGGTGTTGTACATTGGGGTGGGGGGGGGGGGGGGTAGAGGGATGGCAGTTGCGGTGGCCAGCACCGTAGTGTGGGAGGTTGAGGAGAGGACGAGGCGGCAAAGCGGTGTGTGGTAGCTCCCACCGTACGCGGGTGGCGGAGACTGGCAATGTATCAGGAGGTTAAAAAAACTATTCACGGGAAGAAAATGGTTCAAAGGTTGAAGAAATGGTGGGAAATGTTTGATTTTGATCTAACCATCCATGGATTTGACCGACGCAATTTTTTTCCAGGTACCTAAGGAATAGGTGTTCCCTTGTATTTCATATGCTTACAGCTCATTTGTCCGATGAGTTTTTTATTTATGTTTTGTAGGAGAGCGATTTAAATATATGTCATTGTACCGTCAATACACCATCAATCCACATTAGTTGCCTCTTTCACCTTGCAAAGGCATCTAATTGTTGTATCGTTTTAGATAAATTTATAAAATTTAAAAGGTTGTAAGCTTTTACATGTAAACTCGCAGAACGATACGTCGTGTCGCGCATCCAAGGAAACACGAGCCCATGAAATTTGATCCAAAGGAGTATTGGCGCGTCCGTCCTTAGGCAAGTCCAACAGTTCCCTATATTTTCTTTCCTTTATCTCAAAACCAAGGATTTCCCTAAAAAGATTATGCCCTAAAACTTATTCACCTCCGGCAGTTATTTGAAACCTGTTGCACGACAGTGGTTTGGACAAGTTCTCCGTTGCCTCGTGTACCACATGTTGTGTCGTAGGCTGACTATTACTTGGATCGCGCCCCTATGGAACGCTTCCCTTCCCTTGAAGATCAAAATTTTTGTGTGGCAAATGTTGAGGGTGTTGGGGAACGTTGCATGGGAAACAAAAAATTTCCTACGCTTCACCAAGATCAATCTAGGAGATGAACATCTACGAGAGGAGAGATCGGATCCACATAGCCTTGTAGATCGCTAAGCGAAAGCGTTAAGAAACGCGGTTGATGTAGTCGAACGTCTTCGCGATCCAAATCGCAAGCTGTCCCGCGATTCAATCACGATCTAGTGCCGAACGGACGGCACCTCCGCGTTCAACACACGTACAGCTTGATGATGTCCTCGCCTTCTTGATCCAGCAAGAGGGGTGAACTAATAGATGAGTTCCGGCAGCACGATGGCGTGATGACGGTGGTGGTAAAGAACAATCTTCGCAGGGCTTTGCCAAGCACAACGGAAACTATGACGGAGGATAAACTAGAGGGGGCGGGGTTGCCGGCACACGGCTTGGGGAAATCTTGATGTGTTTCGAGTGCTAGCCCTGCCCCTCTATTTATATGTGTTGAGCCCTGGGGTCGTTTCTTGGAGAAAGAGCCTCCTCAAAGTCGGTTTGGCACGCAAGGCAAGAGTCCTCCTCGGACTCCAGGACCAGACGCCAGGGTCCTTAGCGTCTGGCCCCAGACGCTAGGGTCCCTGGCGTCTGGCCCCTGGCCTTCGCAAAACTCCGTTTGCACCTTCCTAAAGTCTCGTGGGCTTTACCCCTTGGCCCAAATAAAGTGTTCTCGTACCCGAACATTTCGGGAAACATCTGAAACCCCTTTCGGAGACCAAACACTATTATCCCATATATCAATCTTTACCTCCGGACTATTCCGGAGCTCCTCGTCGTGTCCGTGATCTCATCCGGAACTCCGAACAACCTTCGGTCACCAACATAATAACTCAACTATACTTATATCGTCACCAAACGTTAAGTGTGTAGCGGGTTCGAGAACTATGCAGGCATGACCGAGACACCTCTACGGTCAATAACCAATAGAGGGACCTGGATGCCCATATTGGTTCCTACATATTCCATGAAGATCTTTATCGGTTGAACCTCTATGTCAAGGATTCAGTTAATCCCATATGTAGTTCCCTTTGTTCATTGGTATGTTACTTGCCCGGGATTCGATCGTCGATATCTCCATACCTAGTTCAATCTCGTTACCGGCAAGTCTCTTTACTCGTTCCGTAATACAAGATCACGTGGATAACTCTTTAGTCACTTTGCTTGCAAGCTCATTATGATGTTGTATTACCGAGTGGGCCCTGAGATACCTCTTCGTCACATGGAGTAACAAATCCCAGTCTTGCTCCATGCCAACTCAACAGACACCCTCGGAGATACCAGTAGAGCATCTTTATAGTCACCCAGTTACGTTGCGACGTTTGATACACACAAGGTATTCCTCCGGTGTTCGGGAGTTGCATGATCTCATGGTCGTAGGAACATATACTTGACATGGATAAAACAGTAGCTATAAACTGACACGATCAACTGCTATGCTTACGGTTGGGTCTTGTCCATCACATCATTCTCCTAATGATGTGATCCCGTTTTCAAATGACAACTCATGTCTATGGTCAGGAAACCTTAACCATCTTTGATCAACGAGCTAGTCTAGTAGAGGCTCACTAGGGACACAGTGTTGTCTATGTATCCACACATGTATCTGAGTTTCCGATTGATACAATTATAGCATGGATAATAAACGATTATCATGAACAAGGAAATATGATAATAACTAATTTATTATTGTCTCTAGGGCATATTTCCAACAGTCTCCCACTTGCACTAGAGTCAATAATCTAGTTCACATCACCATGTGATTAACACCCAATGAGTTCTGGGGTTTGATCATGTTTTGCTTGTGAGAGAGGTTTTAGTCAACGGGTCTGTAACATTCAGATCCGTGTATACTTTGCAAATCTCTATCTCATACTGTAGATGCTGCTACCACGCTCCACTTGGAGCTATTCCAAATGACTGCTCCACTATACGTATCCGGATTGCTACTCAGAGTCATCCGGATTGGTGTCAAAGTTTGCATCGACGTAACCCTTTACGACGAACTCTTTATCACCTCCATAATCGAGAAACATTTCCTTAGTCCTATAGTTACTAAGGATAATTTTGACCGCTGTCCAGTGATTAACTCCTGGATCACTCTTCACTACTGCAGGATGGTCCAAAGATAATACATTAATCAGAGACCCTTCGACGAAACTGTGTGCGATCCACCAATCGCAAACGGTATAGTTCAAGCTCCGTCGCTAATCACTCGAACTGTGTGCGATGGCGGATCCATCAAATACGATTCGGAAAAGAGTAGCGTGTGCGATGCTTTGCACACGGTTTTTACAAATGATGTGTGTGTGATGTACTATATCATTGCACACAGGTATTATAATGCAACCGTGTGTGATGCCATGCACACAGTTTTTGCAAAAAGTGTGTGTGTGATGTAGCATATCATTGCACACGGTGTTAAAAACGCAAACGTGTGTGATGCCTTGCACACGTTTTTTGCATACATTGTGTGTTCGATGTAGTCTGTCATCGCACACACTTTCACAAATGGAACCGTGTGTGATGCCTGCAATTATTATTTTTTGAAAGAACACTGGTTTGCACGATATGTTTGAAGGTGAACTGACAATTTCTTCGTCGTTTGAATTGGAATTTTTTTCTACACTTAACATGCACCATAGAATCCTCCCTGTTAAAATTTGACACTTTTCAGAGCTCATTTGCTATATTTGAGTCATTAACTGCATTTCCACTCATTTAATGGATATAATTCAAATTTGAACTATGAATGCATGAAACAGTACGCAAAAATGATTTGAAAAATCATATTTAGGTTATTGAGTATATTTGTATGCCTCATACAAGAAATGAATATAAATTTATTAGACATATGTGGCAAGAATCAACCGCCAACATGAAGTTTATTGGTATTGAAATGATAAAAAAATGTAAATGAAGTCTGAAAAATATGAAACTTGGCATAGTGTCTTGATATGACCTCACCATGATGTGGTAAAAATTTGAGAAGGTTTCACTTTTTTTATGTACATCCTTTAGAAATCTGACAACCTCCGAGGATAGATCATGGTTTCGAGAGTGAATGTACCAAATTGGTGGCGAACTTATGTTTTCCTTTATCATTTGATCTTGAATTTTTTTCTACAGTTAAGATACACCGTAGAATCCTCCACATTAAAATTTGGCACTTTTCGGAGCTCATTTGCTATATTTGAGTCATTAACTACATTTCTAGTCATTTAACGGATGCATTCAAGTTTGTACTACGAGTACAGAAAAAAGTATACAAAAATGATTTGAAAAATCATATTTAGGGCAATGAGTATATGTGTATGCCTCATACAAGAAATAAATATACAATTCAAATATCTATGTGGCAAGAATCAACCGTGAACATGAAGTTTATTGGTATTTTAATTCTAGAAAATGTAAATAATGTCTAATAAATACGAAACTTGGCATGGTGTCAATATAAGACCTCAGTATACTGTAGTAAAGATTTGAGAAGGATTCATAATTATTTTGATGGTGTAAGGGCAAAAATCAAATGGAAAGAAAGCACACATATGTGTACTAAATTCTTATTGGTGAAGAGATTGAAGCCTTGGATCGATGACATGGCATGAATCCATCCGTCCACACTCCACAGCCAAGAAAAATATCTAGCCTTATCTCCTCACCACATACTCTACCACATCCACATATATATCTAACTAGCACCAATCCAACCTCCTGTAGAACCATGGACATAACACACACTTCTTCCATGCCATGGCCGGCGAGGCAGACGACGCCTGCTCCAAGCTCCGACTAGGAGCAGGACACGGCGGCGCCGCTCGGCATCGGGCGGCCGTGCGTGAGGCGGGTGCCATGGATACCATGAGGCTCGTCGTTGGCCGTAGACGCGAGCACGAGCACGAAGCGGCCATACAGCTCCGGGATCTCATCCGGTGGCACAACTGCTTCAACAAGTTCTGCATCCTGAGAGGCAGCGTCATGGAGGTGCAGTTCGTGGCCATGTAAGCTAGCTTCCTGTACATCTCTTTCCAAGAATCCATCCACCAGGCTGGCTGCTAGCTAGCTTGCAGGATAGTACTAAACTAATCTTGTTTTTTGTATGTCTAAGTATGATGTCTCTAGCCATCTAATCGATTCTTGATTCTTCTCATCCATCAAGATTTCCCAAGACATCAAATTAATCACAAAATATCTCTTATGAAGTCCTGAACTTTCTCTTCCAATACTTTTTGATAAAAAAAATTATGCATAACTAGTCTAAGAACTAATTTCAAGTAGGATACTTGAGTATGTAAGGCAAAAAAACCATTAAAAATAGAAATAAAATTCAAAAAAATCCAAGTTTTTGCGTGGTAGAGAATTTAGTGCGTGAGGTATGCTCCAAATTTCATCTCATTTGGACATATGAGTCGCTGTCAGCAAAAAAAACAAATTGGGTCAGAACAATACATGAACAACAAACTTTTTTACAGACCCCAAATTTGTCTTTTTTACCGAGGGACACTCAGATGTCCAAATGATCTGAAATTTGGAGCGAACCTCACGCACCAAATTCTCTACCATGCAAAAAAATAGGAATTTTTTGAATTTTTCTAGTATTTGTTTTGAATTTTTTACCATCGAAGGTGCAGATGAGCCTGGGCACTGAATCACTGCTCTGTGTAAGGATTTATTTTTTTGACCTTGTCACCCTTTTCTCTTGGTTTTTCAGGATGAGATACAATAAGAATTCTGGAAGGTATGAGAGTTGATGTCATCGATGAACAAGAGACTGATGAAGATTTACGACGTAATTAGATGTGATTGCTAGTTGTATGTGTTGGCTATCATGTGATGTGAGATAGTACGTTTGTACTTTTGTATGTTGTATGACAAAGTTTGAAAACAAATCATATAGTGGATTTTGAATGTGCATTTTTGCGTTATGTTTGATTGTCAAAAGATGATCATAGTAAATTGAGTACGTCTAGATGATTTTAGGACTAATTAACACGTCGTTTAGATCACACATTGCACACAGTTTTTTCGATCAAATTGTGTGTGATGGCATTTACATCACACACAATTTTTTATTTTTAATCGTGTGCAATGAATCGCACATTACATACAATTTTCATGAAATAACCGTGTGTGATGCTAATCCAAATTGCAAACAGTTTTTGTGTTGAACTGTGTGGGATGTATAGCGTGTGCGATTGACCCCTCTATCGCCCACACTAGCAAGGTGACAGTTTGAAACTACGTCACTGAAAGGGGTTAAAAACTGTTTGCATAGCACGTCGCTGCACCAGTGCTTGTACCCCTTGACAGACTCACGGCAAGGGACACACCAGGTGTGGTACACAACATGGCATACTATATAGAGCCTATGGATAAGTTATAGGTGACGACCTTCGTCCTTTCTCTTTCTTCTGCCGTGGTCGAGCTTCGATTCTTACTCAACTTCACACCTTACAAATCAGGCTAGAACTCCTTCTTGGACTGATCTATTTTGAACTCTTTCAAAATCTTGTCAAGGTATGTACTCATTGAAAAATCTTATCAGGCGTCTTGATCTATCTCTATAGATCTTGATGCCCAATATTCAAGTAGCTTTATCCAGGTCTTCCTTTGAAAAACTCCTTTCAAACAACCCTTTATGCTTTCCAGAAATTCTACATCATTTCCGATCAACAATATGTCATCCACATATACTTATCAGAAATTCTATAGTGCTCCCACTCACTTTCATGTAAATACAAGTTTCTTATAAACTTTGTATAAACCCAAAAGCTTTGATCACCTTATCAAAGCGTATATTCCAACTCCGAGATGCTTGCTCCAGTCCATAGAAGGATCGCTGGAGCTTGCATACCTTTTAGCATCCTTAGGACTGACAAAACCTTCTGGTTGTATCACATACAACCTTTCCTCAAGGAAACCGTTTAAGGAAACGATGTTTTGACATCCATCTGCCAGATTTCATAATCGAAAAATGCAGCAACTGCTAACATAATTCCAACAGACTTCAACATCGCTACGGGTGAGAGAGTCTCATCGTAGTCAACTCCTTGAACTTGTCGGAAACTACTTTGTGACAAGTTGAGCTTTACAAATGGTGACAATTACCATCAGCGTATGTCTTCTTCTTAAAGGTCCATTTGTAATTAGCGGCCTGCCGTTCAATGGGCAAGTCTACCAAATTCCATACTTGGTTTCATACATGGATCCTATCTTGGATTTCATGGCTCCTGCCAGTTGTTGGAATCCGGGCCCATCATCGCTTCTTCATAGCTCGTAGGTTCACTGTTGTCTAACAACATGACCTCCAAGACATGATTGCCGTACCACTCATGGCGGTACGATTCCTTGTCGACCTACGAGGCTCAGTAGTAACTTGATCTGAAGCTTCATGATCATTATCATTAGCTTCCTCTTCATTTTGGTGTAGGCGCCGCAGAAACATCTTTCTACGTCATGCTACCATCCAACTGAAGTGACGGTTCAATAACCTCATCAAGTTCTACCTTCCTCCCACTCAATTCTTTTGAGAGAAACTCTTTCTCGAGAAAGGACCCGTTTTTAGCAACCAACACTTTGCTCTCGGATCTGAGATAGAAGGTATACCCAACTGTTTCCTTAGGGTATCCCATGAAGATGCCCTTTTCCGCTTTGGGTTCGAGCTTATCATACGTAAGTGTCGTATTCCCAAACTCTAAGAAATGACAGCTTAGGTTTCTGCCAAACCATAATTCATACGGTGTCATCTCAACGGATTTATATGGTGCCCTATTAAAGTGAAAGTAGTTGTCTCTAATGCATAACCCGCAAAATGATAGTGGTAAATCGATAAGAGACATCATAGTACGCACCATATCCAATAGAGCACGACCACGACGTTCGGACACACCATCACACTATGGTGTTCCAGGCGGCGTGAGTTGTGAAACAATTTCCACATTGTCTTAAGTTGCATACCAAACCCGTAACTCAGATATTAACCTCCACGATCATATCGTAGACATTTTATCTTGTTGTCACGATGATATTCAACTTCACTCTGAAATTGCTTCAACTTTTCAAACGTTTCAGACTTGTGTTTCATTAAGTAAATATACCCATATCTACTCAAATTATCAGTGAAGGTAAGAAAATAACAATATCCACCGCACGCTTCAACACTAATTGGACCGCATACATCAACATGTATCATTTCCAATAAGTCACTTGCCCGCTCCATCATATCGGAAAACGGGGTCTTAGTCATCTTGCCCATGAGGAATGGTCCGTATGTCTCAACCGATTCGAAATCGAGTGAGTTCAAAGATCCATTAGCATGGAGTTTCTTCATGCGCTTTACACCAATATGACCTTAGCGGCAGTGCCACAAGTATGTGGTACTATCATTATTTACTTTGCATCTTTTGGCATCAATATTATGAACATGTGTATCACTACGATCGAGATTCAATATACCATTCACATTTGGTACATGACCATTGAAGGTATTATTCATGTAAACGGAATAACCATTATTCTCTGACTTAAATGAATAACCGTATTGCAATAAACACGATCCAATCATGTTCATGCTCAACACAAACACCAAATAACATTTATTTAGGTTCAACACTAATCCCGAAGGTAGAGGGAGCGTGCGATGGTGATCACATCAACCTTGGAAACACTTCCAACACACATCGTCACCTCGCCCTTCAGCTAGTCTCCGTTCATTCCGTAGCTTTTATTTCGAGTCACTAACACTAGCAACTGAACCGGTATCTAATACCCAGGTGCTACTAGGAGTACTAGTAAGGTACACATCAATAACACGTATATCAAATATACTTTCTGTTGACGTTGCCAGCCTTCTTATCTGCCAAGTATCTGGGGCAGTTCCGCTACCAGTGACCGTTCCCCTTATTATAGAAGCACTTAGTCTCGGGTTTGGGTTCAACCTTGGGTTTCTTCACTGGAGCGGCAACTGGCTTGCCATTCAGGAAGTTTCCCTTCTTGCCCTTGCCCTTCTCGAAACTAGTGGTTTTACTAACCATCAACACTTGATGCTCATTCTTGATTTCTACCTTTGCGGTGTCAAACATCACAAATAGCTCAGGGATCATCTTCTCCATTCCTGGCATGTTATAGTTCATCACAAAGCTCCAGTAGCTTGGTGGCAGTGACTTGGAGAACTATGTCAATCACTATCTTATCTGGAAGATCAACTCCCACTTGATTCAAGCGATTGTAGCACCCAGACAATTTGAGCACACGCTCACCGATTGAGCTATTCTCCTTCATCTTGCAAGCAAAGAATCTTGTTGGAGGTCTCATACCTCTCAACACGGGCACGAGCCTGAAATCCAATTTCATCTCTTGGAACATCACATATGCTCCGTGACGTTCAAAACATATTTGGAGCCTGAATTCTAAGCCGTAATGCATGAAGCACTGAACTATCAAGTAGTCATCAGAACGTGCATGTTAGATGTTCACAACATCCACATACGTTGCTTGAGGGGGTGGCGCACCGAGCGGTGCATTAAGGACATAAGCCTTCTGTGCAGCAACCGAGGACAATCCTCAGATCACGGACCTAGTCCGCATAATTGCTACCATCATCTTTCAACTCTATTTTCTCTAGGAACGTATCAAAAAAACACAGGGGAGCTACATCGCGAGCTATTGATCTACAACATAATTTTGCAAAGACAACTTTAGACTATGTTCATGATAATGAGTTCAATTAACCATATTACTTAAAAACTTCCACTCAAATTGACATCCCTCCGGTCATCCGACTTCTACATGATCCAAATTCACCAACCCAAGTCCGATCATCACGTGAGATGAGGTGGTTTCAATGGTGAACATCTGCATGTTGATCATATCTACTATATGACTCATGTTCAACCTTTCGGTCTCTTGTGTTCCGAGGCCATGTCTGTACATGCTAGGCTCGTCAAGTTTAACCCGAGTGTTCCGCATGTGCAACACTGGCTTGCACCCGTTGTATGTGAACGTAGAGTCTATCACACCCGATCATCACGTGGTGCTTCGAAACGACGAACTTTCGCAACGGTGCACACTCGGGGAGAACACAATTTTATCTTGAAATTTTAGTGAGGGATCACCTTATAATGCTACCGTCGTCCTAAGCATAATAAGATGCATAAAAGGATTAACATCACATGCAAATCATAAGTGACATGATATGGCCATGAACTTGTGCTTTTGATCTCCATCTCCAAAAGCACCGGCATGATCTCCATCGTCACCGGCATGAAACCATGATCTCCATCATCTTGATCTCCATCAACGTGTCGCCATGAGGTTGTCGCGCAAACTATTGCTTCTACAACTATTGCTAACTCATAGCGATAAAGTAAAGCAAATGACACAAATTAATTAAAGACAACCCTATGGCTCCTGCCGGTTGCCGTACTCATCGACATGCAAGTCGATATAAACTTTTACAAAACATGATCATCTCATACATCACATATATCACATCATGTCTTTGGCCATATCACATCATAACATACCCTGCAAAAACAAGTTAGACGTCCTCTAATTTGTTGTTGCATGTTTTACGTGGTTGCTATGGATATCTAGCAAGAACGATTCTTACCTACGCAAAACCACAACGGTGATATACGAATTGCTATTCAACCTTCTACAAGGACCGCCTTTGTCGAATCCGATTCAACTAAGGTGGGAGAGACAGACACCCGCCAGCCATCTTATGCAACAAAGTCACATGTCAATTGCTGGAACCGGTCTCTCGTACGTGGACGAGTAAGGTTGGTCCGAGCCGCTTCATCCCACAATACCGCCGAATCAAGAAAAGACCAAGGAAGGAAGCAATCTGAATATCAACGCCCACAAACTCCTTTGTGTTCTAATCGTGATGTCATCTACGCATAGACCTATCTCATGATGCCACTGTTGGGAAACATTACATGGGAAACAAAAAATTTCCTACGCTTCACCAAGATCAATCTAGGATATGAACATCTACGAGAGGAGAGGTCGGATCCACATACCCTTGTAGATTGCTAAGCGGAAGCGTTAAGAAATGTGGTTGATGTAGTCGAACGTTTTCGCGATCCAAATCGCAAGCCGTCCCGCGATCCAATCACGATCTAGTGACGAACGGATGGCACCTCCGCGTTCAACACATGTACAGCTTGATGACGTCCTCGCCTTCTTGATCCAGCAAGAGGGGCAAAGTAGTAGATGAGTTTTGGCAGCACGACGACGTGATGACAGTGGTGGTGAAGAACAATCTCCGCAGGGCTTCGCCAAGCACAATGGAAACTATGACAGACGATAAACTAGAGGGGGCGGGGTTGCCGACACACGGCTTGGTGAAATCTTGATGTGTTTCGGGTGCTAGACCTGCCCCTCTATTTATATGTTGAGCCCTGGGATCGTTTCTTGGAGAAAGAGCCTCCTCAAAGTCGGTTTGTCATGCAAGGCAAGAGTCCTCCTCGGACTCCAGGAGCAGACGGCAGGGTCCTTGGCATCTGGCCCCAGACGCCAGGGTCCCTGGCGTCTGGCCCCTGGCCTTCGCAAAACTCCTTTTGCACCTTCCTAAAGCCTCGTGGGCTTTACCCCTTGGCCCAAATAAAGTTTTCTCGTACCCCAACATTTCGGGAAACATCCAAAACCCCTTCCGGTGAATTCCGAAACCCTTAAAGAGACAAAACACTATTATCCCATATATCAATCTTTACCTCCGGACTATTCCGGAACTCCTCGTCATGTTCGTGATCTGATCCGGAACTCCGAACAACCTTCGGTCACCAACATAATAACTCAACTATACTTATATCTTCACCAAACGTTAAGTGTGTAGACCATGCGGGTTCGAGAACTATGCAGACATGACAGAGACACCTCTACGGCCAATAACCAGTAGCGGGACCTGGATGCCCATATTGGTTCCTACATATTCCACGAAGATCTTTATCGGTTGAACCTCTATGTCAAGGATTCAGTTAATCCCGTATGCAGTTCCCTATGTTCATCGGTATGTTACTTGCCCGAGATTCGATCGTCGGTATCTCCATACCTAGTTCAATCTCGTTATCGGAAAGTCTCTTTACTCGTTCCATAATACAAGATCCCGTGGCTAACTCTTTAGTCACTTTTCTTGCAAGCTCATTATGATGTTGTATTACCGAGTGGGCCCTGAGATACCTCTCCGTCACACGGAGTAACAAATCCCAGTCTTGATCCATGCCAACTCAACAAACACCGTCGGAGATACCTGTAGAGCGTCTTTATAGTCTCCCAGTTACGTTGCGATGTTTGATACACACAAGGTATTCTTCTTCTTCTTCTTCTTCTTCTTCTTCTTCTCCTTCTCCTTCTTCTTCTTCTTCTTCTTCTTCTCCTTCTCCTTCTTCTTCTTCTTCTCCTTATCCTTCTTCTTCTTCTTCTTCTTCTTCTTCTTCTCGTTCTTCTTCTTCTTCTCCTTCTTCTTCTTCTTCTTCTTCTTCTCCTCCTCCTTCTTCTTCTTCTCCTCCTCCTCCTTCTTCTTCTCCTCCTCCTCCTCCTTCTTCTTCTCCTCCTCCTCCTCCTTCTTCTTCTCCTCCTCCTCCTTCTTCTTCTTCTCCTCCTCCTCCTCCTCCTCCTCCTTCTTCTTCTTCTTCTTCTTCTTCTTCTTCTTCTTCTTCTTCTTCTTCTTCTTCTTCTTCTTCTTCTTCTTCTTCTTCTTCTTCTTCTTCTTCTTCTTCTTCTTCTTCTTCTTCTTCTTCTTCATCTTCTTCTCCTTCTCCTTCTCCTTCTTCTTCTTCTCCTTCTTCTTCTACTCCTTCTTCTTCTTCTTCAAAACCAGGTGGTCGCTTAACATAGACTTCTTCTTCAATCTCACCATTTAAAAAGGCACTTTTAATGTCCATTTGATAAAGAGTGATATCATGGTGATTAGCATAAGCGAGAAGAATGCGAATAGCTACAAGTCTAGCGACAGGGGCGTAGGTCTCACCGTAGTCCATACCTTCGACTTGCGTATATCCTTGGGCTACGAGACGAGCCTTGTTGCGTACGACTTGACCGTCTTTGTCTTGCTTGTTCCAAAACACCCATTTTGTTCCGATGATGTTTTGCTCATCCTTGGGCTTTTCAACGAGTGTCCACACTTCGTTCCTCTCGAAGTTGTGAAGCTCTTCATGCATCGCGTTCACCCAATCCGTGTCTTCAAGAGCTTGTTCTACCTTCAAGGGCTCAATGCTAGAGATGAAAGAATAATGCTCACAAAAGTTAGCTAGACGAGTTTTAGAGCGAGTGATTCTCCCTGTTTGTATATCACCAAAGATTTGGTTTAGGGGATGGTTCTTGGTCACTTGTGCTCGAACTCGGGTCAGCTTCCGATTGTTGGATGGTGGAGCTTCTTCTTCATCATCTCCTTCATCTTCGTTGTTGTTGAAGGTGTCGTTTCCTTGAGGTGGTGGTGAAGGAGGTTGTGGTGGATCTTCATGATGTACTTCCTCCCCTTCATCATCTTGTCGTGTACCGCTTGTGGATGCCTCCATGTCATGTTGTGGTTCACCTTGACGTGAAGTAGGGGCTTCCACTTGAGTTGATGATGTACTTTCCTTCACCTCCATGGGACGAATCTTGCCAATGGACAAGTCTTGGATAGCTTCCGAAGGGTCCTTATCACCTACATCATTTGGCAATTGTTTGACTTGCGAACCATTAGATTCATCAAACTTCACATCTACCGTCTCTTCAACTTTTCGAGTGAAGTTGTTGTAGACACGGTAAGTGTGAGAGTTCGATCCGTAACCAAGTAGGAATCCTTCATGAGGTTTAGGAGCAAATTTAGTACGACGATGCTTATCAAGAATGTAGCACTTTGAGCCGAATACCCGAAAGTATCCAACTTGGGGTTTGTTACCGGTGAGTAGCTCGTATGCCGTTTTACCGAGAAGCTTGTGCAAGTAGAGTCGGTTTGTGGCATGACATGCTGTTTCCACGGCTTCTGCCCAAAAGTGTCTTGGCGTCTTGTATTCGTCAAGCATCGTTCTTGCCATCTCAATAAGCGTCCGGTTCTTCCTCTCAGCAACTCCATTTTGTTGAGGTGTGTACGTAGCCGAGAACTCATGTGAAACACCTTCTTCGTCAAGAAAGGTATCCACATGGGTGTTCTTGAACTCCGATCCGTTATCGCTCCGAACCTTCTTGATCTTCACTTCAAACTGATTTTGCGCTTTGCGAACGAAGTTCTTGAAGATCTTTTGAACCTGCGACTTATCGTCAAGAAAGAATACCCACGTAAATCTGGAAAAATCATCAACTATAACTAGACCATAGGAATTTCCACCGAGACTCTTGTAAGCATAGGGACCAAAAAGATCCATGTGAAGTAACTCAAGTGGTCTCCTAGTAGTCATGATATTCTTAACGGGATGACTTCCACCTACTTGCTTTCCAGCTTGACAAGCACTACAAAGTCTATCTTTGTCAAAGATAACATCTTTAACACCAAGTATATGATCACCTTTGATAAGCTTGTCTAGATTTCGCATGCCAACATGTCCTAGTCTCCTATGCCAAAGCCAACCTTTAGAAGATTTTGCAATGAGACAAGTACGAGGTTTGGATCTCTTAGTGAAATCTACAATGTATAGATCACCTCTACGGAAACCGGTAAAGACCATTTTATGATTATCTTGACGAAACACTTGGCAATCTACTTTCGTGAATAGCACGTTAAAACCAAAGTCGGCAAGTCTAGATACGGAAAGAAGATTGTAGCCAAGAGATTCAACAAGCATAACATTTTGAATAGAGCTATCATGGGATATGGCCACCTTACCAAGACCAAGTACCTTACCCTTGGAGTTGTCTCCAAACATTACGTACCTTCGCGGTCCATGGTTTGGTGTGATCTCTTCAAACATTTCTCTATCTCCGGTCATATGATCGGTACATCCGCTATCGAGAATCCACTATTTTCTTCCGGACATGTAATCCTTGAAGTTTGCCATGAGACTTAGATTCTTCATGATCTTCTCATACTTGATGTCGAACAACTCATCTTCATCATGGTAGCCATGTTCCACATTGTCATCATCAAGTGGGAAATCCTCGTCATAAAGAACAAGAGATCCGTTAGGGTTGTGATCATGACAATGTTCAAACTTATGAATGCGAATGGCTTCTACAATGATGTTGTTGATAGTTGTGACATCTCCTTTAGCACGCATGAGGTCTCTAAGCTCAAATAGACAATCATCAAACTTGGGATCACTAGGCGTCATATTGTGGAAGGCAATAGTTTTATGTAGAATTTCATCAAGATTACTTAATGAATAACTTGGATATCGTTTCTCCAAGTCATTCCACAAAGTGTAGGCACATACAAAATTCTTCATTTGATCAAGCACATTTCTAGGTAATGCTCTAACAATGAGATTGACAGTTCTAAGATTGCATAGCATATCAATTTCCTCTTCGTGTGTGGGATGTAAGGGATCAATGGGAGGTACATAGGGGCTCTTAACATACTTGCTCAATTGAAATTCATTAAACAGCTCAAGCATCAAAGTTTTCCATTGACTATAGTACTCTCCATCAAGAATAGGCACTCTACAACTCAAACTCCCTATACTAGACACATCCATCTTCCTCCTCGGCGATTAAACCGAAGCAATGGAGACCAATGCTCTGATACCAATTGAGGGATCACTAGAAGAGTGTCTAGAGGGGGGGTGGATAGACTACTAGCAGGAATTTAAAACCTAACCTTTTCCCAAGTTAATTGGTTGGCAGATTTTAACAGTTTTAGCAAGCTAGCAAGTCTAATATACCCTACACATGCATGTCAACAAATATGGCAGCGGAAAGTAAAGACATTGCACATGAAGTAAAGAGTTGAGATAGGTAGATCAAACGCAATTGGAGACGCAAAGATTTTTCCCGTGGTTTTGATAGGTGGTGCTATCGTACGTCCACGTTTATGGAGTCTTCAACCCACGGAGGGTAACGGTCGCGAGAGTCCACGGAGGGCTCCACCCATAAGGGTCCACGAAGTAGAAACCTTGACTATTCCATAACGGCTTCCGTCCACGAAGGACTAGCCTCACTATGGGTAGATCTTCACGAAGTAGGCGATCTCCTTGCCCTTACAAACTTCTTGGTTCAACTCCACAACACGAAGTAGGAGGCTCCCAAGCGACACCTAACCAATCTAGGAGGCACCACCCTCCAAAAGGTAATAGGCTCGTCAATGATGATGAACTCCTTGCTCTTGTGCTTCAAGATGATAGACTCCTCAACACACAATCACTCTCTCACAGATTTGGCTTGGTGGAAGAGATGGGATTGGTGGAAAGCAACTTGGGGAGGCTAGAAATCAAGATCCATATGGTTGGAGTGGATGATCTTGACCTCAACACAAGGGTAGGTGGCTCTCTCTCAGAAAACTGGATGGGGCAAGTATGGAATAGTTCTGAGTGCTTCTCTATCAAGTGGGTGGTGGTGAAGGGGTATATATAGGCATCCCCAAAAATCCAACCGTTACACACAAAATGACCAACTCGGTGACACCGATGTGTTAATCTCGGTGGTACCGAAGTGACCAAAAGGTGGCAACTTTTGAATCTCGGTGAGACCGATATATAACTCTTGGTTGCACCGATAAGGTGACCAACGGTCAGATTGCCCAATCTCGGTGACGCCGATCCAACAATCTCGGTGGGACCGATATTGTGAATTTGCGTAACAGAAAGTTGGCAACCTAAACTCGGTGGCACCGAAGCAGAATCGGTTGCACCGAAAGGCTAGGCTTTGGCTTATGTCTGTCTGAGTATGGGAATCGGTGGCACCGAGTGGAAAGTGTTGGTTGCACCGATTTTGGATATTTGACTTTGGACAAAATTTTGTGGAAGAGCTTGTGGGTGTTTTTGGTGACTATCACTTGTGCACGTATGAGCATTTTGTTCACCAACAATACCTTACCCCCTTTTAATAGTATTGGCTTTCCTATGGACTCAAAGTGATTTCTCACAAAGTAAAATGTAGAGTCCTCTTGCTTGAAACTTTGCCAATCCATTTCCTTGCATCTTGGGGTAATTCCACAATCTCCACAAACCTTTTGCCAGCCCTCTCCGTGGACTTTATCTGAAATACACTAGGTAAAAGTATTAGTCCAAGAGACAATATATGTTGTCATGAATTATCAAAACCACCAAGGGAGCATGTTGTGCTTTCAATCTCCCCCTTTTTGGTAATTGATGACAACATACAATCAAAGCTTCAAATAAAGATATGCATGGATATAATGAAGACTTTGAGAGACACATGACTTAGATTTGCTCCCCCTAAATGTGTGCAATCCCTTTAAAGGATAGTTGCTTTGGAATGCATGGACACGCATATAGTGGAAGGGATATAGTAAGTCATGTGTATCTTGGCTATATGCATCAAATATATGTGAATGAGATGTATCCTTGTTCAAGACTTCACTCTTGCAAACAATATGTGCAAGAAGCAAGAGATCATCTTGATCAAAGATATGATGAATATACTTACCTTGAGTTCTTGAGCATTCTAGTAGTAGAAACACACTTGAGAAAACAATGTTAGGAAACACAAGAGTATTCTACCAATCAACAGGGCAATAGAACTCAAAAGTACCAAGATATGGAGAACATATAGAAGATAGTATTTTTTAAGATTGATATGTCTCCAAGATCATTTAGAACTTTCTCCCCTTAGATATGAAAATAGTAAATCATCCTCTCCCCCTGAATCTTAGCATGTAGATATTGGGATTGGATAGGGTGAGAAAAATCAGTCAAATGAAATAAATGCACTATTCTTCCAACTCATCTTAGATTTTTCTCCAAATATTTTTTTCTCCCCCTACTTTGGTATTCTCACCTTGTTTATAAAAGTAAGCATAATATCTGTTCTCCCCCTAGATATTATATCTCCCCCTTTGCATAAGCATGTATCTCCCCCTTTAGCATCAAGCTTTGTTATTCTCCCCCTTTGGCATTAATTTCCAAAAAGGTCAAACACAGGAACAGATACAGGGATCATTGACTGAGAAGGGATCCTTGAGAACAAGGGTCATTGAATGTAGGGTTCATAGAAATGAAAATTGAGGGAATCATTGAAAATAATTTTCTCCCTTTGAGATTTTGTAAGACTTCTCCTCCTTTGAGTTAGGGATCCTTGAATAAAGAATTTCTCCCCCTAAGTTTTTTTAAAATAAGAAGGGATCATCAAAGTAATAAAATCATCACTTGTAGGATCTAAAAGAAACATAGATTTGCAACTGCGAACACAAATAAGAGAAGAAAACAAATCGGTGACTCCGAGACAGATAAATCGGTGGTATCAAGATTTTGTGGTGCAACTCATCTGCTAATTCGGTAGAACCGAGTTATTTGTATCGGCGGCTCCGAGGCTAAAACAAAAACTTGTCAATGGGATTTTGAAATTGAAATTTCTCAAACTTGTTATTGGCACAGTGTTTTAAGAAATTTTCAAAAGAAATGCAAAAGTTTTTACAAAAGGGATATCAACTAGAGAATATTTTGAGTGGTTCCAAGAAATCTTGCAAAATGAAGAATGAACCATCCAAAAATACTTAACTAGATGATGGGCGGTGACTAGGTCACCTATATTAGAGTATATTGACTTAGGAGCCAAGCAAGGATACTTGATCATAGGTCATACCTACGTTAAGCTCAAAATGGGGTTACCATTTTTCGATTAAGCATTTTAATGTCTTCATATCACTTGAGTTGCTTTAGCTCATGACTTGGAGTAAAGCCTTTTCAAGGATATGAGTACATACCTTTGAGTGATGTTGATGACGTTGCTTGTAGGTGAGCTTGTTGAGGATGCTCGAGGTTGATGAAGGACATCTTGAGTTTGGGAGCAATCCTTCTCGCTTTAGTACACATGTCACCTACATAGGTTAGTCATGCAAGGAAGAACAATAGATATATCCATTTGACATGATACCAATTGAGATTTAGCAAATATGATCACATCAAGTATATGTCAAGGATATGGTTGATTTGTCTTCTTCCTTCCATCATCAAGAGGGGTTGTGGATACTTGGTCAAGACAAGATTGCTTATAATTGGAGTTGATAGCAATCTTGTGGAATGAAATTCTTCCAAGCACCTACAAAATGGTTAGATGCAATACAAGGGAGCATAGAATTCCATGGCATAAGATAACGAGTTAAGAGTATCATGGAAGTATCAAGAAAGCTCATGCCCTTACATGCAACCGAGTGAGTCTAGCTCAAGTTTGAAGCATCAATGATGTTCAACTCACTCCTCAAATAACAAAATGTTTTCTCATCAAGTGGCTTAGTAAACATATCAGCCAATTGCTTGTTAGTACGGACATGCTTAAGATTGATATCTCCTTTGGCGACATGATCACGAATGAAATGATGTCTAACTTGAATATGTTTAGTTCGAGAATGTTGCATAGGATTATGACCAATTTTAATAGCACTTTCATTGTCACACAGTAATGGAACACTTCTAACATGGATTCCATAATCCTTAAGCATTTGTGTCATCCATAGTAATTGCGCACAACAAGATCCAGCAGCAATATACTCAGCTTCGGCAGTAGATAGAGATACCGAGTTTTGTTTCTTGGAGGACCAAGACACAAGAGATCTACCCAAAAATTGACAAGTACCCGAGGTGGATTTTCTATCAACCTTGTCACCGGCATAGTCCGAATCGGAATAGCCAACAAGGTTAAAGGAAGATCCCTTGGGATACCAAATGCCAAAGTTTGGTGTTTGTATCAAATATCTCACAATACGTTTCACGGCCAAAAGATGACACTCTTTAGGTGCAGCTTGATATCTAGCACACATGCAAACACTAAGCATAATATCGGGACGAGAGGCACATAGATATAGCAATGAACCAATCATAGATCGATAAACCTTTTGATCAACCGGTTCATCCTCCTTGGTAAGATCAACATGTCCACTAGTAGGCATGGGAGTTTTCATACCTTTGCACTCCTGCATGTTGAACTTCTTGATCAAGTCCTTGGTATACTTAGTTTGAGAGATGAAAGTTCCTTCTTTCATTTGCTTGATTTGCAAACCAAGAAAGAATTTCAGCTCACACATCATGGACATCTCATACTTCTCGGACATCAACCTTCCAAATCTTTCACTAAATTGTGGGTTAGTAGATCCAAAGATAATATCATCCACATAGATTTGGCACACAAATAATTCACCATTAACTCTCTTAGTGAATAAGGTTGCGTCAATTTTACCAATTTCAAAACCTTTTTCAATGAGAAACTTCGTTAGGCATTTGTACCAAGCACGAGGGCTTGCTTAAGACCATAAAGGGCTTTACGAAGCTTGTAAACATGATTAGGTTTCTTAGGATTCACAAAACCAGGTGGTTGCTTAACATAGACTTCTTCTTCAATCTCACCATTTAAAAAGGCACTTTTAATGTCCATTTGATAAAGCGTGATATCATGGTGATTAGCATAAGCGAGAAGAATGCGAATAGCTTCAAGTCTAGCGACGGGGGCGTAGGTCTCACCGTAGTCCATACCTTCGACTTGCGTATATCCTTGGGCTACGAGATGAGCCTTGTTGCGTACGACTTGACTGTCTTCATCTTGCTTGTTCCGAAACACCCATTTTGTTTCGATGATGTTTTGCTCATCCTTGGGCTTTTCAACGAGTGTCCACACTTCGTTCCTCTCGAAGTTGTGAAGGTCTTCATGCATCGCGTTCACCCAATCCGCGTCTTCAAGAGCTTGTTCTACCTTCAAGGGCTCAATGCTAGAGATGAAAGAATAATGCTCACAAAAGTTAGCTAGACGAGTTTTAGAGCGAGTGATTCTCCCTGTTTGTATATCACCAAAGATTTGGTTTAGGGGATGGTTCTTGGTCACTTGTGCTCGAACTCGGGTCAGCTTCCGATTGTTGAATGGTGGAGCTTCTTCTTCATCATCTCCTTCATCTTCGTTGTTGTTGAAGGTGTCGTTTCCTTGAGGTGGTGGTGAAGGAGGTTGTGGTGGATCTTCATGATGTACTTCCTCCCCTTCATCATCTTGTCGTGTACCGCTTGTGGATGCCTCCATGTCATGTTGTGGTTCACCTTGACGTGAAGTAGGGGCTTCCACTTGAGTTGATGAAGTACTTTCGTTCACCTCCATGGGACGAATCTTGCCAATGGACAAGTCTTGGATAGCTTCCGAAGGGTCCTTATCACCTACATAATTTGGCAATTGTTCGACTTGCGAACCATTAGATTCATCAAACTTCACATCTACCATCTCTTCAACTTTTCGAGTGAAGTTGTTGTAGACACGGTAAGTGTGAGAGTTCGATCCGTAACCAAGTAGGAATCCTTCATGAGATTTAGGAGCAAATTTAGTACGACGATGCTTATCAAGAATGTAGCACTTTGAGCCGAATACCCGAAAGTATCCAACTTGGGGTTTGTTACCGGTGAGTAGCTCGTATGCCGTTTTACCGAGAAGCTTGTGCAAGTAGAGTCGGTTCGTGGCATGACATGCTGTTTCCACGGCTTCTGCGCAAAAGTGTCTTGGCGTCTTGTATTCGTCAAGCATCGTTCTTGCCATCTCAATAAGCGTCCGGTTCTTCCTCTCAACAACTCCATTTTGTTGAGGTGTGTACGTAGCCGAGAACTCATGTGAAGCACCTTCTTTGTCAAGAAAGGTATCCACATGGGTGTTCTTGAACTCCGATCCGTTATCGCTCTGAACCTTCTTGATCTTCACTTCAAACTGATTTTGTGCTTTGCGAACAAAGTTCTTGGAGATCTTTTGAACCTGCGACTTATCATCAAGAAAGAATACCCACATAAATCTGGAAAAATCATCAACTATAACTAGACCATAGGAATTTCCACCGAGATTCTTGTAAGCATTGGGACCAAAAAGATCCATGTGAAGTAACTCAAGTGGTCTCCTAGTAGTCATGATATTCTTAACGGGATGACTTCCACCTACTTGCTTTCCAGCTTGACAAGCACTACAAAGTCTATCTTTGTCAAAGATAACATCTTTAACACCAAGTATATGATCACCTTTGATAAGCTTGTCTAGATTTCGCATGCCAACATGTGCTAGTCTCCTATGCCAAAGCCAACCTTTAGAAGATTTTGCAATGAGACAAGTACGAGGTTTGGATCTCTTAGTGAAATCGACAATGTATAGATCACCTCTACGGAAACCGGTAAAGACCATTTTATGATTATCTTGACGAAACACTTGGCAATCTACTTTCGTGAATAGCACGTTAAAACCAAAGTCGGTAAGTCTAGATACGGAAAGAAGATTGTAGCCAAGAGATTCAACAAGCATAACATTTTGAATAGAGCTATCATGGGATATGGCCACCTTACCAAGACCAAGTACCTTACCCTTGGAGTTGTCTCCAAACGTTACGTACCTTCGCGGTCCATGGTTTGGTGTGATCTCTTCAAACATTTCTCTATCTCCGGTCATATGATCGGTACATCCGCTATCGAGAATCCACTCTTTTCCTCTGGACATGTAATCCTTGAAGTTTGCCATGAGACTTAGATTCTTCATGATCTTCTCATACTTGATGTCGAACATCTCATCTTCATCATGGTAGCCATGTTCCACATTGTCATCATCAAGTGGGAAATCTTCGTCATAAAGAACAAGAGATCCGTTAGGGTTGTGATCATGACAATGTTCAAACTTATGAATGCGAATGGCTTCTACAATGATGTTGTTGATAGTTGTGACATCTCCTTTGCATGCATGAGGTCTCTAAGCTCAAATAGACAATCATCAAACTTGGGATCACTAGGCGTCATATTGTGGAAGGCAATAGTTTTATGTAGAATTTCATCAAGATTACTTAATGAATAACTTGGATATCGTTTCTCCAAGTCATTCCACAAAGTGTAGGCACATACAAAATTCTTCATTTGATCAAGCACATTTCTAGGTAATGCTTTAACAATGAGATTGACAGTTCTAAGATTGCATAGCATATCAATTTCCTCTTCGTGTGTGGGATGTAAGGGATCAATGGGAGGTACATAGGGGCTCTTAACATACTTGCTCAATTGAAATTCATTAAACAGCTCAAGCATCAAAGTTTTCCATTGACTATTGTACTCTCATCAAGAATAGGCACTCTACAACTCAAACTCCCTATACTAGACACATCCATCTTCCTCCTCGGTGATTAAACCGAAGCAATGGAGACCAATGCTCTGATACCAATTGAGGGATCACTAGAAGAGTGTCTAGAGGGGGGGGGGGTGAATAGACTACTAGCAGGAATTTAAAACCTAACCTTTTCCCAAGTTAATTGGTTGGCAGATTTTAACAGTTTTAGCAAGCTAGCAAGTCTAATATACCCTACACATACATGTCAACAAATATGGCAGCAGAAAGTAAAGACATTGCACATGAAGTAAAGAGTTGATATAGGTAGATCAAACGCAATTGAAGACGCAAAGATTTTTCCCGTGGTTCCGATAGGTGGTGCTATCGTACGTCCACGTTTATGGAGTCTTCAACCCACGGAGGGTAACGGTCGCGAGAGTCCACGGAGGGCTCCACCCATAAGGGTCCACGAAGTAGCAACCTTGACTATTCCATAACGGCTTCCGTCCACGAAGGACTAGCCTCACTATGGGTAGATCTTCACGAAGTAGGCGATCTCCTTGCCCTTACAAACTTCTTGGTTCAGCTCCACAACACGAAGTAGGAGGCTCCCAAGCGACACCTAACCAATCTAGGAGGCACCACCCTCCAAAAGGTAATAGGCTCGGCAATGATGATGAACTCCTTTCTCTTGTGCTTCAAGATGATAGACTCCTCAACACACAATCACTCTCTCACAGATTTGGCTTGGTGGAAGAGATGGGATTGGTGGAAAGCAACTTGGGGAGGCTAGAAATCAAGATCCATATGGTTGGAGTGGATGATCTTGACCTCAACACAAGGGTAGGTGGCTCTCTCTCAGAAAACTGGATGGGGCAAGTATGGAATAGTTCTGAGTGCTTCTCTATCGAGTGGGTGGTGGTGAAGGGGTATATATAGGCATCCCCAAAAATCCAACCGTTACACACAAAATGACCAACTCGGTGACACCGATGTGTTAATCTCGGTGGTACCGAAGTGACCAAAAGGTGGCAACTTTTGAATCTCGGTGAGACCGATATATAACTCTCGGTTGCACCGATAAGGTGACCAACGGTCAGATTGCCCAATCTCGGTGACGCCGATCCAACAATCTCGGTGGGACCGCTATTGTGTATTTGCGTAACAGAAAGTTGGCAACCTAAACTCGGTGGCACCGAAGCAGAATCGGTTGCACCGAAAGGCTAGGCTTTGGCTTATGTCTGTCTGAGTATGGGAATCGGTGGCACCGAGTGGAAAGTGTTGGTTGCACCGATTTTGGATATTTGACTTTGGACAGACTTTTGTGGAAGAGCTTGTTGTTGTTTTTGGTGACTATCACTTGTGCACGTATGAGCATTTTGTTGACCAACAATACCTTACCCCCTTTTAATAGTATTGGCTTTCCTATGGACTCAAAGTGATTTCTCACAAAGTAAAATGTAGAGTCCTCTTGCTTGAAGCTTTGCCAATCCATTTCCTTGCATCTTGGGGTAATTCCACAATCTCCACAAACCTTTTGCCAGCCCTCTCTGTGGACTTTATCTGAAATACACTAGGTAAAAGTATTAGTCCAAGAGACAATGTATGTTGTCATGAATTATCAAAACCACCAAAGGAGCATGTTGTGCTTTCAGAGTGCCGGGGCGGCGGGTGGCGGGGACGACGGGCGCGACGGGGGTGGTGGGGCGGCGGCGCGACGAGGGCGGTGGGCGCGGCGTGGGCGGCGGTGGGCGCGGCGGTGGCTGTCGGGGGCGGCGGTGGGCGTCGAGGCGGTGTGTGGGCGTCGGAGAGAGAGAGAGAGAGAGAGAGAGAGAGAGAGAGAGAGAGAGAGAGAGAGCGAGAGAGAGAGAGAGAGAGGTGGGGGCGGGGCGGCCGTTACTTAGGTTAGGATCTTTGCCGTCTGCTTTTGACCTCTTTGTTGTCCGCTAGCAGACGGCAAAGAAGGGGCCAACTTTGACCTAAACAGCCTACGGTCCACTGGGGCCCATCTGCCTCTTTGCCATCTGTTGTTTGGCTCTTTTCCGTCAGCTAGCGGACGGCAAAGAAAGGACAGATGGGAAATAATATCTTTGCCATCAGTCAGTTCTTTGCCGTCTGTTTTTCGGAAGCTGGCGGCAAAGACCTTCTTTGCCATCCGCTAGCAGACGGCAAAGAACTGACAGATGGCAAACCCTCTGATTCCAGTAGTGAGGGATCACCTCCCGTCTGGGACAGAGGTGATCAAGAGGAATGGCCCAGATAATGGGTTATGTCCACTTTGTGGGGTATCGGAGACGGGCACCCACATCTTCTTCTCTTGCACGACGGCTCGAACACTTTGAAGTTTTGTTCGGGAGGCATTATGGCCTAATTGGGAGGCTCCAGACTTAGCCGGATTCCTTCAGACCAGAGTTTTTCAGACCGGTAGGAAGAGACGAAACTTCTGGCTAGTTTTGCGGCGTTGACCTGGATGAAATGTAATAAAGATGGTGATCGAGCAGGTCTTCCTTAGGCGGGTCTCTGAATAATTCTCAAATTTCTTGCGTTCTTGCAGCACTTGCACCTGCTAGCTAGGCAACGGGACCGCAACCAGCTTGGGCTATTGTTGGATGTGTTGCATGACACTGCTCGGACCTCTCTTCGATGCAGACCCCCTGATGTTGTGGCCACTCAGTAGTATTATTTCTTCCTTTCTCTTATGCTTTCTTTGGGCATGCTTGTGTTGATGCCCTAACAGACTATTTTTTCTTAGTGACTTGATACTTGTTGTATGGACTTGGTGGTTGCTTTATTGATAAAGCGGTGCCAAAGCCTATTTCAAGTTATTTGAAACCAAATGGCTACATGTCCAACTGCTAGTTTTCTAATGACTGTCATGTTATAGTTCAATCCAGTTCAAATCATTCAATTCAACATTGCTTAGCAAAAGATCCCAAAAAAATCATTGATTTTCCGTGACAACAATTTGCAACAACACAACCACAATATTCATTCATACATAAGAAGCAACAAAAGAATTCATTACGCACTAGCATGTAAGCATGGCAAAATTCACAACAATCTAGAACAACATTCATAAGTCATAACACATCCATCTTCGAGTCTCTCCCAATTTATATCTTCGGACACAAGAACAAAGCAAACTTTCAGTGCATGGTGGCATTGGTGCATGGTATCGTGGTCTTTTTTTCTAGTGTGTATCATATCCTTTAATTCACTAAGCTCCCTAGTCATTGAAGCTCTCACAATCAATTGAGGTATCCAATATGGAATTTTACCTGCGATTTTGACTAGGTCAATGGCTCGGTGGATCCCTTCGATCAGTATATGGCATTTTGAGTGTATAAAAATCTTTACAGACTCCAAAGCTCCTTGTGTCAATTTTGGACCGCCATTTCTCCTTGTACTCTTAATATGCTTGGTTGTCTTTGTCGAGCACGTGTCTCTGTTGCTGCTTTGTGGGTTGATGCTGACTAGAGGGGGATTGGGGTGGCTTTGTTGTTCTCACTCTTTTGCGTCACGACGATTTTGAACTTGTACGGAGGGGCTGTGTCCATGACTGTAGTGTTGGCTGGGACATCTGTGGCTGTGGTAGGAGGTAGTCGGCTTCTGGTCGTTGATGGTTGGGAGCATCGGTTTCCTCCCACTTGGAGCTCGATGCGTAAGGGCCCTGCCACCATGTGCCCTGCATTAGGGAGAAGAAGAAGGGGGAGAGAGGCGCATGGCATGCGTGGCGAGGGTAAGATGGCGTCTCGTGGTGCGATGCGTTGATGAGTGCAAGGCGGAGTGAGTAGCACTCGTTTATGACCAGGGAGCGATTGATGATGTCATGGCTTCGATGTCGCTGTAGGAATCTCGCCACTACGATGGATTGGGGAGGGGCATGGGCAGAAGAGGCTGACTGTGGGGCAATGCAGGAAACGAAGGTGACAGATGTGGCATAGGTTATTGGAGCTCGACACGGGAGAGGTGGGGTCCAGCCATGGTGGGGCCGAGCGAGAGGGAAACAGATCGGGTGCGAAATACAACCGGAAATTGAAAGAGATGACCAGACTGGGCTGCATGAAAAAAAGAGGAATGTCAGGATTGCTACTTCTTTGTGAAGAGTGCTCCCATGGCTATTGTTGTGCACAAATCGAGCATGTTTTCTCTTAAGTACTAATTTCTATTGCTTTGTGTGGTGAGATGATGATAACAAAGATAGAAGAGATAAAATGAGAGATTGAGATGAATTTTTGGCTTTGTGTGCTACTACTCTGGATATGAGTGTTGCCATTGCCTAAGTGCTTCACTACTTATTATGTAAACTATTTAGTGTTTGACTATATGAATTGTAAACTATGTGCACCTAGAATAAGAAACTTTGGCCCACTAAATGATAACCAAGCAATTTCATAAGAAACTATTCCTTCATTCATAGCCCTAGGAAGGAATGGCGTGGCGAAGCGCGCAGAACACTTCTAGTTATAGTATTAAAGAAGAATGGGTATATAATCTAAAATCCATCATAAGTGTTACAACTTAGACACCTCACCCAACCCTACAAAGCTAAAACAACTACTCAGTTGCAACCCACCTAGACAAGATTTCTATGAAGGGATCTTAATCCTCAAGCAGGAGACCTGCCTGTTTCCACGCTTGTCCCTTGGACACAAATCCAGTTGATGACCTGCTCAATGGAAGGTCGTATCCCATCAAAAACTATGGCATTTCTATACTTCCACAACTCCCATAGTACTAGAGTGGTGATCGCTCTGTAATCCTTTTGATGCTTCTGATCTGTTTGTTGTGTTGTACACCATTGGACCATAATATCCCGTTCATTTGGCGTACACTCCGGTTTACCAAGCGTTGTGCACGTCTGAGCCCAGATAGTTCTTGCAAAAACACATCCCCGCAGCAGATGGCTGATGGTATCATGTTCTTCCATTCCAGTGTTAAGATGGTGGCTACATGTGCAAGGCTGTTTTTTCTTTGAGTAATCACCGAGGGGAGTTCCCCCACCTGAATATATTTCTCAAAGCGTAATGCAGCCAGGGCTGATATGCCCATTTTGCATCATGTTTTTCTATTGATATTTATTATGTTTTGAGTCATTATTTCATTTTATGATGCAATCCTAATGCCATTTCTCTCTTATTTTGCAAGTTTCACACAAAGAGGGAGATTGCCGGCAGCTGGAATTCTGGACCGGAAAAGGCCACCGAAGAGTTGGATATTCTCTGGAACTCCAAATGAGCTGAATTTATGGATAATTGTTTTGGAATATACAAAACATATTGGCGAAAGAAATACCAAGAAGGGACCCACCAAGATGCCATGAGCCTGGGGGGGGGGGGGCGCCCTATCCCCAGGACGCGCCCCCTAAGCTCGTGGGCCCCCTGGTAGGCCTCCGGTGCCCATCTTCTCCTATATGATGATATTTGTCCTAGAAAAAAATAAAGAGAAGACTTTCAGGACAAAGCACCACCGTATTGAGGCGGAACCTGGGCAGGAGCACTTTTGCTCTCCGGTGGAGCGATTCCGCCGGGGAAACTTCCCTCCGGGAGGGGGAAATCAAAGCCATCGTCACCACCAATGCTTCCTCCATCGTGAGAGGACCAATCTTCATCAACATATTCACTAGCACCATCTCATCTCAAGCCCTAGTTCATCTCTTGTATTCAATCTTTGTCTCGAAACCTCAGATTGGTACCTGTGGGTTACTAGTAGTGTTGATTACGTCTTGTAGTTGATGCTAGTTGGTTTAATTGGTAAAAGATTATATGTTTAGACCCTTAAGCATATTCATTACACCTCTGATCTTGAACATGATGATGATTTGTGAGTAGTTACTTTCGTTCTTGAGGACATGGGAGAAGTCTTGTCATAAGTAATCATGTGATGTTGGTATTCGTTCGATATTTTGATGAGTGTATGTTGCTCTTCCTTTAATGTTGTCATGTGAATGTCGACTACATGACACTTCGCCATACTTGGGCCTAAGGGAAAGCATTTGGGAGTAATAAGTAGATGATGCGCTGCGAGAGTGACAGAAGCTTAAACCCTAGTTTATGCGTTATTCCGTAAGGGGCTGATTTGGATCTATATGTTTCATGCAATGGTTAGGTTTATCTTAATTCTTCTTTCGTAGTTGCAGATGCTTGCGAGAGGGGGTAATCATAAGTGGATTGTTTGTTCGAGTAAGAACAATACCCTAGCACCGGTCCATCCACATATCAAATTATCAAAGTACCAAATGCGAATCAAATAAACATGATGAAACGTGACTAGAAAAAATTCCCATATGTCCTTGAGAGCGCTTTACTTCCTATAAGAGTACTTTCTGACTTGTCCTTTGGTATAAAAAAGATTGGGCCACCTTGCTGCACCTTGATTACTATTGTTACTTGTCACAAATTACCTTGCTACAAAACTATCTGTTACTACTACTTTCAGTGCTTGCAGAAAATACCTTGCTGAATACCAATTGTCATTTCCTTCTGCTCCTCGTTGGATTCGACACTCTTACTTATCGAAAGGACTACGTTTGGTCCCCTATACTTGTGGGTCATCAGGGGCCGATTACAGTTGTAGAAGAATTACATAGACATGCAAGTGCATGAGGAGAGGAAAAGTGCCACGAGAAAGTGTGTCCCTTGTCAAGTACCTTAGTAAGTCTATGCGACTACAAGTTTAGATCAGAGATCAATAACCTAATAGATGTAACCAAGTGGGTGATAATAGAGTGGAAGGCTTTAGCATTCCTAGCCTCCTAGATCTCCCAAAGCAGCAAAATTAAAATGAAGTGCCAGAGGGACTCAGGAGGCCCAACATGAGCTTTATCCCACATGTCATTGATGTGGGAAGGTTTGGGAAGCGAACCCTTTGCCAAATCCGGTCAATGAGAGGGCAGTCGAGGAAGATGTGTGTAGTGTCTTCAACACCATGGTTACACCTGGGGAAAGAAGAGTTGTCGGTTTCCCAGGCGAAGCGCCCCCGTTCCTGCAGAGGTGCGATGCGGCGTCGGAGGAAATCTGAGCCGACCATCTCGATAGTGAGCCCGACAACCTTCGAGCAGAGGATTCGGGTGGTGGCGATGGAGAGCATGTTGTCATGGCCATCAAGATAGCTCCACTCCTTATTGTGGACCGGCAACTCCTTTCGGGGCTTGCAGTAGTATGGGTACTCTTTCTCCTTGATGTAACACCACTCTTCGCGCCATTCTTCCCACTTCTGGCGTGGATTGCCGGTATGATAGACCTCCTTGTGGTTGGCGTGGGGGATCCAAGTAACGCTGCCGGAGAGAGCATCCCCTTCTACACGCGGATAAAAATAGTGTCGGAATAAAGCCACATTTGGCACTACCCCCGAAAAAATTCTCGCACATGTGCGCGAAGACAGACATGTTGGTGACAACATTTGGAGTAAAATCCAGAAGTTTGAAGCCGTACGTCCGCATCAAATCAGTGAAGAACGCAGAAAAAGGGGGAACTAGCACGCAAAAAAAGTACGCCATGAAGAACGGGTACTTCTCTATGCCAGTCTTGCCGTTGTCGGGGAACACCACCGGCACATTGTGCGCTTTGGTTTCCTTCCCCCACATATATGCATACCACTCGATGAGGTCGTTGGCGGTCAGCATAGATGGGTAGAAGACGACGCGGGATCTCTGCGCCGCCACAATGGCTTCCTTCCTCTTCTCCGCCTCGGGGTCGACGGGCTACTTGGCCTTCTTCTTCGCGGCCGGAGCGGTGGCCTGCTTGGACTTCTTCGGCGTCATTGCAGGTCCGGGGAGTTGGAACGTGGAAGCAAATGCGAATGGCGAAGCGGCGTAGTGCTCTGTTTCACTCAAGATTGAAGATGGCAGCAGCGGCGAGAAGGGGAACGGTTGGCTACGATGAGCAGCGCCTCTGCGAGCGCCCCTTTTATAAGGCGGAAGGCGCAGAGGCTGGCTCTCTCCGCCTGACGTGGCCGCATCATTTTAGGCGCATGACCCAGGCACCATTTCGCTCCACATCTCCCACGCCCCGCATTTAATGTGCGTTGTGGGTAGGCAGTAAAAAGCATCATTACAACGCAGTAACCCCCCTCCACGTGTGTTTGTGCACTGTTTTGGGCCTACCTCAACAACGTTATGGACGCAACTGTGGCCCAGGCCCAGGGGCTCCTGTCGGTGTACTAAAGAATGGGTCCTTTAGTACCCTGACTTGTGCACAGACGAAAATAACTCATCGCCCAATAAGCCTTGCCGGAAGATAACTGCGCTCAAGACACAGCCGGCGGAAGACCATGCTACCGGCATGCCATCTTGCCTGCAGAAGAAGGCCCGACAAGCTCCGTGCCGGAAGGCTACCACTACAAGGACACCACTCCACCTCATCTGCCTGATTGTCACTTATGAGTGAGGTGTCGAGCGGGGAGGCGGTTAGGTAGAGCCTGCTGGGGCACATGGCAGCTCCGGAGGTGTCGTCGTTTTCTCATGGGGGGTGCCCCGGGACGGCAGATGCCATGGGATGGCTTAAGAGGTGAGAGCAAGGCTGCAGTGGAGATCCAGGACGGGATAGGGCAACAGCACGCGGTGGTTTACCCAGGTTCGGGGCTCTCCGGAGAGATAATACCCCTACTCCTGCATGTCTGTATATGAGGTGTATCGCAGTACAGAGTTGCTCCTAGAGCTGTATGGAAGAGGAGAGCCATGAGGCTTCTCGCCTCATGTGTGCATGTGTGGGCATGAGAGGAATGAGAGAGTGAGAGTGTGAGCTCCAGGGAGCTCTCACGTGTGTGTGAATGAATGCCCCTGGAGGCTTGGCCCTGGAGTGAGCTCCCCTGGTGCCTCTTATATAAGGAGGCCCAGGGGACAAGGGGTGGCCTGCTACTTCTTGAGCATGCGTTGGTTTTCCCTTGAAGAGGAAAGGGTGATGCAGCAAAATAGATAAGTATTTCCCTCAGTTGTTGAGAACCAAGGTATCAATCCAGTAGGAGATACAAGCAAGTCCCCAATAGATGTACCTACAACAATAATAAAACACTTGTACCCAACGCGGAAAAGGGGTTGTCATTCCCTTCACGGTTATTTGCAAGGATGAGATCTAATAGAGATAGATATAAAAGATTGCTAAAATGAAAAGTAAAAAGATTGCAGCAAAGTATTTTTGGTATTTTTGTTTTATAGATCTGAAAATATAATATGGAAAATAGACCCGGGGGCCATAGGTTTCACTAGAGGCTTCTCTCATGAAGGAAAATAATACGGTGGGTGAACAAATTACTGTCGAGCAATTGATAGAAAAGCGAATAGTTATGACGATATCCAAGGCAATGATTATGCATATAGGCATCACGTCCGTGTCAAGTAGACCGAAACGATTCTGCATCTACTACTATTACTCCACACATCGACCGACTCCTGCCTGCATCTAGAGTATTAAGTTCATGAAGAACAGAGTAACGCATTAGGTAAGATGACATGATGTAGAGGGATAAACTCAAGCAATATGATGAAAACCCCATCTTTTTATCCTCGATGGCAACAATACAAATACGTGCCTCGCTACCCCTACTTTGTCACTGGGTGAGGACACCGCAAGATTGAACCCAAAACTAAGCACTTCTCCCATTGCAAGAATTACTAATCTAGTTGGCCAAACCAAACCAATAACTCGAAGATACTTGCAAAGATATGAAATCATGCATATAAGAATTCAGAGAAGATTCAAATAATATTCATAGATAATCTGATCATAAACCCACAATTCATCGGATCTCGACAAACACACCGCAAAAGAGTATTACATCGGATAGATCTCCATGAAGATCATGAAGAACATGGTATTGAAGAACAAAGAGAGAGAAGAAGCCATCTAGCTACTAGCTATGGACCCGAAGGTCTGAGGTGAACTACTCACGCATCATCGGAGGGGCAATGGAGTTGATGTAGATGCCCTCCGTGATCGAATCCCCCTCCGGCAGATTATCGGAAAAGGCTCCAAGATGGGATCTCACGGGAACAGAGGCTTCCGGTGACGGTAAAGTATTTTCGTGGCTCTTTTTGGTATTGGGGGAATATTTGGGAATTTATAGGCCGAAGAATAGGGTTAGGAGGTCTGCCGTGGGGCCACAAGCCAGGGGGCGCCCCCCCCCTAGGGCGCACCCTGGTGGCTTGTCGCCACATGGCAGGTCTCCTGCCTTCGTCTCCAAGTCTGGTAGGTTTCTTCTGGTCCAAGAAAAATCATTCCGAAGATTTTATTCCGTTTGGACTCCGTTTAATATTCCTTATCTACAATACTCAAAAACAAGGAAAAAAATAGAAACTGGCACTAGGCTCTAGGTTAATAGGTTAGTCCCAAAAATAATATAAAATAGCATAATAATGCATATAAAACATCCAAAACAGATAATATAATAGCATGGAACAATCAAAAATTATAGATACGCTGGAGACGTATAAAGCATCCCCAAGCTTAATTCCTGCTCGTCCTCGAGTAGGTAAATGATAAAAACAGATTTTTTGATGTGGAATGCTACCTAACATATTTATCCATGTAATATTCTTAATTGTGGCATGAATATTCAGATCTGCAAGATTCAAAACAAAAGTTTTATATTGACATAAAAACAATAATACTTCAAGCATACTAACAAGGCAGTTGTGTCCTTTCGAAATAACATGGCCTCAGAAAGCTATCCCTACAAAATCATATGGTCTGGCTATGCTCCATCTTCCCCACACAAAGTATTTAAATCATGCACAACCCCGATGACAAGTCAAGCAATTGTTTCACACCTTTTATGTTCTCAAACCTTTTCAACTCTTACGCAATACATGAGTGTGAGCCATGGATATAGCACTATAGGTGGAATAGAATATGGTGGAGGTTGTGAGGAAAAGGAGAAGATAGTCTCACATCAACTAGGCGTATCAACGGGCTATGGAGATGCCCATCAATAGATATCAATGTGAGTGAGTAGGGATTGCCATGCAACGGATGCACTAGAGCTATAAGTGTATGAAAGCTCAAAAAGAAACTAAGTGGTTGTGCATAATGATGAAAAATTCCACTAGTTATATGAAAGTGACAAAATAGGAGACTCTCTATCATGAAGATCATGGTGCTACTTTGAAGCACAAGTGTGGAAAAAGATAGTAGCATTGTCCCTTCTCTCTTTCTCTCATTTTTTTTGGTGGGCATCTTTGGCCTCTTTTTTTTATTTGGGCTTCATTGGCCTATTTTATTATTGGTAAAGTCCGGAGACTCATCCCAACTTGTGAGGGAATCAAAGCTTCCATCATCCTTTTCTCTCACGGGACAATGCTCTAATAATGAAGATCATCACACTTTTATTTACTTACAACTCAAGAATTACAACTCGATACCTAGAACAAAATATGACTCTATATGAATGCTTCCGGTGGTGTACTGGGATGTGCAACGATCTAGCCTAGTAAATGACATAAAAAAACGGCAAGCCATGAAAACATCATGCTAGCTGTCTTACGATCATGCAAAGCAATATGAAAATGATGGTGCATGTCATGAAAAACGGAACAGTGGGAGTTGCATGGCAATATATCTCGGAATGGCTATGGAAATGCCATAATAGGTAGGTATGGTGGCTGTTTTGAGGAAGGGTATATGGTGGGTTTAATGCACCGGCGAAAGTTGCGCGGTACTAGAGAGGCTAGCAAAGGTGGAAGGGTGAGAGTGCGTATAATCCATGGGCTCAATATTAGTCATAAAGAACTCACATACTTATTGCAAAAGTCTATTAGTTATCGAAGCAAAGTATTAGACGCATGCTCCTAGGGGAGAGGTTGGTAGGAGTTAACCATCGTGCTCCCGACCCTCACACAAAGGATGACAATCATTAAACAAATCATGCTCCGACTTCGTTACATAACGGTTCACCATACGTGCATGCTACGGGAATCACAAACTTTAACACAAGTATTTCTACCAATCCACAATTACTCACTAGCATGACTCTAATATCACCATCTCTATATCTCAAAACTATATGCAAGGAATCAAACTTCTCATAGTATTCAATGCACTATATATGAAAGTTTTTGTTATATCCCTCTTGGATGCCCATTATATTAGGACTAAATTCATAACCTAAACCAATTACCATGCTGTTTAAAGACTCTCAAAACAATATAAGTGAGGTACGAGAGTTTAATTATTTCTATAAAATAAAACACCACCGTGCTCTAAAAAGATATAAGTGAAGCATTAGAGCAACATTGCCTAGCTCAAAAGATATAGGTGAAGCACATAGAGTATTCTAATAAATTCATGATTAATGTGTATCCCCCTCAAAATATGTGTGCAGCAAGGATGATTGTGGAAAACTAAAAAGCAAAGACTCATATCATACAAGACGCTCCAAGCAAAACACATATCATGTGGTGAATAAAAATATAGCCTCAAGTAAATTTACCGATGGATTGAAGACGAAAGAGGGGATGCCTTCCGGGGCATCCCCAAGCTTAGGCTCTTTGGTATCCTTGAATATGGCTTGGGGTGCCTTGGGCATCCCCAAGCTTAGGCTCTTGCCACTCCTTATTCCATAGTCCATCAAATCTTTACCCAAAACATGAAAACTTCACAACACAAAACTCAACAGAAAACTCGTGAGATCCGTTAGTATAAGAAAAATAAATCACCACTTTAGGTACTGTTGTGAACTTATTATTTATTTATATTGGTGTAATATCTACTGTATTCCAACTTCTCCATGATTCATACCCCCCGATACAACCCATAGATACATCAAAATAAGCAAACAACACAAAGAAAACAGAATCTGTCTAAAACAGAACAGTCTGTAGCAATCTATAGACTTTGAATACTTATGTAACTCAAAAAATTCTGAAAGATTAGGAAAATCAGGGAAATTTGTATATCAATCTTGTGTAAAAATTTCAGACTCATTCGACGCTCTGGTGAATTTATAAAATTCCTGGACTAAGCGCAAAAGTTTCTGTTTTTCAGCAAAATCAAATCACAATCACCGTAGACCATCACAAAGGTCTTACTTGGCTCAAACACTAATTAAAACAAGAAAACACAATTACTACAGAGGTAATAATGTGTAAAGCACTCAAAAATAGAAGCAAAAACAAAAGCAAAATAAAATAAAATTGGGTTGCCTCCCAACAAGCGCTATTGTTTAACGCCCCTAGCTAGGCATAACGATTTCAATGATGCTCACATAAAAAGTAGTAATTGAGATATGCAAGACAACATCATGAATAGCATGAAAAACACATTTAAGTCTAACCCACTTCCTATGCATAGGGATTTTGTGAGCAAACAATTTATGGGAACAAGAATCAACTAGCATAGGAAGGCAAAACAAGCATAACTTCAAAACTTTAAACACATAGAGAGGAAACTTGATATTATTGCAATTCCTACAAGCATATGTTCCCCCCTCATAATGAATTTCAGCAGCATCATGAAGTAATTCAACAATATAACTATCACATAAATCATTCTTTTCATATTTCACAAGCATAGAATTTTCATTACTCTCCACATAAGCAAATTCCTTATCACCCATGGTAGTGGGAGCAAACTCAACAGAATAACTATCATGAGACACTTGATTGACATAACCACATTGCAAATTAAAATCATGATGATAAGTTTCATGGTTATCATTACTCATTATAGCATACGTGTCATCACCATCACCATAAATAGGAGGCATGCGATCATCATAATAAATTTTCTCATCAAAACTTGGGGGACAAAAAATATCATCTTCACCAAACATAGCATCCCCAAGCTTGTGGCTTTGCATATCATAAACATCATGGATATTTAGAGAATTCATACTAGCAACATTGCAATCATGCTTTTCAATCAAGGAGCTATCATGAATCACCTTATAAATTTCTTCTTTCAACACTTCATAAAAAAATTCACATTCATGATTTTCAAACAAAACTTCATGGAGATAATCAAGTGCACTCAACTCACTAGCAATTGGTTCATCATAATTTGGTCTTTTGAAAAGATTAGCAAGTGGATGAGGATCCATATCAATAGATTTTTAGCAAGCGAAGATGCTTACAAATAGAAGGCACATGGCAACACAAGCAAACAAAAAGAGATCTGGCGAGAAAAAGGCGAATAAAACGGCAAATCTTTTTGGTTTTTTCTGAAAATCGTTTTAGAAGTGGGGGAGAGGAAAACGAGAGGCAAATGGCAAATAATGTAAATACAAGAGATGAGTTTGTGATGGGTACTTGGAAGGCTTGATGTAGATCTCCCCGGCAACGGCGCCAGAAATCCTTCTTGCTACTTCTTGAGCATGCGTTGGTTTTCCCTTGAAGAGGAAAGGGTGATGCAGCAAAGTAGATAAGTATTTCCCTCAGTTGTTGAGAACCAAGGTATCAATCCAGTAGGAGATACAAGCAAGTCCCCAATAGATGTACCTACACAAATAATCAAACACTTGCACCCAACGCAGAAAAGGGGTTGTCAATCCCTTCACGGTTATTTGCAAGGATGAGATCTGATAGAGATAGATATAAAAGATTGCTAAAACGAAAAGTAAAACAAAAGTAAAAGGATTACAGCAAAGTATTTTTGGTATTTTTGGTTTATAGATCTGAAAATATAATATGGAAAATAGACCCGGGGGCCATAGGTTTCACAAGAGGCTTCTCTCATGAAGGAAAATAATACGGTGGGTGAACAAATTACTGTCGAGAAATTGATATAAAAGCGAATAGTTATGACGATATCCAAGGCAATGATTATGCATATAGGCATCACGTCCGTGTCAAGTAGACCGAAACGATTCTGCATCTACTACTATTACTCCACACATCGACCGACTCCTGCCTACATCTAGAGTATTAAGTTCATGAAGAACAGAGTAACACATTAGGTAAGATGACATGATGTAGAGGGATAAACTCAAGCAATATGATGAAAACCCCATCTTTTTATCCTCGATGGCAACAATACAAATACGTGCCTCGCTACCCCTACTTTGTCACTGGGTGAGGACACCGCAAGATTGAACCCAAAACTAAGCACTTCTCCCATTGCAAGAATTACTAATCTAGTTGGACAAACCAAACCAATAACTCGAAGAGACTTGCAAAGATATGAAATCATGCATATAAGAATTCAGAGAAGATTCAAATAATATTCATAGATAATCTGATCATAAACCCACAATTCATCGGATCTCGACAAACACACCGCAAAAGAGTATTACATCGGATAGATCTCCATGAAGATCATGAAGAACATGGTATTGAAGAACAAAGAGAGAGAAGAAGCCATCTAGCTACTAGCTATGGACCCGAAGGTCTGAGGTGAACTACTCACGCATCATCGGAGGGGCAATGGAGTTGATGTAGATGCCCTCCGTGATCGAACCCCCCTCCCGCAGATTACCGGAAAAGGCTCCAAGATGGGATCTCACGGGAACAGAGGCTTCCGGCGGGGGAAAAGTATTTTCGTGGCTCTTTTTGGTATTGGGGGAATATTTGGGAATTTATAGGCCGAAGAATAGGGCTAGGAGGTCTGCCATGGGGCCACAAGCCAGGGGGGCGCGCCCCCCCTAGGGCGCCCCCTGGTGGCTTGTCGCCACACGGCAGGTCTCCTGCCTTCGTCTCTAAGTCTGGTAGGTTTCTTCTGGTCCAAGAAAAATCATTCCGAAGATTTTATTCTGTTTGGACTCCGTTTAATATTCCTTATCTACAATACTCAAAAACAAGGAAAAAACAGAAACTGGCACTAGGCTCTAGGTTAATAGGTTAGTCCCAAAAATAATATAAAATAGCATAATAATGCATATAAAACATCCAAAACAGATAATATAATAGCATGGAACAATCAAAAATTATAGATACGTTGGAGATGTATCATGGCCCACTGGCTAACTATCTACTATTAGAGGAGACATGCGAGGTGACGCATGATGCAGGCTACAGTGCGCCACTATTGGAGCGCAGTGAAGTGATGCATGACGCAGGCTACAGTGTCCTCACGTCGTGTCCGACGGGACGTTGTGGTTGACTACTCGTAGCCGGCCAGCTAGAGGAGCCGGACGGGGAGCCAGCCGGGGAGCCGGACGGGGAGCCAACTGGAGCAGCCGGCCAACCGAGGAGCCGGCCAACCATGGAGACGTCCAACTGAAGGAGCCGGACAGAGAGCCAGCCGGGGAGCCGGACGGGGAGCCAGCTGGAGCAGCCGGCCGACCGGGGAGCCGGCCAACCGGGGAGCCGGCCAGCCTAGGAGCCGGCCAGCCTAGGAGCCGGCCAACCTAGGAGCCGGCCAACGTAGGAGCCGGCCAACTTTGGAGCCAGCCGGGCCGGGGAGCCAGCCGGACCGGGTAGCCAGCCAGACGGGGAGCCAGCCGGACCGGGTAGCCAGCCGGACCAGGTAGCCAGACCGGGGGGCGCGGGCCGCCCCGATGTTTTAAAATGTTGAGTCGCCTCCCCGAGCCTACCCGGGGGTAATCCCCCCGACAGTAGCCTCCGAGCCTCCGGGCGACTTGGGGAGTTGGGCAGAGGGTTTTTGCCGTTGCCGTTGTTGCTGTAGAAGTTGTTGATGACGGTTGATTGCGGGCCGGGGACGACGCGGCTTGCTTCCAGCGGGGGCGCGCCAGCGCACCCGCTGGGTGTAGCCTCCGGACGACTTGAGGAGTCGGGCGGAGGGTCTTTGCTGTCGCTGGAGCAGACGGTGGCGTCGAGGTTTGTTGGGCATGGACGCGGGGTCTGCAGATTGATGGGCGTGGAGCCTGGTCGGGCGCGGGCGCGGAGTCCACTGGCTGGCTGTTTCCAGCGGGGGAGCGCCAGCGCACCTGCTGGCTGTAGCCTCTGAGCCTCCGAGCGACTCGAAGAGTCGGGCGGAGGGTCTTTGCTGTTGCCGAAGCAGATAGTGGTGTTGAGGACGCCGGGTGCGGACGCGGGGTCCGCCAACTGATGGGCGCGGGGCCTTGCCGAGGGTGGACGCGGGGTCCACCGGCTGTTTGAGCGCGAGGCGCTGCTGGGCGCGGACGCGAGGTCCGCCGGCTAGCGGGCGCGGAGCCCTGCCGGGGGCAAACGCGGGGTCCGCCGGCTGTCGAACGCGAGGCACCGCCGGGCGCGGACGCGGGGTCCGCCGGCTGATGAGCGCGGGGCGCTGCCGAGGGCGGACGCGGGGTCCGCCGGCTGTTGAGCGCGCGGCGCTGCTGAGGGCGGACGCGAGGTCTGTCGGCTGATGAGCATGAGGCGCCGCCGGGCGTGGACACGGGGTCCGCCGGCTGATGAGCGCGGGGCGCCGCCGTGCGCGAACGCGGGGTCCGCAGGCTGATGAGCGCGGGGCGCTGCCGAGGGCAGACGCGGGGTCCGCTGGCTGATGGGCGCGGAGCCCTACCGGGCGCGGACGCGGGGTCTGCCGGCTGATGAGCGCGGGGCGCTGCCGAGGGCGGACGCGGGGTCCGCCGGCTGATGGGCGCGGAGCCCTGCCGGGAGTAGTCTCCGAGCCTCCGAGCGAGGAGGTTCCTCATGGAAATGATCGCGCAAAAGACAAGTTTAGTCGATGCAGGTGTGTCAAATATTTAGTTTTGGTAGTGCGAGCTTTGTGCAAAGGGTGCCGACTCGGTTTCGTCCGAGCCCCCTCTAATCTTTTTCTTGTGCTCTCCGCTCTTTGGCTTTTGCTCTTGCCAGCCGGACAGCCGGGAGCCGGTCCGTGGCTGAGGCGAAGAGTGGGCCGCGGAGTGGAGCGTACAATACTCGGACTCTGGGAGCAGACTCGACCGAGCAGATACTCACGAATGAAATGACCAGGTTGTCCAAGCCGTTTTCTCCCAGGACACTTTTCGCGTGGGGTGTCCAGCTTGTGCTCTCGCTAGCCGGACAGTCGTGGTGCGATCTGTAGCAGAGACAAAGAGTGGGCCTTCAGTACCGCACACGCTACTAAGCCGTCTCGTGGAACGAATGTATCGGGCCAAGCGGCCGTCCCCGGGCCGAGACTAGCTGGCGCCGGGGTGAACAATAGAGTAGCTGAAACAAATGCGGGGATGACCCCCGAGGGTTGCTCGGGGTGTCCGGTTTTTTGTGCGTGGCAAGAGGATGAGCGAACGAGAGCTCACATTGCTTTTGACGCTGGCGAGGTGGTTGTTGTCGGTGACAGCCGTGTTGGAAATATGCCCTAGAGGCAATAATAATTTAGTTATTATCATATTTCCTTGTTCATGATAATCGTTTATTATCCATGCTATAATTGTATTGATTGGAAACTCAAATACATGTGTGGGTATGTAGCGTCCCGACTCAAAACGAGTCAAGCCTCTGTGTGTCAGTGCCATCCCTGGATCACTATGCTGGCACACACAGTACATCAATGTATATATCAAAGTGCAATCACATGTAAATAACGTAAAATTGATATATACCTCTTAAATCTCAGCGGAAACAGTCAACGGGAGTGGAGTCCCAATAAACACCAACGGCAGGTTGAGTGTAGACCGTAACCCTGAATCGTACTCTTACTCGTCGTAGAAAAGTATCTGCAACATAAGACGTTGCAGCCGTGTAGGTCAGTACATTGAATGTACCGGCAAGATCACCATAGAATGAAATGATAAAAACTATTCTATATGCAAAAGGCTTTATGGCTCTGTGTCTGAGTTTTTGCAGAAAAGCTGGTTTTATTTTCCCTACAACAAAGGAGTCAAACGGAAATATCACTACAAAAGTTGGTTGTTAATGAGATGGTTCCACCAACCAATTCTCATGTCCCAAAATTATTAATAGACCCACTCATCATAATTTATTAATTGTGTTGAGACTGGCTGATAGTATCATCTCCGGTGCTCATGTTGTCCGTAACCGGGGACACGGCTAATCGATTAGTTTGACACTCTACAGAGGTTTGTACACTTTACCCGCAAGATTCGATCCCTCTCGTTGTGTCCTCGCACTGCCTGGTGTTTGAGAACGAGACGATCGAAACATGGCCTTCCAAAGCGATCCTCCGGTAGAAAGTCAGTGCCCATCCAATCCTACCGTTCTTCTACATCTCGTAGCAATCTGACCTACCAGAGTCACCACTAAGGTTAACCAAGCCAGAGCCCATATTGACTTGCGGTTGCACACGTAAGCTTTCCGGCCTTGAAGTATCCATCCATCTCTTTGAGCCTGGGTGGCAGTCCGTTGGGATGATCACAGGTAGATACCAGGATTCCCGGCATAACCATGATAGATATCAGGCTGCCAAAATGCATGTCCAATCCACCCAGAGGTATATTGAGTCCTTGAAGTCTTGATCATCATGCAGGTCTTGAAATAATTAATTAACCTCACAACACTCCTGAATCTCACAACCAAATCCCGTCTACTAAAGCGTAGCAATTGTGAAGTAACGTCCCTTCCCGGGAATTGGTAACAGGGTGTTGGGTTTCTCCTACCTCATGATACTACAACAAGTTCAAGCTCAATATCCTACTGGATGTATGATGGAGAGATTTATTCTAATGCAAATAAAACATAGGTAATGTAAGATGATCAAAGTGAACTTGCCTGTACTGTTGATGAAGATAAATATCGCTCTCAGAAATAACTTGATAGAACTATTCGTCACTCTCCGATGAAAATCTATATAATCAAACATTGCACTCATATAAGCAATCATACTAGCAATCAATACTAACAATCAAAAGGCAACACAAAAACCAAACACAAAAGTGTTGTGATGAAGGAAATACTTAAGACAAAAGTTAAAATCAACAAAACTTCATCACAACAACCAAAGGTAGTTTTCCCTACAAATAACCTATTTTCAAATGCAACAAAACAATAACAAAGCAAAATCTAACAAAGGCATTTATCAAATATTTTTACTAGCAAAAGAATTACTTTTGAAGAACAACTAAGAACTATGAAAACAACACACTAAACAATATGAGTTTTCTAACTAATAGAACATAACAGCAAAGAAAACACTAAGATAATAAAAATAACAGAAATAAAAATATAAAACACTAAATTCACAGAAAATATTTTCTCATAAAACTTTATTACAAAAAAAAACTAATAGAAAAGCTTTTAGTAAACTCTTCCTATAACCTAAACAAAGTTAACCTTGAATTGACCACAAACAATTTCAACTATAATACAAATTGTTTTCTGGTCTAAACTAAAGTTAACAGAAAATAAAATTTATAAAACAATATATGGAAATAATTTTCAAATAGGAAATCAAACTAGCAATGAAATCAATTTGCAAGTTATTATGAAACTAGAATTGATCTCATGCTATAAAAATAATAAATGACATAAAAATAAACTTGGTTGAAATACTACTGCTAACCTACATAAAACAAAGTAAAACTTGTCAACTAATATAAAATAAAATAAATTAAAACAATTTAAAACAAAAGAAATAGAAATGAACCTAAAAAGAACTAAAACAGAATCTGTTTTTCTTGAAACCCTAATTTAAAATATGCTAAAAATTCCCACATTGTTCCTACTGATAAACAAAGTCACTAGTGACCAGTAGCAAAAAGATTCACTCAAAAATATATTTTTAAACTCAAGTTATAAGCAAAACAAGTTTGAATTCAAATCTGTTTGAATCTGAATTTAAACTATTCAAATATGGTCAAACTTTATATCTACAGAAACTTCATAAAATTTTAGATACAATGCAAAAAGAATCACTCAAAAACACTTAAAAACATAAAAGATAAAAAGAAAACAAAAACAGATTCTATTCTGTTAAAAGAAACTAAAACAGAAAAGAAAAACTACTTCTAACGAACGGGTGGCTACGTGGCTTCTCCTGACTGGTCCTAAGGTGTGCACGCTGGAGCTAAACTGGCGGACGGCCACAACTTAAAGGAAAACGCTTCGGCTAAAATAAAAACCGGCGGTTCACTAAAAATAAACCGATCTAAACGAACCGGTATGAGAGATCTAATCGTGGCCGTTTAAAAGAGATCGTACGGAGGAGAGAGAGGGGGTGTGCTCACAGTATCGAGGCGAGCTCCGGCGAGGTCTCCGGCAAAGTGGCCTTCGGGTGGCGGTGGTTCTGGCAGCTCCGGTGGTCCTCGGGCTCCGGCTTCTGCACCAGACGATGCGGCGGACGAGGGCTGCGAGGTAGGTGGTGGTGGCGAGGGCTCGGGAGGGGCGAGGCGAGTGGAGGGAGCTCGGGGCGGCGGCGGCAGTACGCAAGTGCGACGAGCAATGGCGGCGGCGCTAGGGCGTGGTCGAGGGGGCTTTTGGGGGGAATCCGTCGAGGGGGTGAGGGGCTTTATAGTCGGGGCCAACTTGGGGCAGGGGGCAGCGGATTCGACGGGATTCGGAGCCGCGGCGGCGATGCTCCGGCGAAAGGAAAGAGAGAGCGCGGGAGAAGGAAGGAGAGCGGCGCCAGGGATCGGGTCGGGCGGTGGGGTAGGGGTGTCAGAGAGAGAGAGGGAGATCGCACGGGATCGGGCGGCCGATCCGGAGAGATTCGGATCTGGTCCGGATTGGATCGGGCCGGATCCTTTCCAAATGGGCCGGATCCTTTCCTAACGCACGCGCGCAGCTTTCCTATTTAAAGCATTTTTCCAAATAAAAATAACAGGAAAGTAAAAGTAGAAAAGGAAAATAAATACTAAACCAAAAATAGAAGTATTATATATCAAAATGATCAGTAAAATAAATTCAATAAGATGAACATTTTTCCATGGCCAGCATAACAATTTTTAAAAATATTTTTTTTCAGAAAATTCCTAAATTGGTTTTATTTCTTTTGCAAATATTTTTCAAATAACCCCCTGGGTTTTATGGTTCTAAAATATCACAAAAATACCCCTGGTAAGGTGGGTCATGTTCCACCTCTCAAAATTTTGAATTTAGGCAGGGGATTTGAATTCATTCAAATTTGAAATAGAACCAAAACGAAATGGATTCAACCAAGAAAATTTTAGTAGTTTTCAAATCCACCCTTCCAATCCTTTATTTAGAAGAAGTCATGTTATCTTCTCTCACTGGTTTGGATTGAATGAATTTGAATTTCACAAGCAAGGGGAAAGTCATGTTATTCCCTCTCATTCAAAAGTTTTCAAAAAGTTTTAAATTTCACTCAATTTTCAATCATTCAATCAAAAAATCAATCATTCTATTGATTAATATAACATTCCAATATTTGGGATGTTACAGGGTACATAGACAACACTGTGTCCCTAGTATGCCTCTAATAGACTAGCTCGTTGATCAAAGATGGTCAAGGTTTCCTAGCCATAGACATGAGATGTCATTTAATAACGGGATCACATCATTAGGAGAATGGTGTGATGGACAAGACCCAACCTATAAACATAGCATATGATCGTGTTAGTTTATTGCTATAGTTTTCTGCATGTCAAGTATATGTTCCTATGACCATGAGATCATGCAACTCACTGACACCGGAGGAATACCTTGTGTGTATCAAACGTCGCAACGTAACTGGGTGACTATAAAGATGCTCTACAGGTATCTCCGAGGGTGTCTGTTGAGTTGGCATGGATCAAGATTGGGATTTGTTACTCCGTGTGACGGAGAGGTATCTCAGGGCCCACTCGGTAATACAACATCACAACAAGCCTTGGAAGCAATGTGACTAAAGTGTTAGCCACGGGATCTTGTATTACGGAACGAGTAAAGAGACTTGCCGGTAACGAGATTGAACTAGGTATAGAGATACCGACGATCGAATCTCGGGCAAGTAACATACTGAAGAACAAAGGGAACATCATCAGGGATTAACTGAATCCTTGATATAGATGTTCAACCGATAAAGATCTTTGTAGAATATGTAGGAACCAATATGGGCATCTAGGTCCCGCTATTGGTTATTGACCGTAGAGGTGTCTCGGTCATGTCTACATAGTTCTCGAACCCGCAGGGTCTGCACACTTAAGGTTCGGTGACGTTTCGTTATAGTAGAGTTATGTATGGTGGTGACCGAAGGTTGTTCGGAGTCCCGGATGAGATCCTGGACGTCACGAGGAGCTCCGGAATGGTCCGGAGGTAAAGATTGATATATAGGAAGTCCCGTTTTGGTCACCGGAAAAGTTTCGGGTATTTCGGTAGTGTACCGGGAGTGCCGGGAGGGTACCAAGGACCATCGGGAGGGGTGTTTCGACCCAAGAGGCTACATGGGCTGTGGGAGGAGGTATACCAGCACTTAGTGGGCTGGCCGAAGCCCCACAAGAGGCCCATGCGGCTGGGAGGAGAAACCCAAGGTGGAAAGAAAGTTTCCAAGTGGGAGAGAAGGAGTCCTAATCCTACTAGGATTGGAGGAGGACTCCTCCTCCTCCCACTTCAGCCGAACCAAGGGTTGGCCCCTTGGGGGCCAAGTCTCCTCCCTCCCTCCTCCTATATATACTAGAGGTATTGAGGGTTTTTCACAACAGAAATCAGCCACGTGCTACCCTCTCCTCTAGATCGTAGTTTCTCCTCTAGATCGTTTCAGCGGTGCTTAGGCGAAGCCCTGCTGGAATAGTTCCACCACCATCACCGCCACGCCGTCGCGCTGCCGGAGAAATCATCTACGTCTCCGCTCCCTCTTGCTGGATCAAGAAGGTGGAGATCGTCATCAAGCTGTACGTGTGCTGAACGCGGAGGTGCCGTCCGTTCGGCGCTAGATCGGAAGGACCGTGATCAGGATCGCGAGACGGTTCGTGATTTGATCGCGGGACGGATCATGATGGGATCACGGGACGGATCGTGATTGGATAGCGAGACGGATCGTGATGGGATCGCGGGACGCTCGGCGATTTGGATCGCGAAGACGTTCGACTACATCAACCGCGTTTCTTAACGCTTCCGCTTAGCGATCTACAAGGGTATGTAGATCCACTCTCCCTCTCATAGATGCTCATCACCATGGATAGATCTTGTGTGTGCGTAGGAAATTTTTTGTTTCCCATGCAACGTTCCCCAACAGTGGCATCATGAGCTAGGTCTATGTGTAGATGAGATCTCGAGTAGAACACAAAGGAGTTTGTGGGCATTGATATTCAGATTGCTTCCTCCCTTGGTCTTTTCTTGATTCGGCAGTATTGTGGGATGAAGCGGCCCGGACCAACATTACTCGTACGCTTACGAGAGACCGGTTCCATCAACTTACATGTAACTTCATTGCATAAAGATGGCTGGCGGGTGTCTGTTTCTGCCACTTTGGTCGGATCGGATTTGACAAAGGCGGTCCTTGAGAAGGTTGAATAGCAATCTTTGTATCACCGTTGTGGTTTTTGCGTAGGTAAGAATTGTTCTTGCTAGATACCCATAGCAGCCACGTAAAACTTGCAACAACAATTAGAGGACGTCTAACTTGTTTTTGCAGGGTATGTTGTGATGTGATATGGCCAATTACATGATGAGATATATGTGATGTATGAGATGATCATGTATTGTATAGAATATCACGACTTGCATGTCGATGAGTACGGCAACCGGCAGGAGCCATAGGGTTGTCTTTAATTATTTTCGCCGTTTTTTGCTTTACTTTATCGCTATGAGTTAGCAATAGTCGTGGAAGCAACAGTCGGCGCGACAACCTCATGGTGACACATTGATGGAGATCAAGATGATGGAGATCATGGTGTTATGCCGGTGACGATGGAGATCATGCCGGTGCTTTGAAGATGGAGATCAAAAGCACACGTTCATGGCCATATCATGTCACTTATGATTTGCATGTGATGTTAATCCTTTTATGCATCTTATTTTGCTTAGGACGACGGTAGCATTATAAGGTGATCCCTCACTTAAATTTCAAGATAAATTGTGTTCTCCCCGAGTGTGCACCGTTGCGAAAGTTCGTCGTTTCGAGACACCACGTGATGATCGGGTGTGATAGACTCTACGTTCGCATACAACGGGTGCAAGCCAGTGTTGCACGTGCGGAACACTCGTGTTAAACTTGACGAGCCTGGCATGTACAGACATGGCCTCGGAACACAAGAGACCGAAAGGTCGAACATGAGTCATATAGTAGATATGATCAACATGAAGATGTTCACCATTGAAACCACCTCAACTCACGTGATGATCGGACTTGAGTTGGTGGATTTGGATCATGTGACACTCGAATGACCGGAGGGATGTCAATTTGAGTGGGAGTTTTTAAGTAATATGATTAACTAAACTCATTATCATGAACATAGTCAAAATGTCTTTGCAAATTATGTTGTAGATTACTAGCTCGCGCTGTAGCTCCCTTGAATTTTTATATGTTCCTAGAGAAATAAAGTTGAAAGATGATGGTAGCAATAATGCGGACTGGGTCCGTGATCTGAGGATTGTCCTCATTGCTGCACAGAAGGCTTATGTCCTTAAAGCACCGCTCGGTGCGCCACCCCCTCTAGCGTCGTCTGTAGATGTTGTGAACATCTGACAGGCACGTTCCGATGACTACTTAATAGTTCAGTGCGTCATGCATTACGGCTTAGAATTGAGGCTCCAAAATGTTTTGAACGTCACGGAACATATGAGATGTTCTTGGGATCTCAGGCTCGTGCCCGTGTTGAGAGGTATGAGACCTCCAACAAGATTCTTTGCCTGCAAGATGAAGGAGAATAGCTCAATCGTTGAGCATGTGCTCAGATTGTCTGAGTGCTACAATCGCTTGAATCGAGTGGGAGTTGATCTTCCAGATAAGATAGTGATTGATATAGTTCTCCAAATCACTGTCACTAAGCTACTAGAGCTTCGTGGTGAACTATAAAATGCCAGGGATGGAAATAATGATCCCTTAGCCATTCGCGATGTTTGACACCATGAAGGTAGAAATCAGGAAGGAGCATCAAGTGTTGATGGTTAGTAAAACCACTAGTTTCGAGAAGGGCAAGGGCAAGGAGGGATATTTCATGGATGGAAAGCCAGTTGCTGCTCCAGTAAAGAAACCCAAGGTTGAACCCAAACCCGAGACTGAGTGCTTCTATTATGAGGAGAACGGTCGCTGAAGCGGAACTGCCCTAGATACTTGGTAGATAAGAAGGCTGGCAACGTCGACAGAAGTATATTTGATATACGTGTTATTGATGTGTACCTTACTAGTACTCCTAGTAGCATCTGGGTATTAGATACCGGTTCGGTTGCTAAATGTTACTAACTCGAAATAAAAGCTACGGAATAAACGGAGGCTAGCTAAGGGCGAGGTGACGATGAGTGTTGGAAGTGTTTCCAAGGTTGATGTGATCACCATCGCACGCTCTCTATACCTTCGGGATTAGTGATGAACCTAAATAAGTGTTATTTGGTGTTTGCGTTGAGCATGAACGTGATTAGATCATGTTTATTGCAATACGGTTATTCATTTAAATTAGAGAATAATGGTTATTCTGTTTACATGAATAATACCTTCAATGGTCATGCACCCAATGAGAATGGTTTATTGAATCTTGATCATAGTGATACACATGTTCATAATATTGATGCCAAAAGATACAAAGTTAGATAATGATAGTACCACATACTTGTGGCACTGCCGCTAAATGTCATATTGGTGTAAAACGCATGAAGAAACTCCATGCTGATGGATCTTTGGACTCATTCGATTTCGAATCGGTTGAGACATGCGGACCTTGCCTCATGGGCAAGATGACTAAGACCCCGTTTTCCGGTATGATGGAGCGGGCAAGTAACTTATTGGAAATAATACATGTTGATGTATTCGGTCCAATGAGTGTTGTAGCGTGCGGTGGATATCGTTATTTTCCTACCTTCACTGATGATTTGAGTAGATATGGGGATATTTACTTAATGAAACACAAGTCTGTAACGTTTGAAAAGTTCAAACAAAATCAGAGTGAAGTTTGAGATCATCGTGACAAGAATATAAAATGTCTACGATATGATCGTGGAGGTGAATATTTGCATTACGAGTTTGGTATACAACTGAAGACAATGTGGAAGTTGTTTCACAACTCACGCCACCTGGAACACCATAGTGTGATGGTGTGGCCAAACATCGTAGTCGTGCTCTATTGGATATGGTGCGAACTATGATGTCTCTTATCGATTTACCACTATCGTTTTAGGGTTATGCATTAGAGACAACCACATTCACTTTAAAAAGGGGGCACCATCTAAGTCCGTTGAAATGACACCGTATGAATTTTGGTTTGGCGGAAACCTAAGCTGTCATTTCTTAATGTTTGGGGCTGCGACGCTTATGTGAAAAAGGGTTTTCACCTAATGAGCTCGAACCCAAAGCGGACAAATGCATCTTCATAGAATACCCTAACGTAACAGTTGGGTAAACCTTCTATCTTAGATCCAAGCACAAAGTGTTTGTTGCTAAAACGGGTCCTTTCTCGAGAAAGAGTTTCTCTCGAAAGAATTGAGTGGGAGGAAGATAGAACTTGATGAGGTTGTTGAACCTTTACTTCAACCTGAGAGTAGCGCAGCGCAGAAAGATGTTTCTGTAGAGCCTACATCAGTTGAAGAGGAAGTTAATGATGATGATCATGAAGCTTTGGATCAAGTTGCTATCGAACCTCGTAGGTCGACAAGGACGCGTACTGCTCCTAAGTGGTACGGCAACCCTGTCTTAGAGGTCATGTTGTTGGACAACGATGAACCTACGAGCTATGGAGAAGCGATGATGGGCCCGGATTCCGAGAAATGATTAGAGGCCATGAAATTTGAGATGGGATCCATGTATGAAAACAAAGTATGGGATTTGGAAGTATTACCTGAAGGGCGAAAGGCCATTCAGAACAAATGGATCTTTAAAAGGAAGACGGACGCGGACGGTAATGTCACCGTCTATAAAGCTCGACTTGTGGCAAAGGGTTTTCACAAGTTCAAGGAGTTGACTACGATAAGACTTTCTCACCTGTAGCGATGCTAAAGTCTGTTGGAATTATGTTAGCAGTTGCTGCATTTTTCGATTATGAAATCTGGCAGATGGATGTCAAAACATCGTTTCCTTAACGGTATCCGTGAGGAAAGGTTGTATGTGATACAACCGGAAGGTTTTGTCAGTCCTAAGGATGCTAAAATGTATGCAAACTCCAGCGATCCTTCTATGGACTGGAGCAAGCATCTCGGAGTTGGAATATACGCTTTGATGAGGTGATCAAAGTGTTTGAGTCTATACAAAGTTTATGAGAAACTTGTATTTACAATAAAGTGAGTGGGAGCACTATAGAATTTCTGATAAGTATATGTGGATGACATATTGTTGATCGGAAATGATGTAGAATTTCTGGAAAGCATAAAGGGTTGTTTGAAAGGAGTTTTTCAAAGAAAAACCTGGAATGAAGCTACTTGAATATTGGGCATCGGGATCTATAGAGATAGATCAAGACGTCTGATAAGACTTTCAATGAGTACATACCTTGACAAGATTTTGAAAGAGTTCAAAATGGATCAGTCAAAGAAAGAGTTCTTGCCTGATTTGTAAGGTGTGGAGTTGAGTGAGACTCAAAGCTTGACCACGGCAGAAGAAAGAGAAAGGACGAAGGTCGTCCCCTATGCCTTATCCATAGGCTCTGTATAGTATGCCATGCCGTGTATCGCACCTAGTGTGTGCCTTCCCATGAGTCTGTCAAGGGGTACAAGAGTGGTCCATGAGTGGATCACTGGACAACGGTCAAGATTATCCTTAGTAACTAGAGGACTAAGGAAATATTTCTCGATTATGGAGGTGATAAAGAGTTCGTCGTAAAGGGTTACGTCGATGCAAGCTTTGACACCTATCCGGACGACTCTGAGTAGCAGTCAGGATACGTATAGTGGAGCAACCATTTGGAATAGCTCCAAGTGGAGCGTGGTAGCATCTGCAGTATGACATATAGATTTGCAAAGAACACACGGATCTGAATGTTGCAGACCGTTGACTAAAGACCTCTCTCACATGAAAAGCATGATAGAACCCCAGAACTCATTGGGTGTTAGATTCATAACAATGTAAATCACATGGTGATGTGAACTAGATTATTGACTCTAGTGCAAGTGGGAGACTGTTGGAAATATGCCCTAGAGGCAATAATAATTTAGTTATTATCATATTTCCTTGTTCATGATAATCGTTTATTATCCATGCTATAATTGTATTGATTGGAAACTCAAATACATGTGTGGGTACATAGACAACACTGTGTCCCTAGTATGCCTCTAATAGACTAGCTCGTTGATCAAAGCTGGTCAAGGTTTCCTAGCCATAGACATGAGATGTCATTTGATAATGGGATCACATCATTAGGAGAATGATGTGATGGACAAGACCCAACCTATAAACATAGCATATGATCGTGTTAGTTTATTACTATAGTTTTCTGCATGTCAAGTATATGTTCCTATGACCATGAGATCATGCAACTCACTGACACCGGAGGAATACCTTGTGTGTATCAAACATCGCAACGTAACTGGGTGACTATAAAGATGCTCTACAGGTATCTCCGAGGGTGTCTGTTGAGTTGGCATGGATCAAGACTGGGATTTGTTACTCCGTGTGACGGAGAGGTATCTCAGGGCCCACTCGGTAATACAACATCACAACAAGCCTTGGAAGCAATGTGACTAAAGTGTTAGCCACGGGATCTTGTATTACGGAACGAGTAAAGAGACTTGCCGGTAACGATATTGAACTAGGTATAGAGATACCGACGATCGAATCTCGGGCAAGTAACATACCGAAGAACAAAGGGAACATCATCAGGGATTAACTGAATCCTTGATATAGATGTTCAACCGATAAAGATCTTCGTAGAATATGTAGGAACCAATATGGGCATCCAGGTCCCGCTATTGGTTATTGACCGTAGAGGTGTCTCGGTCATGTCTACATAGTTCTCGAACCCGCAGGGTCTGCACACTTAAGGTTCGGTGACGTTTCGTTATAGTAGAGTTATGTATGATGGTGACCGAAGGTTGTTCGGAGTCCCGGATGAGATCCTGGACGTCACGAGGAGCTCCGGAATGGTCCGGAGGTAAAGATTGATATATAGGAAGTCCCGTTTTGGTCACCGGAAAAGTTTCGGGTATTTCGGTAGTGTACCGGGAGTGCCGGGAGGGTACCAAGGACCATCGGGAGGGGTGTTTCGACCATAGAGGCTACATGGGCTGTGGGAGGAGGTATACCAGCCCTTAGTGGGCTGGCCGAAGCCCCACAAGAGGCCCATGTGGCTGGGAGGAGAAACCCAAGGTGGAAAGAAAGTTTCCAAGTGGGAGAGAAGGAGTCCTAATCCTACTAGGATTGGAGGAGGACTCCTCCTCCTCCCACTTCGGCCGAACCAAGGGTTGGCCCCTTTGGGGCCAAGTCTCCTCCCTCCCTCCTCCTATATATACTAGAGGTATTGAGGGTTTTTCACTACAGAAATCAGCCACGTGCTACCCTCTCCTCTAGATCGTAGTTTCTCCTCTAGATCGTTTCAGCGGTGCTTAGGCGAAGCCCTGCTGGAATAGTTTCACCACCATCGCCACCACACCGTTGCGCTGCCGGAGAACTCATCTACCTCTCCGCTCCATCTTGCTGGATCAAGAAGGCGAGATCGTCATCAAGCTGTACGTGTGCTGAACGCGGAGGTGCCGTCCGTTCGGCGCTAGATCGGAAGGACCGTGATCAGGATCGCGAGACGGTTCGTGATTTGATCGCGGGACGGATCATGATGGGATCACGGGACGGATCGTGATTTGGATCGCGAAGACGTTTGACTACATCAACCGCATTTCTTAACGCTTCTGCTAAACGATCTACAAGGGTATGTAGATCCACTCTCCCTCTCGTAGATGCTCATCACCATGGATAGATCTTGTGTGTGCGTAGGAAATTTTTGTTTCCCATGCAACGTTCCCCAACAAGCCGACGCGGCCTTTTGCCAGCGGAGCGCACCGGCGCACCCGCTGGGTGTAGCCGCCGAGCCCTTGGCGGTCGGCGGGTGTGCCAGCCGACCGGACCTGACTGGTCGGACGTCGAAGCGGGTGGGCGGCTGGAGCCGGCCCGGTGTCGAAGTAGATGGGTAGGCTAGCCGACCAGGCGGCGGCGCAGGTCGGCCGTCCGAGTGGGGACGCGGGTAGACGGACGCATGTGTTTTCTTTCCTTTTCTTTTGTGGCCGGCCCGCTTTTTCTTTTATTAGGGAGCCGACCGGCTCCTATTCTTCCCGTCAGCCGGCTGAACTTTTTCCTTGGGGGCGGCCGGCCACGGCAGCTGGGGGCAGAAGCCGGCAGGGCCGCAACGAGCGTAGCCGGAGGCGTGGGAGTGGAGAGGCCGGCGGGCCGGGGCCGGACGGAGCGGCGAGCCGGCGGGTGGCTGGCGCGGACGCGGAGGCGGACGCCGGCCGGCGTGGCGGAGCAGCACGAGGGGGCGAGAAGCCGTAGGTTGGCGAGGCGGCGCAGAGGGCCGGGCGGGCGGCCGCAGGCCGGAGTGGCGAGCCGGCGCGGTTGCCGGCTGCAGCGGCGGGGCAGCCAAGGATGCATGGCGGAGCCGGCTGGCGTGGCGCGGCGGCCGCGGAGGCGGGGCACACAGGGACGGGGCGCGCGGTGGCAGAGGCGAGGCGAAGCTGCGGCGGACCGGCGTCGGGGTGCGGCCGCGTGGGACGGGCGACGGCGCGGGTGGAGCGCATGGGGGCGATGCTTGGAGGCGCGGGCGGAGTTGTGGCCGGGCCAGCGGGGCCGGAGCCGTAGCGGCGCACACGGGTGCGGGCGGCCCGAGCGGAGAGCGGGAGCACAGGGCTCCAGCTTGAGGCGGCGAGCGCTCGAAGACGGGGAGGAGGAGGCCGGACGCGCGGGCGACGCAGCCGGCATGTGGGCGCAGCGGAGCCGGCGGCACGGCAGCGTGGGGCGAGGCCAGCGACGCGGTGGGGCTGGAGGCGCGAGCCGGAGCCGGCGGAGGGCGCGGCTGTGGCCGGCTGCGCGGTCAGCCGGTGGAGGGCGCTGTCGCGGACGGAGGCGCCGTCGCGGGCGCAGCAGCGCGCGGGGTCGAGGAAGAAGCCGGCCGGGGAGCGGCGCAGCAAGCGGGGTCGGGGCGGAGCCTTCAAATCCGCCATGGCTGCGTCCGCTGTGCTGTTTGGAGTTGGCATGAGAGCGGGGCTTCCCGGTTTGCTTTGGTGGGCGAAGGTCGAATGTGATGACGAAACAACAGAGCTGGGGCTGCGGTGTGGTCGAGAGCGTCCTCGGCGACGGCACCGCAGGCGCAGGCGAGCGCAGGAGCACGCTAGCACAGGCGGGGGCGGCGCTGGAGATGAAGCGGGACGGTCGGCCAGGCCGGGGACGACGCAGTGTGCGCGCTGCGATGGCGGGCGTCCCCAGCGTAGAGGTGCACTTTTGCATGGATGGGAGCAGGAGGCTTGGACTTGGGGATTGCTGGCGCGCAGGCGACGCTGCTGTGGGCGCAGACGTCGGGTTGAAGGACGGCCTGAACGGCGGCCAGTTGAGCGACAGCTGTAGCAGTCCAGGACGCGGCCACGCCAGCGCGAGCGCAACAGCCCGGAGCAGCACCAGCGCGCGGAGGACGCGGTGACCCGGACGGGGTTCTGTCGCCGGCGAGGCGAGCGTGACGAGGCCGGACGCGCGCGATGAACGCGGGAGCGGCGACGAGCGGCCGGCGTCGCAGTGGTGATGACGAAACCGGCAGCGAGGACGCGGCGTCGCACGCATTCGCCCTGGGGTGTGTGTTGATGTCGAGCCCCCGAGCGTCGCTGGAGAGACGGCGGCAACGTCACGGTGGTGATGACGAAACGGTCCCGCCCGGACCGCGGTTCCAGCAGCAGCAAGCCCCACGGTGGGCGCCAACTGTCGTCGTTTTCTCACGGGGGGTGCCCCGGGACGGCAGATGCCATGGGATGGCTTAAGAGGTGAGAGCAAGGCTGCAGTGGAGATCCGGGACGGGATAGGGCAACAACACGCGGTGGTTTACCCATGTTCGGGGCTCTTCGGAGAGATAATACCCCTACTCCTTCATGTCTGTATATGAGGTGTATCGCAGTACAGAGTTGCTCCTAGAGCTGTATGGAAGAGGAGAGCCATGAGGCTTCTCGCCTCATGTGTGCATGTGTGGGCATGAGAGAGTGAGAGTGTGAGCTCCAGGGAGCTCTCATGTGTGTGTGAATGAATGCCCCTGGAGGCTTGGCCCTGGAGTGAGCTCCCCTGGTGCCTCTTATATAAGGATGCCCAGGGGACAAGGGGTGGCCCACTAGCCAACTATCTACTATTGGAGGAGACATGCGAGGTGACGCATGATGCAGGCTACAGTGCGCCACAATTGGAGTGCAGTGAAGTGACGCATGACGCAGGCTACAGTGTCCTCACGTCGTGTCTGACGGGATGTTGTGGTTGACTACTCGTAGCCGGCCAGCTAGAGGAGCTGGACGGGGAGCCAGCCGGGGAGCCGGACGGGGAGCCAGCTGGAGCAGCCGGCCAACCGGGGAGCCGGCCAACCATGGAGCCGGCCAACTGGAGGAGCCGGACGGGGAGCCAGCTGGAGTAGCCGGCCGACCGGGGATCCAGCCAACCGGGGAGCCGGCCAGCCTAGGAGCCGGCCAGCCTAGGAGCTGGCCAACCTAGGAGCCGGCCAACATAGGAGCCGGCCAACTTTGGAGCCAGCCGGGCCGGGGAGCCAGCCGGACCGGGTAGCCAGCCAGACGGGAAGCCAGCCGGACCGGGTAGCCAGACCGGGGGGCGCGGGCCGCCCCGATGTTTTAAAATGTTGAGTCGCCTCCCCGAGCCTACCCGGGGGTAATACCCCCGACAGGAGGATTAACCCACCTTTATTAACACCTGTTCTGGTGGTGTAGCAAAGGAATAAGCGGTACCTGGGTAGACGGCATAGAATGAGAGGCCATCCTTGCCGGGAGATGATGACAGCGTGACACCTCACGGCTCATTTAGTGCGTTTGTCCTAAGTCATCACAGTTAGGTATTTGGCACTCTAGCCACTACCAGCATAGTATTTTACTGTTTTGCCATTATGGTAACCCCTTCATCTATAAAAGGAGTTCCATGGCATCATTTACATGGGTCGACTCGCTGTCCTTTTGCACGTAGTAGTTGCACTCCCGTGCATCCTTCCCGGCAAGCTGCGCACTCTGTAAACAGGACATACACTCTTAATCCACCAGAGCAGGAGTAGGGTTTTACACATCACAGTGGCCCGAACCTGGGTAAATCCGCTGCGTTGACTACTATTTCCGCTTTTTGTGCATGTCGATTCCCCTAGCAGAACCACAAAGGGGCCCTGCCGGTCCCATAGATTGTCATACCTCGACATCTTTGGCGTGTCGGTATACTAAAGAATGGGTCCTTTGGTACCCTAAGTTGTGCACAGACGACAACAACTCATCGCCCGACAAGCCTTGTCGTAGGACAACTACGCTCAAGACACAGCCAGCTGAAGACCAAGATACCGGCAGGCCATCTTGCTGGCAGGAGGAGGCCCGACAAGCTCTATGTTGGCAGGCTCCCACTACGAGGCCACCGCTCCACTTCATCAGTCCGATTGTCACTTATCGGTGAGGTGTCGAGCGAGCAGGCGGTTAGGTGGAGCCTGCCGGGGCACGTGGCAGCTCTGGAGGATTAACCCACCTTTATTACACACATGTCCTGGTGGTGTGGCCAAGGAATAAGAGGTAGCTGGGCGGACGACACGGAACGAGAGGCCATCCTTGCCGGGAGACGGCGCCAGCGTGACACCTCATGACGCATTTAATGCATTTGTCCTAAGTCATCAGAGTTAGGTATTTGGCACTGTAGCCACTACCAGCATAGTATTTTACTGTTTTGCCACTTTGGTAACCCCATCATCTATAAACGGAGGTCCATGGAATCATTTACAGGGGTCGACTCCCTGTCCTTTTGCATGTAGTAGCTCCACTCCTGTGCATCCTTGCCGGCAAGTTGCGCACTCCGTAAACAGGACATACACTCTTAATCCACCAGAGCAGGAATAGGGTTTTACACCTCATGGTGGCCCAAACCTGGGTAAATCCGTTGCGTTGACTATTGTTTCCGCTCTTTGTGCACGTTGATTCCCCTAGCAGAACCGCAAAGGGGCCCTGTCGGTCCCATAGATTGTCGTACCTCGACAGTCCTTTCTCATTTTCTATTCATTTTTCTGTTTTGTATTTTCTCCACTGTTTTGCATTTAATTTTAGTACCAAATGAATTTTGATGAATATGAAAATTTTCAAATAAATAGAAGGTAATATACTAAGCTAGAACACAAAGTTCCAAGTGGTTTGGATAGACATAAACATTTGTTTATTTTCATGGCTATTTTAGTTGTTGTTAGACCACTTTATAATTAACTAGGGGTTTATTCGTGAGTCAAATGATGTTGGTTTCAACTTAATAAATGATAAGGGGAACTTATAGAATAATGCGAACATTTTAGTTTTATTGTTTCAAGAAATAATAATTTGACTTGCAATTTGAATATGAATTTGACATTGGTTTTTATCAAGGGGCAATTAAGCTTAGTAAAATAAGATGAGATGGCATCATTAGTTTGAGATTACTATAGCTTAATTACAGGGGTGTTACATCGCATTTTATAAGCAAATAAATTATCAAGACAAGAAGTATCTAGCATATGCAAATAGGAAGAATGAAGCATTAACAATTTGAACATCAAGAGAGGTAATTGAGCATGAAAATTCCTATAACCATATTTGCTTCTCTCATAATAGTTACATGTAGGATCATAATAAAATTCAACAATATAGCTATCATATACAATATTCTCTTCATGATCCATATGCATAAAAGTTTTATAATCCTCCAAGATAGTGGGATTATCATCAACTAAAGTCGTGACCTCTCCAAACCCACTTTTATCAAAAGATTCATAAGATTGAACACTCTCCGAATGTGTGGGATTCTTACCTAAAGTTAACACTCTTCCAAACCCACTTTAAATATTATTGCAAAAAATATTATCAATGACATATTCGTCATCAGTGTTAAATAAATTTTTGAGATCATAAGAAGCATCACCCCAATCATGATCATTTCAATGAGTAGTGGACATAACAAAATTATCATCCCCAAGCTTATAGTTTTGCATATGATTAACACAATTGACATTAATAGAATTTATAGTAACATAATTGCAATCATGCTTTTCATTCAATAAATGTATCCCAATATCATTTTCTTTCATCACTTCATTATTAGCTATCAATTTACAATAAGAAGCAAGTTTGGAAATATTAGCTAGTGGACGAGGATCCATTTATCTTAGATTTTTATTTTTTACTTTCTGTTCTTGTGTGTTAAAGATAAGAATAACATACTATGCAAGTAGAAGGTAGAACAAGTAAATTATAGTGTGTGTAGGTACCAAATGAGAATTTGATGATACCTCCCTGGTAACGGCGCTAGAAATTCTTACTACTACTTGTGAGTTGCGTTGGATTTTTTCCTGAAGAGGAAGGGTGAAGCAATATAGTAGCGATAAGTATTTCTCTCAGTAACAACCAAGGTTATCGAACCAGTAGGAGAATCAAGGCAAACTCTCGTCGTCTGCACCTAAACACACAAAACCAAACACTTGCACCCAATGCGGGCAAGAAGGTTGTCAATACCCTTGAACTCGTTACTTGCAAGGATTACTTCTGACAGTGATAGATATATAAAAAATTGAAAAGAAATAAAAAGTAAATAATTGCAGCAAGGTATTTAGGGTTTTAGAAATATGATTTAAATAGACTCGGGGGGGGGGGGGGGCATAGTTTTCACTAGAGGCTTCTCTCTCGAACGCATAACATACGTTGGGTAAACAAATTACTGTTGGGCAATTAATAAAAAACCACATAGTTATGATGTTATTCATGGTATTGATCTTGTATATAGGCATCATGTCCGTGACGAGTAGAATGAAACGATCCTGCATCTAATACTATTAATCCACCAATCGACCGACTACTTCCTGCAACTATGGTATTAAGTTCATGACAAACAAAGTAACACATTAAGCAAGATGACATGATGTAGAGAAAGTAAGACACGCAATATGTTCAGACCCCATCGTTTTATCCTTAATGGCAATAATACAATACGTGTCTTGTCCCCTTCTGTCACTAGGATATAGAGCACCGCAAGATTGAACCCACTACAATGCACTCCTCCCGCTAAACATAAATCAATCTAGTTGGTCAAACCAAACGGATGGTCGAAGAGAATTACAAAGTTATAAAAATCATGCATAATAAAGTTCAGAAAAGACTCAATTAGTTTCAATGAATAATCTGATCATCAACCCACAATTCATCGGATCCCAACAAACACACCATAAAACAAGATTACATCGGATAGATCTTAGCGAGAATCACGAAGAACATGGTATTGAAGATCAAAGAGAGAAAAGAAGCCATCTAGATACTAGCTATGGACACGTAGGTCTATGGAGAACTACTCACACATCATCATGGAGGCAGCAAGGTTGATGTAGACGGCCTCCGTGATCGATTCCCCCTCTGGCAGAGTACTGGAAAAGGCCTCCAGATGGGATCACGGAAGAACAGAGGCTTGCGGCAGCGAAAAAAGTGTTTTGGGTGTCTCTCTGTTTGTTTTTGGGTAGTTTAATATATATAGAAGTGGAATTAGGTCAGGAGTTCCTACGAGGCCCCCACGAGCTTAGGGGCGCGCCCTACTCCCCAAGGCGTGCCCTACAGGATCGTGGGGCCCTCGTGGGTCTTCTGGCCACCCTCCGAAGCTTCTAAGGTCTCTTTATGTCCAAAAAAAATCTCGTAAATTTTCATCCAATTTGGACTCCGTTTGGTATTGATTTTTTAAAAAGTCCAAAAACAGGCAAAAAAACAGGAATTGCCACTGGGCACTTGGTTAATAGGTTAGTCCCAAAAAATGATATAAAAACATCATATAATTGCATATAAAGTATCCAAGATTGCTAATATAATAGCATGAAACAATCAAAAATTATAGATACGTCAGAGACTTATCAATACCCTCAGCCCCGGGGGGTGAACTACTCCCTCCTCATCATGGAGACCATCGGGATGATGAAGATGGCCTCCGGTGATGATTTCCCCCTCTGGCAGGGTGCCGGAAAAGGGCTCCTGATGAGTTCGCTTTGGAACAGAGACTTGCGGCAACGGTGTACAAGTTCTAGGTTTCTTTCTAGGGTTTCCCAATTTATAAGAATTTTTAGTGTTGGAATCACGCCAATTGGAGTTACAAGGGGCCCACAAGCTCAGACGACATTCCGTACTCCCTAGGACGCGTGGGGTGAGCTTGTGGCCTCTTCGTGTGTCTTCTTGTCCTTCTTCGAAGCTTCGGGGGTCTCTTATGTTCCAAAAAAATCACCGTCAATTTTTATGGTATTTGGACTTCGTTTGGTATGGAATTTCTACGAAACAGAAAATTGCTAAAAAGAAAAACTAGCACTAGGCACTAGGTTAATAGGTTAGTTCCCAAAAATCATATAAAAGTGCACCAAAACCACATAAACTCATTGTAAACATGGCATGAATACTTCATAAATTATCGATAATTTGGAGACATATCACTTCCTCTACATCAGCCACATTCACCCATCTACCTCCCCAACACCAGCCACCTCACTGCCTCACCCCTCCTCATGTCCAGGGTCAGTGTGTTCGTCGCGACTCCACTTTTGGTGTTGGTGGTTTTTGACCTACGTGTGGCTTCCGACTCTTGTTTCCAGGTCCAGTGACTTTGGGATTGCTTAGTCACAAGCCAGGGAGAAATCCCTGCTCAGCTTGCCGATGCTGGAAACGACGACATTCGCGAGTGTCGTCCCCTCCTTGGATGTGTTGCCATGGTCTCTCTATCTACGCTCATCTTCATGCACCAGGGTAACCCCTAGGTCCGATTCTTCACATTGGATGGCGATGGTGCCACAACATCGATTTCCTTTCTGAAGGTATCGTCTTGTGTGCTCGCGGCGTCCCCGGTGCTGGAATTGTGGTTGTCTGACTCCATGTTGGTCTGGACTGCCCCTCTAGTTAGTTGGTTTAGCTGTGTTGTTGTTTCTTCCGGCCAAGCACCCTTATCTCTTCTCTTTCTTTCACTGATTTGGGCATCGTTTTCACGCCATGTTGCGTCTGTGCATGTGTTATAACTTTCCTGTACTCATTCTCTTTTCTTCTATCAATAAAAAGATACACAAGCTTTGAATATTCGCGAAAAAAAGACCAGTGTGTTTCTGCCGGCAAGGGCAACGTGGGCGACCTGGAATCGATTTGTTTGATGGAATGCCAAAGAGAAGTAACCTCGAGAGTGTTAGATGCCGACGGGTGAACCCGCTGCAGCTTAACAGTCCAAGCTAGCAGAGTGTATATTTGATGCCACATAAGCGCTTACATATGGGTCCCATGCGTGAGAAACACGTTTAAAACAGATTAAGTGCATTTTGCGAAAATTAGGCGCAATGATGATAGGTTTTAGGAGAAAAATGTAGAGTGGTTGTTTTTTGATCCCCTAACCAAAATTATAATGGTTTTTTCTATGGAAAACATTTCGCTTCTACACGCCGACCGAAGTTTTGGTCGGTCGCGTCCACACGCACCGCTCCCAATGCCTCAATCTACGACACATGGGATTCGACGACCGACCCCCACCCGTGACGTCTTCCTCCTCCTTTTTATTTTCTTTCTTCTTCCTCGTGTCCTCTTCCTCCCCAATCCCATCTCTCCTGCAGCTACAACGATCACCATCGCCGCCCCTGTCGTCGACGCCTAAGCAAATACCACCACCGCGCCCTGACGCGACTCATCGGATGTTGTGTCCACCTAACCAGAAAGATGCAACCGCCCCCACAAAAGCTGCAACCTCAAAATCTGAGAGTTGTGTAGGGGGATGCCGCGACCGGTGATGGCCGGCGTTATATGGAGGCGACCACCGTCGCCACTACAGTCACTTTTTACAACTCATGGCGTCCAGATGTTACAACCGTGGCGCCAAATGCTGGAACCACGGTGCCCAGATGGAAGCCCACATCTGCCGGTGGTGACCACATGCGACCGGGGGAGGAGTGTTGCAACCATGGCGGACAAATGTTGGAACTACGACATCTAGATGTTGGAACCATGGTCACTTTTGCTACATGCATTCACGGCGAAGTTGTGACCAGTGACGACAGTGGAGACATTTTGCTGGAACCATCGCTGTATTTTGCTACGACCGACAAGTAATTTTGCGACATACATTCATGGCAGAGCTGCGACCCGCAACGACGGCGAGGACATTTTGCTGCAGCCGTGTCGGATTTTGCTACAACCGATGAGATTTTTTGCTACATCCATCATGGCAGAGCAGTGACCCACGACGATGACGACGACATTTTTTCTGCAACCGCCGTCAGTTTTTGCTTCAACCGGGCGAGAAATTTGTTACATCCATTTGGAAGGCATAGACCGGTGGCCATCGTTCACGGGGGAACATGCGCGATGAGCGTCAACGGCGAGGGGCGGCAGGCATTGCACTGGGATGTTGGAACCATAGCGCGTCGGCGGTGAGAGTTGCAACCGGCAACGACCCTGCGGCACCAGCAGTGCGACGAGTCAGACGAGCAACGACAGTGGATGAAAGTACTCATCGCAGATGCTTTCGAGGTCGGCGACAGTGTCCTTCGAGCTCGTCGGCTGTGGGATTGGACGTGCTCTGCGAGGGGACGCAAGGATGCGCTAGCGGCGCGGGGGGAGGGGGGAGAAAAGAGGAAGACACGAGAAGGGGGCGAGGCCGGTTAACTGCTGTCAGGCAACAAATTAACGTGCTGTGCGGGCCGGCGCGCCGGCGCCTATCACCGTCCTTTTGCTTTTTACTCCGTGTGTATAACCGCTAAGAGCATCTATAGCCGGACGCCTCAAACGGCCCCTCATACGCCCGCAGACGCGCCCGGTCAGTGACCGGACAGGAGAGAGAAGGAAAAAAGTGATCCAACCGGATCCCTCATATCATCCCTATACGCCCGGGCTGTCCGCGAACCCTCATATCCATCTCAAATATAGGGAGGATATGAGGGCTCGCGGACGCGCCCGGGCGTGCCCGGTCAGTCCGCCACGTAGGACGCGACCCCACCCCGGACCACCTTTTCTTTTTCTTTATTCATTCTTTTCTTTCTCTCTCTTCCTCTCCACCAATCACGTGCAAGTGGCCGGACATACGAGGAAGAAAATGAGGAGTGTGGCTGCGCGGACGGACAAATAGGGGACACGCCCGGTCACTGACCGGGCGCGTCCGCGGGCGTCTAGAGCATCTACAGCCGGACCCCCTATATGCCCCTCAAACGCCCGGAACGCCCTCCCGGTCACTGACCACTCACAAAAATGCGACCCAACCGGACCCCTCATATCCGTCTCAAACGCCCGGACTGACTGGCACCCCTCATATCCATCTCAAATATGGGGCCGATATGAGGGCTCGCAGACGCGCCCGGACACACCCGGTCAGTCCACCACGTAGGACGCGACCCCACTCCGGACCACCTTTTCTCTTTTCTTATTCATTATTTTCTTTCTCTCTCTTCTTCTCCACCAATCACGTGCAAGTGACCGGATATATGAGAAGAAAAATGAGAAGTGTGGCTGCGCGGACCAAATTATAGGGGCTCAAAACGGACACGCCCGGTCACTGACCGGGCGCGTCTGCGGGCGTTTAAGGGGTCAGATTTGCTAGGTCCGGCTGTAGATGCTCTGAGGGGGTCATATTTGCTATGTCCGGCTGTAGATGCTCTAAGTCCCTTCCCAGTGCTCCACGGTGTACAGGTGCTAAGGGTGCCACATAGGCAAAAAAATGATGTGGCAAAGCAATTAAAGAAGAGAGAGAACCTTATGGTGACCTAGGAGGAAACGGTGCTAAGCACGTGGACCTATGCAAAATGGCTACCAACCAATAGATAAAGGAGTTTAATTGTTAAACAATTCAATGGGAAAAGCTTAGCAACCAAACCTAAGCACCTATGCATTGGGAAGACTAGTTGCTAAGTATTTTAATGCACTTAGCACCTTATGTTAGCACCAGTGCATTGGAAATGGCCTAATGGCACCATAATGCCACCGACACCCACTCGGACCCACACCACAAACGGGCCATGGACAACGAAAGCACGACGCGAAGGTGCGCACCTGCAACGACAAGGGCATGCGTATACGTATTGTGCACATGCGTCTGCACACTGGATCCTCCCATGGTACAATACCGAGTAGCATGGAAAAAAGGCAATTGACAAAAAGACGTGCATCACCAGACAATTACTGGACAGATTAGCAAATGTACTCGCCATCAGTTACGTGCGTACCATGCATTTGGATGCCATGAACATCTTTACAAGTTACAATCACATCATTTTTACACACTTTTGGTTGGAGATTAACATGTAAATGATGTATGGATGTTCGTAGATCTCGATCTAGTCCATCATGAGAGACAATGCTGACAAGACAGCTCACCCAACTGCATTCTGATCTACGGCCAGCAATGCATGGGCACCGACGCATCAACCACTCTTATGTTCATGCATGCCCAATCCACATGCATACACACACAAAACACTTGTCCTTTTTTTGAAAGGTAATGTTTGACTGTTTGTCCGTTGAGAAGATCAGGGACGGATCCAGCGCTACCCCCGACCCCCTTTCATACTGTAGCAATTGCTGCTTTTTTTTAACACAGTAAAGACGCAAACGCTTGTATACGCGTGCATATACTCACCCCTATGAAGGCACATACGCACACCCTATTCCTATAAGCACCTTCGAGAGACTGAGCCGGCGTATCATCTTGAAATTTACGAAGTCACCGTAGGCACATCGTCGTCGACGGAAACGTCTTCTCCCACTGAATACGCATCGCCGGAAATCCTAAAATAAATCCAGAAATAAATGCAAGCACTAGGAGTTGAACCCTGGTGAGCTGGATACCACAGTCCCTCTAACCATTCAATCACAGGTTAGTTCGCCTACAGTATTGTGCTACAGTGTATAAAGCAGTTGGGCTCATGCCCAGGGCCTGGGGCCTAGGTCCGTCACTGGAGAAAGATGAGGAATCGATCAACCAATTTTTTGTTATACATTTAAATGTAAATAATCGATAGTGATAATTAAAACCTAACGTGCACAGCGCAATTGGATCGACAAATAATACACCTGGTGTCTATTATCAAGGACAATGAAGGGACCATGGACCCCAAATCTCCCGTACCACAAATGCAACCATCCTATTTTTGTATATAAACAAACCCAACCGTGCCGCATCAGAGGTGAGATACGTACTAGCAGGCTGTTGTCTTCCACTCATCCCGGCCATGTCTTGTTTCAAGCTCAGCTCCACGTCCTTTGCGCTCGCCGCAGCCGTCGTCGTCATTCTAGCGGTGGCGGCGCCTCGGCCGGCGGCGGGGGCGTCGGCACACCTGCACGTGTACATGCACGACGTGCTGGGCGACAGCGCGATGATGGTGGTGCGCGGCCCGCGGGGCAACTTCGGCAACACTGTGGTGATGGACGACGTGCTGACGGAGGGCACGTCGGCGTCGTCAGCCGCCGTGGGGCGCGCGCAGGGGCAGTACATCGTCGCCTCCTCCAAGGGGGGGTTCGAGCTAATGGTGACCATGAACGTGGTGCTCACGTCGGGGACCTACGCGGGGAGCTCGGTGACCGTGATGGGGCGCGACGACACCGGCGTGACGGTGCGCGAGCTGGCCGTGGTCGGCGGCACGGGGCAGTTCCGGATGGCGAAAGGCTACGTGCTGTGGAAGACCGTCCGCCCCGACCTGCTGGAGCTCGACATCTACGTCAACCCATGAGTCACCGCATGCCCCCACTCGGCCGATTCAGCGTGCAAGCGTCAGTGACCTTGTGGCAACATTGCGTAAGTGTTGCACGTGGTTGTTCAAAATAAAATAAGGGTTGCACCTTGTGTTTACAAAGCGCTACGTGGATGTTTGTGATGTTATTTTGTGTGTTTCTTTGATCTTGTCATTCTTTTGTTTGTCTATATAAGTGCAACGGATTGTGAGCACCTGTCATATGTGGATGCTGCTTGTTCCATTTTGTGTACAAATGTTGAGTTTATTTTGTTAGAGTGATGTCTCATTGTCTTTCGCATTCTAGTCTCTTAACATTCTTTCAAGTCTTTTGGCATTCTAATGTATGTGTATATATGATGGCTTAGCCCCCCTAATAATACAAGTTGTCATTCCAATATGGTATTAGAGCTGTAAGGTTTTTTCTTTCAATCCAATCTCGTCTGACGCTGCCGGCCGGCCGTCTGCTGTTCCTCCCACCCGTAATCCGCCGGCAACTGCCTCAAAGTCAAGGGTTTTGCCGCCGGCGGTGTAACATCCCAAAATTTGGAATGTTATATTAATCAATAGAATGATTGATTGTTTGATTGAGTGATTGAAAATTGAGTGAAATTTGAAACTTTTGAATGAGAGGGAATAAAATGACTTTCCCTTTGTGTTTGATTTCAAATTCATCCACTTCAAATCAATGAGAGAAGATGACATGACTTCTTCAAATAAAAGGATTTGAAAAGTGGATTTGAAAAATTCTGAAATATTCTATTAGGAATCTATTTCATATTTGGTTCTAATTGAAAGTTTGAAAGAATTCAAAGTTCCTTGCCCAAATTCAAAATCTTGAGAGGAGCAATATGACACTCCAAACCAGGGGCAACTTTGAATTATATTTGAAGTTATAAAACCCAGAAAACTATTTGGAAATATTTGAATTTCAAATTCAAAGTCATTCTTGAAGTAGTTTTCAAGTTTATTTTTCCCCCAAAAAATAAAATATATGGAAAATAGGGTAACATGATTCCCTTCAATGGAAAAATGGAGAAAAATGAAATTGAAATCATCTTGGTATTTTGAAAATATTTTTATTGCAATTTAAACTCAACAGTAGCATTGTTTGACTTATTTTAATTTGTGAGGATTTTATTTGACAGTGAAAATATGTTCATGTTGTAGATTTTCTTTTTCTGAAAATTTTGATATATAATACTCCTAGGTTTGGAGTTGTATTTATTTTTCCTTTTTAGAATTAGTGTTATGTTTTTAAATAAAAGGAAAGGGATTTCCTTTAGAAGGAAACAAACCCCACGGCCCACCGCAGATCTGGCCCAAATATCCCTCCCACCGATCCGAATCGTTTCGAATCGGGCAACCGACGAGCACCCCGCCCCTCTGTCTCGCTGACGACCCGGCCCCACCCACCGATCCGCATCTCCACTTTCCATCTTCCTCCTCCTTCCTTACCTCACCGGAGCCGCGCCGGAGCCTGATCCCCGGGGCGATTTCTTGCCATTCGAGCACACCCGGGCTCTCCCCTATAAAGCCCGAGTCTCCCCCACTCCGTTTCCACCCGAATCCACAACCCCGAGGTCCTCTCCTCGTTGCAATTGCTCGCCGGAGCAGAGCTTCGCCGCTGTCGCCATTGCCTAGTCCCGCTCGCTACCGACGCCGAGAACCCTCCCCATAGCCACCTACCTCACCGCCGCGCCCTGCAGCACCGCCTGGACCCCTTCCCCGAGCTCCAGAGCCACCGGAGCCCCGATGTCAACCACCACCCGAGCGCCACTGCCGCCCCGAAGCTCGCCGTCATCCTTCCCGTCCTCCCCGACCTCACCTGAGGCCACCAGGAGAACCGCCGTCGTGGACTTCATCGACCGGACCACTTCACCAACGCCGACGACCTCCGGAGCTCCCTCTCCGTCGACCCAGAGCCGTCGCCGCCGTCGGGCATCGCCGGCGAAACCCCCTCCGCCCTCTGTAAGTCGCCGGAGCTCTTTTCCCCGTCAGATCTTGTTCCAACGGTCAAGATTAGACCACTATTTTAGCGAACCGTTTTCTTTTACTTAGTGAGCGTTCGCCCTGATTCGCCCGCAGCGCACACCCCCTAGCCAATAGGATGTAGCCACGTGGCCTCACTGTTCGTTAGGTTAGGCTTTTTTTTTATTTCCTGAAACAGAATAGTTTCTGTTTTTGTTTTCTTAATATCTCTTAGGATTTTAAGTGTTTTTGAGTGATTCTTTTTGCATTGTGTCATAAATTTATTCTAGTTTCTGTAGAAATCAAGTTTGACCTTGTTTGAAAATTTTAAATTTGATTTCAAACAGATTTCATTCAAACACTAAATTGCTTATATCTTGAGTTTAAAATAGATTTTGAGTTGAATCTTTTTGCTACTTGTCACTAGTGACTTTATTTATCAGTAGGTATGATTTGGGAATTTTTAGTATATTTTAAATTAGGGTTTCAAGCAAAACAGAATCTGTTTTAGTTCTTTTTAGGTTTATTTCTATTTCTTTTATTTTAAATTGTTTTAATTTATTTTCTTTTATATTAGTTGACAAGTTTTACCTTGTTTTCTGTTAGTTAGCAGTAGTATTTCAACCAAGTTTATTTTTATGTCATTTATTATTTTTGATAGCATGAAATCATATCTAGTTTCATAATAACTTGCAAATTGATTTCATTGCTAGTTTGATTTCCTATTTGAAAATATTTTTATAAATTGTTTTATAAGTTTTACTTTCTGTTAGCTTAGTTGTTTTATATTTTGTTTTCTCTTATTTTATTATTTTATTATTTTATTTGTTTTACTTGTTGTTAAGTTTATTAACTAGAAAACTTATGTTGTTAGTGTGTTGTTTTCATAGTTCTTAGTTATTCTTCAAAAGTAATTCTTTTGCTAGTAAAATATTTACTAAAATACTTTTGTTAGATTTTACTTTGTTGTTGTCTTGTTGCTATTGAAAATAGTATTATTTGTAGGGAAAACTACTTTGGTTGTTTTGATGAAGTTTTGTTGTTTTAACTTTTGTCTTAAGTATTTCCTTCATCACAACACTTTTGTGTTTGGTTTTTGTGTTGCTTTTTGATTGATAGTATTGGTTGCTAGAAGTGTTTGCTTATGATTGCAATGTTTGATTATATAGATTTCATCGGAGAGTGGCGAATAGTTCTATCAAGTTATTTCTGAGAGCGATATTTATCTTCATCAACAGTATAGGCAAGTTCACTTTGATCATCTTACATTTCCTATGTTTTATTTGCACTAGAATCAATCTTTTCATCATACATCCAGTAGGTTATTGAGCTTGAACTTGTGGTAGTATCATGAGGTAGGAGAAACCCAACACCCTGTTACCATTTGCCCGGGAAGGGACGTTACTTCACATTTGCTACGCTTTAGTAGACGGGGTGGTTGTGAGATTCAGGAGTGTTGTGAGGTTAATTATTTCAAGACCTACATAATGATCAAGACTTCAAGACTTCAAGGACTCAATATACCTCTGGGTGGATTGGACATGCATCTGGCAGCCTGATATCTATCATGGTTATGCCCGGGAATCCTGGTATCTACCTGTGATCATCCCAACGGAATGCCACCCAGGCTCAAAGAGATGGATGGATACTTCAAGACCGGAAAGCTTACGTGTGCAACCGCACGTCATTATGGGCTCTGGCTTGGTTGACCTTAGTGGTGACTCTGGTAGGTCAGATTGCTACGAGATGTAGAAGAACGGTAGGATTGGATGGGCACTGACTTTCTACCGGAGGATCACTTTGGAAGACCATGTTTCGATCGTCTTGTTCTCAAACACCAGGCAGTGCGAGGACACAACGGGAGGGATCGAATCTTGCGGGTAAAGTGTGCAAACCTATGCAGAGTGTCAAACTAATCGATTAGCCGTGTCCCCGGTTATGGACAACATGAGCACCGGAGATGATACTATCAGCCAGTCTCAACACAATTAATAAATTATGATGAGTGGGTCTATTAATTATTTTGGGACATGAGAATTGGTTGGTGGAACCATCTCATTAACAACCAACTTTTGTAGTGATATTACGTTTGACTCCTTTGTTGTAGGGAAAATAAAACCAGCTTTTCTGCAAAAACTCAGACACAGAGCCACAAAGCCTTTTGCATATAGAATAGTCTTATCATTTTATTCTATGGTGATCTTGCCGGTACATTCAATGTACTGACCTACACGGCTGCAACGTCTCATGTTGTAGATACTTTTCTACGACGAGTAAGAGTACGATTCAGGGTTACGGTCTACACTCAACCTGCCATTGGTGTTTATTGGGACTCCACTCCCGTTGACTGTTTCCGCTGAGATTTTAAGGTATATATCAGTTTACGTTAATTACATGTGATTGCACTTTGATATATACATTGATGTACTGTGTGTGCCAGCATACTGATCCAGGGATGGCACGGTCACACAGAGGCTTGACTCGTTTTGAGTCGGGACGCTACAGGCGGCTTCTTCTGGGCCGCCTGCCGCCGGCTTCTTCTGGCCCGCCGCCACTGTCGGCTTCTTTCGGTCCGCCAGAGCCGACGCATGCCTCTTTGGCCCACTGCCGCCGCAGGATTCTTCCGGCCCGCCGCCGCCGCCGGCTTCGCTGCCGTCCGTCAGTCGTCGCCGGTCGCCAGCCTCGTCCGTGCCATCAGCTGGGCCGCCCGGATCCACGACGGTTGACCGCCCGGCCTCGCTCCTTCGGCACCACCGAGCGCCTGACGTCACCGCCGGCCACAAGCCCCATCCGCCGCCGGCCACCAGCCCCGTCCACCGCCGGCCATCAGCCCCTTCCGCCACCAGCCACCAGCCCCGTCCGGCCCAGCAGTCTCCTCTGCTACGTCGTGGGTGTGCCTGTGTGGTGTGTGTCTCCCGGTGTCATGGGTGTGCCCATGGGGCTGGGCGTGGAACTGCTTCTGGGTCAGTTCCTTTTCTAATCCAGATCCAGATCGTGCCATTCCAACAAAAAAAAGAGTAAAGAGAGAGAGAGAGAGAGAGAGAGGTACCATGCCTTCGTCGTCGACCTACGTCGATGTCCCTCGCTGCTCGGTGCTTTTTGATGGGACTAATTATGCTGAGTTTGCTTTCTTTATGCGCATTCACATGCGTGGTATTCATTATTGGGGCGTTCTTTCTGGTGAGGTCCCGTGTCCGCCACGTCTAGTACCTCCTGTGGCTCCTATTCCGCCGATGCCACAGGTTCTTCCCGTGGGTGCTTCTGAGGCTGATAGGGAATTAGCCAAGATTGTTGATGATGATGCAGAGGCTGCTTATAATCAGCAGGTCTTGGCTTACTCGGATTCTCTTTCTGATTATCGAGATAATCTGGCTGCCTACACTCAATGATGTGATGATGATGCTCGTGATGCGGCTGTCCTTACTTCCAGTGTGCTACCACAGTTTGCTTTTGAGTTTATGGGGCTCAATACTGTCTTTGAGATGTGGACTCATCTTCGTCAGCGCAATTCTTCTCCCGGGACTCGTGCTTCTTCCTCGACGCCGTCTCCTGTCTCCTTGACTGAGCAGGATATTGTGAAACTTAAGCGTCTACTTGCCGCTTCAGGTTCTTCGGCAGGTACTGCAGGATCTGTGACTCGTGCTTCTAGTGTTGAGCAACCACCGTCTACACAGTCAAGTACATCCCCATGGGTTCTGGATTCTGGAGCTTCATTTCATATGTCTTGTGATTCTTCTATCTTGTCCTCTCTTAGATCTCTTGACTGTCCTATTAATGTTCTTATTACTGATGGTACTCCTCTTCCTGTTGCAAGTCGAGGCACTCTTTCCACTTCTTCATTTTATGTTCCAGATGTTTCTCATGTTCCTCGCCTTACAATGAACCTATTTTCTGCAAGTCAGCTTACTGATTCTGGTTGTCGCGTCATTCTTGACGTTGATTCTTGCACTGTTCAGGATCATCATACGAAGGCTCTGGTTGGTGTTGGCCCTCTCCGCCTTGACTCCCAGGGGCTTTGGGAGTTAGACTGGCTTCATGTTCCTTCCGCTGCCACCATACTCGCCAGTGCATCTGCATTCGCTGCTTCAGCCACCAGCCCCTTCTAGCAGTGGCATCATCGACTTGGTCACCTTTGTGGCTCTCGGCTATCGTCTTTAGTTCGTCGTGGTCTTCTGGGTCCTGTCTCAGGAGATGTCTCTTTGCAGTGTCAGAGTTGTAGGCTTGGTAAACAGATCCAGTTACCTTATCCTACTAGTGAGTCGGTATCTCAACGCCCTTTTGACTTAGTGCATTCCGATGTGTGGGGACCGGTTCCCTTCACTTCAAAAGGGGGCCATCGATACTATATTATTTTCGTAGATGATTTCTCACGTTACACTTGGCTTTACTTTATGTGTTCTCGTAGCGAGGTGCTCTCCATTTATAAGCGTTTTGCCGCCATGGTCCACACTCAGTTCTCTACACCTATTCGTGTGTTTCGTGCTGCGAGTATATCTCCAAAATGTTGCGTGGCTTTCTTGCTGAGCAAGGTACTCTTGCTCAGTTCTCTTGTCCTGGTGCTCATGCTTAGAATGGCGTGGCTGAGCGCAAGCATCGTCATCTTCTTGAGACATCTCGTGCGATGATGATTGCCGCCTCTCTTCCACCTCATTTTTGGGCTGAGGCTGTCTCCACTGCCACATATCTCATAAAGATTCAACCCTCATCTGCTCTACAGGGAGGTATTCCTCTAGAGCGTCTTTTTGATCATTCTCCTGATTATTCTGCTCTTCGGTCATTTGGTTGTGTTTGTTATGTTCTCCTTGCCCCCTGAGAATGCACCAAACTAATTGCTCAGTTTGTCGAGTGTGTTTTTCTGGGCTACAGTGATGAGCATAAGGGCTATCGATGTTGGGATCCTGTCAGTCGTTGGATGCGTATTTCTAGGGATGTGACTTTTGATGAGTCTCGTTCAATCTACCCATGACCATCTTCTTCGGCCTTTTCAGTGGAGGATCTCTCTTTTCTCACATTTCCTGATACACCTCCTTCTATGCCTCATATACCTACTCCTCCTTCTTGTCCCACTATTACAGATCCGACACTGTCTTCTACTATGGTTTCTTCTCCTCCCTCATTGCATGATACTCCACCTTCATCATCGATGCCTTCTCCATCTCCATCACCTTCGGATGTTCCTTCTCATCCCACTTTTCCTTTTCATTATACCCGTCGTCAGCGTGTTATAAATGAATCTACTGACGTGCCATCTACTTCTGGTGCGCCGTCTTCCTCGTCCTAGCCAACTTATGGTCTTCGGGCTCGGTCTTGCCCTCCTCCTGACCGCTATTCTCCTAGCCGATATTTTTCTTTTTTTGAGGGGGGGGGGGCTCCAAATAGCTAGACCCACTAAACATGCAACATGCATCGAAAAAGGTACACCGCAACATAAAAAATAAATAAATCATACCTATTTTGAGTTTTAGTTCTCATATTATTACTCTAGTTCATGTTTCATACAATCAAATCTAATTACTCATATAAAGGATTGTGAGTACTCGCCTCCTCCTAGGAGCTTCGCCGCGCAAGAGTGCCATCCGTGTTATCTGTTTCGCGCGCACCTCGTGGCGACGTCTTCCCGGCACGCTTCGCGCCATCCGATCTTCGTGGTTGCCCTGCACCCGGCCGGTTTTCCTCGAGGATCCACAACGGGCGTGATATGATTGTGGATCTTCCAGGAGGTACGACCGTCCTATTTCTATTCCTTCGGATGGGTTGTGATCGCACCCGGGGCCACCTTCCTGTGGGGTTATCGTCACGCCCGCATGCGCCATATTGCGCGATAGGTGTCATGACCCCAATTCTAAGGCACATGGATCTAGTTTTAACCAACCATATAAGTATCCTAAGACTCACGCACGGTCCACATGGCTGCCACCTTACCTGGCACGGACCGTTTGTGCCTTTTGTCTCTGGCTTATATGAATAAGTAGCTAGCAACCATATGACAAAGAACCCGGATCAACATGATTAGTTATAGACCAAGGTGGCACAACCATACAGGGACAAATATAGGTAACCCAACAATACATGTGTCGGTCATCAGCGTGTGTAACTGAGTCGTAGCAACCGTACAGGGACTCTAGTAAACACCGTGCGACATTTCCCTGTAGGGGCAGACACAGGAGCAAAAAAGGATACATGTCAATCAATCAATGTGTCTGGAGAAATAGCAAACTACCAAGGCTTAGTGGAAGCACAAAGAGACATTTCCCTATAAGGAAGCTAGGCTACCAAAGACACACAACTAGGTGTTGAACCCCATACATAGCAATACATATCACACATACGCATAACATGCAAGCACTAGTAGAAAACAGGGCTTTCATTCTAGCCGGATCGGAGCAATAGTCCCGGTCGCGTTACGAACCGGGACCGGTTCGAGCGGCTAGGACGCTCGACGGGGCTCGGCAGGCATAAGTCCCGGTTCGAATGGGACCTTTAGTCCCGGTTGCAGACACCAACCGGGACAAAAGGGGTTAGGGAAGGGGCGATACCCTTTAGTCTCGGTTGGTGTCTCCAACCGGGACTAATGGTCCATCTTCAGTCCCGGTTTTAGACCCCAACCGGGACTAAAAATTTGCCTATATATCCTCGCCCCTGCCCGCCCTCTCCTCTGTTTTTTCCTCATAGAAGGTGGGAGGTGGGTGCTAGTTTGTTTTCCCTTCCTATGCACAAGAGGTGCTCGATGAAATGCGTGAGAGCACATGATGCCACTTTAGGCCACATAATCCATTCTTCTCCTCTGTTCTTCCTCCAAGCCTGACCTCCAAGCTCCATTTTCCCCAAGATTTGTCTAGATTTGGCGGTGCACCAACTATCCATGTGTTCTAAAAGGTTAGTGATGGTGTCCTGGACTAGGGGGTACTCACCACGTCGTCTCCCGACCAGTGGGTCGGGCCGAGGACCCCCAGGGTGATTCACTAATGGGCCACTTCGGGCAGCCCATGATGCATACAAGGGAGATTCCACAAGACTTGGTGCACAAGACAAGGACTCCTCTAAACCCTAGGCCTACGGTGCATTATATAAACCGAGGCCAGGCTAGAAAATAGACAACCTCAATCTCATATTCATTACTACAATCTCGTGGTAGATACCTGTACTATGTACTATCCCCCATATGAATATAATCAAAAGCAGGACGTAGGGTATTATCTCCTCGAGAGAGCCCGAACCTGGGTAAAATCATGTGTCCATGTTACCATCGTTCCAAGACGCCTAGCTTAGGACCCCTACTACGAGATATGTCGGATTAAGAATCGACATTGGTGCTTTCATTGAGAGCCTACTGGGCGATCGTCACGGGTCGATGGGATGATCAGGTGATATTTTTTCAGTCAGATCTATTGTATATAATTTTTCTCTGCTGCGAAATTGTTGCCGTGTCGCGCTATTTGTTGCAGCCAGATCAGATTGTATGAACTTTAGCAGCAGTGGATGTATCCGCTATCTGGCAATACATCAGGTCTGAGCTACCTCGTATGCCGTAAAGGATCTGAGGAAACACGCTTGTAAACAGGAGTCCAAACTTGGTGGACTCGCTACATGGATCAACACAAAAGAAAGCGGGGTGGCTGAGGAGATCTCGCATAGCGTCCTGCTCACGCAGAGCAACACAGGCGGGCCGGTTGACAAGAGTTCTGTCCGGCGGCAACGCACAGGGAGATCAATCCTTCCTTTTCTTTATTTTATTATGTATGAAGGTTGTCTACGCTTTTAACTTGTGGTCTGTTTCCATGCACTTTCACGTACTAGGTTGATGTGACCCTTGTGTGGCAAGTAGTACTATACAAGTACTTGATAATACTTGCTCTGATATGCTGCCGCCGTGAAGAGACGCGCCAGTTTACCATGCAGTCGACCTTTCGACGGACGCTCCAGCACTGGCTCCAAAACCTGCTGCATACGTCCACCGTCGCATGATAAAAGCGGCCAGAGCAAGGCCTACAAGGATGGATTTGACAGCCTGCTGCTCCTCCACGTGAAGTCCTAGCACTAGCACTTGTTCAAAATCAATGGAAGCATAAACAAAGGGAAACACACTTTTGCAGCACGGTTTTATTTTTCTACAAACTATTCGTTTAGCACATAAAATTATTACGCACAGAATATTCTGTTGGTTTCCCCTACATTATTTTTGCAGAGATATTCTACCGATGTTCATGTGTGACGTCGGTCTAGCCAACCTCTTGTGGATTTCCGACCTATATCGACGTCGACCTCGCGCCAGATAACCGGCCTCGACTACGCGACGCCGCTACCTCGGCAAGCCGATGTCGTCGTCCCGTCTCTGCCGACCTCGGCGCTCAGGCCATATTTTTTCTAATCAGTTACTTCACTTAAATTAATTAAGTAGACGAATTCCTTTAACATACATTATTTGTTATTACTTTTGGCTTGCACTATTTTATTTGCGTAGGTAATCGGCTTCGACTGGGTAACGCAGTCACCTCGCCTTCGATGACCGAATTGTGTCGTCACCTTGGTGCGCTGCCCTGTCTCGACATGCTCACGCAATTACTTCAATAAGTCGATGTCCTATATGCCGACTTGCTCGTCACCTCGGCTGGACCGGGGGCTTCGCCATCTCTTCAACAACGTGCTCCGGGGACTTCGGCGTCACCAGCCGGTCAGCTTCGTCATGTTAGCCGGACCGGGGGCTTCACCTTGCCACATCGATTGTGCTGCGTGATACGTCTCCAACGTATCTACTTTTCCAAACTCTTTTGCCCTTGTTTTGGACTCTAATTTGCATGATTTGAATGGAACTAACCCGGACTGACGCTGTTTTCAAAAGAATTGCCTTGGTGTTATTTTTGTGCAGAAATAAAAGTTCTCGAATTGACCTGAAAATTTACGGAGAATATTTTTGGAATTAATAAAAAATATTGGTGAAAGAATCAACCGGAGAGGGTCCACCATCTGGTCACAAGCCAGGGGGCGCGCCCCCCTGTCTTGTGGGGCCCCTGAAGCTCCTCCGACCTCGTTTCCACTTCTATATATTCCTATTCGGGGAGAAAAAAATCAAGGAGAAGAGTTCATTGCGTTTTACGATACGGAGCCACCGCCACCTCCTGTTCTTCCTCGGGAGGGCAGATCTGGAGTCTGATTTGGGCTCCGGAGAGGGGAAATCGACACCGTCGTCATCCCCAACCATCCTTCATCACCAATTTCATGATGCTCTCCGCCGTTCGTGAGTAATTCCATCGTAGGCTTGCTGGACGGTGATGGGTTGGATGAGATCTACCATGTAATCGAGTTAGTTTTGTTAGGGTTTGATCCCTAGTATCCAATATGTTCTGAGATTGATGTTGCTATTAATTTGCTATGCTTAATGCTTGTCACTAGGGCCTGAGTGCCATGATTTCAGATCTGAACCTATTATGTTTTCATGAATATATATGTGTTCTTGATCCTATCTTGCAAGTTGTAGACACCTATTACGAGTTATGATCCGCATCCCCCAGGGTGACAATAACTGGGATTCTTTCCGGTGATTACCGTAGTTTGAGGAGTTCATGTATTCACTAAGTGCTAATGCTTTGGTCCGGTTCTCTATTAAAAGGAGGCCTTAATATCCCTTAGTTTCCATTAGGACCCCGCTGCCACGGGAGGGTAGGACAAAAGATGTCATGCAAGTTCTTTTCCATAAGCACGTATGACTATATATGGAATACATGCCTACATTACATTGATGATTTGGAGCTAGTTCTGTGTCACCCTATGTTATAACCGTTACATGATGAATGCCATCCGACATAATTATCCATCACTGATCCATTGCCTACGAGCTTTTCATATATTGATCTTTGCTAAGTTACTTTTCCGTTGCTACTGTTACAATCGCTACAACACTGCTACTGTCACTTTTGCCATCGTTACCGTTACTTCCATACTACTTTGCTACTGAATACTTTGCTGCAGATATTAAGTCTTTCAGGTGTGGTTGAATTGACAACTCAGCTGCAAATACTCGAGAATATTCTTTGGCTCCCCTTGTGTCGAATCAATAAATTTGGGTTGAATACTCTACCCTCGAAAACTGTTGCGATCCCCTATACTTGTGGGTTATCAAGACCTTTTTCTGGCGCCGTTGCTGGGGAGCATAGCTCTATTCTCTGAGTCACTTGGAATTTATATCTATTGATCACTATGAAGAATTTGAATGATGCTAAAACCAAGATCTACCCCTCAACTACGAGGAGAGGTAAGGAACTGCCATCTAGCTCTGCACTTGATTCACCTTCTGTTATGAGTAAACTTGCGACACCACCACCTGCTATTGAATCTGATACGTCGCAAGTAATTGATGATGCCACTTCTGCTATGCATGATGCTTATGATGATACTTTGCTTGATACTACTGTGCCACTGGGTGAATTTCTTGATGAACAAATTGCTAGAGTCAATGCTGAAACTGATGATATTGTTGAAACTGAACAGTATGAGACACCTGCTAGACCTAGCTCTCCTAGATATGAATTGCCTGATATACCTAAAGGTTATGTTATGGAAGGAGAGGTAGCTAGGGACTTTCTTGCTTGTAAAGATAGAGATGATCTTAAGAAATTACTATGCAAGTGGAAAGAAAAATCTTTGAATGCTAGAATGCAATATGACCCCAAGTTTGCTACTTCACCTATCTTTGTTACTGATAAGGATTATGAATTCTCTATCGATCCTGAGTTAATTACTTTGGTAGAATCTGATCCTTTCCATGGTTATGAATCTGAAACTGTTGTTGCACATCTTACTAAATTGAATGATATAGCCACCCTATTCACTCATGAGGAAAAAATTCGTTATTACTATATTCTTAAGTTGTTTCCTTTCTCATTAAAGGGTGATGCTAAGATATGGTTTAATTCTCTTGCTCCTGGTTGTGTGCGTAGTCCCCAGGATATGATATATCACTTCTCTGAAAAATATTTTCGTGCCCATAAGAAACAAGCTGCCTTGCAGGAAATATTTAACTTTGTGCAAATTGAAGAAGAGAGTCTCCCACAAGCTTGGGGGAGGCTTCTCCAGTTACTTAATGCTTTGCCTGATCATCCTCTCAAGAAAAATGAAATACTTAATATCTTTTATAATGGACTAACCGATGCTTCTAGGGACCACCTAGATAGTTGTGTTGGTTGTGTTTTCAGGGAATGAACTGTTGAACAAGCTGAACTACTATTGAATAATATATTGAGCAATGATAATGATTGGACTATTCCCGAACCACCTCCAAAGCCAACTCCGAAGAAAAGAGGTATTCTATTTCTCAGTCCTGAAGATATGCAAGAGGCAAAGAAATCTATGAAAGAAAAGGGTATTAAAGCTGAAGATGTTAAGAATCTACCGCCTATTGAAGAAATACATGGTCTTGATAACCCGACACAGGTAGTAGAGGTAAATTCCCTTCGTAGATTTGATGAAGGTGATATACATTATAATAAGTCTGCTAGCCAATGCTTGGATGAGTTTGATAACTTTATTGTTAAGCAAGAAAATTTCAAAGCTTATGTTAGTAGACAATTGAAACACAATGCTTACATGCTTGATCGCTTAGGCAATTATATGAGCAGAACTGTTAATGATCTTAAGCTTATTAGTAAACATGCTTCCATGGTAACTACTCAAGTAGAACAAGTACTTAAGGCACAGAATGATTTGCTTAATGAGATGATTGGTAAGAACAATGATCATTCTGTTAGAGTTGTGACTAGAGGTGGTAGAATGACTCAGGAACCTTTGTACCCTGAGGGCCATCCTAAGAGAATTGAGCAAGATTCTCAGAGAGTTGATACTGATGCACCTGGTCATTCTAATAGAAGGAAAAAGAATGACGATAGGACTTTGCATGCTGCTAGTGGACCTGTTATATATTCACATGAAAACCCAAATGATATTTCTATTTCTGATGCTGAGGCACAATCTGGTAATGAACATGAGCCTGGTGATAATATTAATGATGATGTTCATGTTGATGCTCAACCTAGTAATGATAATGATGTGGAGATTGAACCTGCTGTTGATCTTGATAACCCACAACCTAAGAATAAGAGATATGATAAAAGAGACTTTGTTGCTAGGAAGCATGGTAGAGAAAGAGAACCATGGGTTCAGAAACCCATGCCCTTTCCTCCTAAACCATCCAAGAAAAAGGATGATGAGGATTTTGAGCGCTTTGTTGAAATGCTTAGACCTGTCTTTTTGCGTATGCGCTTGACTGATATTCTGAAAATGTCTCCTTATGCCAAGTATATGAAAGATATTGTGACAAATAAAAGAAAGATACCGGAAGCTGAGATTTCCACCATGCTTGCTAATTATACTTTTAAGGGTGGAATACCAAAGAAGCTTGGAGATCCCGGGGTACCTACTATACCATGCTCTATTAAAGGAAATTATGTTAAAACTGCTTTATGTGACCTTGGAGCTGGTGTTAGTGTTATGCCTTTCTCTTTATATCGTAGACTTGATTTGAATAAGTTGACACCTACTGAAATCTCTTTGCAAATGGCTGATAAATCAACTGCTTTACCCATCGGTATTTGTGAGGATGTGCCTGTCGTGGTTGCAAACGTTACTATTTTAACGGACTTTGTTATTCTTGATATTCCCGAGGACGACAGTATGTCGATCATCCTTGGTAGACCCTTTTTGAACACTACAGGGCCTGTTATTGACTGCAGCAAAGGCAATGTCACTTTTCATGTTAATGGTAATGAGCATACGGTACACATCCCGAAGAAACAACCTCAAGTTCATAGTATCAACTCCATTGAAAAAATTTCAACGATTATTATTGGAGACTTTGAATTCCCTCTCCCTACTGTCAAAAAGAAATATGATATACTTATTGTTGGGGACATGCATATCCCCATTGAGGTAACCTAGTGTTATTCGAAAATTCTCCGGTTCTGTGTCATTCGAAAGAAGTTTGTCAATAAGACTTGATCAACCTTATTGATGGATTCTTTTTGATGAGCACGAGATGGATGAATTTAGAAAGCACAACTTTCTGTACCCACTTTTATTTTCTGTTCTTTAGATTTAATTTAGTAAAAATGCTATTATTTTTCCTTTTTCTGTTTTATCCGTGCAATAGAAAAAATCACCTGAAAATAAAAGTTCCCAGAATTCCCTGAAAATTTAGTATGATTTTTTCTGGAATATTTAGGAAGTTTTGGCACTGAGAACACATCAGGGGGCTGCACCAGTGGGCCACAAGCCTGCAGGGCGCACCCACCCCCCCTGGGCATGCCCCCCTGGCTTGTGGATCCCACGTGGGGCCCCCTCACTTATTCCAGCAACCATCCACTTCATCTTCCTCCAGAAAAAATCCCAAAATTGCTCAAACCCGTGTTCTAGCTCATCTTGCTGCCATTTTCGATCTCCTTGCTCAAAGCTCCATTTGCAAAACTGTTTTAGGGGATTGTTCATCGGTATGTGACTCCTCCAATGGTCCAATTAGTTTTTGTTCTAGTGCTTTATATATTGAAAATTTTTGCTGCTGTGGTGACCTTGTTCTTGAGCTTGCATGTCAAATTTGTATGGTCCCAAGTAGTTTTGATGCATGATATAACCTCTAGGAACTTGTGGGAGTAGTTGCTATAAGTTTTGTTGAGCTTTGTTCACTTTTATTGTGAGTCACTAAAAATTTCAGAATTATTTTTCAGAGAGAGAAATGATGAGGAGATTGTTAAGAGGCTCTTCAAGTCGGGGTTCTAAAGAAAATTAAAATGAGAAGCCCAGATACAATATTCCTCGCACCGCGGAGGTTCGACCATGTGAATGGCCAAGTAATACATTTTTGAAGGCGGCCGGAATTTATGAAAATTTCTATTATCTGGCGGAAAATGTAGGCATCACCGACTTCCTCAACGATAAGTGTGACCGGTACCTTCTACTCACTAATATCTTCGTGCAAAATTTTCATTTTTATCCAAGGAAGAATCCTCCCATGGTAGAATTTTACTTATATGATGTGCCTAAGGAGATGCCACTTTACGATTTTTGCAAAGTTTGCAAAATACCTTATGAGGGCAGCATCAGTGAACCACGTCCTAGAGACATGGAGGATTTTATTGCCGCAATCACTGTAGGGGAAGAGAGAGGGGTGTCAAAGGCAAGAGTGGCTAGTGTACATTTTCCTATTCTACGCTATTATTCATTATTTGCGGGGAGATGTTTAGTTGGTCGCGGAGATAGTGGAAGCCTTAGTGCTCCCGACCTCGGCATTCTGCGCCACGCTTTACTTGCTGATAGAACTTTTAGTCTGGGCACTATAGTGGCCCAACGGTTGAACTTAAACCGTTCGAAAGTCCCCATATTCGGAGGTATCTATGCATCTCGTTTAGCTAAACACTTTGAGATACCTATTAGGCTTGACGAGGAAGAGGAAATGCTGCTTCCTACAAGATATTTAGATTATGATAGTATGGTAGCACATGATTTTATTAGGAAAGATAATGATAAGAGGCTGCTTTACAATTTAGTATTTAGTCAGGGTACTTGCGAGATTATTTCTTTGCCTGCTTCTTCTTTGTTCGATATTCATTCAGGCAGGTACACTATTATGCCCGAGGACATTTACAGATATTGGGGTCTGTCGCAACCCCCAGCACCTGAGCCGGCACCAGCCCTTGATCCGTATCAGAATCCAGTTTTTCAGTGGGAGCCACAGGAGGTCGACAACCAGTGGAACTCTCAGTACCCTCCGGAGTATCCAGAAGATGGTCATTTCCAGCCATGGCCCTAGACCAACTTAGGCCAAAAGCCTAAGCTTGGGGGAGTACGTATTTCTCACCGACATTAAATTCATGTTTACACACTCATTCCAGTTGTCGGTGTTCATACTTTTTCATTGTACCATCCATGGTAGTTTGTTTCTTCTTTTTTGCTTTCTTCTTGTGTGTTTATTTAACCTTGAGAAAAAAATAGTTCTAGCTTTACCTTCTTGTTTGTTTAGTTGTAGTATTAAAAGAAAACCCAAAAAGATTTCTCATTCTTCTTTTGCTTGTTGGGAGCTTTCCCGTGTAGATAGTTTTCCTTTCTTCTTTGGGTCGTAAGGAGAAGACCACGATGACATGTTGAGTGGCTCTCATATGCATTATTGTTTATCTACAAGAGAGCCCATATTACCTTGCCTTCTCCTTTGACTTATTGCTTGCAGATTCCAGCTTAGTCCAATGCACGTGCACTCTTATTATTTATCACACCGTTCGGTCGTGCAAGTGAAAGGCAATAATGACGATATATGATGAAGTGATTGAGATGGAGAAAAGGTGGTATGAACTCAACCTATCTTGTTTTTGTAAATATGATTAGCTCATCGTTCTGGATTCAGCTCATTATGGATGGAACATGTTTGCAATGACAATTAGAGATTATAGTTACTCATGCCATGCTTAATTAGCTAAGAGTGTATAATGGTTTGTCTTGAGTGCCAACATGCATTTTTTTAAATGGTTGTGATGTAGTATGATAGGATGGTATCCTCCTCTGAATGATTCAAGTGGCTTGACTTGGCACATGTTCACGCATGTAGTTGAAACAAAACCAACATAGGCTCCACGATGTTTATGTTCATGGTGATTTATATCCTACTCACGCTTGCATTCAATGTTGGTTAATCTCAAAGCATGTTTATGACTGTTGTCGCGCTCTAGTTGGTCGCTTCCCAGTCTTTTGCTAGCCTTCACTTGTACTAACCGGGAATACTGCTTGTGCATCCATTTCCATAAACCCAAAGTTGTTCCATATGAGGCCACCATACCTACCTATATGCGGTATTTACCTGCCGTTCCAAGTAAATTTGCATGTGCCAAAATCTAAACCTTCAAATAATACCCTGTTTTGTATGCCCGAATCGCTCATGTAGTGACTAGGGGCTGTCAGTATCTTCCATTCTAGGTGGGTTATTCTCTCGATATGTGTTGATTCACTATCATTCACGAGAAAGTGGCTGGTATTCGGGATGCCCAGTTCCATGTTCAAAAATCAAATCAAAGTATAATGAAACAAAACTCCCCTAGGATTGTTGTTTGTATGGATGGTACCTGTGGATTCAGCCCGCCGTGGAGTGTGATCGATTGGTGGAGGGGGAGTAAAAATTTACTATTCTGTTTGGGAACCGCCTATAATGTATCTAGCATGGAAGATATCGAGATCTCTTAGTTGTTATGTTGACAATGAAAGCATACCTCTCAAAATTATGATTCATCCCTGTTTTAAAAGCTCGAGCTCTGGCACCTCTGTAAATCAATGCTTCCCTCTGCGAAGGGCCTATCTATTTTATTAACTGTTGAGTCATCCTCCACTTATAAAAAGCACCAGTTAGAGAGCACCTCCGTCATTTGTATGCTTTGTTATTAATTGATATTGAGTATGAGTGTGACTGGATCTCTTTTACCATGAATTACAATGTCTAGTCAGTCCTTGTTCTTCAGAGGTGCTCTGCATTTATGTTTTGCGGTCTCAGAAAGGGCTAGCGAGATACCATTATATCATATTGTATCATGATTGTTTTGATAAAATTGTTGTCATCCGAGACTTATTATTATTACTCGCTAGTTGATTATGCCATTGATATGAGTAAATGTGAGACCTAAATGTTATTGTGAATGTGGTTAGTCTATAATCTTTGCTGAAAATATGAACATCAGTTAGACCTATTTACAACAACAAGATCAAACAGAGTTTGTAAAAGTTTTTCTTTATCACTTTCAGTTTGTCAACTGAATTGCTTGAGCACAAGCAAAGGTTTAAGCTTGGGGGAGTTGATACGTCTCCAACGTATCTACTTTTCCAAACTCTTTTGCCCTTGTTTTGGACTCTAATTTGCATGATTTGAGTGGAACTAACCCGGACAGACGCTGTTTTCAGCAGAATTGCCTTGGTGTTATTTTTGTGCAGAAATAAAAGTTCTCGGACTGACCTGAAAATTTACGGAGAATATTTTTGGAATTAATAAAAAATATTGGCGAAAGAATCAACCGGAGAGGGGCCACCACCTGGTCACAAGCCAGGGGGGCGTGCCCCCTGTCTTGTGGGGCCCCTGAAGTTCCTCCGACCTTGTTTCCACTTCTATATATTCCTATTCGGGGAGAAAAAAAATCAAGGAGAAGAGTTCATCGCATTTTACGATACGGAGCCGCCGCCACCTCCTGTTCTTCCTCGGGAGGGCAGATCTGGAGTCTGATTTGGGCTCCGGAGAGGGGAAATCGACGCCGTCGTCATCACCAACCATCCTTCATCACCAATTTCATGATGCTCTCCGCCATTCGTGAGTAATTACATCATAGGCTTGCTGGACGGTGATGGGTTGGATGAGATCTACCATGTAATCGAGTTAGTTTTGTTAGGGTTTGATCCCTAGTATCCACTATGTTCTGAGATTGATGTTGCTATTACTTTGCTATGCTTAATGCTTGTCACTAGGGCCTGAGTGCCATGATTTCAGATCTGAACCTATTATGTTTTCATGATATATATGTGTTCTTGATCCTATCTTGCAAGTTGTAGACACCTATTACGAGTTATGATCCGCATCCCCCAGGGTGACAATAACTGGGATTCTTTCCGGTGATTACCGTAGTTTGAGGAGTTCATGTATTCACTAAGTGCTAATGCTTTGGTCCGGTTCTCTATTAAAAGGAGGCCTTAATATCCCTTAGTTTCCATTAGGACCCCGCTGCCACGGGATGGTAGGACAAAAGATGTCATGCAAGTTCTTTTCCATAAGCACGTATGACTATATATGGAATACATGCCTACATTACATTGATGATTTGGAGCTAGTTCTGTGTCACCCTATGTTATAACCGTTACATGATGAATGCCATCCGACATAATTATCCATCACTGATCCATTGCCTACGAGCTTTTCATATATTGATCTTTGCTAAGTTACTTTTCCGTTGCTACTGTTACAATCGCTACAACACTGCTACTGTCACTTTTGCCATCGTTACCGTTACTTCCATACTACTTTGCTACTGAATACTTTGCTGCAGATATTAAGTCTTTCAGGTGTGGTTGAATTGACAACTCAGTTGCTAATACTCGAGAATATTCTTTGGCTCCCCTTGTGTCGAATCAATAAATTTGGGTTGAATACTCTACCCTGAAAAACTGTTGCGATCCCCTATACTTGTGGGTTATCACTGCGTCGCCACTTCATCAGGCCGAGTTCTTTGCTCGGGCACCTCTGGGCCGGCTTGGGGGCTGGGACCTCGATCCAGCGCAAGCTCAGCCCACATCATCAACGCTGAGCACATTAACCAGCTATAAGTCGCTTTCATGCTCAACTTTTTTTCAATTTTAATCTTTGTTCGGTTTAAATAAAAAAGTTTGTTTGTTAAAAACACTTCATTTTCCCATTATAACTGGGGGCTTCGCTGTCATGCTGCCGAACTACTCTATCTCCTCGGCTGGACCAGGGGACTCCGCCTCGCCGCAGCAACCGTGTTACGTTGCCACTTCTTGGCCCAAGCTCTCCGCTCGATTACCTCGGGCTTGGGGGCTGGGACCTCAGCTAGGCTGAGGACTATGTCTCCATCCCGCCACAACCCCGGACCGCACCGAGCACATTAACCAGCTAAGTCATTTTCGTGTCGGCTCTCTTTGAAATTTTACTTTTTGTTCGGTTCAACCAAACATCATATTTTTTGTTAAACAAAAAAATGTTTGTTAAAACTTTTATTTTTTGTTAAAAATTTCTTTACCTGATTTAACTGGGGGTTCTTAAATTTGTATTAGCTGTTTTATAATAAATGTGTTTTCTTCTTGGTCATTGCAAAGTCTTTTTCTGCTACTCCTTTTTCCGATACTAGTGTGTGGTCAATAGCGGATAGCCTGTTTTCTTTCTAAAGCCGCTCGAGTTTAGTTCGCTAAATAAGCCTCGGAGAAACACTCCACCAACGGGATATGGAGGTTGAAGCCAAAGGCTGGCCCGCTTTGTCGGATTTCGGGTTCCGCAAAACCCTAAGGAATTCGAACCCAGGGGCGTGTGCGAAGATTCCCCAACAGCTTCGCCCCCTCCAAGCACACAACACAATACCCCGCTCGATGGCGAGGAAGACGATGGTACGCGAGAGTTTACCCAGGTTCGGGCCACTGCGAAGCGTAAAACCCTACTCCTGCCTTTTGGTGGATTGCCTCGCGAGGAGGTTTGTGGATGAACTAATACAGTGGTGTGTTGCGGGGTGGTTGCCCTCCTCTTTCTACCGGGCTACCTCGCCTCTACTTATAGCGGCCCGGGTTCTCTTCCCTTATCGCAATGGCGGGAAGGGATCCCACAACGGCCAAATTTGAAGGGGGACAGGAGGTACACCCTATCCTGACGAAAGGCGGTCTTCGCTTGCAAAGCAGTCGACGGTGATGCAGTGGTGGGCTCGGTGATGACGTCCGTCCTGCGGGGCTTGGGGTCTTGGTCTTGTTGCACCGAAGTGGAAACCTTTGGGGGGTGCTTTGGGAACCCGTGTGCGTCCCTGCCTCCTTTGTACTAAAGGGGAAACTGTCCCCTCTGGCGTGCTTGCACCCGCCTGGCTTGGCTGGCATCACCCTCGGCCTCCTGAGGTTATGTATTGCATAGGAGTCTCCGCCGCTCGGGAGGGGGCCTGGGGAGGCCTACATCCCCGCGGGTCTTGGTGCTGCCTCCCTCGCGAGAACGGGGTCTCGCAAGGGCCTTGTGTCGAGAGAGGCCACGCCGGGCCGTATTGGTGGTTGAGGTGGGCCACGCCCCGGACCGCAGACAGGCAAGTCTGGGTACCCTGGTATCCAGAACACCGACAGTAGCCCCCGGGCCCGAGGCGCGCTCGAGTTAGCTTCGGGGCGAAGCCACGGTGGGTGGGCCAGAGCGCCGTGGGCCCCAATCGCCTACGGGTCCGACTCGACGCGTGGCGCATCGCGAGACGTGGACGTCTCGGCTCCCCGAGGACGTCGGAAACCGCCTCGGGTCAGACTGACGCCTGGCCTGCACGCCTCCTTGGCCATCATTATCCCCCCTTGAATGCTGTTTGACCCCTTGCGTCCTCTCCTGACTCAGGCTATGCGGATGTGACCCGACGGGGGCAGGGGAAATGACATGAGGCAGGAGAGCACGCCAGTCGAGTCCGGCATGCGCCGCTCGAGGCGCCTGGCGGCTCCACTTCCCACGTCGCCCCGCGTGCAGCGGTTGTGCCTATAAACCCGCCCCGCTCGGAGGGCCTGGCCATCTTGTCGCGCCCTCTCGCTTCTTTTCCTTCCGAGTTATCTTCCTTGCCTTCCTCCTTTCCTTTGCTCTCTCATGGCGTCCAGCGGAAGCGCGGCAGGTGCCGGGAAGCGTCCGGAGCCCCCGGCCTCACCGGCGGCCCCCGGAGGCAGTGGTGGTGGGCCCTCGAGGCCAGCCCAGGTCCGCCGGCAATGGGCCATCCTTGATGAGTAAGTTCCCTGTCTCCCGCTTCCTTCTTTTGTAATTGCGACGGCCGCGCCGGTCTTGATCGTTTCCTCCTCCCAGCACGCCTGCGCCCAAGAGGCGTAGGCTCGAGGAACTCCAGGAGGAGGCCGATGCGCTGAGGGTCCAGCTTGCGGACGCCGAGGCCGCCCTCCAATCCGCGCTCAGGGGCGAGGCGGAGGCTCGGGCGGAGCTGGCGTCACTCCAGACCCAGGTCCAGGGGGCCGTCGACGCCGTGCAGGCCTCCCAGGACGAGGCGGCCCACGCAAAGATGCTGGAGGCGCAGCGCGCCAAGCAGTATCGGGACGTCGCCATCCGCGCGGTCGGCCCGGTGAGCCGGTTCGTCGGGGAGGCCCCTGCGCTACCGTGCGCGCACGGCGACGGGGGCTACCTCAATTTCTTCGACAAGGTGGTGGAGGCGCTGGAGACCGGCGTCTCCCGGGTTGACGAGGACAACATGTCCAGTGCGCGCGACCTCCTGGACCTCGCGCTGACACGCGTCTTCTCCAACCTTTGCCGCTTCGTCCCCGAACCCGAGGAGCTCCAGAGGCCCCTCAAGGACGAGATGCGCCCGCACGTGGAGTCCTTGGTGGAGCGGTTCGTCCAGGAGCCCCTCCCGGACGAGGACGACGACTCCGGCGCCGCGACGGGCGACGGCCCGGGCGGTGACAACGGCTCCTCCGCCTAGTCCTCCTCTGTTTTCTCTTCCCAGCTCCTGTCATGTCAAGCAACACCTAGCCCCTGGGGGCGTTAACTTTTGCATTTTTACCTTCGTGTTTCTCCTCCTTTTTTGAGCTGTTGATTGTTTGTTTCGCGTGGCGCATCCCTGCTTCTCCTGCGGGGCATTGCGTCATCGCCGGCGCGCCGCGGCGCCTCCTGGGAAGCCCGCGAGGGTATTGCGCTAAGACCGACGGCGGCGTTCGGAAGGGCCCTCGCGGGGCGGGCCCCCCTGAGGGGGAGTGTGCCGCCTCCAAGGACAAGCCCTCAACCCCACCGCCTAGAGTGGCATGGCTCCTTCCCTCGCGCTGTTCTCCCTTGCTCCTGGAACCACCAGAGTCCCGATGGGGTCACGTAACGGACGTAGCGCCTACATTTTTACGTTAGCGCTCATGCCTCCTGCCCGGCATTGGGGCCATTAATTGACTAGAAGGTTTTGCCCTTGTTAGGCGTGTGTACTTAGCTCATTGGGTTGCGGGGAGCCCGAGTGTATCGAAGTGTAGGCGGAGCGTCCAGGGAGGTCGAGGATCCCACCCGGGAGGGCTTCTTCCTTGCTTTCGGGGTGGTTCGGGAGCCCTTTCTGAACTCTGCGTCGACGGGGCCCGATCCTGAGTAGACCTCGACCACCGTTGGGACGTCCGGATCACCAGGACGAGACCAAGGGGGCGAGGCCTCGGCCGCAATTGGAGCGTCCGGATCACCAGGACGAGACCAAGGGGCGCGGAGCTGCACGATCGGTGGGGATCCTGAGGCGCGTTGCTCAGGAGTCCCCCTTGACGCTCAAGTGGCACTCTGCATCGGTAGGGCCCGATCCCGAGCAGACCTCGACCGCTGTTGGGGCGTCCGAATCACCAGACGAGACTGAAGGGAGCGAGGCCTCGGCCACAATTGGGGCGTCCGGATCACCAGGACGAGACCAAGGGGCGCGGAGCTGCACGATCGGTGGGGATCCTGAGGTGCGTTGCTCAGGAGTCCCCCTTGATGCTCAAGTGGCACTCTGCGTCGGCAGGGCCCGATCCCGAGCAGACCTCGACCACCGTTGGGGCGTCCGAATCACCAGATGAGACCAAAGGGAGCGAGGCCTCGGCCACAATTGGGCGTCCGGATCACCAGGACGAGACCAAGGGGCGCGGAGCTACGCGATCGGTTAGGCTCCTGAGGCGCATTGCTCTGGAGCCCCCTTGACGCTCAAGCGACTTCCTTACCTTTCCGCGGGCTACCGCCTCGGGAGGCGTCCGAGCCTCCCGAGATTCCGTCATGTCATGCCGGGCCGTGGCTGGAGCCCTCTAGCGGGGGTTGACCGTTTAAGCGATGAGTGCCCGCGAGGCGACGACCCTTGCCGGCCTGCTCTTGAGAGGCCACGAGGAGGCACCAAAGGCCGCGAGCCGTGCTTGACACGGTGTCAATCCAAAAGGAAAAAGACTTCAAGACCAGAAGGGGGAATCGCGAAGAGAGAAAAGTTCCCGCCCCCTTTTTAAATAGATTTGCGAAATCTTCAACTTCATTTCAAAAAGTGGCAATACGAACACAAAAAAGAAGCAAGCAACAGCCGCGTCCGGCACCTAGGCTAGTCTTCGCCTTCGCCTTCCCCCAGCGCGGAGCGTAGGGCATCCACGTTGCGTGGGCATAGCCATTGGAGGGCAGTGTTGTCCGCCAGCGCGGAGCATGGGACTTCCACTTGGGCGTGCGATGGAACCCCTTCGTGTCCTCGGGGGGCTTCGGGCGTATACAGCCCACTCATTATTACGTGAGAGTGTCACGGCCGAAGATAGCTGGGCAAGCCCCCAGGCGCACGGCCTAGGTGCTCCCAACTCAGTTTAGAGCCATCCCACGCATTACTGCGCGGTTGCGCGCCTCTGCAGCCCAAACCCGTGTGTATTGCTCCCCGCGTTGCCGCGGGATTACGCTCCCGCAGCCCAAACATGAGTGCAATACACCCAGCGCAGCTGCAGAGGTGTTGTGTCGGTGAAGCCGCCTCGTGAAGTGTCGCGGCGCCGGCCGGACCCCGGCCCGCGGGCCCCATGAGGACCCGCCTCCCGAGGGCCGCTCCAGCGCCTCCGCGGTCGCGGGTGGCCCGCGTCGCTTGTACCCTGCCGATTCCCTAGGCGGCCGCTCCTGTGGCCCTGGGCTCGACTGTGCGCTCCTTGCTCGTGGGGGCGGTGGCTGCGCCGCGCCCCCGCGCTTCCCGGGACGCTCCCCCTCTTCCTCGCTCGCGTAAACCTGGCCTGGTGCCCCCTCCATGGAAGCCCCATGCCCGGCTTGGGGGAGAGCGCCTGGGGCACCTCCTCATCCCGGGAGGGTGCCGGCGTCCGTAGAGGGCGCTTGATCCTCTGCGCCTTCCGCAAGTATGACGTAGCTCGGCACGTAGGGCTCCGTATAGAGGCTTTGGCCCCCTCCTGAGTCGTCCCTGCACGCTCCCAGGGCAGTCTCCCCGGGTGGCGGGACGACCTCCTCCTGGGCGCGCGGGCCACAGACCCTCCTGCGACGGGCCTCTGCTCGAAGTTGCCTGGATCTACCGCCGCCGTTGGGTGGGCCACGCGTTTCTTGCCATGAGTTGCCTCCCTGATCTTCCGTTGCGCCTCCATTACGATTACCTGCCTGACCGGAAGCCTGAGCTGCCTGCTCCCTGCGCCGGTAGGCGCGCTCCCGCCGGGTGAGGCCAGGCTGTTGATGATCCAGTCGGGCATGGGCGCGTCCCGTCGCGTTCCTCAAGGGTGCCGCCGACGTGGCCGGGCGATGCTCCGAAGCGTGTTACCGGGATCCGGAGGAGAAGGAGCACGGCGTGCGGCGGGCCCTGCTCAGGTTCGCCTGGGGGTGGAGCAGGCGCGCCGCCCGCAGGCGGGGCAACGGGTACGGTGAGTGAGCCCCGGGCGCCCAGTGCTGGTGGTCGCGAAGAGGGGTGGGGAAGCCAGGCCCTCCTCACAACGTTGACCAACTCGGCGATGTGGTCTACCCAGGCGTCAAAGCCCCCGTGCTTCGGGCGGTGGCGAAGCATCTCGCTCGCCATCAGGAGCGAATCATATGCGTTGAGGCCCTTCATGTTGGTACGGTGCATCACCGATCCCGTGGGCACCGCTCGTCCGCCCCGCGCCTGGCCAGCACGAGCGGCGGCTATGGTGGAGACGACGCTGGTGGCCTGGTAATGGCCACCCTGCACCGCACTGTTGTGGCGTGGGTCTTGGATGACAGCGGCGAGGTTGGTGGAGGCAGAACTGCCTAGACCGAAAGGAACTTGTCGGGCGTCGGCCATCGACGCGTCGGGGTGAAGGAGAAACGAAGCTTGCTGAAGGCTCCGACACACCCCCTACCTGGCGCGCCAAATGTCGGATTTCGGGCTCCGCAAAACCCTAAGGAATTCGAACCCAGGGGCGTGTGCGAAGATTCCCCAACAGCTTTGCCCCCTCCAAGTACACAACACAATACCCCGCTCGATGGCGAGGAAGATGATGCCATGCGAGAGTTTACCCAGGTTCGGGCCGCTGCGAAGCGTAAAACCCTACTCCTGCCTTTTGGTGGATTGCCTCGTGAGGAGGTTTGTGGATGAACTAGTACAGTGGTGTGTTGCGGGGTGGTTGCCCTCCTCTTTCTACCGGGCTACCTCACCTCTACTTATAGCGGCTCGGGTCCTCTTCCCTTATCGCAATGGCGGGAAGGGATCCCACAACGGCCAAATTCGAAGGGGGATAGGAGGTACACCCTATCCTGACGAAAGGTGGTCTTTGCCTGCAAAGTAGTCGACGGTGATGCAGTGGTGGGCTTGGTGATGACGTCCGTCCTGCGGGGCTTGGGGTCTTGGTCTTGTTGCACCGAAGTGGAAACCTTTGGGGGGTGCTTTGGGAACCCGCGTGCGTCCCTGCCTCCTTTGCACCAAAGGGGAAACTGTCCCCTCTGGCATGCTGGCGCCCGCTTGGCTTGGCTGGCGCCCGCCTGGCTTGGCTGGCGTCACCCTCGGCCTCCTGAGGTTATGTGTTGCATAGGAGTCTCTGCCGCTCGGGAGGGGGCCTGGGGAGGCCTACATCCCCGCGGGTCTTGGTGCTGCCTCCCTCGCGAGAACGGCGTCTCGCGAGGGCCTTGTGTCGAGAGAGGCCACTCCGGGCCGTATTGGTGGTTGAGGTGGGCCATGCCCCAGACCGCAGGCAGGCAAGTCTGGGTACCCTGGTATCCAGAACGCCGACACGCTTGGAGTCCAGAGATCGGATGTATCATGTTAAAGCACGACCGAAGCACGTATTAATTTTAAGACCAATTTTGGATTGGCACCAAAAAACGTGATTTAGTTCGGACGTCATAGTTTTTCGCATAAGTTTTTTGGCTTTTCGAGCTTATGGCACTATTAAGCTATTTGTATGTTTTTCTTTTAGGAGGCGGGACACCCTCATGACTGATGTGCCTTCGTAATAATTCAGCTCAGGAGATCTTTTCCTACCCACAACTCGGTATCTTTCCTGCCAACTTACACCTCGGCGTTGGGGAAACACACATGACATCTGGACTAGTTACCAAGGAGATTCGATCCTTAGGTTGGTCGGTCGCACCCAACCTGAGTCTCGGGGGATACTGTGTGTCTCCAGCATAGCTCTCGTAGTACAATGTCGAATGCCTTTAAAGTATCGGCAATATGAATGGGGGACTTCGACTAGAGTCGAACCCACCAAAAGCCAAGGTACTCGGAGCAGTCCTCCGCAAAACGTTCTCGGATATTGCTTTATATGCATCAGTTTCGAATTGTGTCTTTGGTCAATAGTTGGGTTGCCCTGCTCCTGTGATTGCCTCCTACATTCCGCTTTGTTCGGCTAGGTGTGCAAAGGTAGAACCACTGTGATTGTACTTCCGATTTAACTGGTCAAGTACCTCAGTGGAGAAAGACGAAAACTGACTGTCACAATGAGCGCATACTGGTCAGCGATCCGATGACTCCATCAAACTATAGACCGATAGAGTTTACCCCGTGGGCCTTTCATAAATTTGGCCGGAGTGTTGATGGCTTGACCTCGGCTGACGCCGAACACTAACCGGGGCTAGTTACTTGCCTCCCAAACTTTAAGGTCCTATGACTAAGTGAAAGTTATAAAGCCTAGATATTTGATTGGCTCGTTTCCGCTAACACAATCGCCTCCGGGCACCGAGACGTCGGCTAAGGGTTGTCTTGTTACTGCGGAAACACCCTGCGTAGCATCTACGAAGGGGTAGAAGCCGAAGATGGGCCACTCTCAAATGATAAACGATCACAAAGGAGTCAAAATAGCATATAGCATAAAAGCATTTGTATTCAATATGCGAGTGTTGCCTTCTGTAATCATCGTTATAAAGCCATAAATATGCATCAATTTGACTTAAGATTATGGCCAAGCTGGGTTGCCTTCCTCCTGTGCTTACGCCCTACGTTCCTGATTGTTCGGCTAGGGGGTAAAGGGAGCACCTCTGTGATTGTTACTTCCGGGTCATCCGGGTTCGTACCTCAGACTGGGTGAAGCCAAAAGCTAGCCATCTTAAGAATATAATTGGTCGGCAACGACGGAAGTGAAAATTTTAGTTCATAAGACCACAAAGTTCGGGAACATTTGCCGAACTAAATCCTCAATATTTTCCTCCCACATTGATCGGAGTTGAGGTTTCACGATCATGGTCAACATGATATCCTGGGAAAAGGAACTTATAAATGAACTATTTTTCCCAGAAGATGTTTCTTACGTTAAGTAGTAATATAACATATCTCTCCGCGTACCTTTGTTTATAAAACCGTATGGCCGGATTGCCTTGTTTGCCGTAAATATTTGCCCTTATAAAGGCTTTATAAAGTAGGACAAACACTCCTCGGCTACTGGCCGAGGAGGTTGAAGCCGATGGTCGGTCAACAAAGTCTTGTACAATGCGGATCCGAGCATTAATGATGTAAAGTACTTGGATACATAGAATCATTATACATAAATTGTGTCGAACATAACAACGTTTGTGTCAAACAAATGTCGATCCTTAATTCGACCACCCGTGCCCAAATTAAGGCTCGGGGGCTACTGCATTACCTATTCAATGCAACAAATTCAACGTGCAATACGGTTTCCAAGGATATTCGATCCTCAGGTTGGTCGGCCGCACCCAACCCGAGTCTCAGAAACTATGGCGCACCGCGTTTCTGTTCCTAAGTGTGCTGCTGGGCAAGGACTTGATCCTCAGGCCGATTTCACAAATCGACCTAAGTCTCAGGGGCTACTGGGATCTGTGGTTTTATTATTTCCTTCAGGTGCATCTCTGGTTTTAGACCGACACACACCTTGAGGGCTACTGGCTATACATCTCGGTAGTAAATAAATTGCGCCGATCGGAAATAAATCACGCAAAAAATAGCCCGAGACCGCGGTGGTGCACCACCTTGGAAGCAGTCCGGCATAAAGTTTGGATGCAAGTGGCTGGCTCCATAAAGGGCATTTCTAGCATTAAGCTTGGATGAACTCCTTTAAAATTTTCCAGACCGAGGTAATCTATGACACCTCGGATGCATACCGGCGTTGGAGCTCGGCTGCAAAAAGATACCTCGGATACAATCCAGCGTTGGAGCTCGGACACAGTCCGGCGTTGGAGCTCGGCTGTAAAAAGACACCTCAGACGTAGTCCGGCGTTGGAGCTCGGATGAGAGATGAGACCGCCACACGGGAAACACTTTGAGCCCGAGGTGTGGCATAAATATTACAAGGCATTGATAAAGGCCGAGAACTTAAAGGGGCTCCTCGGATGCCCGACATGTGAACTCTTTGGATACAGCTCAACGATCCTCAAAATCGGAGATAGGAAGATTTGTTGAACCAGTTTTCAAGACCGGTGTCTGAAGACGGAGAACAGTTAGGAAGAACCGAGGACCGTCCCCAACTTGAAGACCGGTTCAGGGGGCTACTGATGGTGTCCTGGACTAGGGGGGTACTCACCACATCGTCTCCCGACCAGTGGGTCGGGCCGAGGACCCCCAGGGTGATTCACTAATGGGCCACTTCAGGCAGCCCATGATGCATACAAGGGAGATTCCACAAGACTTGGCGCACAAGACAAGGACTCCTCTAAACCCTAGGCCTAAGGTGCATTATATAAACCGAGGCCAGGCTAGAAAATAGACAACCTCAATCTCATATTCATTACTACAATCTCGTTGTAGATACATGTACTATGTACTATCCCCCATATGAATATAATCAAAAGCAGGATGTAGGGTATTATCTCCTCAAGAGAGACCGAACCTGGGTAAAATCCTATGTCCATGTTACCATCGTTCCAAGACGCCTACCTTAGGACCCCTACTACGAGATATGCCGGATTAAGAATCGACAGTTACCAAAACTTCACCATTTTATCTCTCATTGCTAGTTTAGCTCATTTCATGCTCTAGAATTAGAGTGATTTGTGGGTTTTAATGGAGGAGTGTATGTGGGAGTTTATTTGATTTAGATGCAATATGAACTCAAATTAACTTCTTAGTTTGCATATGTGTAGGTGTGGTTTAGGGTGCCGTCCCGTACCCGTCCCCGTCCTCACCGGCCTCGATCGCCCGCGCTGATCTTGTCGCCGGCATCACCGTGGTGAGCCTCTTGTTCTTATCTTTTTTTAAAAAAAATTCTTACCTGTATGATTTAGATAGTTACTTGTATAATTTTCTTACTTGTATTGTTGTTTGTTATCATATAGTGCCATGGTTTTGATATCCGCCCCTGTCGGCTCTCGTCCGGTCTATGATTCGGATTTGATATATTATCTTTTATAACTATTTGTTTCATTTAGTGTTTATTACAATTATGCCGACCAACTTGACATAGATATTTTTATCTATGAGGTATGTGAACCAGAAATTCCAACCGACGCTCTTGTCGAGAGGTTAAATTTAGTTGAAAAGAAAAAAATTATTTGAAAGAAAAATTGAAAAGAATTGAAGAAGAGAAGATGAAATTGGAGTTGCATGTTGCCGATGTCGTCGATCTACACAAGATCCAGATGGATGCAATGCGCTTGAAGATTAGAAAGATTAGAAAATATGCCATTAATAAAGAGGCTTGGTATCATTATGTTGTTGCATCCATTATTACCTTAGTTACGAATTTGATCGCATTTGTTGTTGCATTTAAATGTTTTACATAGTTATATGTTAGTTTCAATGTATGTTTTAGATAGTTGTATGTTGTTTTATGAGAACTATGTATTTATTTTTGCTGTAATAACATTTGACCACTACTTTACTTTGGTTTTAATGTGATGAACTTTTATTCATTTGGTCATTTCTCTATTCATGATGTTCTGTAATGGTTTTAGATATACTTAATTATATAATGCAGATAAACCGGCAATGGATGTACGGTGACCGACGCACTGCCGAGTACATTACTGGCCTACATAATTTTACCGGTGTGGCTCAGGCAAATAGTCTGAATGGTTTTATGTGTTGTTGATGTGTTGACTATGAGAATAAGAAGGATTACTCTTCCTCGAAAATCCTTCACACCCACCTGCTTCGGTCCGGTTTCATGCCCAACTATAATTGTTGGACCAAGCACAGAGAAAGAGGGGTTATGATGGAAGACAATGAAGAAGAAGAGGATGATGACAACTATCCTATGTTCCCTGAATATGGTGATACTGCAACGGGGGAAGATGAAGATCAAGAGGCACCAGACGTGCCCACTGATGATCTTCGTCGGGTCATTGTTGATGCACAGAGAGAATGCGAAAGTGAAAAGGTGAAGTTGAAGTTGGAGCGCATGTTAGAGGATCACAAAAAATTGTTGTACCCAAATTGCGAAGATGACAACACAAAGCTCGGTACCACACTGGAATTGCTGCAATGGAAGGCAGAGAATGGTTTATCTGACAAGGGATTTGAGAAGTTACTGAAAATAATGAAGAAGAAGCTTCCAAAGGATAACGAATTGCCCGCCAGTACGTACGAAGCAAAGAAGGTTGTCTGCCCTCTAGGATTAGAGGTGCAGAAGATACATGCATGCCCTAATGACTGCACCCTCTACCGCGGTGAGGAGTACGAGAATTTGAATGCATGCCCGGTATGCGGTGCATTGTGCTATAAGTTCAGCCGCGATGACCCTAGTGATATTGAGGGTGAGCTCCCCATGAAGAGGGTTCCTGCCAAGGTGATGTGGTATGCTCCTATACTACCACGGTTGAAACGTTTGTTCCAAAACAAAGAGCATGCCAAGTTGTTGTGATGGCACAAAGAAGACCGTAAGAAAGACGAGATGTTGAGAGTACCCGCTGATGGGTCGCAGTGGAGAAAAATCGAGAGAGAGTTCCCGGACTTTGCAGATGACGCAAGGAACGTCCTTTTGGGGAGCAGAGCTGCAGTCATAGCACCTGGCCTGTGACTCTATGTATCTACAACCTTCCTCCTTGGTTGTGCATGAAGCGGAAGTTCATTATGATGCCAATGCTCATCCAAGGCCGTAAGCAACCCGGCAACGACATTGATGTGTACCTAAGGCCATTAGTTGAAGAACTTCTATAGTTGTGGGATAAAAAAGGTGTGCGTGTGTGGGATGAGCACAAACATGAGGAATTTGACCTACGAGCGTTGCTGTTTGTAACCATCAATCATTGGCCTGCTCTTAGTAACCTTTCAGGACAGACAAACAAGTGATACAATGCATGCACGCACTGTTTAGATGAGATTGAAGGTATATATTTGGATAAATGTAAGAAGGTTGTGTACTTGGGACATCGTCGATTTCTTCCGATTAGGCATCTCTTAAGAAAGAAAGGCAAGCATTTCAAATGTGAGGCAGATCACCGGAAGAAGCCTGGCCACCGTACTGGTGATGATATATTTGATATGGTCAAGGATTTAAAAGTAATTTTTGGAAAGGGTCCTAGCGGTCAATCTATTCCGAATGACGCAAACGGACACGCCCCCATGTGGAAGAAGAAATCTATATTTCGGGAGCTACCCTATTGGGAAGTCCTAGAGGTCCGCTCTGCAATCGACATGATGCACATGACGAAGAATCTTTGTGTGAACCTGCTAGGCTTCCTGGGCGTGTATGGACAGACAAAAGATACACCAGAGGCACGGCAGGACGAGCAACATATGAACGAAAAAGACGGCATGCATCCAAAGCAGTATGAAGGTCCTGCTAGCTACGCTCTTACCAAAGCACAGAAGGAAATCTTTTTTGAATGCCTGATCAGTATCAAGGTCTCGTCTGGCTTCTCGTCGAATATAAAGGGAATAATAAATATGGCAGAGAAAAAATTCCAAAACCTAAAGTCTCATGACTGCCACGTGATTATGGTGCAATTGCTTCCGGTTGCATTGAGGGGGCTTCTACCAGAAAATGTTTGATTAGCCATTGTGAAGCTATGTGCATTGCTCAATGCAATTTCTCAGAAGGTAATCGATCCAGAAATCCTACCAAGGTTACAGAATGATTTGGTCCAATGTCTTGTTAGTTTCGAGTTGGTGTTCCCACCATCCTTCTTCAATATTATGACGCATGTCCTAGTTCACCTAGTCAAAGAGATTACCATTCTGGGTCCTGTATTTCTACACAATATGTTCCCCTTTGAGAGGTTCATGGGAGTCTTAAAGAAATATGTTCATAACCGTGCTAGGCCAGAAGGAAGCATCTCCAAGGTCTATGGAACAAAGGAGGTTATTGAGTTTTGTGTTGACTTTATTCCTGACCTTAAGCCGATTGGTGTTCCTCAATCGCGGCATGAGGGGAAACTGAGTGGAAAAGGCATGCTAGAAAGGAAAGCAATAATATGTAGGGATGGGCATTCTTTCACTCAAGCACACTACGCAGTTCTACATGGTTCTACCTTGGTGGCCCCGTATATCAATGAACACAAGAATATTGTACGCTCCCAAAACCCGGGGCACTCTGGCGACTGGATTACAAGGTGCACACATGGCGACTTTCGGTGGTTGGTTGCAAACACATCCCACGAATAACACCACCGTTGAAGATGAGCTGTACTTGTTGGCCAGGACACCATCTTCGACTGTATTGACTTTCCAAGGGTATGAGATAAATGGGAATACATTTTACACGATCACCAAGATAAAAAGAGCACCTTCCAAAACAGTGGTGTCCGCTTTGATGCAACAAACACCAATAGGGAAAACCACACATATTATGGTTACATAGAGGAGATATGGAAAATTGATTATGGAAGTTCTTTTAAAGTCCCTTTGTTTCGGTGCAAATGAGTCAATCTGACAGGAAGCGGGGTTAAGGTAGACCCGCAGTACGGAATGACAACAGTGGATCTCAACAATCCTGGGTACACAGACGAACCATTAATTCGTCCTAGCCAATGATGTGGCTCGGGTTTTCTATGTGAAGGACATGTCTACCAAACCGAGAAAAAGAAAAGAAAGGGAAGCGAATACATCATACGATGAGCCAAAGTGCCACATAGTTCTTTTAGGGAAAAGAAACATCGTGGGAGTGGAGGACAAGACAGACATGTCAGAAGATTATAATAAGTTTGATGAAATTCCTCCCTTCACAGTGAAGACTGACCCAAGCATCCTGTTAAATGATGAAGATTCTCCATGGTCACGACTCAATCATAAGCAAGGGACATATGCGAAGAAAAAAATCTTATACCCCAAGATCCCACTCTAGGATGTGACCGGCTTCACCGTCATCAGTTTCTCTCTAGTAAGTTTCCGGAACTATAGCTGGAAAGTCCCACTTCGGAAAAAACGGAGGGAATCTTTGTAAGCGTTAGGGTATACATGTGTTTTGGGTGTTCCTAGGGGTTACCCTAACACAAGCAAGGAAAAAGTTTCACTTTGCTACCGCCTTCTGACGCCGGAATCTTTGTAAGAGCTAAGGCTTTTTGGCATTTCAAACATGATTTTGAATATGCCAAATAATTTCTTCAAAATGAAAATTAAAACTCCTCATGTTGACTAACAGAAACATAATATAATTTGGCAAAAGAATAATAAGAAAACAGAAACTAAAATAATTAAAACAAAGGAAAAAGTTATAAAACTAAAAGAGCTAAACAAAATCTGTTTTTGATTAAAATACCTATTTAAAATATCCTAAAAATTCCCAAATTGAACATAATGATAAAACACACTAATATTAAATAGCAGGAAAAATAATCACTCAAAAATTTATTTTTAAACTAAAGTTATTCACAAACTAGTGATTCACACAAATTTCAAAGAATTCAAATTTAAACTATTCAAATTTTAAAACTACTCACACTAACAGAAAGTTTATAATTTTTTTGACCTAAAGCAAAAAGATTCACTCAGAAACTCTAAATATTCTAAAAGTTATTCAAAATCTAAAAACAAAAATTGTTCTGTTTACAAAAACCAAACAGAAAAGGAAAAGCCACCTCACCAATCGGGACTAAAGGTTCCTTCCCGCGAGGAATTTGGGCCGCCGAAAAGGTGGCCTTTAGTCCCGGTTGGTGGCTCCAGCCAGGACTAAAGGTCTCAGCTCCCGCTTGGGAGAAGGATCTTTAGTCCCGGTTGGTGGCTGGAACCGGGACTAAAGGACCTTTAGTCCTGGTTGCAGCCACCAACCAGGACTAAAGGTGGCCTTTAGTATATATATCGTCGTCTCGGTGCCAGTTATGGCCCGAGAGAACACATCGACGACGCTGCCAGGCCGCTCGACCCCGACGCCGAACCTCTCATCGCCGTCACCGCTGCTCCTCGTCTCCGACCGTCGACGCCGAACCTCCACGCCGCCCGCCCCATCGCCGCCCTTGTGTGCGCCAATATCCTCCACGTGACCCACACCCGCCTTCGTCCCCGACCTCCCCCCTCCCTTCTTGCCACTGCCGATGCCAGCAACGCCACTAGCAGCAGCAGCACCGCCGCCAGCAGCGCCACCAGCAGCAGCGCCATCAGCAGCAGCATCAGCAGAAGAAGGCCGGGACGTTCTTCCCCCATGGCAGTTTTTTTCCTGTACATTACAACTTTTTGCAAATGTGTAATGCCCACATGTAAATTTTAATTGCTTAACAATGACAAATGTTACAGAAGTGCAAATTGTTAGAGCCGTGGGAAATTTAGAGCTCGGAATTTTTTTCCTACTCACATGACAAACTTTTTCGAGCCATGGTGATGTTATTTTTTATATGTTTTGTTATGGTCACATGACAAATTTAGGAAAAATGTTTTTCTATGTGTCGATAGTATTTTTTTCAGAGCCATTTCAAGGGATGGCATGGCCGTGAAGCTTGTTCCAATGCCTAAGCTTGTTCCAATGCCCTCCCCTCGCACGACGCGTTCGATTAAGCCATGTTTGTGAATAGCAGAAAAACATGGTTGATCCGGCCACCACGAGGAACCTAATGGGGGAGGGAGGGAAGAGGTGAGGTGGCTCACGGTGGATAAGGGAGAGGTCGCCGAAGAGGAGAGGGGGCAGATGGAGGAAAGGGTCGGGAGTGGGGACGAAGAGACGGAGGGGAGTGTTTTCGCTTCCCACTCGATGCGTCCCGTTTTGGGCTTTGCGAAGCGGTGTGTCCGATTACAAGGGCATCGAATTCGGTCCAGCCAACACAAACACATGTATCATATTCGGAAGGCAGTGTAGTCGATAGATGGAGCAAAAGTCGCCAATCAAACGCGTCGTCAGTTCTTGTGTACGGTGCCTGTGTATGCGTGTTCGCCTCTCCACGTGTATGCGTGTTCCCCTCTCCACGTGTCTCCGCGTCTCTCAGTGCCATGGTGATGTCATTTTTTATAAGTTTTTTTATGGTCACATGACAAATCACCATGTCAACATTTCTTGTGTATGGTCACATGACAAATCACCACGTCGTCAGTTCTTGTGTACGGTGCCTGTGTGTGCGTGTTCCCCTCTCCACGTGTATGCGTGTTCCCCTCTCCACGTGTCTCCACGTCTCTCGGTGCCATGGTGATGTCATTTTTTTATAAGTTTTGTTATGGTCACATGACAAATCATCATTTTATGGTTTAGGATTTAGGGTTTAGGGTTTAGGGTTTAGGGTTTCTCTTTAATATGTGTTCACTGGTTAATATTTGTGTTTGAAGGATGGCAAATTGTTGCTCTTTTCAGAACATTTTTTCCCATTTGTTCCGTGTTTCTTTACAACTCATAAATTTGCCATGCGACAACTTACAATTTTCCAATTGGTGCCATGTCGACAGAAGAAAAAACTTCAAATTTGTTTATATCATTGAAATAACTTGCAAGTCTTTGCAAAAACTATGGAACACGGTAGAGACGAAGAACAAGAAGACATTTTGGGGAAAATAATCCGCGACGGAGATGATATCCACGACGGAGATGAAATCACCTCACAGTTTCTGAACAACTCCGGTGAGGGAATGGAGGGAGAAGATGATGGCTTCGGTGAGGGAATGGAGGGAGAAGATGATGGCTCCGGTGTTGGAACCTTAACAAAGTCCGGCGAGGTATATTAATTCAGCCTCTGCTGACTAGATGCTATTATTGATTTGTATATACATATATTAACGCTTCTTTCTTCTTTTAGCCCTCCGGATCGAGCCAATCTTCTATAAAGAAACGAGGCCCGAAAAAAAGGTTGGGCGATAATGAAAGGTTCAAGATCGAAGAAGTCGCTGAAGATGGCAAACCGACTGGTCCCGTGCGGAACGCAAAAGCATTTCTAAGTTAGTGCAGAGTTATTGTTAGGGACAACATCCCGATCACCATTCGAGATTGGAATAAGCCAAAGGCGGATGGAGTTAGTTATGTCGACGATAGATCCGAAGAAATTCTTTGGAATACGCTCATGACAAATTTCACCCTACCGCCAGAGGTGGATCCAAATAACAAAGTTATAGAGCGAAAAGTCAAGGTGTGGGCTCTTAAGAAGATGGCCGCACAATTCTGCAACTGGAAGAAAATATTGCATCGAGAGTATATCCTGAAAAACAAGACTCCAACATTCATCGGTGCATATGAGAAGATAAAAGATCATTGGGCCGCATTTGTGAAGTACAAGACATCGGATGAAGCTAAGAAAGGCCGGAAATAAATAAGAACAATGTTTCAAAGAAGGAATATCACCATGTTATGGGGTCAGGTGGCTACAAGGTTGCTAGGCCTAAGTGGGAGAAAGCTGAGAATGACCTGATTGTTAAAGGGATCAATCCAGAGACATTGGACTGGGCCGAACGGGCAAAGACTTGGTTCTTCAGGCATGGGGGAAAGTTGAACACAGAAACAGGGAAGTGTATGTGGGCCCTCTGGGACTGGGGGTACCCAGGCCCGTCTGCCCGCTGCCCGGGCGTGGCGTTGGCTCTAAGAGACCAGGTGGCCAACCAATCATCCTCATGAGGGGAGCCTTCGCGAGGGCCGATGCCTCGCGAGGCGCACGATGGCCGCAACATCACAAGCCTGCTGGGGACACCTCCTCGCGGAGCCACCTCTGGTGCCCTCACGGTGGCGGGTGGTCCTGCCATTCCACGTGGTTGACGTGGCTTGCACCGAGCGGCCTTCGGGGCCGCACCAGCTGGCATGGAGGAGAGAGTTTCCTTTTTGGTGATAGAAGGGCAGCGCCAGCCCGCGGGTTCCCAAAGCACCCCCCAAAGGTTTCCTCTTCCATGCAAGAAGACCAGGACCGGGGGCTCGGCAGGACGGATTGTTGGAAATATGCCCTAGAGGCAATAATAAATTGGTTGTTATTATATTTCCTTGTTCGTGATAATCGTTTATTATCCATGCTATAATTGTATTGATTGGAAACTCAAATACATGTGTGGGTACATAGACAACACTATGTCCCTAGTTTGCCTCTAGTTAACTAGTTCGTTGATCAAAGATGGTCAAGGTTTCCTGGCCATAGATAACGGGATCACATCATTAGGAGAATGATGTGATGGACAAGACCCAAACTATAAACATAGCATATGATCGTGTCAGTTTATTGCTATAGTTTTCTGCATGTCAAGTATCTGTTCCTATGACCATGAGATCATGCAACTCACTGACACCGGAGGAATACCTTGTGTGTATCAAACGTCACAATGTAACTGGGTGACTATAAAGATGCTCTACAGGTATCTCCGAGGGTGTCTGTTGAGTGGGCATGGATCAAGACTGGGATTTGTTACTCCGTGTGGCGGAGAGGTATCTCAGGGCCCACTCGGTAATACAACATCACAATAAGCCTTGCAAGCAATGTGACTAAGTGTTAGCCACGGGATCTTGTATTACGGAACGAGTAAAGAGACTTGCCGGTAATGAGATTGAACTAGGTATAGAGATACCGACGATCGAATCTCGGGCAAGTAACATACCGAAGAACAAAGGGAACATCGTACGGGATTAACTGAATCCTTGACATAGAGGTTCAACCGATAAAGATCTTCGTAGAATATGTAGGAACCAATATGGGCATCCAGGTCCCGCTATTGGTTATTGACCGTGGAGGTGTCTCGGTCATGTCTACATAGTTCTCGAACCCGCAGGGTCTGCACACTTAAGGTTCGGTGACGTTTCGGTATAGTAGAGTTATGTATGGTGGTGACCGAAGGTTGTTCGGAGTCCCGGATGAGATCCTGGACATCACGAGGAGCTCCGGAATGGTCCGGAGGTAAAGATTGATATATAGGAAGTCCTGTTTTGGTCACCGGAAAAGTTTTGGGTACTTCGGTAGTGTACCGGGAGTGTCGGGAGGGTACCGGGGGCCATCGGGAGGGGTGTCTCGACCCAAAGGATGTCATGGGCTATGGGAGGAGTCAGACCAGCCCCTAGTGGGCTGGCCGAACCCCCCACAAAGGCCCATGCGGCTAGGGGTGGGAAAAACCCAAAGGTGGAAAGGTCGAAAGGGTTTCCAAGTGGAGAGGAGGAATCCTACTCCTAGTAGGATTTGAGTAGGACTCCTCCACCTCCAATTTCGGCCAACCCTTGAGGGTTTGAGGCTGCCTCCTCCCCTCCCTCCCTCCTATATATACTAGAGGATTTAGAGGGGAGAGCTAACCCTAACTGCCACGTGCTCCCTCTACTTCCTCTAGATCGTTTTCTCCTCTAGTCTAATTTCGGCGGTGCTTAGGCGAAGCCCTGCCGGAATAGTTCCACCACCATCGCCGCCGCGCCGTCGCGCTGCCAGAGAACTCATCTACCTCTCTGCTCCCTCTTTCTGGATCAAGAAGGCGCAGATCGTCATCGAGCTATACGTGTGCTGAACGCGGAGGTGCCGTCCGTTCGGCGCTAGATCGGAAGGACCGTGATCAGGATCGCGAGACGATTCGTGATTTGATCGTGGGACAGATCATGATGGGATCGCGGGACGGATCATGATTGGATCGCGAGATGGATCGTGATGGGATCGTGGGATGCTCGGCGATTTGGATCGCGAAGACGTTCGACTACATCAACCGCGTTTCTTAACGCTTCCCGCTTAGTGATCTACAAGGGTATGTAGATCCACTCCCCCCCCCCTCGTAGATGCTCATCACCATGGATAGATCTTGCGTGTGCGTAGGAAATTTTTTGTTTCCCATTCAACGTTCCCCAACACGGATGTCACCTGACGTGGCTTGAGACTGCGTCGGTATTTCCCCAAAGAGGAAGGGATGATGCAGCACAGCGACGGTAAGTATTTCCCTCTGTTATGAAACGAAGGTTATCGAACCAGTAGGAGGATCACCACCACCCAATAAGCAGCACCTGGACACAAATAACAAATACTTGCAACCCGACGCGAAAGAGAGGTCATCAATCTCTCTACGGTAAAAAGATAGATTAGGTAGTGATAGATAGGAGAGATAGATCTCTCAAGAACACAAAATAGAAAAGGCAAATAAAAAGTGCAGCAATATATTTTTGGGTTTTTGGTTTTGTAGATCTGAAAACAAAGAGGCAAAAAGATAGATCGGAAAGCAATATGTTGTAAAAGTAGACCCAGGGGCCGTAGGATTCACTAGTGGCTTCTCTCATGAGTATAGCGCACGGTGGGTGAACAAATTACTGTTGGGCAATTGACAGAAGATCAAATAATCATGACCATATCCAAGGCGATGATCATTATATAGGCATCACGTCCAAGATAAGTAGGCCGACTCCTGCCTGCATCTACCACTATTACTCCACACATCGACCGCTACCAGCATGCATCTAGTGTATTAAGTTCATGGAAAAACGGAGTAATGCAATAAAAACGATGACATGATGTAGACAAGATATATTCATGTAGGAATAGACCCCATCTTGTCATCCTTAATGGCAACGATACATGCGTGCCTTGCTGCCCCTTCTGTCACTGAGAAAGGACACCGCAAGATCGAACCCATCACAAAGCACCTCTTCCCATGGCAAGAAAAATCGATCTAGTTGGCCTAACTAAACCAAAGATTCGAAAAAGAAATACAAGGCTCTAAGTAATCATGCATGTATGAGATCAAAGAAGACTCAAATAATATTCATGGATAGAAACTGATCATGAACTGAAAATTCATCGGATCCCAACAAACACACCGCAAAAGTTTACATCAAATAGAACTCCAAGAGACCATTGTATTGAGAATCATAAGAGAGAGGGAGAGGAAGCCATCTAGCTACTGCCTACAGACCCGTAGGTCTATGGTGGACTACTCACGCATCATCGGAGAGGCACCTATGAAGAAGATGAACCCCTCCGTGATGGTGTTTAGATTGGATCTCAAGGTTCTAGAACTTGCGGCGGCTAGAATTGTGTTTCATCGACTCCCCTAGGGTTTTCTGAATATTTGGGAATTTATAGGTGATAACCCACAAGTATAGGGGATCGCAACAGTTTTCGAGGGTAGAGTATTCAACCCAAATTTATAGATTCAACACAAGGGGAGCCAAAGAATACTTGAGAGTATTAGCAGTTGAGTTGTCAATTCAACCACACATGGAGATTAAATATCTGCAGCAGAGTGATCAGAAGCACAGTAATATGATAGTTTGATAGCAGGAGTGATGGTAACAACAGCGGTAACAGCAGTAGCAATAGTTTTGTAGCAGTAGGAACAGTAGCAGCAACAATAGTATCTTAGCAAGAACAATAAGCGGAAAGGTCGTAGGCACTGGATCGGTAACTCGTTGGATGATATTCGTCATGTAATAGTCATAACCTAGGGCGATATAGAACTAGCTCCAGTTCATCAATGTAATGTAGGCATGTATTCCGTAAATAGTCATACGTGCTTATGGAAAAGAACTTGCATGACATCTTTTGTCCTACCCTCTCGTGGCAGCGGTGTCCATAAGGAAACTAAGGGATATTAAGGCCTCCTTTAAATAGAGAACCGGAACAAAGCATTAACACATGGTGAATACATGAACTCCTCAAACTACGGTCATCACCGCGAAGTATCCCAAATATTGTCACTATGGGGTTGACGGATCATAACACGTAATAGGTGCATATGAATAGGCAAGATCGGATCAAGAACATATATATAGAGATGATAACATAAACGGTTCAGATCTGAAATCATGGCACTCGGGCCCAAGTGACAAGCATTAGGCATAGCAAAGTCATAGCAACATCAATCTCAGAACATAGTGGATACTAGGGATCAAGCCCTAACAAAACTAACTCGATTACATGATGAATCTCATCCAACTCCTCACCGACCAGCAAGCCTACGAAGGAATTACTCACTCCCGGTGGGGAGCATCATGGAATTGGCGATGGAGAAAGGTTGGTGATGACGAAGACCAAAGATTCCCCTCTCCGGAGCCCCAAACGGGCTCCAGATCTGGCCTCCCGATGAAGAACAGGAGGTGGCGGTGGCTCCTTATCGTAAAACGCGATGAAACTTTCTCTCCGATTTTTTTTCCGAAAATAGGAATTTATAGTGGCGGAGTTAGGGCAAGTGGGGCCACGAGGTGGGCACAACCCACCAGGGCGCGCCCAGGAGGCCTGGCGCACCCTGGTGGGTGATGCTCACCCCGGCCCCCCTGGTCGGTGGATTTTGGGTCGAATAATTCTCATTTATTCTGAAATAATTCTCCAAAAAGTTTCATTTCATTCCGGGAACTTTTATTTTTGCACAAAAACAACACCATGGTAGTTTTGTTGAAAACAGCGTCAGTCCGAGTTAGTTCCATTCAAATCATGCAAATTAGAGTCCAAAACAAGGGCAAAAGGGTGAGGAAAAGTAGATACGTTGGAGACGTATCAATAGGCATAAGAGGCGGTGGAGAGGGGCCCCGTGGAGGGCACAACCCATCAGGGCGCACCGGGGGCCCCCTGGCGTGCCCTGGTGGGTTGTGCTCTCCACAGCCCACCTTCCTGGCTCTTTTTTGCCCACTCGGTGTCTTCTGGTCCAGAAAAAATCTCCAGAAATTTTCGTCGCGATTGGACTCCGTTTGGTACAGATATTCTGCGAAGTAAAAAACAAGCAAAAACAGCAACTGGCACTTTGGCACTATGTCAATAGGTTAGTCCCAAAAAATGATATAAAGTTGTTATAAAATGATTGTAAAACATCCAAGAATAATAATATAACAACATGGAACAAGCAAAAATTATAGATACGTTGGAGACGTATCAGCATCCCCAAGCTTAATTCCTACTCGTCCTCGAGTAGGTAAATGATAAAAACAGAATTTTGGATGTGCAATGCTGCCTAACATGTTCATCTCATATTCTTTTCTTTTGTATAGCATGGACATTTGGACTTGTAAATGATTCAAAGCAATAGTCTAGTTTTAACATAACGACTTCAATACTCAAGCATGTAACCAAGCAACTATGTCTTTCAAAATATCAACACTAAAGAAAGTTATCCCTAGACCATCATGCTCAATCATTGATCCATTCATGAAACACACTCAAATATTAGCTATGCCCAATGCTCAAGTAAGATCATAGTGCCCCCTAGTTGGTGCTTTATAAGAGAAGATGGAGACTCAAAGTAAAAATAAAAATTGCATAAAGTAAATAGATAGGCCCTTCACAGAGGGAAGTAGGGATTTGTAGAGGTGCCAGAGCTCAAGGTTTTAAATTGAGAGAGAATTTTTTTTTGGGTGGCATGCTTTTCCTGTCAACGAAAATGACAAAGTAGCTCACAATACTTTCCATGCTAGATATATCATAGGCGGTTCCCAAACAAAAAATAAAGTTTATTCCTTTTTCCACCAAACTTTCACTTTCCATGGCGGGCCATATCCACAGTTGCCTTCCATACCAACACTTTCCAAGGAATTTATTATTTGACAACATAAATTAAATATTTTTTTTCTTTTTCATTTCGGGAATGGGCATCCCTATTACCGCCGCACTCTCGTGCAATGACAAGTGAATAAACACTCATCTTGAGAATAACACATCTAGCATGGAAAAATATTGTACACTCCCCACTGTTTCATGAGCGGTACGAGCACACAAAAGAGAAGTTTATTTTGAAAATTTAGAGATGGAACATACAAATTTTCTTGGAACGGCATGGAAATACCGCATATAGGTAGGTATGGTGGACTCATAAGGCAAAACTTGGTTTAAGGATTCTGGATGCACAAGTAGTATTTCTACTTAGTACAAATGGAGGCTAGCAAATAGATTGAGAAGCAACCAAACCAAGAAAAGAAAATTCACATAAGCGAGCATTGAGCATAACTAACACCAAATAATGCACCATAAGTAGGATGTAACTTCATTGCATAACTATTGACTTTCGTGCATGCATAGGGAATCACAAACCTTAACACCAATATTCCTACTAAAGCATAATTACACACTAACATGACTCACATATTACTATCATCATGTTTCAAAACTATTAGAAGGAATCAAGTTTAATTTGTCCAATGATCTTCATGAAAGTTTTTATTATATCATCCTTGGATATCTATCACTTTCAGACTAGTTTAATATATTGCCATTGCCTTTTGGCAAGCTCAAACAAATTTAAGTGAAGCATATGAGCATAAAGATTTCATCTCTAAAAAAGGTATAAGTGAAGCATGAGAGAATTTCTTCAAAAGTTACTAGCTCTCAAATTAATCTAAGTGAAGCATGAGAGTATTTCTATAAAAATTTCCAACCACACCGTGCTCAAAAAGATAAAAGTGAAGCACTAGAGCAATTCTATAGCTCAAAAAGTTTAAGTGAAGCACATAGAGCAATTCTAACAAATCATAGCATAATTTTGGCTCTCCCAAATAGGTGTGTCCAGCAAGGATGCAAGTGACAAACTAACAAGCAAATCAAGCTAAGATACAAGACGCTTCAAGCAAAACTCATGATATGTGACGAATAAAAATATAGCTCCAAGTAAAATACCGATGGTCGTTAGAAGAAAGAGGGGATGCCACTCGGGGGCATCCCCAAGCTTAGTTGATTGTTTCTCTTTGGGTATATATTGGGGGTGCGGTAGCATCCCCAAGCTTAGGCTCTTTTCACTCTTTATTCCTTCATCCATCGTGATCAAACCCAAAACTTGAAAACTTCAATCACACAAAACTCAACAAAATCTTCATGAGATCCGTTAGTATAATAAAGCAAATCACTACTTTAGGTGCTATTGCAAACCTATTCATATTTTATTATTGCATTATAACTACTGTATTTTAACTTTACCATGGCTCATACCCTTCAATATAACCCGTAGATTCATCAAAACAAGCACACAATGCAACGAAAACAAAATCTGTCTTAAACAGAACAGTCTGTAGTAATCTGTACTCTAACCATACTTGTGTAACTCTAAACATTCTGAAAAATTAGGACAACGTAAGGAATTTGTATAGAAATACTGTGTTAAAATTTCAGCTCAAGATCACGTTCCTGTAAAAAACGAAATTTCATATACTGGACGCAAAGTTTCTGTTTCAGATTCAGCATCGCTTCTACTCATCTTATGAATCATCCTAAAGGCTCTACTTGGCAAAAACACTAAATAAACCATAAAAACACAATCATAATAGAGTCATAATTGTGTCAACACTCAAAAACAGAAAGGAAAAAGTAAAAATGTATTTATTCATTGGGTTGCCTCCCAACAAGCGCTATCGTTTTACGCCCCTGGCTAGGCATAATGATTTCAATGATGCTCACATAAAAAGTAGTAATTGAAATATGTAAAAGAGCATCATGAATAGCATGACAAACACATTTAAGTCTAACCTACTTCCTATGCATAGGGGTTTTGTGAGCAAAAAATTTATGGGAACAAGAATCAACTAGCATAGGAAGGCAAAACAAGCATAACTTCAAAACTTTGAACACATAGAGAGGAAATTTGATATTATTGCAATTCCTACAAGCATATGTTCCTCCCTCATAATAAATTTCAGTAGCATCATGAAGGAATTCAACAATATAACTATCACATAAATCATTCTTTTCATGATGCACAAGCATAGAATTTTCATTACTCTCCACATAAGCAAATTCCTTACCATCCATGGTAGTGGGAGCAAACTCAACAAAATAACTATCATGAGACACTTGATTGACATAAACACATTGCAAATTATAACCACGATGATAAGTTTTATGGTTATAATTAATCATTATAGCATGTCATCACCATCATCATAAATAGGAGGCATGCAGTCATCATAATAAATTTGCTCATCAAAACTTGGGGGACGAGAAATATCATCTTCATCAAACATAGCATCCCCAAGCTTGTGGCTTTGCATATCATTAGCATCATTGACATTAATAGAATTTATAATAACATCATTGCAATCATGCTTTTCAATCAAGGAGCTATCATGAATCACCTTATAAATTTCTTCTTTCAACACTTCATCAAAAATTTCAGATTCATGATTTTCAAACAAAACTTCATAGAGATAATCAAGTGAACTCAACTCACTAGAAATTGGTTCATCATAATTTGGCCTTTTGAAAAGATTAGCAAGTGTATGAGTATCCATATCAATAGATTTTTAGCAAGCGAAGATGCAAGCAAATAGAAGGCACATGGCAACACAAGCAAAGATAGCAAACAAGCAAAAAGGAAAACGGAAAAGAGGGCGAATAAAACGGCAAATTTTTGTGAAGTGGGGGAGAGGAAAACGAGAGGAAAATGGCAAATAATGTAATTGAAAGGGGATGACATTTGTGATTAGGAACCTGGTAGATGATGATGGTGTCTCCTCGGCGCCTGAGATAGGCACGTAGAAGAGACCGCTTCCTCCCTGGCAACGGCGCCAGAAATTCCTTTGACGTGGCTTGAGACTGCGTCAGTATTTCCCCAAAGAGGAAGGGATGATGTAGCACAGCGACGATAAGTATTTCCCTCAGTTATGAAACGAAGGTTATCGAACCAGTAGGAGGATCACCACCACCCAATAAGCAGCACCTGGACACAAATAACAAATACTTGCAACCCGACGCGAAAGAGAGGTCATCAATCTCTCTACGGTAAAAACATAGATTAGGTAGTGATAAATAGGAGAGATAGATCTCTCAAGAACACAAAATAGAAAAGGCAAATAAAAAGTGCAGCAATATAATTTTGGGTTTTTGGTTTTGTAGATCTGAAAACAAAGAGGCAAAAAGATAGATCGGAAAGCAATATGTTGGAAAAGTAGACCCGGGGGCCGTAGGATTCACTAGTGGCTTCTCTCATGAGTATAGCGCACGGTGGGTGAACAAATTACTGTTGGGCAATTGATAGAAGATCAAATAATCATGACCATATCCAAGGCGATGATCATTATATAGGCATCACGTCCAAGATAAGTAGGCCGACTCCTGCCTGCATCTACCACTATTACTCCACACATCGACCGCTATCTAGCATGCATGTAGTGTATTATGTTCATGGGAAAACGGAGTAATGCAATAAGAATGATGACATGATGTAGACAAGATCTATTCATGTAGGAATAGACCCCATCTTGTTATCCTTAATGGCAACGATACATGCGTGCCTTGCTGCCCCTTCTGTCACTGGGAAAGGACACCGCAAGATCGAACCCATCACAAAGCACCTCTTCCCATGGAAATAAAAATCGATCTAGTTGGCTTAACTAAACCAAAGACTCAAAGAAGAAATACGAGGCTATAAGTAATCATGCATATAAGAGATCAAAGAAGACTCAAATAATATTCATGGATAGAAACTAATCATGAACTCAAAATTCATCGGATCCCAACAAACACACCGCAAAAGTTTACATAAAATAGATCTCCAAGAGACCATTGTATTGAGAATCATAAGAGAGAGAGAGTAAGCCATCTAGCTACTGCATACGGACCCGTAGGTCTATGGTGGACTACTCACGCATCATCGGAGAGGCACCTATGAAGAAGATGAACCCCTCCGTGATGGTGTTTAGATTAGATCTCGAGGTTCTGGAACTTGCGGCGGCTGGAATTGTGTTTCGTCGACTCCCCTAGGGTTTTATGAATATTTTGGAATTTATAGGCATCAGAGGCGGTGGAGAGGGGCCCCGTGAAGGGCACAACCCATCAGGGCGCGCCAGGGGCCCCCTAGCGCGCCCTGGTGGGTTGTGCTCTCCACAACCCACCTTCCTGGCTCTTTTTTGGCCCACTGGGTGTCTTCTGGTCCAGAAAAAATCTCCAAAAAGTTTCATCGCGATTGGACTCCGTTTGGTACTGATATTTTGCGAAGTAAAAACACAAGCAAAAACAGCAACTGGCACTTTCGCACTATGTCAATAGGTTAGTCCCAAAAAATGATATAAAGTTGTTATAAAATGATTGTAAAACATCCTAGAATGATAATATAACAGCATGGAACAAGCAAAAATTATAGATACGTTGGAGACGTATCATCACCCCCGAGCCCACGAGCACGTCACGACGGGGAACTTTAGCAGGCGAAGACCACCTTTTGTCAGGATAAGCTGCGACCTTGTCCCCTTTCAAAACGGCTGTTGTGGCAACCCTTCCTGCCTGATATTTTCGGGGGAAGAGGACCGGGGCCGATATAAGGGGGGAACCAGCCCCTGCAGAGAGAGAGAGACTTTTCTAGGGAGGGCAAGAACAAGGCTTGTACTCCTCTTCCTCCTCAGGCAATCCACCAAGCAGGAGTAGGGTTTTACACCGCAAGGTGGCCCGAACCTGGGTAAACTACGTGTGTCCTTGTTCGTCTTCCTAGCTCAAGCCGCCGGAGAGTCGCCGTGAGGTTACGAGGTAAAGTAGGGCAGGAGAGCGAGCGCACCCCAGTGTTCGAACCTTCTTGGGTCTGCAGAGCCCTGAATCTGACATTTGGCGCGCCGGGTAGGGGTGCGTTGACGCTCTTCAGCTCCGACTACTCCGGCTTCCTCAACCCCATGGCTGACGCTCGCCATGTGCGCACTGAGCGCAGGGCGGCCCGGGTCGTTCAGACCGCCCCGGTTGGCCGCGGTGGTCGTTACCACTCCGCCGGCGCCGAGGGCGCGGCGGCCACTGACCCCACTGCTCGCGAGCAGCAGGATTCCTCCGCACATCCCACTGTGCAGTGGGAGGGCCGCACTGCTATCGCTGCCTCCTCCCACGCCTGCCTCGAGCAGGTGAACGCGCAGGCGGTGCTTCTCATGGTGCGCGAGCTGCTCCGCTACCGCCCGGCAAACGGGCCTGGCTACGATGCGTGGCTGGGCCGCAACACAGAGCTCGTCACCGCCACCGGGGAGGCCCCAGTACCCTCCCAGTCATTTCACCCCCACCGTCCTGCGCGAGCGATGTGGCTCATGGAGCGCCTCCGCATCCTCCCATGCATGACGAGTGGGCCAAACCCCGGCACGACGCACACCCCCGCGACCGACGTCATGAAGCACCCCCGCGGAACCAGGACGAGGCCAGCTGCCAGATCGTCAACCGCATGGCGCCTGATGCGCATGCGGCTCTTGACCAGCAGCGCCAGCGTCAAGACCGGGTCACGCAGGATGTTGCCACAGCCGGTCGTTAGAACCGGGCCGCCCTCGCGTGCGGTGGTCCTCTAGGCACCGTGGGCTGTCGGGCCTTCACCCTTGAGCTCTGCAGGGTTGTCTGGACCACCAAATTCAAGCCCGAGCTGCCCCAGCGCTACGACGACACCATCGACCCCGCGGAGTTCCTCCAGCTCTATGCACTGAGCGTGGAGGCGGCGGACGGTGATGACAAGGTCATGGTGAACTGGCTCCCGATGGCTCTCAAGGACGATGCACGATCCTGGCTCCTGAACCTGACCGAGAACTCGGTCTCTTCATGGAGCGAGCTCTGCGAGCTGTTCATTGCCAACTTCAAGGGAACACATGACCGTCCCCTCTCCGTCAACGACCTGCGGCGCATGAAGCAGCGCCCTGGAGAAACCTTGTGCAAGTACATCCAGCGGTTCAGTGAAGTGCGCAACAAGACCCCGCGCGCTATGGACGAAGCCGTCATCATGGCGTTCACCAACGGCGTCAAGGACCCCAAGATGTGCGAGAAGCTCGCCATAAACAACAACCTAAGCTCGGCCCTGGAGATGTTCAACATCGCCGGCAAGTGCGCTAAGGAAGAGGAAGGACGCCTATTCGCCCATGACGACCTAGATGCCACGCAAGATGACGGCAAGGCCAAGACCAAGGAGGTCAAGCGCAAGGGTCCCATCGTGCTCGCGGTGGAGCCTGAGCAGAAGCGCGGCCGCGACCAAGCCGCAAGCAAGAAAGACCGACGCCCATTCTGCATGTACCACGACCTGCACACCCACAACACCGAAGACTGTCAGGAGCTCAGGTTCCTCCGAGATGAGCGAGTTGGCCGGCGCTCGGAGAGGAGCAACCGTGGCGCAGGCTGCGGAGGCAGAGGCGGCCATGGCGGCGGGCGATGGGATGGTCGCGGCGGCCACCCCCGCCAGGGGTGGCAGGAGCAGCCTCGTGACAACGGCCGACGCGATCATTCTCGCGAGGTGCATCTTCAGGACAACGCCGCGCTTCCCCCGCTGCCGCCGCCCCCAAGAAGGAGGGATGACGGCCAGCGCGATGAGAACGCTGGGGGCTACCAGGAGCCTCGCGCGGTGGCTTGCATCCTTGGCGGGGCCCATATCCCTCTGTCCAACTATCGGTTTAAGCTATTTTCCCGTGAGGTGAATGCTGCCCTCCCGAGGCTAGAAGCCGTGAGGCCCCTCAAGTGGTCCCAGTATGCTATCTCTTTCGACGCAAGCGACAGCCTCAAGTCCTCGGCCGCCGCGGGTGCGCTCCCCATGATGTGCACCCCCACGATTAGCAATGTCTCCGTCACCAAGACCCTCATCGACGGAGGCGCGGGCCTCAACGTGCTCTCGGTGGAGACCTTCGACATGCTCCAAGTGCCCTACGACCAGCTGATGCCAACCAGGCCTTTCTCCGGAGTGACCAGCGGCTCCACCACCCCGCTGGGGCAGATCCGCCTCCCCGTCACGTTCAACACGTGCGACAACTACCATACCGAGCTCATCGACTTCTACGTAGCGCACATCAACCTCCCGTACAACGCTATCCTGGGATACCCGGCGCTGGCCAAGTTCATGGCAGCAACGCACCACAGCTACAACGTCCTCAAGATGCCGGGATGCAGCGGTGTGATCACCGTCACCTGCGATGAAAAGAGCGCGGCCTGCTCCCTCGAGCGTGCTTACAAGCTCGCCGCGGCGGAGCACTCTGGAGACGCGGGGGATGTCGAACCCCGCGAGGCCGCGCCCCCAAGGAAGAAGCAGTTGTTGCCCATCCCAAGCCTCGCCAAGACCAAGAATGCATCACCTACCGACGCGGGTCCCGCGCCCGTCGCCGGCACCAATCGCCTCCCTGCATAGGAAGGCGTGCCCGGCGCACCCCTCAGGCTAGGCTCGGGGGCTTCCACGTGGGAAGCATCCAGCTTGGCCAGTATGACGAAGGAGGTGCTCGGGCACCACTTGGAGGCGTGCCTCGTGGAGTGCCCCCGGAGGGAAGGGACACGACACCAGGCGTCGGCGTCGCAGAAATTCATCGACCAAGAAGATGTCAGGATGCGGGAGGAGTACCGCCCGGGGCGCGGTGAGACACGCATGTGCGTCGACATCACGGGCCTTAACCGGGCCGGATCTCAAGGCCTTTTTCGGCCGCACGTCGCCGCCCACCGCGTTCGCATGCCCTTCGGCTTGGCGAACGCCGTCGCCGTCTTCCGAAGGCTGGCGCAGTTCTCGATGGTGCCTCGCATGGCACCAGGGCCCCTCAAGCCTCCAGGATCCCCGGGACCTCAGGAGCCGACCGGCCCCTGAAGGGCTGGCCTCCACGGCGTGCCCGGCGAAACGGCCAAACGCCTCTACAGCAACGCAACCGCCATGTGATTTTTTGTTGTTCTGTTTGAATTGAGGGCGCCCCCCGGGCTGCAACACCCTCAGGCCGGCTTGGGTCCGTCCCTGCGGCATTCTCGCTTTTTGGAAGTGTGGCAAACCTTGTTATTTCTTTCGAAGTTCATGATTTTGGCTTAAGCCTAGCATTCGGTGCCTTGCCACCGCTTGAAATCGCCGCGCTCCCGCGACCCTCCTTTCGGAAATCTCCCGGTCAGTGTAAGGCATGGCGTCTGTGCTCGGGTACGTCCCTGCAGCGTTGGTAAATCCAGGCGACCGAGCTCTGTCTCGCGGGCTCGCTCACGTGTATGTCACCTTCTGAGGTCGTTGGTGTCTTGCTCTCAGGGGATTGCCGAAGGTAGGCGAGTGAGGGCATGGCTTGTTATACCCCATTGCCAGTTGAGGTGCTTCGCCACCTCGGGCGCCACGGATTGAGTGGTTTTCCCTTGTTCATCTCATGAAGGAACCTGACACGGCGTCTGTGCTCGGGTCCGTCCCTACAGCGTTGCTAAATACGAGAGGCTGAGCTCTGACTGACGGGCTGCTCGGTGTCGAACCTCTTCGTGTGGTGGCCTCGGGATGGCTACCCAGCTCGCGTCGCCCCTGTTGGAATCGGGGCTCCGCAAAACCCAACAAGGTTCGAACACTAGGGCGTGTGCGAGGATCTCAACCGGCTCAATGTCTCAACTTGTCACCCTACGGCCTAGCTACGTCGAGTATGTTCTTGCGAGGAAGATGGTGGACACAGCGGTTTACCGAGGTTCGGGCAACTTGCAGTGTAAAACCCTACTCCTGCTTTGTGGTGGATTGGCCTCTCAAGGAGGCTATGGATGAACTAGTAGAGTGGTTGGGAGGCCTCGCGTGGGCCTTTGGTGGTGATGAACTCGACTTGGCTCAGCCTAGATCGACCTGCCTTCTACGATGGGAGCTCGTCCCTACTTATAGGGGCCACTGTCCTCTTCCCGCGTCGCACCTGCGGGAAGGGATCCCACAACAGCCAAATTTGAAAGGGGACATGAGGTACATCCTATCCTGACGAAAGGTGGTCTTCGCCTGCAAAGCTTCTGGGTGTGACGCAACGGTGGGCTCGGCGATGACATCCGTCCTGCCGAGCTCGTGGTCTTGGTCCTCTTGCACCGGGAAGCAAACCTTTGGGGGGCTCCTTGGGAACCCGCGTACGTCTTTGTCTCCTTTGCACCAAAGAGGAAACTGTCCTCCCTCTGCGCCCGCTGGCGCCCGCCTGTCTTGTTCGTCAGAACCCCCGTCACCCCGACCTCACGAGGCCGGGTACTTGCCTAGGAATCTCCGCTCCTCGGGAGGTGGCCTGAAGGGGTGCCGTTCCTCCGGAGGCCTTGGCGTTGTCCTCCTCACAAGGCGGGGGCTCTCGCGAGGGCCTTGTCTTGGGAGGCTCGTTGTAGGGCCGTACCGGGCCTTTGTGGTGGGCCACGAACTGGGCCGCAGGCAGGCAGGTCTGGGTACCCCCATTCCGAGAAAGCCGACAGCCCCCCATGTCACAAGTCCCATATGCACGTAGTCGCGTGAAAAGTGAGGCGTAACCCGCCCGAAGAATTGAGGAAGGATCTCCTGAGCCTTGTGCCTAGAGTATCCGATACCTCTTTTAAATCGCCGCCCGTGACCCTCTCACGTGATAATGAGGTTGGGGCTATACACGCCCCGGAGCCCCTCAAAGGGCCGCCCCTCGGCCCCGGGAGGGCTCCCGCCCACGCCTAGTGGAAGCCCCATGCTCCGTGCTGGTGGATAAAGGATTGAGGAAGGAGCTCCTGAGCCGCATGCCTGGGGCGTCCGACACCTCTTTCCAAAATCGCCGCCCGTGACCCTCTCACGTAATAATGAGGTTGGGACTGTACAAGCCCCGGAGCCTCCCGAAGGGCCGCCCCTTGGCCCCGGAAGGACTCCTGCCCTTGCCTAGTGGAAGCCCCATGCTCCGCGCTGGTGGATGATCGATGGTGCTTCGTGCTTGCTAGTTTTCCCTTGTACCTCGCACGAGCGGGGGCTGGATACGGTGTCTGTGCTCAGGTTCGTCCCTGCAGCGCTGATAAATCCAAGCGATCAAGCTCTGTCTCGCGGGCTTTCTCCCGTGCACGTCACCTCCTGAGGTCCTTGGTGTCTAGTCTCCTCGCATGACACCCAAGTGTAAGCTAACAAGAGTGCAACGCTCCAGGCACGGTTTATCGTGCGCAGGATTCTTCTTCACGAGAGTTGCTTGCGCGTCAAAGGGGGGTTCTTGAGCATCGCGTCTCAGGAACCTTCACTAGCTCCCGTAGCCCCTCACCTCCTGGTTCAGCTCAGGCATCACGACCTGGCGTCCCAGCGACAGCTGAGGTATGTGCGGGGCTGGGCCCTGCCGACGCAGAGCGTAAGGACTTTCGAGCGGGCCGCATGCACGTCAAGGGGGGGGGGGTTCTTGAGCATCGCGTCTTAGGAATCTTCACTAGCGCCCGTAGCCCCTCACCTCCTGGGTCAGCTCAGGCATCGCGGCCTAGCGCCCCAACAATGGCTGAGATATGCACGGGGCTGGGCCCTGCCGACGCAGAGCGTGAGGACTCTCAAGCTGGTCGCGCGTCAAGGTGGTGTTCTTGAGCATTGCGTCTCAGGAACCTTCACTAGCGCCCGTAGCCCCTCGCCTCCTGGTTCAGCTCAGGCATCGCGACCTGGCATCCCAGCGGCGGCTGAGGTATGTGCGGAGCTGGGCCCCGCTGACGCAGGGCGTTGAGACAAGCAAGAGAGAAACCCAGCCAAGAAAGGGAAGTCGTAGATCACAAGCAGTCATTACAAAATTCAACATATTCCCTACGGCTTAAAAATGTCATCTCATGCTTCCTCGAGGCGGTCTTAGTTTATGGCAGGGTGGTAAAATGAGGCTCCCCGCTGGGCTCTTCGTCGCTGTCAAAGCAGAAGAACTTCTCGAGCAACGCCTTCACGTGGCCTTCCACGGCCGCCGCCGTATCGCCGTGAGACTCTTCGGGAACGGGGCCCGTCACCTCATCAAACTTGAAGTTGGGGTCACGAAGGAGGAGATGGCTGAAGACGCGAGTCGCTGCCACCAAGAGGAGACCTTGGCTTTCCTCTTCCAGGATGCCATCCACCCCCTGGGCCGCGTCGTCGAGCGCCTTCACAAGCCTGGAGGAAAGCTCGGCGTATCTTGAGCCCTGTGGAACGAGAGGGACGTCGAAGCTCGACCTGCAAATGGAGGACATAGCCTCGCGGGCCCTGTGTTCGAGGGAGGAGAGCGCGACGTGGTCTAAGGCCGCCCTCATGTCGGCGGCAGCCAGCACCTCTTTCTCCCAAGCGTTCATCTTGGCGTTGGCCTCGGAGATCCGCTTGGCATGAGCCTCCTGGGCCTCAGCCACCTCGCGCTGCAACACCTCCAGGCGTTCGCGCTCTGTGGCCTGTTCTGCCGCCAGCTTCGCGAGGGCAGCGTCACGACCCGTAAGCTCCGTCTCGTAGGCCTTGACGCCCTCTTCTCGCAGCTGGAGCTACTGCGCTTGCGTGGTTCGCTCCTGAAGCGCCTTTAGGCCGGCTTCCGCTTCTTCGAGGCGCTTGGCGAGCGATGTGTTCTCAACAAGAGCCCTCTCGCAAGTGACCTTCGCTTCCGCAACCTCCTACTTGCCCTTCGCGAGGGTGGCCTCAGCCCTGCTGTGAGCCTCCCTAGTGGAGGCATCTAGCTAACGCCACCCAATGGAGAGCTTCAGGCGCTCGGCGGAGAGACGCGTCTCGGTGTCTCGAAAGTCCCCCCCAGACAAACGAGCGCATCCTGGGCGTCGGTCAAAGCTCCGTGCCTGAGCAAGGCGTTCTGATCCATCAAGGCGAGAGTTGGCCTGGGGGCTGGCGCCCCGGCGCTTGACGCAACTGGAGCAAGGAGCTCCCCAGCACTCTACACTCGAAACGCCAAGGGCTCCAAGCTCTCCCCTGCGGTTCGCTTAGGGAGACCGCCGCACTGGCGCTAGGGGCCCCTGGAGCAATCACCACCGGAGGACAGCATAAGTTGCGCCCCGCGTCGTGGCCGGTCGCCAGAGCCGGAGCGACCGGTGGAGGCTGAGGCGCCTCTCCCTCTTCCGGTGGCTGGGAGGCCGCGGCCCCGGCGGGCGGCATCGGGGGCTGAGTAGACATGGCCTTGGCAGGTGGTGCCGGGGGCTGAACCATCAAAACCCCGGGGCACATGCCCCCTCGACGCGCCGGGGAGGCGCTGGGCCCTGTGGTCGGTCCCGCTTGGCCAAGCATGGCACTGTGCTAGCGTTGGCCACCCCCACATCCGCGAAGGCTTCGGTCGAGGGTCGAGGCCGCCTTCTTGGCAGGTGCGACTTTTGCCCCGGAGTTCGCCTTCTTCTTCTTCTCCTTGCTGCTGCCGGAACACCTGTGCCTAGGAGGGAGTTAGCTGGAACAACCAGCCAAGGGTGCATGACATGGGAGCGAATGGAGGAACTTATTCATCCCGGGCAGCCCACTTCTGAAAGCACAATGTGCTCCCTTGGTGGTTTTGATAATTCATGACAACATACATTGTCTCTTGGACTAATATTTCTACCTAGTGTATTTCAAATGAAAGTCCATCGAGAGAGATGGGTTGGCAAAAAGGATTGTGGAGATACCCCAAGATGCAAGGAAATGGATTGGCAAAGCATCAAGCAAGAGGACTCTACATTTTACTTTGTGAGAAATCACTTTGAGTCCATAGGAAAGCCAATACTATTAAAAGGGGGTAAGGTACTGTTGGTGAACAAGATGCTCCACGTGCACAAGTGATAGTCACCAAAAACACCCACAAACTCTTCCACAAAAGTCTGTCCAAGCCAAATATCCAAAATCGGTGCAACCAACAATTCCCACTCGGTCCCACCGATTCCCAAACTCACACAGACCCATGCCAAACCCTAGCCAGTCGGTGCAACCGATTCTGCATCGGTGCTACCGAGTTCAGTTGCCAACTTTCTGTTTAGCTATTTTCAGACTTCGGTACCACCGAGTTTTGCCAGTTGGTCTCACCGAGACTTGGACCAACTTCCTGGTTAGTTGTTCACAAGAATCGGTACCACCGAGAATTATGAATCGGTCTCACCGAGTTTTGGACCAACTCTCTGGTTAGCCATGGTAAAGAATCGGTACTACCGAGATTTGAGAATCGGCGTCACCGAGTTGTGCAATCTGACCGTTGGTCACCTAATCGGTACCACCGAGAGTTATATATCGGTCTCACCGAGATTCCAAAGTTGCCACCTTTCGGTCACTTCGGTACCACCGAGTTTTACACTTCGGTGTCACTGAGTTGGTCACTTTAGGTGTAACGGTTGGATTTTTGGGGATGCCTATATATACCCCTTCACCACCACCCACTCGAAAGTGAAGCACTCAGAAGTATTCCATACTTGCCCCATCCAATTTTCTGAGAGAGAGCCACCTACTTATGTGTTGAGATCAATCTATTCCATTCCTACCATATGAATCTTGATCTCTAGCCTCCCCAAGTTGCTTTCCACCAAATCAATCTCTTCGACCATAGCTAAATCTGTGAGAGAGTGATTGTGTGTTTAGGAGTCTATCATCTTGAAGCACAAGAGCAACGAGTTCATCGACATTACCGAGCCTATTACCTTTTGGAGGGTGGTGCCTCCTAGATTAGTTAGGTGTCGCTTGGGAGCCTCCTACTTCGTGTTCTGGAGTTGAACCAAGAAGTTTGTATGGGCAAGGAGATCGCCTACTTCGTGAAGATCTACCCATAGTGAGGCTAGTCCTTCGTGGACAGAAGCCGTTATGGAATTGTCAAGGTTGCTACTTCGTGGACCCTTATGGGTGGAGCCCTCCGTGGACTCTCGCGAGCGTTACCCTCCGTGGGTTGAAGACTCCATAAACGTGGATGTACGATAGCACCACCTATCGGAACCACGGGAAAAATCTTCGTGTCCCTCATGCATTTGATCTCCCTATCTCAACTCCCTACTTCCATGTGCAATGTCTTTATTTTCCGCTGCCATACTTGTTGACTTGCATGTGTAGGGTGTGCTATACTTGCTATAATTGGTAAAATCTGCCAACCAATTAACTTGGGAAAAGGTTAGGTTTTTAATTCCTGCAAGTAGTCTATTCACCCCCCCCCCTCTAGACACACACTTCTAGTGATCCTACAAGTGGTATCAGAGCTTTGGTCTCCATTGCAATGGTTTCATCACCGTGGAGGAAGATGGATGTGTCTAGTATAGGAAGTTTGAGTTGTAGAGTGCCTATTCTTGATGGGGAGTACTATAGTCAATGGAAATATAAGATGCTTGAACTATTCAATGAATTTCATTTGAGCAAGTATGTTAAGAACACTTATGTACCTCCCATTGATCCTTTACATCCCACACACGAAGAGGAATTTGATATGCTATGCAATCTTAGAACTATTAATCTTATCGTTAGAGGATTGCCTAGAATTGTGCTGAATTAAATAAAGAATTTTGAATGCGCTTATATTTTCTGGAATGACTTGGAGAAACGATATCCAAGTTATTCATTGAGTAATCTTGATGAAATTCTTCACAAGACTATTGTCTTTCACAAAATGATACCTAGTGATCCCAAGTTTGATGACTATCTATTTGAGCTTAGAGACCTCATGCGTGCTACAGGAGATGTCATAACTATCAACAACATCATTGTAGAAGCTCTTCGCATTCATAATCTTGAACATTGTCATGATCACAACCCTAACGAATCTCTTGTTCCTTGTGACGAGGATTTCCCACTTGATGATGACAATGTGGAGCATGGCTACTATGATGAAGATGAGTTGTTCGACATCGAGCATGAGAAGATCATGAAGAATCTAAGTCTTATGGCAAACTTCAAGGATTACATGTCCGGAGGAAAAGAGTGGATTCTCGATAGTGGATGCACCGATCATATGACCGGAGATAGAGACATGTTTGAAGAGATCACACCAAACCATGGACTGCGAAGGTATGTAACTTTTGGAGACAACTCCAAGGGTAAGTTACTTGGTCTTGGTAAGGTGGCCATATCCCATGATAGCTCTTTTCAAAATGTCATGCTTGTTGAATCCATTGGCTACAATCTTCTTTCCATATCTAGACTTGCCGACTTTGGTTTTAATGTGCTATTCACGAAAGTAGATTGCCAAGTGTTTCGTCAAGATAATCATAACATGGTCTTTACCGGTTTCCGAAGAGGTGATCTATACATTGTCGATTTGACTAAGAGATCCAAACCTCGTACTTGTCTTATTGCAAAATCTTCTAAAGGTTGGCTTTGGCATAGAAGACTAGGACATGTTGGCATGCGTAATCTTGACAAGCTTATCAAAGGTGATCATTTACTTGGTGTTAAAGATGTTATCTTTGACAAGGATAGACTTTGTAGTGCTTGTCAAGCTGGAAAGCAAGTAGGTGGAAGTCATCCCGTAAAGAATATCATGACTACTAGGAGACCACTCGAGTTACTTCACATGGATCTTTTTGGTCCCAATACTTACAAGAGCCTCGGTGGAAATTCCTATGGTCTAGTCATAGTTGATGATTTTTCCAGATTTACGTGGGTATTCTTTCTTGATGATAAGTCGCAGGTACAAAAGATCTTCAAGAACTTCGCTCGCAAAGCGCAAAATCAGTTTGAAGTGAAGATCAAGAAGGTTCGGAGTGATAACAGATCGGAGTTCAAGAACACACATGTAGATACCTTTCTTAACGAAGAAGGTGTTTCACATGAGTTCTCGGCCATGTACACGCCCCAACAAAATGGAGTTGTTGAGAGGAAGAACCGGACTCTTATTGAGATGGCAAGAACGATGCTTGACGAATACAAGACGCCAAGACACTTTTGGGCAGAAGCCGTGGAAACAGCATGTCATGCCACCAACCGACTCTATTTCCACAAGCTTCTCGGTAAAACGGCATACGAGCTACTCACCGGTAACAAACCCCAAGTTGGATACTTTCGAGTATTCGGCTCAAAGTGCTACATTCTCGATAAGCATCGTCGTACTAAATTTGCTCCTAAATCTCATGAAGGATTCCTACTTGGTTACGGATCGAACTCTCACACTTACCGTGTCTACAACAACTTCACTCGAAAAGTTGAAGAGACGGTAGATGTGAAGTTTGATGAATCTAATGGTTCGCAAGCCGAACAATTGCCAAATGATGTAGGAGACAAAGACCCTTCGGAAGCTATTCAAGACTTGTCCATTGGCAAGATTCGTCCCATGGAGGTGAAGGAAAGTACTTCGTCAACTCAAGTGGAAGCCCCTACTTCACGTCAAGGTGATCCTCAACATGACATGGAGGCATCCACAAGCGGTACACGACAAGATGAAGAAGAGGAAGTATATCATGAAGATCCACCACAACCTCCTTCACCACCACCTCAAGGAAACGACACCTTCAACAACAACGAAGATGATGGAGATGATGATGATGAAGAAGCTTCACCATCCAACAAGCCGAAGCTACCCCGAGTTCGAGCAAGAGTGACCAAGAACCATCCTCTAAACCAAATCTTCGGTGACATACAAACCGGAAGAATCACTCGCTCTAAAACTCGCTTAGCTAATTTCTGTGAGCATTATTCTTTCATCTCTAGCATTGAACCTTTGAAGGTAGAACAAGCTCTTGAAGACCCGGATTGGGTGAACACCATGCATGAAGAGCGTCACAACTTCGAGAGGAACGAAGTGTGGACACTCGTAGAGAAGCCCAAGGATGAGCACAACATCATCGAAACCAAATGGGTGTTTCGGAACAAGCAAGATGAAGATGGTCAAGTTGTACGCAACAAGGCACGTCTCGTAGCCCAAGGATATACGGAAGTCGAAGGTATGGACTACGGTGAGACCTATGCCCCCATCGCTAGACTTGAAGCTATTCGCATTCTTCTTGCTTATGCTAATCACCATGTTATCACGCTTTATCAAATGGACATTAAAAGTGCATTTTTAAAGGGTGAGATTGAAGAAGAGGTCTATGTCAAACAACCCCCTAGTTTTGTGAATCCTAAGAAACCTAACCATGTTTACAAGCTTCGTAAAGCTCTTTATGGTCTTAAGCAAGCTCCTCGTGCTTGGTATAAATGCTTAACGAAGTTTCACATTGAAAAGGGTTTTGAAATTGGTAAAATTGACGCAACCTTATTCACTAAGAGAGTTAATGGTGAATTATTTGAGTGCCAAATCTATGTGGATGATATTATCTTTGGATCAACTAACCCACAATTTAGTGAAAGATTTGGAAGGTTGATGTCCGAGAAGTATGAGATGTCCATGATGTGTGAGCTGAAATTTTTCCTTGGTTTGCAAATCAAGGAAACGAGAGAAGGAACTTTCATTTCTCAAACCAAGTATACCAAGGACTTGATCAAGAAGTTCAACATGCAAGAGTGTAAAGGTATGAAAACTCCTATGCCTACTAGTGGACATGTTGATCTTACCAAGGAGGACGAACCGGTTGATCAAAAGGTTTATCGATCTATGATTGGTTCATTGCTATATCTATGTGCCTCCCGTCCCGATATTATGCTTAGTGTTTGCATGTGTGCTAGATATCAAGCCGCACCTAAAGAGTGTCATCTTTTGGCCGTGAAACGTATTGTGAGATATTTGATACAAACACCAAACTTTGGCATTTGGTATCCCAAGGGATCTTCTTTTAACCTTGTTGGCTACTCCGATTCGGACTACGCCGGTGACAAGGTTGATAGAAAATCCACCTCGGGTACATGTCAATTTCTTGGGAGATCTCTTGTGTCTTGGTCCTCCAAGAAACAAAACTCGGTATCTCTATCTACCGCCGAAGCTGAGTACATTGCCGCCAGATCGTGTTGTGCACAATTACTGTGGATGACACAAATGCTTAAGGATTATGGAATCCATGTGAAAAATGTTCCATTACTTTGTGAAAATGAAGGTGCTATTAATATTGAACATAATCCCGTGCAACATTCTCGAACTAAGCATATTCAAGTTTGACATCATTTCATTCGTGATCATGTTGCCAAAGGAGATATTAATCTTAAGCATGTTCGTACCAACAAGCAATTGGCCGATATCTTTACTAAGCCACTTGATGAGAAAGTGTTTTGTTACTTGAGGAGGGAGTTGAACATCATTGATGCTTCAAACTTGAGCTAGACTCATTCGATTGCATGCAAGGGGATGAGCTTACTTGACCATTCCATGCCATCATTACCACGAACTTCATATATCTTGGAATTCTATGCTCCCTTATATTGCATCTAACCTTTTGTAGGTACTTGGAAGATTTTCATTCCACAAGATTGCCAACAACTCCAATCATAAGAAATCTTGTCATGACCAAGTATCTCTTGATGATGGAAGGAAGAAGACAACTCAACCATATCCTTGACATATATTTGATGTGATCATATTTGCTAATTTTCAATTGATATCATGTCAAATGGATATATATTGTTCTTCCTTGCATGACTAACCCATGTAGGTGATGAGTGTACCAAAACAAACAAGGATTGCTCCCAACTCAAGATGATCTTCATCAACATCGAGCATCCTCAACAAGTTCACCTACAAGCTACGTCATCAACATCACTCAAAGGTATGTACTCATATCCTTGAAAAAGCTTTACTCCAAGTCATGAGATAATGCAACTCAAGTGATATGAAAATATTAAAATGTTTAATCGAAAAATGGTAACCCCATTTTGAGCTTAACGATGAGTATGACCTATGATCAAGTATTCTTGCTTGGCTCCTAAGTCAATATACTCTAATATAGGTGACCTAGTCACCGACCATCATCTAGTTAAGTATCATGTTTGGTTCATTCTCTTTTTTGCAGGATGTCTTGGAACCACTCAAATCTTCTCTAGTTGATATCTCTTTGTAAAGTCTTTTTGCATTTTCTTTGAAAATCCTTTTGACACTTTGTTACAAGTTTTCTAAATTAATTTGCAAGTTTCTCAAACATTGCCAAGTTTCTGTTTACCCCTCGGAGCCTCCGATTCAAACCTCTCGGTTCTACCGATTTAGCAGACGAGCTGCATAACAACAACTCGATTCTACCGACTCGTTTGACTCAGAGCCACCGATTTGATTTCTTCTCTGGTTGGAGTTCATATTAGCAAATCTTTGTTTCTCTAGTGATCCTACATGTGGTATCTTCGTTTCTTCAATGACCCCTTATATATAAAAAAGGAGGGGGGGGGGATAAACTCTATTCTAGGATCCCCGACTCAAAGGAGGAGAAGTCTTACAAGTTCTCAGATCGGCCAAAGGGAGAGAAATTATTTTCCATGATTCCCTCAATTTTTTAATGCTCTCTATAATTTTCATTTCTATGAACCCTACATTCTATGACCCTTGTTCTCAAGGATCCCTTCTTAAGTCAATGATCCCTGTATCGGACCCTGTATATGCCCTTTTTGGAAATTAATGCCAAAGGGGGAGAAATACCAAAGCTTCAATGCTAAAGGGGAGATACATGCTTATGCAAAGGGGAAGATATAATCAAGGTGGAGAGGAGAATGTCAAAGCTTATATAGACAAGGGGAGAATACCAAAGTAGGGGGAGAAAAATATGTTTGGGAGAAAATATGTTTATTTCATTTGACTACTCATGTTAGACTTTTCTCACCCTATCCAATCCCAATATCTACATGCTAAGATTCAGGGGGAGAGGATGATCTACTATTTTCATATCTAAGGGGAGAAAGTTCTAAATGTTCTTGGAGACATATCAATCTTAAGGACTATTACCTTCTATATGTTCTCCACATCTTGGTACTATTGAGCTATATTGCTTTTTGATTGGTAGAATACTCTTGTGTTTCCTAACATTGTTTTCTCAAGTGCATTTCTACTACAAGAATGCTCAAGAACTCAAGGTAAGTATATGCATCATAGCCTTGGTCAAGATGATCTCTTGCTTCTTACACATATTGTTTGCAAGAGTGAAGTCTTGAACAAGGATACATATCATTCATATATATATTTGATGCATATAGCCAAGATACACATGACTCAACATACCCCTTCTACTACATGTGTGTCCATGCATTCCAAAGCAACTATCCTTTAAAGGATTTCACACATTTAGGGGGAGCAAATCTAAGTCATGTGTCTCTCAAAGTCTTCATTATATCCATGCATATCTTTATTTGAAGCTTTGATTGTATGTTGTCATCAATTACCAAAAAGGGGGAGATTGAAAGCACAATGTGCTCCCTTGGTGGTTTTCATAATTCATGACAACATACATTGTCTCTTGGACTAATATTTCTACCTAGTGTATTTCAGATGAAAGTCCATAGAGAGAGATGGGTTGGCAAAAAGGATTGTGGAGATACCCCAAGATGCAAGGAAATGGATTGGCAAAGCATCAAGCAAGAGGACTCTACATTTTACTTTGTAAGAAATCACTTTGAGTCCATAGGAAAGCCAATACTATTAAAAGGGGGTAAGGTACTATTGGTGAACAAGATGCTCCACGTGCACAAGTGATAGTCACCAAAAACTCCCACAAACTATTCCACAAAAGTCTGTCCAAGCCAAATATCCAAAATCGGTGCAACCAACAATCCCCACTCGGTCCCACCGATTCCCAAACTCACACAGACCCATGCCAAACCCTAGCCAGTCGGTGCAACCGATTCTGCATCGGTACCACCGAGTTCAGTTGCCAACTTTCTATTTAGCTATTTTCAGTCTTCGGTACCACCGAGTTTTGCCAGTCGGTCTCACAGACTTGGACCAACTTCCTGGTTAGCTGTTCACAAGAATCGGTACCACCGAGAATTTTGAATCGGTCTCACCGAGTTTTTGGACCAACTCTCTGGTTAGCCATGGTCAAGAATCTGTACCACCGAGATTTGAGAATCAGCGTCCCCAAGTTGTGCAATCTGACCATTGGTCACCTAATCGATACCACCGAGAGTTATATATCGGTCTCACCGAGATTCAAAAGTTGCCACCTTTCGGTCACTTCGGTACCACCGAGTTTTCACTTCGGTGTCACCGAGTTGGTCACCTTAGGTGTAACGGTTGGATTTTTGGGGATGCCTATATATACTCCTTCACCACCACCCACTCGAAAGTGAAGCACTCAGAACTATTCCATACTTGCCCCCATCCAATTTTCTGAGAGAGAGCCACCTACTCATGTGTTGAGATCAAGCTATTCCATTCCTACCATATGAATCTTGATCTCTAGCCTCCCCAAGTTGCTTTCCACCAAATCAATCTCTTCCACCATAGCTAAATCTGTGAGAGAGTGATTGTGTGTTGAGGAGTCTATCATCTTGAAGCACAAGAGCAAGGAGTTCATCGACATTACCGAGCCTATTACCTTTTGGAGGGTGGTGCCTCCTAGATTGGTTAGGTGTTGCTTGGGAGCCTCCTACTTCGTGTTGTGGAGTTGAACCAAGAAGTTTGTACGGGCAAGGAGATCGCCTACTTCGTGAAGATCTACCCATAGTGAGGCTAGTCCTTCGTGGACGGAAGCCGTTATGGAATAGCCAAGGTTGCTACTTCGTGGACCCTTATGGGTGGAGCCCTCCGTGGATTCTCGCGACCGTTACCCTCCGTGGGTTGAAGACTCCATAAACGTGAAAAATCTTCGTGTCCCTCATGCGTTTGATCTCCCTATCTCAACTCCCTACTTCCATGTGCAATGTCTTTATTTTCCGCTGCCATACTTGTTGACTTGCATGTGTAGGGTGTGCTAGACTTTCTATAATTGTTAAAATATGCCATCCAATTAACTTGGGAAAAGGTTAGGTTTTTAATTCCTGCAAGTAGTCTATTCACCCCCCCCCCCCCTCTAGACACACACCTCTAGTGATCCTACAACTTCCTCTTTTTTGCAATGGCTCATGCCGTGCCCACGCCACCCCCGCGTGCCGTCTCAACGACATCTGAAGGGCGTTCGGCACGGTCCTTAGCAGGACCGGCCGAGCTCTCCCTTTCCGTAGGGGCCTGAGAAGCCTCCGGAGGGGGTGCGGCAGCCGCCGGAGTGGGCGCAGCATCTCCGCCATCGACCGTCGTTGCCAGTACAGGAGGAGTCGCGGGGTCCGACCCCGCTCCGTCTCCCGGGCCTAGGGGGAATAACCTGGTGCTGTTCATTTGAGGCAGCGTCGTCATCCCCGAGGCTGCGCAGGGAAGAGTGGAGGCTGGCCGACGGTACCCGCCTGGCACTCCCCTCTTCCTCAGTCGCCTCTGAGTCTTCGTCGCCATCGCTCCCGCCGGAGGACGTTGCCGCGATGGAGGGAATCCTGCATGACCCGACGAGGCCCCATTCGTCCAAGACGGGCATCTCCCCGACCAACTCCTCCAAGTCGCCGCAATCGTACAGCGGTGCCGCCGCCTCCGGAGGACTTTCAGGAGTGTAGCCGAGTAGGGCCCACATGGCCCCATCTAGCTCGTCGTGCGTCATGCCATAAACGCGCAGCCTCATCGGGTCCTCCAAGCTGGCGAGCTTCCACAGGGGGAGCGAGCGTGCCTGGAGCGGCGCGATGTGCTGCCCTAGAAATTCCTTGATGATCATCTCCCCTGTCAGAGAGGCGTGCCCGTGCGAGGCGATGCACTCCAGGACGGGCTCTGCCCTCGGGTCGGTGAGCTTCCTGTGTGCCCACCCCGGGGACTGCACGGGATGGCCCGTAGGGGCCGTCAGGAGTGGACAGACTCAACACGTGTCCATGAATACCCAATGCTGCCGGTAGCCCTCCACCTTCTTCCCGGCCTTCAGGCGGGATGCTCTCGCCCGTGACGTCTACGAAGGAGACGCACGCGGAGCGGTGCTCCTGGGCGGTGAACCGCAGGCAGAAAAAGTGGCGAAAGAGCGCCACCGAGGGCCTCACGCCCACGAATGCCTCACAGTAGAAGGCGAAGATGGCCAGGAGGAGGATGGAGTTGGGCTGAAGGTGCAAGGCATGGATTTGGTAATGGGAGAGGATGGCGTAAAAGAACTTGGAGAATGGCAGGACCATCCTGGCGTAGATGCTATGGAGAAAGAAGGGATAGGCGAACTTCGGTAAGCCGCTTGGCACTGACGAGCCTGGCCAGAGTCCGGTCGCCTGCCCCCCGTTCTTCCTGTCGGCCACCAGTGGGAGCATGAGACCCAGATCCTCTTCGTCGGAAATGAGGGAGGGCAGGAGTGCCTGCCCGGCGGCGGCAGGGCTCGCGGCGGAAGCCGCGGCCTTCCCCTTCTTGCTGACGGGCGCCATCTGAGCGCTGGGGTCGCAGGAAGGGTAAGGAAAGCGCCTTAAGAGAGCTTGGATCTGGAGCGGTTCCACGCGGAGAAAGAAGATGCAGGAAGACAAAGGCAACACGAGGTATGGCAGCGGTGGCCCCCGGCGGCACCCAGGCTTTATGTCGGCTTGTGCGACCTCCAATGCCTCGAGGAAAGTGGGGCGCCGCGCATCCCAAGGCGCTAGCGTGCCGCGCCCGACCCACGGGCGGTTAGGGCCCACGTCACGACATCCCCACCAACCGGCGGGATCATGCGTACCGCGGGCCCGGGGGCTACTGTCGGGCCTCTGGGACTGGGGGTACCCAGTCCTGTCTGCCCGCGGCCCGGGCAGGGCACTGGCTCTAAGCGACCGGGTGGCCCACCAATCATCCTCATTAGGGGAGCCTTCGCGAGGGTTGATGCCTCGCGAGGCGCACGACGGCCGCGACATCACAAGCCTCCTGGGGACACTTCCCCCGCGGAGCCACCTCTGGTGCCCTCACGGGGGCGGGTGGTCCTGCACCTCCACGTGGTTGACGTGGCTCGCACCGAGCGGCCTCCGGGGCCGCACCAGCTGGCATGGAGGAGAGATTTTCCTTTTTGGTGATAGAAGGACAACGCCAGCCCGCGGGTTCCCAAAGCACCCCCAAAGGTTTCCTCTTCTGTGCAAGAAGATCAGGACCGGGGGCTCGGCAGGACGGTTGTCACCCCCGAGCCCACGATCACATCACGACGGGGAACTTTAGGAGGCGAAGACCACCTTTTGTCAGGATAAGCTGCGACCTTGTCCGCTTTCAAAACGACCGTTGTGGCAACTCTTCCCGCCTGATATATTCGGGGGAAGAGGACCGGGGCCGATATAAGGGGGGAACCAGCCCCCGCAGTGAGAGAGACTTTTCTGGGGAGGGCAAGAACAAGCCTTGTACTCCTCTTCCTCCTCAGGCAATCAACCAAGCAGAAGTAGGGTTTTACACCGCAAGGTGGCCCGAGCCTGGGTAAACTGCGTGTGTCCTTGTTCGTCTTCCTAGCTCAAGCCGCCGGAGAGTCGTCGTGAGGTTGCGAGGTAGAGTAGGGCAGGAGAGCGAGTGCACCCCAGTGTTCAAACCTTCTTGGGTCTGCGGAGCCCCGTCTTCGCCACCTCAGCCGTCTTCACCGCCTTAGCAGACTCCGCCGCCTTAGCAGACTCCACCGCCTTCGCCGCCTCAGCCATCTCCGTCGCCTCAGCGACTCCACCGCGTCAGTAGACTCCGCCGCCTCAGTCCTGGGTGGAAAAACAGAAGAGAACCACCGCTCTGACTGCTAGTACTACAACAACTGCGAAGAAATCCTCAGGAGGTACAAGGAAGAGTGTTAAGGAGGCTCCTGCTAAGTTACCATATGATCTGACTGATGAGGAAACCAAGATGGTCGTGTATGCCGATGTGAAATGCCAGCTTGCACCGACACAGCCCGAGCCAAAGCGGAAATTAGATATGACAAAAGCGAAGCAGTTGCTGGAAAAGCATACGTGACCACCGCCTTCGCTGCCATCAAACTATGACCGCTTTGTTATGAAGTCACATAAAGAACATGTGAAGTGGTCGAGAAGTACTAGTGCAAGGGGGGAAACAATTCCCCAGCTCAGAGAACAAAAAAACCAATCGTGCCCCCTACTCAATGTGGGGACTAATATCGATGATGATACGGAGGTAGCGGCCCGTGAAGTTGGTTTTACTCTTGTTGAATACTTAGGCCATGTAGTAGAGTTCCCCATGACTGATTTAGCATACAAATACCAGCACGGGAAGCCTCTCGTCAAACCTGAGGAGGTTCCGCTTCTACCAACACAAATGCAAAGATTGCATGAGTGGTACATGGAAGCCTCAAAGGAAGGGTGCAACTGGCTCAGGGTGGGAATTAGAGATGAGCATTACTTCCGTTGAGACGAGGTGTTAATGATTGAATTTGATGAATTATTTCAGTTATACAATCCAGACGCCATCGACAAATCTATCGTCAGTTGCTATTGTTTGTAAGTATTATTTCTGCAATTAAGTCTCAAGCTCAGCTCGTTCATTGCATGTATAATTATCCTCACTATATTATGCTGAATGAAGATTCTCGAATGCAAAAGAGGACAAATCTATGACATTGGGTTCATTGACCCAAATTACATACATGAATATACGGTACAAAACAACGCCAAGGAAACAGAGGATAACTTGCTAAGTGCGTTAATGAAACAACAAACCAAAAGGGAAATACTATTTCCTTACAACTTCAAGTGAGTGTTACTGTCTTATACACATTCTGTTTTGCTTACTCGATGTTAAGTGTAATTGATGAGTTATGCGTGCGCAGGTTCCACTTTATTCTACTAGTCATTCAGGTTGACTCAGGAGTAGTACTTGTCATGGAATCGAAACGTAAAGACCCTGCGATGTGGGCGGACCTGAGTGAAATATTCCAGAGGTAATTTCAATCATTATCGCACTATATCAGCAACTTTCATTCATTTCCTGATATCAAGTAATTAATAACTCCTTTATTCATTTTCTTTGCCGGGCAGGGTTTGGAAACGGTTCACCAAGAAGGCTAGGGTGAATGGAAAGAGGAGCTGAAATTTCAACAACTCAATGTAAGTAGTACTAGCTAGCTAGGTCAGCGCATATCTTTGATTCTAGTTTCTATACCATTATCATGCTTGATTATTATTTTGATTGAACTCTATTCTCATAAAGTGCTTGACGCAGGAAGACGGGAATAATTTATGTGGATCCAACATTTGTGAGTTCATTCGCCAGACGACCTGTGAGAATGGCAAAATTTTAGAAAAACTTGAAGTACGTAAACAATATTCACAATTTTATTTTATTACCGTCAATTGTGTTGAGTTTCATTCATATATATTGACCCCCTTCTTTAAGTTAGATCGACCGGATGCTGGACGCTCTCCTACCAAAGGATCGCGTACGAGCAATTCAAGAGGAATTTGCGGGATTCTTACTTGAAGAGGTCATATCTAAAACCGGAGAATACCATCGGGAATTGGTAGGGAGTTGGTAATTAGATATTAGGGATCATAAGAGATATTATATTGTATATATGCATGAACGTGTACTATATATATGTAGTAGCGTCGAATATATGTACGAAAACTTGTTGTTCGATCGACCAAGCATGGAGAAAGAGGTCACTTCTATATATTCATGACGATGTTGTGTAATGGTTCCTTCATTGCTATATGTAGTAGCGTCGAGTTGAATGGAAAACATAAAATAAAAATGAAAACCCTAAATGAAAAAGAATTGAATGGTAAACACAAAAAGAAAAGGGAAACACAAAATGAAACACGGCCCCACCAAAACCCTAAACCCCCCTCTCAAAAAAACTAAACCCCAGGGCTTTGCAGCGTCTGACGCGTGGCGGCCTTTTACTCCCGGCTGGTTTTACCAACCGGGACTAAAGGTTCTCCTGCCTGAGCGCTCCACAGCGGCCACGTGGAGCCTCTTTAGTCCCAGTTCGTAACACAACTGGGACTAAAAAGGAGGGCCTTTAGTCCCGATTGTTTAGTCCCAGTTGCCCAACCGGGACTAAAGGCCCTTACAAACCGGGACTAATGTCCCGTTTTCTACTAGTGAAGTATGTGTTGTACAACATGGCATCACAACATAACTCTACCACTCAAGTATAGATAAGGCTAGAAAGAGCCATACACAACATAATATTACAGATATGGGTCTCATGACCCAACATACAAAGTCATACAAGCAACGGAAGAATAAACATGTCTGAGTAGGCCTGGGCATTCGGTTGGACCGAGCAAATCGGTTCGGTGCTTCGATTTAATTTAAAATTTGGTGTTCTGATTTTCCTAACCGATCGGTCCTTAGAAAAACGAATAACCGAGACTTCGGTCCTCCAAAAATTCGGTCCGATGCTCGGTTATACCCGAAGAGTCCTAATAGGCTCGGAGGAAGAAATCGGCAGTCAAATTTTAGGCAACAAACCTCAAATGGCCGAACAAGAATCAATCGAAATATGCATGGATCTGAGAAAATGGAAGGAGGAAATGACGCATCGTTGGAATCCGGCAGAAGGCCAAGAAGCCAAGAAGGAGCGATGGCCGTGAACCTTTGACTGCGTGAGGGCGATGGAGGTCGTCGGCCATCCCTGCGCAGGGCCATGGGCTCCGCCTGCCTCCATCGAGCAGGACCTATTGACCCGAGCGAGCAGGCGGCGAGCAGGCAGCGACCGCTGGGATTGCTGTGGGGAAACGGAGGCAGCGGGCATGCGGACGCGCGTGCGCGAATCTTCTCGAGCGAGCCCAGCCAGGATAAGGCTGTGTGGCTGTGTGTGAGTTTTTAATGGAGCTGCGTGTGTTGTTGTGTTGGATGGGGTCCATTAACGTGGATAGCTAATTGGGCTTATTAGCTGGCTGGGCTTTAGTACGGTATACATAGGAGTATTTCGGTTAGTTTCGACGATTCGGTCAACACGCTGCAGCAACCGAATGCACCGAAGTAAGTTCGGTTTCTGATGTTAGCTGACCGAGTAAACAACCGAAGCTTCGGTCTTCGGTTTTTCTGGGTTCGGTCTCGGTTTTTTCGGCTTCGGTCTTTGGTTCTCGGTTTTTATGCCCACCCCTATGTCTGAGTAGAGACAAATAGAAAGGAAAAAGGATGAGAAAGCTTGTCTATCTACATGACCTTTCATAGGAGCCAGACCTCTCTCTGTGATTCCCAAGCTACTCGGTCAACGTCGAACTCATCATTGTAACACATAGTGAGACTAAAGTCACCTCTATAAAACATAATTAAGCAACAATGAGTACAAAGGTATTCAACCAGACTTACATCATAACTATCTACATATGCATTAATATCAATAGAGGGGATTATGGAGTTTATTGCACCAAGTCAGCTTTGGCTAACATGTACTACGACTACCAATAGTTTGATTGAGGTAAGAGAGCGCACACGAGTCCATCTAGTCACCATCAGAATACACTACTGTGGATCCTCTCTCGTCTCCCTATAAGAAGGACATCCATAGCACTCACACTTATCTTGTGCATTTTAGAGTATCCATTTAAAGTTGTCTATGAACCATACAAGTATCCAAGTAGTCCATATCCGAGGACGCAGATACTCGAATAGTTTAATAACCCTGCAAGGGTGTACTTCTTCACATATGCACTCACCAGTTGCCACCATATACACGTCATGTATCTCGACAACCTTCAAGCGAAAGTCTGGCGAGGGTGTCGGCCACAACCGTTAACCACACAAGACTCTAGTCCAGGTTTATTGCCTATTTGAGGTTGTATCCGCAAAGGAAGTCCGGACGAAGTTTCTATCACGGCCCCAAACAATGTGTACATGGTTCCCAAGCCCACCTTGTCGGAAGGTACTACGCTTGCTACACCGTGCTACAGTTTCAACTGTGAAAAGCCCATCTCGTCGGTCAGCGCTAAGCCCCCCCCAGCATATCCTACAAACACCAAAAACTAGTTGCAATTCCTGGAGAAAGATCAAGGCGATTAATAAGTTGATAGAGCTTGGAGTACTCGGATCCCAATGTGTGGTACTATCTGCTCTTGGCTAACATACACAGAACTCAGTTCTTAAGGACTGTCTCACTGATACAACCCACCATGTACTCCTACATGGCCTCTCATCGCTACCTTTACCAAATCGGGTTCACGCACTTAACTCTCAATATCGGGGCATGAACACAACATTCCAATTTATTTCCAGATGAATCAAACCTAACAGAACTCTAAGCAATAGAAAGCATGGCATGGATGAATTCACAACATGTCTCAAACAACTCCTAATCATGCTAGGAAGGTTTAGCTATTTACTATGACAATGACAGGTCATGCAAAGGAGTGGGTTCAGCTATCGAAATAGGTAACAGTTGTATAGTTGTTATCCTAATGCAATAACAGAGAGCAAGAGCGAGAGAGTGGAATTGTATTGGAATGATCAAGGGTGTTTGCTTGCCTATCACTTCTGAAGATGGAACTGCACTTCATCTGTGCGAACAAACACTATGTCAGAACGTCAGCTACTGAGAATAAACAAACACCGACAAACAAAGAAAGAACACAATCAATGCAATTCAACAAACATGATGTATGATCATGACATGTTAAGAATGCTATGGATTGGGCTAATGCATCTGGCAACAATTTGGATGAAGTCCATTTGAACCAAGGATTCAAATATAACTTCTTGTTTAATGATTTAAAATGTCATTTAAATGTTTTCACCTATACAGTAGGTATAAGTTGATTTTACATGCATGAAAATTGTACAAATGGATTCTTTGGATGTTTCTGATCATTTTTCATATATAAATTATTTCGTTTTGAGCTACGGTTGACTTTCTATGATTTTTTAAGTTTGCAACAATTTCTGGAATTTCTAATTATTTCCAAAATAAAAATAATCCATAATTGGTTTATTGCCTCGGCACTCCGCCATGCTTGCGCCAGCTATTCAACTAGTCAGCCTAGGTCAAACTTGACCAGTGAGTCCTGCATGTCAGAGGCTCGGTGCTAATTAGAGATTAAAATTAAACTAAATCAAAAAGTTAACAAGTGTGGCCCCAGATGCCGTTGACCCAGAGGGTCATTAGCTTAGCGCTAATCCGGCATCAGGCCAGAGTTAAGCCACCGGCGATGTCTAGGGACGGTGGAGGGGCTCGGGCTTCGCCCTTCGGCGACCAAATGCACGACAGAGGGGGCTCTGCGTGGAGTTGGTGCTTGCCTGCATCCATTGCAGCAAGAAGCAGTAGCTGGGATGCGATGTGCTCGCCGGAGACGAGCTCACTGTAGCGGACAAAGCAAGTCCTCGAACGGCGCGACGCTTTGGTGTGCAGGGGATCAGTCAAAGGTGCTAGGCGGCCTCCTGGGGCACCAGGAGCTCGTTGCAGTGCACGGACCCGACCCATTCGGGCTCAGGCCACGACGGCGACATGGTCATGCGGCGCCGAGCTTCGGGCATGGTGGCTCGAAGGTCTAGAGGGAGTGCACAAGTAGGGGAGAAGGGGAAGAGGAAATAGGAGCTCACAAGGAGTCGGATGGAGTAGACGACTAGCTTGGGGACGGCCTGAACGGAGCCAATCGACGACGGCGATCTCGGTTGCCCGAGGTAGAAGAAAATTTCATTGATGATGATGTGGTGCGTCCCCGCTAGAGTTCTTCAGTGAGGAGACAACTACGAGCTTCGTGGAGCGTCTGGATAGGATGGTGTAGTGAGAGGTGGCCGGGGGCTACAAGAACTACAAGGCGTGCTCATGGGTGCTTTAGCCATGGAGGGGACAAGCTGAGGAGTGAGAGGGAAGATTGTGCAAGGGAGTAAGATCAATTCGGATGGCAACAATGAAGTTATCCGCGGTGTCAACGTGGGGGGAGGAGGCATGGATGAGGTGTCGCCAAGGGCGCGCGTGCACGTCGCGCACGCGGCCTCGTGCCAGAAGCCACGAGGTTGAAGATGACTGGCGTCTTGAGCCAGATGGGCCGCTTCGTTGTTGGGTCAGGTAAGTTTCCACGTAAATTTCTTTTCTATTTTTATTTTTCTGTGGTTTGTTTTGATTTAGTTTGAATACCAGATCACTTTTATAAATTTTGAAAATTATTATGTGGCCTTTTAAAATATTTCCACAGCCACTCACAAGCTTTCAAAATGATTGGAGCTATAAATTATTTTATGGCATTTATTAGCCCCAATTCAAATACCTTATGCATTAATTCAAAGGCCATAAATGCCTTGCAAAAATGTGCATCATCTATGGTTTGAGGTTTCCACCTTTTGTTTAAATCATGAACATGTTTGAAGAGCATTTTGGGTTCATTGAAAATTATTTTAGTTAAACCTAGTTATTTAATGTGGTGCTAGGGTTTGTCATTCCACATTTCAAGTTTCATTTGAATTTAAATACGATTGATGGATTATTCTAAATGCAACTAATTACACTCAAAACTCTAGGGCTATGACAATAGGTGAGCCTGGGTCAGGTTATTAACGTCATTCACCCCCAATAGGTTGCATCCGTCATGTGAGCCTAGAGCGTGCATGCGTCCGGCTCGGGGTGAGCGTTGTTCACCGCGTGTCGAGCTGTTTCGTTTGCCCGACCTGGGTACGCGCGGGCACAACATAGTTTTTCCCGCTGGGTGGTTTCGTTCGCGCGAGCCGACGGGGGGTGTGAGCAACGTTACTGGTCATCGAGGTTGTCCCGTAAGGGGAGAGACGGGGACGCTGGTCGTCTTGTGTGAGTTGGGGTTTTCTGAGTTGGGGTGCTTCGTGGGCGTTTTGATCTTTTCTTAAGGCGGTTGTGTCATCCTATAAGTTCGTTGTTTTATGCCGCAAGTTGGATGCGGTGTACACTAGCATCCCTCCTGCTTTGCTTTGCACCTCCTACTCCATAGGGTCCTTTGGCCATTCCCACTGGTGACACTCGGCCACCTCTTCGGCCCCTTCCATCTCCCATGGATGTACAACTTGCGTTGTTCTCTCACCTCAATAAGCATGTTGTTCGTCATCGGTCAGCATTCCATTTCTGTTTTGGTTCGGTAGCCCCTTTGTTTCATTGTCCGTGCTTGTGTTCCTCCATTTGTTTTTGTTGTCACTTTTTATTTTCAAGGAATATATCCGCTCGGCCATATGGCGCTCGTTGTTGGGTAATGTAGTAGGAAAAAACCCGTCCTACGATCGAACCAGGAACACTATGAAGATGCATAAGGGGTTTAGATCGGATTGTTACCAACTTCGAGTTGCAGTGGAAGAAGATTTGGTGTAGATCATCGATGAAGTCCCTCGAACCGTTCATGAAGAATGATCCCTCAAACCGAAGACCGAAAGCACAACTTCTCTACGGATTGTACATGTACATGCCTCACGACCCGGCAGCGCTTCGCCGTCCAAAGCTAATCGTCGGTGGTGAATTAGAGGGAGAAGAAGAGATCCGCACATGGATTCTATATTATGAGGATTAGAGAGATCTAGGTCTAGCTCTAATCATATCAATTAGTGCTAGAACTAGAGAACTAGAGGAGGCTCCAAAACTTGTGTTCACAAAAGGGCCAAAATTTCAAGTATATATAGGTTGGAGGGAGAGGCGGGGGTGCCACAAGGGGAGAAGGGACTCATCCCCTTGCGCTGGACATAGGGGTCGAGTAGCCCCTCTCCACCTCCAATTCGGCCCCATCTAGCTTGTCCAACAAGAGCTAGGGGGCGGCCCTTATGTTATTGGGCTGTAGGGCCCTAACTCTCCACCACTTGGCCTTTTTAATATTTCTTTGGCCGTTGATATTATATTGATTATAAAATCCTCCTAATCAATATTAGAACCTTTTATTATTAATTTAACATCTCCGGAAATATTTTCCACATATATATCAATTCCCGGTATTAACCAGTAAACCCCTAAACACTTTCGGTTACTCCAAAATGCTTCCGGTTTATCTCGAAGCTATTTCTAATATTCATGAAACTATTTCATAAATATTTTCTCATAAATCTGACTCCACTAACACTCACCAGATCATGGTTCCCTTCAGCGTGTTACCATGTTGGTTTGGTAAAATATAGACATGAAAAAAATCCCTTTCGTTCAATGACCAATAGCGGAACCGTAGACATCCATATTGATCCCTAGGAATACACGAATGATATTTGAGTGAACCTTTGGTTATCATGTGTTATTCCCTTTAATTAGAGATACTTTACAAAACCCGAGGTGAGATGTATTGGTATCCTCTTGAGTCATTCTCATGCTCACTATATGGTCTCCTTGTTATTGGTTTTGTTCTTCTTTCTCGTTAACATGTTCCGGCATCCCTATGAACTAGTCATCTGTGTCTGGACATACGATGATGGGTGACGTCACACCGAGAGGGCCCTAAGAATATCTCTCCATCATCGAAGGAGAAAATCCCACTCTTGAGCTATCTAGCCCCATGTCAAACTGTAGGACCGAAAGTATGTCTAGAAGGGGGTGATTAGACTACTTGACCAAATAAAAGTTCTACCTTTTCCCAAATTTTAGAGTTGGCAGATTTTAGCATTTCATGGCAAGTCAAGTACACCCTACACATGCATGTCTAAGAATATAGCAGCGGAAAGTAACAACAAGCATGAGTAGAAAGGATAGGGTAGGAAGATCAAACACAATTGTAGACACGATGATTTTTCCCGTGGTTCCGATAGGTGGTGCTATCGTACGTCCACGTTTATGGAGTGTTCAACCCACAGAGGGTAATGGTCGCGAGAGTCCATGGAGGGCTCCACCCATAAGGGTCCACGAAGTAGCAACCTTGACTATTCCATAACGGCTTCCGTCCACGAAGGACTAGCCTCACTATGGGTAGATCTTCACGAAGTAGGCGATCTCCTTGCCCTTACAAACTTCTTGGTTCAACTCCACAACACGAAGTAGGAGGCTCCCAAGCGACACCTAACCAATCTAGGAGGCACCACCCTCCAAAAGGTAATAGGCTCGGCAATGATGATGAACTCCTTGCTCTTGTGCTTCAAGATGATAGACTCCTCAACACACAATCACTCTCTCACAGATTTGGCTTGGTGAAAGAGATGGGATTGGTGGAAAGCAACTTGGGGAGGCTAGAAATCAAGATCCATATGGTTGGAGTGGAAGATCTTGACCTCAACACAAGGGTAGGTGGTTCTCTCTCAGAAAATTGGATGGGGCAAGTATGGAATAGTTCTGAGTGCTTCTCTTTCGAGTGGGTGGTGGTGAAGGGGTATATATAGGCATCCCCAAAAATTGAACCGTTACACACAAAATGACCAACTCGGTGACACCGATGTGTTAATCTCGGTGGTACCGAAGTGACCAAAAGGTGGCAACTTTTGAATCTCGGTGAGACCGATATAGGAAACTCGGTTGCACCGATAAGGTGACCAATGGTCAGATTGCCCAGTCTCGGTGACGCCGATCCAACAATCTCGGTGGTACCGGTATTGTGAATTTGCGTAACAGAAAGTTTTCAACCTAAACTCGGTGGCACCGAAGCAGAATCGGTTGCACCGAAGTGGCTAGGGTTTGGCTGAGTCTGTCTGAGTATGGGAATCGGTGGCACCGAGTGGAAGTGTTGGTTGCACCGATTTTGGATATTTGACTTTGGACAGACTTTTGTGGAAGAGCTTGTGGGTGTTTTTGGTGACTATCACTTGTGCACGTATGAGCATTTTGTTCACCAACAAAACCTTACCCCCTTTTAATAGTATTGGCTTTCCTATGGACTCAAAGTGATTTCTCACAAATGTAAAATGTAGAGTCCTCTTGCTTGAAGCTTTGCCAATCCATTTCCTTGCATCTTGGGGTATTTCCACAATCTCTTTGCCATCCCTATCATTGAACTTTTCCTCAAATATACTTAGTGGAAACATTAGTTCAATGACTTATATGTTGTTATTAATTACCAAAACCACCAAGGGAGCAAATGTGCTTTCAATCTCCCCCTTTTTGGTAATTGATGACAACATATAGATCAAAGCTTCGACATATGATATAATCAATGAATATAATCGTCACTTTGAGAAGTATGTGATAAGCAAGAGCTCCCCCTAAATTTGTGCATTATTTTTAAATTTGCGTTTGAATGCAAATGCACAATCGATTAGGTACATGGGGCACTTCTTCCATGTCACATACATCTTGGTGGTGTGCGAGAATAATAAGAATGAACATCATAGCACAACACAATCAAGCAATGGTAATGATCATCTCATAAGCATTAAGATGATAGGAAATAGTAGCACAACACACATAAGCGTATGATTAAAACACACATAAGTTCAACACAAACACATCAAAAGACAATTGTTTTTGAAAAAGCAATAAAAACCAAACGCTCTCTCACTCGAAGCCTAAAGATCTATATACACTTCTTCTCCCCCTTTGGCAACAAGTTACCAAAAAGTTCAAAGGCATATATCTAAGCATTCTTGGGCTGATCTCCTCCGGTTGTTGATGAAGGAGTCAAGAGAACAACGTCGGCGAAGATCTCTGCAGATGTCGTGGATGGAGTTGGAGTGGCAACTGGAGGAACTGGAGCTGATGGAGCAGGAGCTGAGGTGACAGTAGGAGGAGCTGATGAAGAGGGCCTCAAGTCTGGAGCTGGCACGGTGGCTGATCTGGCCTGGGTAGTGAAGTGTGTGCCTGGCCTGAGAGGTGAGTCATCCTCATCAACATCATCATCATCATCATCTGAAGAATGAGGAAGAGGCACTGAGTCAACTTCCTTCTTGAGCTCATTGACTGTCTTAGTCAACCCATCCACCTTATCATTAAGGGTCTTGATCCTGTTTTCAAAGATCCTGACAAGACTGTTTTGATTGTTCAATATGTCCTTAATGTCCTTCTGCATGCCCTGAACTGATGAGATCAACAGATCCATTTGCTCGTTCCTGGATCTGCCTCTGCCTCTGCCTGAGCTGCAGCAGATGTGGGATGTTCTGGGTCCATCACCACAATGTTGTCCTCGAGATCTGGCTGTAGGGGCAAATGGGGTCTGTCCAGAGCAAAGATGTGCTTCTCCAACTTGGAGTTGATGAGCATCTGGATGTAGGGTGCATAGCAGCAAGAGCGCTTCTGATCAGCAGCAACCCTCTTAACTGTCTCAACAATCAAGTCCATGACTCTAATCCTGGTGTGTCTGTCAAGATGGATCAACATATTGATGGAGTAGCCTCGGATCATCTTGTCATCTCCTGACTTGGGCATAAAAGTATGCCTCAGAATGGTGTTCATGGTACGAAGGCCAGCCTGGAGAAAGTAGATGGATCCTAGCTTGTGAGACTTCACATGAGCAGAAGGGATCTCATTGTACATGTTGGCCATAGCATTGTGGCTCTCCTTGGATTCTGAGTAGACATCCAGGTCACCATCCTGTACCCCAGGGACTCCTAAGATTGCAGCCCATTCATCAACAGTGGACTCATATCTTGCACCTTAAGTCATCCATACGATTCTACCATCTCCATAGAAATGTGCAGTGGACTAGAATTGCATGATCATCTCATCATTCCAAGCAGTAAACTCTCTGCCAACAAACTCATCCAAACCAATGCAGTGGAAATTGTCTTGGACACTTGGAAAATAGTCTTCATTCTCCTTAATGAATTTCCAGTCCACATATCTCATGTCACTCACAGCTGGAATCTTGTCAAATAGCACAGTTTCATAGAAATCCTGTTGCTCTTTGGTGTAGAATCTATAGTCCACAGCTGTCTTCCTCCTTTGGGCATATGGATCAGCAGCTCTCCATGCCCTCAAACCAGAATCCTTCCTCTTCTTCATGTCTTCAGCAAGTGGGTAGCTGGCATTATGTACTGGAAGGTGTGGTCTAAGCTTCATCAAAGCAGACATAGCATCTTCATCCTCGACTCTGGAGGTGGTTCCCTTGTTCTTTTCAGAAGCTAGAATTCGCCTAGACAACCTCTTGGGCTTTTCAGCAGCAGCTTTCTTGGGGGCAGACTTGGTGCTCTTGGATGTGCCAGTCTTTGGCATAGCATCAACCATAAGCTTCTTTTGCTTCTTCTTGGGAGGGGCCTGGACAACCTGTTCTTCCTCCTCCTCAGCATCAGCACCAGCAGCCTCCTCTGGATCTTCAAACATGGACGTCTGCCTACCAGTGACATAGACAATCCTCTTCCTAGCTCCCTTCTTCTCCCCTGCCTTCTTAGGCACAGACTTCTTTGGGGGCTCAACAGTTATGGTAGCTCTAGCACTTTCAGGTGCTCTCATAGCTTCAGAGCTAGCATACTCTTTCCTGACAGCTCTCCTTGAAGAGGTAGCTTCATTTGCAGCTTTCTTGGCAGCCTTCTCTTGCTTCTTGGCAAGAATCTCCTCTGGCACAAAATCTGAATCCTCCTCATCTGAATTCAGCTTCTTCCTGGCCCTAGTAGCAGCCTTGGGCAACCCATGAGAACTGGGAGTGCCTGGAACTGAAGAGGAACTGGACTCAGGACTAGTGCCTGAACTCATCACAATGTTCTCCTCTTGGAAGTTGTTCTCACTGTCCTCAACACTTGACATACTGACCCCTAGCTTGGTGACGGATCCGCTACGGCAGCGACGGCGGCGAAGATGCCCGTCGACGGCGAGGATCCCAGCGGCGGAGGAGCGCGGGGAGACAAGGGCGACGACCAGGGGGTCCTTTTGCGGCAGCTTAGGGTTTGGGGCGCGACGATTGAAGATTGAATTTTCGAACCGTCAGGACCACAGCTTATATACCCCTCACTGTCGGTGACGCCGATTCTAAATTTTCGGTGTCACCGAGTTCCTCAACTGTCAGCTGACAGGGAAACTCGGTGTAACCGAGAATATGGAATCGGTGGTACCGAGATTGAAAACCAGATCAACCCTAGGCATTCGGTGAGACCGAGAATTGTGGGTTGGTTCCACCGAGATGCACTTGGGAGGTTTTAATGGTCAGTCCTTGTCGATACGGAACTCCGAGTGCTCCACACATAGAGGGATCGAAAAGTACTTGTTCAAATTTTGTGATGCAGCATGAATGGAATATGAGGTGAGAAAGCATAGATAGCTAAAGAGTGGTCCTAGGCATTCTTGTCCATCCAATTGGAAAAATATAAATCAAAAGCCAAATAGCAACAATTAGATGTCCTCGAATGGGAAAATAAATGCAGACCAACATGCTCACACAATAAGATGTCAAATGAAATCATGACAAACATGCACATACACACTAGCATCTAACAAGCACTTGGGCGATGACTAAGTCATCTATATATGAGTATATTGACTTAGGAGCCAAGTAAGAATACTTGATCATAGGTCATACTCCTCGTTTAAGCACAAGTGGGATTACCACTTTTACATAAAGCATTTAATGTTGTCACATGCTAAGAGATGCTTTGACTCAAGTCTTAGAGTAAGGCTCCCCCTTGATGTGACATCCCCCCATAGGAGGGATAAACTAACCTTGGGTTTTGTCGATGAAGACTTCATGTTGGTGAGGTAGTGGTGGATGCTCAAGGTTGATGAGGATCACCAAGAGTTGGGAGCATCCTTGTTGTTTCTTTACTCTTCTCACCTACATGGGTTAGTCCCAACACACAAGATACAAATACAAGTATATCTATGGACATGGAGTGCAAAGCATGTGTAATGATGTCCATTGATTTGTTGATTACCTTGTCCCTTGCTTACCTTTGAGGGAATGTGTGACTCCTTGAACTATTGCATAGAGTTGATGTTGATTGCAAATAGTTCTTGCCAATAATGAATGTGAGTGGATTTCATTGGCGGAGTCACCCCTCAAGAACTCTCTAGTTCTTCTTCTTGGGGACCCACATCAAGTTGATGGGGATCCTTGGTGTTGTAGTAGCCTTTGTAGAAGTTGATCTTGAAGTAGCCTTGGGAACCCACTCCACCAAAGCTTGGGATTCATCTTCATATGAGTCAATGTCCTCTTGAAGCTTTTTCTTGCCCTTGAGCTTGTGGTCTTGTGGTGGAAGGTCATCTTGTGTGTTAGTTCCCTTGGGAAGAGTATTTTCATACTTCTCCTTTTGAGGAACAAACTTGGGCTTGGGGTATTGACCTTCTTCCCATTCAACTCCATTAGCGTTGAAGTAGCCAACACCATGGTTCTTTCGGTATCCTCCGTTCTTGCGTACAATTTCCTCAAATTGCTTACACCCGGCAAGACTCTTGTACATACCTTTCTCTATAATTCCTTTCAATTAAGCATTTTCTTGCTCAAGTGTAACTTGGCTAAGAGAATCATCATTAGTGGAATCAATAGAACTACTAGAAGCAACATCATTAGGTTTAGCATTTTTATTGTTGCTACTAGATGAAGAACCTTTCTTGCCTTTGTTACTAGTTTGCTTAGTTTTCACTTGAGGCATGAATGTAGACAAGAGTAGTCGTATGGCTAGATAAGATGAAGTCTTCTTTCGGAGATCATCATTGATAGCTTTAAGAAACTCATGCTCTTGCTCCAAGTTGAGGTTCTCGAAGCGTAGCTTCTCATGAGTTCTTCAAGCTCTCTATGATCTTCAAGAGTAGATTCATGAGCTAACTTAAGAGTGTTTAGTCCTTTAGTTAGTTGTTCTATTTTCATCTTATCATCATCAATTGACTTATCTTGACTAGCATGAGAATTATCAAGTTCACTTTGACTAACATCACTAGTTTTATCAAAGAGCAAGTCATCATCACAAAGCAAATCATCTTCGTCACTATTGAAATCAAGATACTCAGGGTGTGATACCTTGGGGCCTTTAGCCATGAAGCAACTTCCACACCCTTCATTAGGTGAATCAAATAGATCATAGGAGTTGGTAGTCACTAGAGCAATTCCGGCAACACCATCATCTTGACTATAGTCGGAATCGGAGTGATAGCTTCTCTCGAAGTTGTTGTCGGAGTCGGAGCCGGAAACCCATTCACCAACATGAGCTTGATGTTTTCTTCTTGTGTAGCTCTTGGTGTACTTGTCCTTCTTCTCCGAATCTCTACTTCTCCTTGAGGGTCTTCGTTCATAACGATCATCTCTACTCCTCTCTCTTTGAGGTGATTCATTCCTTGAGCTTCGTCTTCGAGGTGACTCTTCTCTTCGTTTGTAGGGAGCCGTGCACTCATTGGAGTAGTGTCCAGGCTTCCCACAATTGTAGCAATTTCGGTCACGACTTGACGAACGCTTCTCATCATATCTTGAGTTGGAGCTTCGTTCTTTGCCTCTATTCTTGTAGAACTTGTTGAATTTCTTGACCATGAGGCTCGCTTCATTGGTGACAAGGTTGTCGCTTGACGTTGCGGGAGCATCACTTATGGCTTTGTAAGCACCGCTAGACTTGTGGTGAAGCTCTTCTTTGTCTTTGAGTGTCATCTCATGAGCAACAATCCTTCCAATGACTTCCGTAGGCTTGAGATCTTTGTAGTTGGGCATCATTTGGATCAATGTGCACACGGTGTCGTATCTCTCATCCAAAGCTCTAAGTATCTTCTTGAAGATGAATTTGTCGGTCATTTCTTCGCTTCCTAAGCCGGCAATCTCATTGGTGATGAGAGCTAGCCTAGAGTACATCTCTGCGACTCCTTCACCATCCTTCATCTTGAACTTGTCAAGCTGACTTTGAAGAACATCTAACTTGGATTCTCTCACGGACTCGGTTCCTTCGTGCATATCAACCAAAGTATCCCAAATCTCTTTTGCATTCTCAAGACGGCTGATTTTGTTGAACTCTTCGGGGCATAGGCAGTTGAAGAGAATATCGCATGCTTGAGCGTTGTATTGCAACATCTTCAATCTTCCACGGTCGCTTCATGATCCGGTTCCTTTCCATCACCAAAGAATTCACCTTGCAAGCCAACACGAACAACAGCCCAAACGGCGGGGTTATGACCAAGAATATGCATTTTCATTTTGTGCTTCCAACTAGCAAAATTAGTGCCATCAAAGTACGGACCTCTACGGTGATAATTTCCCTCACTAGACGCCATACTCTCCTAGGTTGTGAGACCAATGCAATGGAGACCAACGCTCTGATACCACTTGTAGGACCGAAAGTATGTCTAGAGGGGAGGTGATTAGACCACTTGACCAAATAAAAGTTCTACCTTTTCCCAAATTTTAGAGTTGGCAGATTTTAGCATTTCATGGTAAGTCAAGTACACCCTACACATGCATGTCTAAGAGTATAGCAGAGGAAAGTAACAACAAGCATGAGTAGAAAGGATAGGGTAGGAAGATCAAACGCAATTGTAGACACGATGATTTTTCCGGTGGTTCCGATAGGTGGTGCTATCGTACGTCCACATTTATGGAGTCTTCAACCCACGGAGGGTAACGGTCGCGAGAGTCCACGGAGGGCTCCACCCATAAGGGTCCACGAAGTAGCAACCTTGACTATTCCATAACGGCTTCCGTCCACGAAGGACTAGCCTCACTATGGGTAGATCTTCACGAAGTTGGCGATCTCCTTGCCCTTACAAACTTCTTGGTTCAACTCCACAACATGAAGTAGGAGGCTCCCAAGAGACACCTAACCAATCTAGGAGGCACCACCCTCCAAAAGGTAATAGGCTCGGCAATGATGATGAACTCCTTGCTCTTGTGCTTCAAGATGATAGACTCCTCAACACACAATCACTCTCTCGCAGATTTGGCTTGGTGGAAGAGATGGGATTGGTGGAAAGCAACTTGGGGAGGCTAGAAATCAAGATCCATATGGTTGGAGTGGAAGATCTTGACCTCAACACAAGGGTAGGTGGTTCTCTCTCAGAAAACTAGATGGGGCAAGTATGGAATAGTTCTGAGTGCTTCTCTTTTGAGTGGGTGGTGGTGAAGGGGTATATATAGGCATCCCCAAAAATCCAACCATTACACACAAAATGACCAACTCGGTGACACCGATGTGTTAATCTCGGTGGTACCGAAGTGACCAAAAGGTGGCAACTTTTGAATCTCGGTGAGACCGATATAAGAAACTCGGTTGCACCGATAAGGTGACCAACGGTCAGATTGCCCATTCTCGGTGATGCCGATCCAACAATCTCGGTGGTACCGATATTGTGAATTTGCGTAACAGAAAGTTGGCAACCTAAACTCGGTGGCACCGAAGCAGAATCGGTTGCACCGAAGTGGCTAGGGTTTGGCTGAGTCTGTCTGAGTATGGGAATCGGTGGCACCGAGTGGAAGTGTTGGTTGCACCGATTTTGGATATTTGACATTGGACAGACTTTTGTGGAAGTGCTTGTGGGTGTTTTTGGTGACTATCACTTGTGCACGTATGAGCATTTTGTTCACCAACAAAACCTTACCCCCTTTTAATAGTATTGGCTTTCCTATGGACTCAAAGTGATTTCTCACAAATGTAAAATGTAGAGTCCTCTTGCTTGAAGCTTTGCCAATCCATTTCCTTGCATCTTGGGGTATTTCCACAATCTCTTTGCCATCCCTATCATTGAACTTTTCCTGAAATATACTTAGTGGAAACATTAGTTCAATGACTTATATGTTGTTATTAATTACCAAAACCACCAAGGGAGCAAATATGCTTTCACAAACTTTCCAACAAACCTATAAGTTGTCGTTATGATCACCGTGTTACAGATGAAGTTTGAGAAACCCAAAGTCCATCGTACGGTAAGAAGTGACTACGATACTCTCATGGTCTAAGGAACTAAAGCATATGTTAACTCTCCGTATAATAATGATTGACATGTGATGATAGTACTTCAAAGTATAACAAAGAAGTTGGGTCAATTCAATATGATCGTTATTCCAATGATATACTCTCAAAGTTATTTTGGGACTATTGTTACACTTAATGATGTCCCCATATCCTTGAAACATGATCACAAACAATAGTTGAGCTAGTCCTAGAGGCGAGACTGGGAATCATGTTTTACTGTTTATCATTCCACAAGTACTTATGAGTTTTCCACTAAATCGCATTTTCTGGGATCATAGCAGTTGTAGCATAGAATATAAAATCTTAAACGTGGAAATAAATAATACAATATTATTCCCTCTAGGGCATATTTCCAATAGACTCCCACTTGCACTAGAGTCAATATTCTAGTTAGCACATTTTCTTTTACACCAATGGCAATCCGATGTTAGTCCATGCTTTACTTGTGGTATAGCCTTCATCCTATCAGATCTTAACAATGTCAGATCCGTGTGTATCATTCGCATTTCAATGCATCTATCACGCTTTCACAACAATTCATAATTTGTATGCAATTGGCTTTGTATATATTGAATCACTGGCAGTACCATTGATTCCTTAGATTGAGCTATGGAACTACTAATAAGAAGAGTGTTCCATTGGCACAAACCATCTATAAACCATACCAAGTTCATAAATGAACTTCTGATTCATCACCCTCCCTTTTTGCTTCTAAAGCGATAACATACTCAACCTTCGTTATAGATTTTGCCACAATAACTTTCTTGGATCAATTCCAAGTTACTGTACCACCGATTGACACAAATGAATCGCTTGGAGCACCGATGAAGACTTTATCAATGTAACTACTTACAATGAGCATGTATTAATGTAAGTCCTTACATCAATCTTTTCATTTTCTTCGTTTGCGAGAATATGCCATATTTCTTATTTTAGTACTTAAGAACATTTTCACTGTTGTCATATGATCAACAATTTGATCACTGGTAACTTTACTCACAACTTACTTGGAGTGTTGGACATACCTGGTTGTTTTACATACCATGGAATATTCCATGTGACTTCGACAATAAATACTTCTTGAAGTTTTACCATACTAAACTGCTTTAGTATCTCTTCAATATGTATTCGGCTAACCCTAATTAGGCACTACTATCTCCATGGATTATTATGCCTAATACCAAGGCTATATTGCCTTAGTGCTTTACTGAAAAACTAGTTCCAATAAAGTCCTAATTCGTGTCAAGAAATTTTTATAATTTCCAATCAATGAGGCGTCATGCACACACTTACTTTCTTGTAAATACAAGCATCATTGCTTTCCCTCGATGAAATGAAATTATTTGACCATTTCATCAGAACAAAGATTTCAACTCCACTATGCTTGCTTCAATCCATTATAGAATTCGTTGAAGTTTGCATGCTTACTAGCATCCTTTAGATTGACAAAATTACCTTGGCCTGTATCATATATACAATCCAGGTTCTATTTCCATCTCATGGAATCCTTTTGACATCCATCTATTATATATTTATATCTCATAATTGAAATATGTAGTAATTCTTAGTTTAACCCGAACTGACTCTAAGCATTGCTATGACGAGACAATCTCATCATAGTTAATTCCTTGATCTTGCCATAAACTATTTGTAAGAGGTCAAGCTTCATAAAACATTATTATCTTTGTCAGTTATATATCCATTAATATGTGTTAGACTCAAAGTATTCCAGAGGTTTCATCAAGTTCTAAACTTGATTTAAGTATATGGATACTATCTCAGCACATTGATACGTCTCCAATGTATCGATAATTTATGAAGTATTCATGCCATATTCACCTATATTTACAATACTTTTATATGGTTTTGATGCACTTTATATGATTTATTTAGAACTAACCCAAACTGACGTTGTTTTCACCAGACGCTTCGTGGGCGGGCTAGAAGAGCCACGAGGTGGGCACAACCCACCAGGGCATGCCAGGCCACCCCGGCGCGCCCTGGTGTATCGTGCCCTCCTTGTGGCCCAACTTCGCGTGAAACCGACGCCCAAAAATCCTATATATTGAGAAACCTCCAGAAATAACCCTAGACGAGAAGTTCCGCCGCCGCAACTCTCCGTATCGACGAAAAACCAATCTGGAGAGAAAACAGTACCCTGCCGGAGAGGGGAAATCATCTCCGGTGGCCATGTTCATCACCCCGGCGGAGGCCATGACGAGGAGGGAGTACTCCACCCTCGGGGCTGAGGGTATGTACCAGTAGCTATGTGTCCAATCTCTTTGTCTCTCGTCTTCTTGAGATGTAACAATCTTGATGTATCACGGGCTTTGTTAATATAGACGGATCATATGATGTTTCCCTTGCTATCTTGTTGTGATGAATTGAATCTTTTCCTTTGAGATCTCGTTATGTTGGATTGAATATTGGATTTGAGAACACTTGATATATGTCTTGCATGCGGATACCCGTAGTGACAATGGGGTATTCTATTGATCCACTTGATATATATTTTGGTACTCAACTTGCGGATTCCCGAGCTGACATTGGGGTAATCTATGCATAGGGGTTGATACACGTTCTTGTCGTACTTTCTCCGGCAGAAATATCGGGGCACTCTTTGAGGTTCTTTGTGTTGCATTGAGTATTATGAATCTGAAATTGTTTGATGCATATCGTATAAATAACTCATGGATACTTGTGGTGACATTGGAGTATCTAGGTGACATTAGAGTTGGTTGATGCGTATCATATGGTGTTATTCTAGTACGAACTCTTAGATAGATCAAACGGAAAGGATAACTTGATGTTATCTTAGTACGAACTCTTGAATAGATCGATCAGAAAGGATAACTTTAAGGTGGTTTCGTACCCTACAAACAATTTCTTCTTACGTTCTCCGCTAGATAAGAACTTTGGAGTGATTCTTCGTTGCACATTGAGGGATGGTTATGTGATCCAATTATATTAGCATTGTTCAGAGATTGCACTAGCCAAAGTATGGACCCTAGGCCTTGTTTCCAAGCATTAATATACCGTTTTGCTCGCTGTTTTACACTTGTTACCTTCCTGTTTTTATATTTTCAGATTACAAAAAACTTTATCTACCATCCACATTGCACTTGTATCACCATCTCTTCGCCGAACTAGTGCACCTATACAATTTGCAATTGTATTGGGTGTGTTGGGACACAAGAGATTTCTTGTATTTGATTGCAGGGTTGTTTGAGAGATACCATCTTTATCCTACACCTCCCACGGATTGATAAACCTTAGGTCATCCACTTGAGGGAAAATTACTACTGTCCTACAAAACTCTGCGCTTGGAGGCCCAACACGAGTCTACAAGAATAAAGTTGCGTAGTAGACATCAAGCTCTGATCTGGCGCCGTTGACGGGGAGGTGAGTGCTTGAAGGTATATCTTTAGATCTTGCAATTGAATCTTTTAGTTTCTTGTTTTATCACTAGTTTGGTTTAAAAAAGAAAACTAAAAAATGGAGTTTAGGTTGCATCATTTGTATCGTCTTTATAATGTCTTTCGTGAAAATAAGGATTCTGAAAATTGTGCTCAATTGGTAGAGGAAGAAATTATGAAAATACGCAATGAGAATTCGTTGAATGATGAGCATGATAGCAATATTGTTAGCATGAATTTTCTGAATATACAAAATACTAATGATGATTGCACTAGTCATGATAAAAATATTACTTATAAGAATGTCAATTTTTGTGGAGTGTATAAAGTTTGTGAGGACGTGCCTTATAGGGATGATAGATTTTGCAAGAAGCATAAACATGATAGAACCAATTTTTTGCTCAAAGTGATAGATGAATTTGCTACAAAATTATGTTCTCTTTGTCCTATTACATGTGAACTTTGCAATAAAGTTGGTCATCTTAATTTCCAATGCAAACTTTTTCAAGATCAAATCATGACCAAATATTGTAATGACTTGATCACCCTTGAACTTTATGATGAGCTTTCTCTATTTTTGGGGAGTGAAGAATTGACACATAAAAATAGTTGGTTTGAAGTATTCATTCTCATGGACGATATTGAAACTAATCTAAAAAATATCTATATGTTTTGCATGGTAAATTGCAATGAGAATGCTTATATTGCCAACTATAGAAAGATGGGAAAAACAATAGAATATAAAAGGAATACTAATGAAAGGGTAAAGATTTCCACTTTCCCTCCTATTGTCTCTCATGATGTAATAGGTGACGAGGAGGAGCTCCCTATTCAACCAATCTCATCAATAAGAAGCTCGAAAAAATTAATTAAACCCACACATGATGTGGTGAAGAAGAAGAAAAGAAGAAAGAGTAAAGGTAAAAAGGTATCTCTCCCAAATGATGTTGCTCCTATTATTGTTGTGCCTCACGAGGATGAATTAAAAATAATTTTGGAAGATGATATACTTGATGATGAATTTGTTATGCCTATTGCTTGTTGTGATGACTATGATTGGGAAGATAATGATATTTCTTATAATCATGAAAATCTTTTTGGCACCAACTTGGTAAACTATGATGATAATAATTGTTATACTATTGGTGATATTCATACTATTAATGATGAGAGTGATTATGCTTATGATATGCCAAGACACAAGCTTGGGGATGCTATGTTTGATGAGAATGACATGTTTGAGAATTTATTTGCTGCAATTAATGTTTGTCCCAAGCTTGGGGATGCTATGCTTAATGAAGATGATCTTTTTAGTTCCCCTACTTTGAATGATCAAATTTGTTATGATGATTGCATGCCTCCTATTTATGATGATTGCGATATTTATGAAAGTGGGTTTGGAAGAGTGGCAACTTTAGATAATTATTATCCCACTATTTTGGAGGGTGTTGAATTTTATTATAATGATAAAAGTGGATTTGGAGAGGTCATGACTTTATTTAGTAATGATTCCACTATTTCGGAAGAGGTTTCACATAACTATGATGAGAACAAAGTTGCTACTTATGATGATTATTGTGATGATACTTATGTTATAAAAAGTAGTGATAATTATTGTCATAATTTTTAATATCCTTTTACTGAACATTACTCTTTTAATGTGGAAACAATTTATAGTATTCGAGTTTCATTTGATGCTCCCACTTTTATGAATGAGAAGAAATTTTCTTATGAGGAGAGTAATAAATTTTCTATGATAGTAAATCATGAAAATGATGCTTTATGTGATAGTCATATTGTTGAATTCCTTCATGATGCTACTGAAAATTATTATGAGGGAGGAACATATGCTTGTAGGAATTGCAATAATATCAAGTTTCCTCTCTATGTGTTCAAAGTTTTGAAGTTGCACTTGTTTTGCCTTCCTATGCTAGATGATTCTTGCTCCCATAAACTGTTTGCTCACAAAATACCTATGCATAGGAAGTGGGTTAGACTTAAATGTGCTTGTCATGTGTTTCCTGATGCTCCCTTGCATGTTTCAAATACTATTCCTATGTGAGCATCATTGAAACCATCATGCCTAGCTAAAAGGCATTAAAGAAAAGCGCTTGTTGGGAGACAACCCAACATTTTTCCTTTCTGTTTTTGTGTGTTCACATGATTAGTATACTGTAGTAATCATGTTTTGTGTCTTTTATTTCAATAAAGTGCCAAGTAAAGCCTTTGGGATGACTCACAAGATGAGTATAATTGATGCTGAACCAAAACAGAAACTTTTGACTCCAGTAAAGGAATTTTCATTTTTTACTGGAGCGTGATAATGATCTGAAATTTTTACAAAGTGTTTAGATACAAATTCTTCAGGCTGTCCAAATTTTTCAGAATATTTAGAGACAGGGAAGTATGGCTATACTACAGATCTTCACAGACTGATCTGTTTTTGACAGATTCTGTTTTGCATGCATAGTTTGTTTGTTTTAGTGTTTCCATAGCTTATATTCAGTTATATAAATTATGGGAATGATAGAATACAGTAGGTATCATGTGGTAACAATTATGAATCTTGTCTTGACAGTACCTAAGTGAATTATCTTTATTTATTATACTAACCCATCTCACGAAGTTCCGTTAAGTTTTGTGTGATGAAGTTTTCAAGTTTTGGGTGAGACACCGATATGAGGAGAATAAGGAGTGACAAGAACCTAAGATTGGGGATGCCCAAGGCACCCCCAAGGTAATATCCAAGGAAGACTCAAGCGCCTAAGCTTGGGGATGCCCCGGAAGGCATCCCCTCTTTCGTCTCCAACATTATCGGTATATCTTACTTAGAGCTATATTTTTATTCGTCACATAATATGTTATTTGCTTGGATCATCATTATATATTTTTTATTTTATTTTAGGTTTTATTTATAATCTTGTTTTTCAATAGAAATTTTTACAAATTGCCTTTAGGATGCTTGAATTGCATGTTTGATGTGTGCTGTGTAAAAACAGAAACTTTTGCTGTAGTGTTTGAATTTTCATATTTTACTGGGACGTGGAAAGTTTCTGAAATTTTTACACAGTATTTTAATATAAATTATTTAGCATGTCCTAAATTTGCATAATTGTTTGATTTACATATGTACACTGTTTTCAGAAATTGGTACAGACTGTTCTGTCTGGACTGATTGCTGTCATAGTTTTGTTATCTACTTATCCTATAGTTTCCATAGCCTATATTGGTAGATATAAATTGTGGAAACAATAGTAAACAGTAGATGATGTTTGGAAATTATTATGCAACTTGTCTTGGCAGTACATGAAGTGTTGATTTATTCTTATGTGTACTAACCTATCTCACGAGTTCTTTTCGAGTTTTGTGTGGATGAAGTTTTTCAGAATAGGTGAAACCATGATATGAGAGGATTGAACAAGATACAAAAGATCAAGCTTGGGGATGACCAAGGCACCCCAAGTAAATATTTCAAGAAGTCTCAAGCATCTAAGCTTGGGGATGCTACACATCCCACCTCTCTTCGTCAACTATCAGTTAGCCTATGTTGAGCCTAAATTTTTATTTGTCCACATGATATGTGTTATTCTTGGAGTGCTATTTTTATTTAATTTGTTGTTTGAATAAAATACTCAGATCTGAAAATCTTTATTGAGAGAAAGTCCTCACATAGATACTTTATTGTTTGACTACTCATTGATCTTCTGTCGTCGTTTTCTCACGACAGATGCCATGGGGTGGCTTATCGAGAGTGGTTGGGGCCGAAGGACGCCGACGGGCTCCGGGAACGGGATTAGGCACAAGCGGTGAGGGACACACGATGTACCCAGGTTCGGGGCCCTCCATGGGAGGTAACACCCCTAGTCCTGCTTGTCTAGTTGATGGGTGTTTGGCGTTACAATGGTGCTCCTTGAGCAGTCTGTCTTAGAGGAAGAAGAAGGAGCAGCCGGCTCTTCTTTCCTTACTACGTGGGAGTGAGAGTGTAAGATGGGGGGAATGTTTCCATGCTTTCCTTGACCGATGCATGGGGGCCTCGGGGGGTTTTATAGGCCAACCCCCCGGCTTACAATATTCCAGAGGTACTAAAAAGGGGGGACCCGGCTGGCAGCCTCTCCAGCCAGCCAGGGGGCCCGCCGGCTGGGTCGTCTTGTCGCCCGTAGGGCCCGCCGGCTGCGCGGTCCCATCGCTAGCTGGGGCCCACCAGCCGGCTCTTCTATTGGCCCGCGCCCACCTGCCACGGCACGGGCCGCCCCGCGCGGCGTCGTCTTGCGCCTGCCGGCCAAGGTCAGTGGTACGGCCGGCTGCGCTGTAGCCACACGGGGGCAGGTAATGGAGTAGACGGCGGTGTGGCGGCACTGTTGCCCCGCCGGGTCTCGATCGGGGATGGTCAGCGGTACGACCGCCCAGACTGTAGCCATGCGTGTCCGTGCGTCAGCGATCGCTGTAGCCGCGCCAATGCCCAACGTGGGGGTCGTGTCTTGTCGGCGTACCTTGTCGCGGTAGGAGGGGACGGGTGCCTGTCCGTCCAGAGGTCAGCGGGAGGGCCGGCCGCGGGCCAGGCGTCCAGGGGGTCAGCCGGCCGCTCGCTTGCCGGCCACGGACCAGTCCGCCGTGGGCCAGCCGGCCAGGGGGCCAGCCGGCCATGGGGCTAGCCGGCCGTTCGCCAGCCGGTTGTGTACCAGCCGGCCGTAAAGTTTTTTTCTGAAAGGGTCTTGAACTCCCTCGTCTTGGCATACCCAGGGGTAATAACCCCGTCAGTAGTCCCCGAAGCCGGCGGGGGCCCGCGTCCTTCTAACGAGGGGGAGCCGGCGGCTTCATCCGGCGGCGTCCGCCCATCGCGCGGGATCGATCGATCAGCCGCGTCGGCAACCGGTCCCATCGCCTCGGGTCCTGTCGCGCCGTTTCGGGTCCCGTGCCGGACCGCGGGGCGCCACGCGGAGCGCAATGATGCGGAGGGCCCCGTACCTGGGGGCTTGACGGGACATCGCCCCGGGCCTAGCCTGGTAGGCCACGGGCCTAGCCCAGTAGGCCTCGGGCCGTAGGTGGGGATCCTCTATGACCATACCCCCACGGCCGCGGCCCGTAGTGCCCACGTCCCGCGGATTTCTCGGCGGAGGCTGTTCGCGCGCTCCTCACCCCATCGTCTTCCTCCTCTCGCAGCCCGTCGCTTCGACTTGCGATGCCGCTTCGCTCGCCAGCTTCCTCGTGTTTGACTGCCTCGGAGATGGCCGACGGACCCTCCGGCAGCTGGGGCGGCTCCGTCATCACCGCGGAGGACATCGAGCACCTCCGCCGTGCCCGCATGCTGCCGTCGGAGGACCGCGTCGCCGCCCGTCCGCCGGGCAGCAAGGTGGTGCCTGAGCCCGAGGAGGGGGAGTTCGTGGTGTTCGCCTGGCACTTCTCGCGCGGCTTCGGCCTGTCGGTGAGCCAGTTCTTCCGCTTCTTCATGGACACCTTCAATCTCCAGCCGCACCACCTCGGGCCCAACTCCGTTCTTCAACTATCGAGCTTCGTAACACTCTGCGAGGGCTACCTCGGACTTCTCCCCTTTGTGGAGTTGTGGAGGAAGCTCTTCTACCTCAAGGCCTTGAGGAACAACGACGAGGCGTACGGCTGCGGGGGAGCGGTGGTGTGCGTCCGCGGTCCGCTATCCCCCCGCATCACCCTCATCGAGTCCGTGAAGAAGTGGAACCGGACATTCTTCTACGTGAAGAACGTCGACCCGGCGCGGGACTACATCCGGCTGCCGGCCTTTGTCAACGCCCCATTTTCGGGGGTGAACTGGACGGGCGACGGGCCGTTCGCGGATGTCTTCGGGACGCTGGGTCGGCTCCAGACCATGAGGAGTGGAGAGGGACTGGTCGCGGCGAACCTGGTGGCCGCCTTCATTAATCGCCGGGTGCTGCCCCTTCAGTAGAGGCCGCACCGGATCTGCGATATGACGGGCCGGCGAGACCCCTGGCGGCTGTCCACCTTCGAGCTGACGACGGCCCAGGTGGCGGAGCGGGTGAACGCCATCACCAACTTCAAACTAAAGCCGGGGGCCTGGAGTTTCGGCAAGACGCCGTACAGCCGGCACGACCCGGCGCCCCTGGTACGTCCCGTCGAGGTGGGTTTCCTTTCCTTCTGCGTTTCTTCGACCGCCCCCCCCCCCCGCTCACACGCCGTGCTGACCGCAGCGCTTTGTTCATCAGAACACGCCAGACGGCCCGCACCCCCAGGTGTTTCAGGAGGATTTCGAGATGGGAGGCGGCGTCGAAGAGGGGGCCGACTCCTCGGGGAAGGTTGAGGCGGACGGGGCGATGGGTGACCCGGGAGCCGGTGGGTCCCGAGCGGCTGGTGAGTTCCCCTCCGGACCCTCAATCAAAGATTGGACCGACGATGATGATGATGATGACGATGTCCGGGTCTTGTACCCGCCTCCCCTCACAGCTCGCCGGGGACCGCGGGGACGGAGCGAGGAGCAGCCGGCCCGCGGCCAGACGGCCGAGGCCTCCCGTCGGGAGAAGAGGCTGGCCTCGAGGCAGCCGTCGACACAGCCGTCGGCTCGTAAGAGAGCGCGAGCGGCCGTCGCGAAGCCACCGCCCCGGGCCAGGCGGCCCCTTCCCGTCGTCGCCGGGTAAGCACTTATCGGTTTGTCGAGTTTACGAGCCGGCAAGCGCCTGAGGGCCCATCTTTTGTCTGCCCCAAGGATGCCATCGAGCTCTATGACACGGAGTCGACCACCGACCCGGTGGACGCCGCCAGCCTGCAGCCGCAGGAGCACGCGACCACGATGCGGGAGGAGAAGAGGCGGCTCGCAGAGATGCAAGCCGCGAAGGCAGGGGCGAAGGGTGCGCCCTCGCGTTCGGGGGCCTCGAGTGACGGGAGGCGGAGGCGGCCCGCCGACCCGGCGCGTGCGATGGACTCGGCGGCGGAATCGACGCGGAGGTCGAGGCCTCCATCGAGTGAGCCGCGAGAGCCGGCTATGGAGACGGCCACGGCCCCGCCCATGGTGGAGGTGACCCGTCCGGCGGGAGCAGTTCCCGAGCCGGCTCGGGAGATGGCCTAGCGGGGGGAGACGGTATTGACCCTGCCCATCGTCGAGCCGGCCGCGACAGATGTGCCCGTCGCCCCGATTGTGCCGGAGGCGGCCCCGGAGACAACGGTCGGTGGGAGGAGCGAGCCGGCCCATCCGGCTGTTGAGCCGGTCCGGCAGGTGGTGGAGGCGGCGGTGCCGGTCGTGGAGGGGCCCGAGGCCGGCTCCCGAGCCCTGGTGGTCACCACCAACCTTCCGCCGGCTGCCGCCGTGGCGGACGTCGGGTCGAGTGGTGGGTCGAGCCGGTCGAGGAGGACCATGCTTGACGTGATCCGGGACTGGAAGGCGCTGGCTCTCGTCCTGGTCGTCCTGGCCCCGCCAGCCAGCAACCAAGCCATTGCGCCTGGGGAGCCAGGCCGCATCATGGCGCACTGCCGTGAGGGGCTGGCTAGGTTCGCGGAGGCCGCCGAAAGCAATTTTTGGCACGTGGAGGAGGCGGTGGAGGTGAGATTCTTCTGCCTTGCGTTGAACTTTTAGTGAGGGCGCGCAAGCGCACCCACTGGGTGTAGCCCCCGAGATTCGGGCCGGCTGCTCAGTTGCGTGGCAGCTGGGCCGGATCTATCCCTCTTTTGTTTGTCTAACTACTTGTTTCTTGGCGCGGAGCAGGCTGAGAACGCCAGGCGGCAGTCGCTTTTTGATGAGGCGCTCCCTATCCACAACCGCGGCAAGCTCGGCTTCTATCAGGTCCAGGACGAGCTGAAGAAGGCGCAAGGTATGCTTATTCCAGTGGGGGCGCGCGAGCGCACCCACTGGGTGTAGCCCCTGAGAGTCGGGCCGGCTACTCGGCAGTCGGCCCGGGTCTTCCGCATTTGAGTAACTCATGTTGGGTTTTTCGCAGAGGAGCTGACCCCAATTCGGCAGAAGAGGGATGCACTGGCCTCCGAACGGGACCGGCTGGGGCAGGAGCTCCAGGCGGTTACGTCGGAGCGGGACCGGCTGGGCAGCCTGGTTGTTGACGGTCGGGCGGCGCGGGAGCGCCTGACCGCGGAGCTGCAGCGGGAAGCGGTGGCCCGGGAGGACGTCACCAAGCAGGCGGCCGATGCCACCCAGCGGGCCACCGCTCTTCAAGACGAAGTGGATCGCCTCAAAGGAGAGCTTGAGACGTGATGGTCAGCCCTTGCCCAGGCGGAGGAGGTGCTGGAGAGGGAGCGGAGGGCAGGCCTTCAGTTTGCCCTTGAGATGGACGAGGCTTTCCAGTGTGAGTTTTGTTTTCGAGTCTTCTTCCCTTGCCGACCGCTTTTGACTTGCTTTTGTCTTGTTTGTTGATTCTTCTCTTTCCCTAGACCGGTTCTAGGATACCCAGCGCCGCGCCGAGCGGGCTGTTGCGGAGCATCGGGAGTGCCTGTGGCAGCGCGGGAGGAGGTTGAGGAGCATGCCGCCTGGGACGTGCCGGAGCTCGCGCTGGCTGTCGAGAACCGGCTGCTCCATGTTCAGCGCTGCATGGAACGGCTCCTTACGGCCGGCAAGGAGGTGATTTCGGCCCTCTGGCCGGGTCGTGGGGCCCCGGAGGGCCGCGTGGCGCTGTGGCTGGAGAATGCGGTGGCCCGGCTCGAGGTTTGGAAGGCGTTGGCGGCCCACTCCGAGGCGCAGATGGCCCATCGGTTTGTCACCTCGTGGTACCCCGGCGTCAATTTGGACCGGCTGGTCACGATGTGCGAGGTCCCCGAGGTGAAACGAGCTGCCCGCGAAGGCGCCCTGGTCCGCCGAGCCAACGAGCTGGCGTCCTACGTCGACCCGGACAAGCTCCTGCCGGCGCTAGGTGAGGACGGCGAGCCGGTCGCCGAGGACTCCTTCGGCAATCCCCAAGGACCCGAGGACGATGAGGTCGCCGACGAGAGCACTGCCTCCAGCACCGGCAGCGACACTGAGGCCGCGGAGGCCATGGAGGAAGAGCCGACGGCAGCGGCTTCCCCTGGGCAGACTGTTGAGCCGGCTGGCGATGCACCGACAGCCTGAGCGGCCCTACGCACTTTGTATCTTTTTCTTTTTGCTAAAAAACTTATTTAAGACGCATTTCCACCCACTGGGGGTGTATTGTAAAGAATCTTTGGCCTGTGGCCTTTTGTTTATAACTTGCTTGAAGTTCAAAATGTTTGCATGCCGGCTCCACCCCCGCCCATTACCTTTCGACTCATATTTTACGGTAGGGTTCCCCCAGCTTCCGCCCCGCCTGTCAGCCAGCCGGGAGCCAGACTAGGACAGGGACGGGGCATCGTCCTTGGGGAAAACGAGCGGGCCTTAGAGTCGTCCGGCTCGGGTTGGGGCGAGCCGGCAGAGGCTGGTTTCTAGAGGTAACACGGTCCGGTTGGACCTATCCGGCTGCTACTCTTCAGGCGGTGTTCGCGTGGTAAGTTCCTTCCTACCCCATGGTTCCGCCAGCCGGATAGCCGGGGGCCGGTCTGTGGCTGGGTAGGGGGGAGTGGGGAAGAGTTGCTTGCCCACGCTACTTGTCCGCCTCGGAGAGGAGTCGGCGAGCCCCCGGGCCAGGGAGCCGGACCCGGGTGCCTTGCTTAAAAATGACAAGCCTTTGATGGAATTGAAAAGGGGCATGCCCCAAGTGCCGGCTTGGGGCCCCCATTGCATTCATTAAGTTCCAACAGAAGGGAAGATACATACATACACGGGTTTTTTTTCCTAGCAGTAGAACGGTCGGACGAGTGCCGCATTCCATGGGCGCTTCGTCTCTTCGCCGGAGGCGTCTCTTTTGCGCTTCTGCGACTTCTGGGCATCTATCAGATAGTAGGCGTTGTTGTGCAACGCCTTGCTGATAATGAACGGGCCTTCCCACGGGGAGGACAGCTTGTGCTGGCCGGCGGTCCGCTGGATCCGCCTGAGCACTAGCTCCCCCTCGCGGAAGGAGAGGGGCCGGATCCGCTTGCTGTGGTAGTGCCGGAGCTTCTGCTGGTACATGGCCGTCTGGCTCAGGGCCAGCTCGCGTGCTTCTTCGAGTAGGTCGACGCCGTCTTCTCTTGCCTCCTTTGCGTCTTTCTCCGTATACAGGGTGACCCGAGGTGAGTCAAACTCGATGTCTGTGGGGATGATCGCCTCAGACCCGTATACGAGAAAGAAGGGGGTGTAGCCGGTTGACCGGTTGGGCGTGGTCCTGAGGCTCCAAAGGGCAGCCGGCAGCTTGTTGATCCAGCAGCCGGCCGACCGCACGAGGGGCGCCACGAGCCGAGGCTTGAGGCCGGCTAGGATCAGGCCGTTTGCCCTCTCCGCCTGGCCGTTTGACTGTGGGTGGGCCACCGACGCGAGGTCGAGCCGGATGCCCTCCTGGGAGCAAAAACGCGCCATTGCGCCTTTGGCGAAATTTGTGCCGTTGTCGGTGATGATGCTGTGGGGAATGCCATAGCGGACCATGACGTCCTTGATGAACCGGACGGCTGTGGGGCCGTCCAGTTTCTTGATGGGTCTGGCTTCGATCCATTTGGTGAACTTGTCGACAGCCACCAGTAGATGCGTCATGCCGCCCCGAGCGGTCTTGAAGGGCCCTACCATGTCCAGCCCCCAAACGGCAAAGGGCCACGAGAGTGGGATGGTCTGGAGGGCTGTGGCCGGCAGGTGACTCTGTGTGCTGAAGCGTTGGCACCCCTCGCATTTGTCGACCAGCCGCTTGGCCTCTTCCAAGGCCGTCGGCCAGTTGAAGTCGTGGCGGAATGCCTTGGCCACCAGGGTTCTGGAGGCGGCGTGGTGTCCGCACTCACCCGGGTGGATGTTGAGGAGGATTTCTTGCCCTTTCTCCGGCTCGACGCAGCGCTGGAATACGCCGGTGGTGCTGCGATGAACCAGCTCGTGGTTGATAATGCTGTAGGCCGGGGCCCGGCGCTGGATTTGCCTTGTCGCGGCTTCGCTAGGGGGGAGCGGGCCACGAGGGCGCTGAGACGGGAGCCGGCTCGAGCTCGAGTGGAGCGTCGGGGGCAGCCGGAGCCGACAGGTCCGGCCCGCCAGTCCCCGGGACCGGCTCGCCAGTCCCCGAGACTAACACAGCGGGGGGCGCGGTGATCGCCATCATGACGGCCGTGGAACCGGAGCCGGTCGCCGCGGGGGCACCAGATGCTGGAGCCGGTGGGGTCGGTATTGCCGCCGGAGTTGACGGTGCCGGCAGAGCAGCCGGAGCTGACGGTGCCGGCGGAGCTGCCAGAGCTGGCGAAGAGCCGGCGACGTCAGCCGGCACGAAGATAGACTCCGACTCGGGGGAAGGCTTGATCGAAGGCTTGAGCAGCCGTTCGAGGGAGACGCCGACTGGGATGACCTGCCGGGTGGAGCCGATTTTTGGCAACGCATCGACCGCCTCGTTGTCCACCCGGGGGACGTGGTGGAACTCACAGCCCTCGAAGGAGCCGGTGAGCTGCTGGACGAGGAAGCGATAGCTGGCCATGTTGGCGTCCCTGGTGTCCCATTCGCCAGACACCTGTTGCACCACGAGGTCGGAGTCGCCGAAATAGAGGATGCGTCGGATCCCGATCTCCTTGGCGAGCCGGAGGCCGTGGACGAGCGCCTCGTACTCGGCCATGTGGTTGGAGGCGACGTAGAGGATCTGGAGCGTGTACTTGAGCTGATCCCCCTCTGGGGATGACAAGACGATGTCGGCTCCCAGGCCGGTTCGCATCTTCGAGCCGTCGAAGTGCATGCGCCAATGCGTGTAGTCTGGGGGAGGCGGCACGAACTGGGTCTCGGCCCAGTCGACGAGGAAGTCTGCCATTGTCTGCGACTTGATGGTGGTACGCGGCTCGTACCGGATCTCGTGGTCGGCGAGAGCGATGGCCCATTTGGCGATCCGGCCGGTGGCGTCCCGGCCGCTCATGATCTCGCCGAGCTGGGCCGTGCTCACCACGGTGATGGTATGCTCCTGGAAGTACTGCTTGACCTTCTTGGTGGCAAAGTATATGCCGTAGCACATCTTCTGGTAGTGGGGGTAGTTTTGCTTGGATGCGGAGAGGACCTTGCTGAGGTAGTAGACGGGACGCTGGACCGGCAGCGCCTTGCCCTCCTCCGGTCGTTCCACCACCAGAACGACACTGATTACGCGGGTGGTTGCCGCGATGTACGCGAGCATTGGCTCCTTCTCAGCCGGCGCCGCCAGGACGGGAGCGCTTGAGAGCGCGCGCTTAAGGTGGCGGAATGCCTCGTCCGCCTGGTCGGTCCACTCGTACTTGGGGGTCTTCCTCATGAGCTGGTAGAGGGGCAGCGCCTTCTCGCCCAGCCGGCTGATGAACCGGCTGACCGAGGCAAGACAGCCGGCGAACTTCCGGACGTCGCGGAGCCTGGCCGGCTTGTGCATGCGCTCGATGGCCCTGATCTTCTCCGGGTTAGCTTCGATGCCGCGAGCGGACACGAAGAAACCCAAGAGCTGACCGGCCGACACGCCGAAAACGCACTTCTCTGGGTTTAGCTTGATCTTGTATTCGCGCAGGTTGGCGAAGGTCTCTCGGAGATCGTCGAGGAGGCTGAAATGCTCCTTGGTCTTGACGGCGATGTCGTCCACGTAAACGTGGACGTTCCTACCGATCTGAGGCAGGAGACACTTCTGGATGCAGCGCTGGAAGGTGGCGCCCGCGTTCTTCAGGCCGAAGGACATGGTGATGTAACAGTAGGCCTCGAAAGGGGTTATGAAGGAGGTCTTCAGCCGGTCGGCTGGATCCAGCTTGATCTGGTGGTAGCCGGAATAGGCGTCCAGGAAGGACAGCAAGTCGCAGCCGGCCGTGGAGTCGATGACTTGATCGATCCGGGGCAGGGTGAATGGGTCCTTGGGACAGGCTTTGTTCAGGCTGGTGTAGTCGATACACGTGCGCCAGGTCTTGTTTTTCTTCAGCACCAGGACTGTGTTGGCCAGCCAGTCCGGGTGGAACACTTCCATGATGAAGCCGGCTGCGAGCAGCCAGGCGATCTCTTCTCCTATAGTGCACCGCTTCTCCTCGGAGAAACGGCGCAGGGGTTGCTTGACCGGCTTTGCATCCGGCCGTAGATGAAGTTTGTGCTCGGCAAACTTCCTCAGGACACCCCGCATGTCTTTTGGAGACCACCCAAAGATGTCCCGATTCTCACGGAGGAAGTCGATGAGCTCGCCTTCCTATTTGCTGTCGAGGCGGGTGCCGATAGTGACGCACTGCTTGGGGTTGGCCGGGTCGAGTGGCACCTGCTTGGTGTCCATGGATGGCTGGAACAACGCCTCGCTAGCCGACTGGGACGGAGGAGCCGGCACGGCCGGCTGGGCAGAGGCGTGAGCCACGAGCCGGTCGAGTTGCCACCTTTCCTCCGCTATCTCCAGGGCCTCGGCCAGCCGGCTACCGTCGCGCGCGCACTAGAGTGACATCTTGTAGTCGCCGGCGATGGTGATGATGCCCTCGGGACCCGGCATCTTGAGCTTGAGGTAGGCATAATGGGGGATCGCCATGAATTTGACGAGGGCCGGCCTGCCCAGCCGCGCGTGGTAGGGACTGTAGACGTCCACCACCTCGAACCATACCGGTTCGCGGCGGAAGTGGCGCTTGTTGCCGAAGAGGACGTCGAGCTCGATCTTGCCGATGGGGGTGCAGGACTTTCCCGGCACGATGTCGTGGAAGACCATCCGGCTCGCCCACAGGTCTTTCTCCTTGAGCCCCAGTTTGAGCAGCGTGTCGCGGTAGAGGATGTTGACGTTGCTGCCCCCGTCGATCAGCACCCGCGAGAAATGGCAGGTGCGTCTCTCGGAGACGATGGTGGGATCGAGGACAAGGGCGTAGCTGCCAGGGTTGGGCATTATGGCCGGGTGGTCCGCCCGGCTCCAGGTAACCGGCTTCTCGGACCAGTGCATGAACTGTGGGACCGAGGGAACGGTAGCGTTCACCTCGTGCCTGCGCTGGCACACGATGTGCTTGTCAGTTCCCTCACTAGTGAAGACGACGTAAGCCCCGTCCTGGTCGGGGAACTGGTTGTGGAGGCGGCCGTTGTTGGCAGCTGGAGCCGGCGCGGGCGGCGGGTCCGGAGCCGGAGCCGGCGCGCAGGGAGGTGGAGGCGGAGGAACCGGGAGGCCCTCACGTCGGGCTAGCCGCTGGGAGAAGCTGCACTGCCGGAGGGTGTGGGTGGCCGGCTTGGCCCCGGAGTGCATCTTGCAGGGTACGTCGACCATCTGCTCGAAGGTGAGCTTGGGCTGCCAGGCGGCCTTGTCGGTTCTCTGACGCTGGCTGGGGGCCTGGGCAGCCGGTTGCTCTTCCTCGATGGTTGCGACCTGTCGGCTCCCATAGCGGGGATCCGGCTGGTCGGACTTGCGTTTGTTGTTCTGTTGCTGCCGGTTGTCGGCAGCCGCCCGTGGCGCGGCAGGCGGCGGGGTCGGCTTGGTCGGTGCGGTGACCTTCGTCCGCATCGCGGAGTCGGCCGTGGCGTACTTGTCCCCCTTGGGTTGCCGGCTCGGAGCACAAGAGCTTGTGCTTGAGGTGGGTGCCGTCGTGGCAACCCTCGATGAAGTACTGGATGGCCTACACCTCGTGCACCCCTTCGCGGGAGTTGCGAAGCTCGGTCCAACGCGTGAGGTAGTCGCGGAGGGGTTCCTCTGGCCCCTGGACGCACATGGCCAGCTCGCGGGTCCGGCCGGGCCACTTGTAGGTGCCGGTGAAGTTGCGGACGGACGCTTCTTCGAAGTCCGTCTAGGTGTTGATGCTTCCGGCCGACAGGCTGTTGAGCCAGGTCCGGGCCGAGCCGATCAACATTAGGGGGGCATAGCGTACGGCTACGCGCTTGTTTCCCCTGGCGATGCCGACTGCGATGGTGTAGTCGATCAGCCAGTCCTCCGGCTTGGCGGTGCCATTGTACTTCGGGGTGTCGCGAGGGAGAATGAAGCCGGCCGGGAACGGCTCGTTGCGGATCCAGAGGCCAAAACATGCCGGGCCGATCGAGCCCTCCTCCTTGAGGAGGGCTGACTGCGCTAGCCGGTCGATGCGGGTCCGGGCGTCGTTTTCGCTCCGCGGGACGCGTGCGCCGAACAGAGCGGCGAGCTCGGGACGGACGGCCGGGGCCGGAGAGCGCGCGTGCTCCCGCCGTGGGGGCGGGGTATGGTCCCGGCTGCGCCGGCTGCCGCCAGCCGGAGCGTCGTTGAGCCGGCTGTTGACGGCCGGCTGCTCTTCTCGCAGCCGGGAGCGTCCGTTGTGAGACCCAGCGCCCCGCCGGCCGGAGCCATGGGGGGACGAGGCTTGCTGGACCGGTCGGCGCTGCCCAGCGGTTGGCGGGGCGTCCCCCTCGGGGACGGGAATTTCGGAGCCAGCGCAGGCGTCATCGAGCTGGGCCTGCTGGGCATTGGCGGTGGCGATGAGGTCCTGGATGTGCCGCTCCTGCCGCACTCGCTCTTCGCCCACCAGGTCAGCAATGTCGGCGTAGGCCACCTGGGCGGCCCTCAGGTTGGCCGCCGGCGTGTCGTAGGTGGGGAGCCTGCCACTGAGGATTTCCGCGACCACACGGCCGAGGTTGCAGACGTCGCCGCGTCGGCTGGGCTGATTGCCGGCGGGGCTGAGGCCGTAGGCGGAGTTGTACTCGCGCTGCGCGGACTCCATCCAGCGCTTGGTGGTGGCGAGCGTGGTCGCCTCGTTGAGCAGCAGCCGGCGGGCGGCTTCCAGCTCCGCCGTAGCCGTGGCTGGGTTCGTTGTAGGCGCGACGGGGGTACTATGGCCCCGAAGCACGGAGCCGATGGGGTCGAAGGTGCCGGCACGGGCGGCCACGGCGGCCGCCTCCGCCTCCGCCCTGACTCGGCCGGAGGTCGTGGAGGAGCCGGTGGCCATTACCCCCGCGCGGATGCGGGATCTATTGGCCTCGCCCGGGGTGAGTGCGCCCATAGACTAGGGTGGGTCGAGGCAGTCGACTACCTGGCCAGGGTACTCGTCGGTCGCTGGCTTGCCGGCGAGGCTCAGCCTACCGAGGCGCTTGGCGAGGGCAGTGATGTCGAGCAGAGGGTCGCCACCGCGCCCCTCGTCGGAGAGGCCGGCGGCGCTGCCCGTCGGGCTGGCGAGAACGGGGTCCCGCCCTGCGGGGGCAAGCCCCACGAGCGTGCAGTTCCGCCCGGCCGCGGGGCAGCAGGGGGTGGTGGAGAAGGATCCCGCCCGGAGCGTGACTCCGGCCGGCGCCGCGGCTGGCCCCACGGTGGGCGCCAACTGTCGTCGTTTTCTCACGACAGATGCCATGGGGTGGCTTATCGAGAGTGGTTGGGGCCGAAGGACGCCGACGGGCTCCGGGAATGGGATTAGGCACAAGCGGTGAGGGACACATGATGTACCCAGGTTCGGGGCCCTCCGTGGGAGGTAACACCCCTAGTCCTGCTTGTCTAGTTGATGGGTGTTTGGCGTTACAATGGTGCTCCTTGAGCTGTCTGTCTTAGAGGAAGAAGAAGGAGCAGCCGGCTCTTCTTTCCTTACTACCTAGGAGTGCTACTTCTTGAGCTTGCGTTGGTTTTCCCTTGAAGAGGAAAGGGTGATGCAGCAAAGTAGATAAGTATTTGCCTCAGTTGTTGAGAACCAAGGTATCAATCCAGTAGGAGATACAAGCAAGTCCCCAATCTTCGCACCTACACAAACAATCAAACTCTTGCACCCAACGCTATAAAGGGGTTGTCAATCACTTCACGGTTATTTGGAAGGATGCGATCTGATAGAGATAGATATAAAAGATTGCTAAAAGGAAAAGTAAAACAAAAGTAAAAAGATTGCAGCAAAGTATTTTTGGTATTTTTGGTTTATAGATCTGAAAATATAATATGGAAAGTAGACCCGGGGGCCCTAGGTTTCACTAGAGGCTTCTCTCATGAAGGAAAATAATACGGTGGGTGAACAAATTACTGTCGAGCAATTGGTAGAAAAGCGAATAATTATGAAGATATCCAAGGCAATGATTATTCATATAGGCATCACATCCGTCTCAAGTAGACCGAAACGATTCTGCATCTACTACTATTTCTCCATGCTACTTCTTGAGCATGCGTTGGTTTTCCCTTGAAGAGGAAAGGGTGATGCAGCAAAGTAGATAAGTATTTCCCTCAGTTTTTGAGAACCAAGGTATCAATCCAGTAGGAGATACAAGCAAGTCCCCAATAGATGTACCTACACAAATAATCAAGCACGTGCACCCAACGCAGAAAAGGGGTTGTCATTCCCTTCACGGTTATTTGCAAGGATGAGATCTGATAGAGATAGATATAAAAGATTACTAAAACGAAAAGTAAAACAAAAGTAAAAAGATTGCAGCAAAGTATTTTTGGTATTTTTGGTTTATAGATCTGAAAATATAATATGGAAAATAGACCCGGGGGCCATAAGTTTCACTAGAGGCTTCTCTCATGAAGGAAAATAATACGGTGGGTGAACAAATTACTGTCGAGCAATTGATAGAAAAGCGAATAGTTATGACGATATCCAAGGCAATGATTATGCATATAGGCATCACGTCCGTGTCAAGTAGACCGAAACGATTCTGCATCTACTACTATTACACCACACATCGACCGACTCCTGCATGCATCTAGAGTATTAAGTTCATGAAGAATAGAGTAACGCATTAGGTAAGATGACATGATGTAGAGGGATAAACTCAAGCAATATGATGAAAATCCCATCTTTTTATCCTTGATGGCAACAATACAAATACGTGCCTCGCTACCCCTACTTTGTCACTGGGTGAGGACACCGCAAGATTGAACCCAAAACTAAGCACTTCTCCCATTGCAAGAATTACCAATCTAGTTGGCCAAACCAAACCAATAACTCGAAGAGACTTGCAAAGATATGAAATCATGCATACACTACTGGAATCAGGGAATTTGCCGTGTGCCAGTTCTTTTCCATCTGCCAGCGGACGGCAAAGAAGGCCATTGCCGTCTGCTGGCAAAAAGCGGACGGCAAAGAAATGCCAGATGGCAAAGATTGTGTTTGTCGTAGGCCGAATCTTTGCCGTCTGCCAGCGGACGGCAAACTTTTTTGCCGTCCGCTGGCAGACGGCAAAGGAGCCAGCTGGGCCCACTGGGCCCTGTTCAAGATTTAGGTCAGATGGGTTATCCCTTTGCCGTCTGCCAGCGGACGGCAAAGAATGTTTTCCGTACGCTGGCAGACGGCAAAGGGAACGGACTAGTAACGGTTGTTCTCTTCTCAAAAAAACAAGTAACGGCCGTGCCCCACCCTCACTCCACTCTCTCTCACCCCCCCTCTTGCCGCTGCGGATGCCACCTCTCGCCGCCGCCACCCCTCTGCGCCCGCCGCCGCCACCACCAGCGCCCGCCGCGCCGCCGCCAGCCCCATCTTCGCCCATTCGCCGCCCCCGCCACCGGCATCCCCTGCCCTCCCTCCCCGCGAGGCTCCTCCACCACCGTGCCCCCCTCCCCGCGCCCCCCTCGCCACCGCCACCCCCTGCTCCCGCCACCGCCACCACCGCGCCCCCTCCCCGTGGCCCTCTCGCCATCGCCACCCCCGTCCCCGCGCCGCCCCCTCCCCTCGGTGGCTCCCCCGCTCTGCCCCCCTCCCCGCGCCACCCCCTCCCCTCAGCAGCTCCCCCGCGGGGCCCCCCTTCCCGAGCCACCCCTCCCCTCACTGGCTCCCAAAGCCGCCCCCTCCCCGCGGCTCCCCCCTCCCCCCGCCGCCCCGGCCGCCCCCACCCAACTCCGGTGAGTGCCCGGCCGCCGCCCCCCCTCACATTTTTTTTGTTTTTTCCTATTTTTTTAATTAGTTAGTGAAATTAGATAGTTAGTTTATTTTCTGTTTTATTTTCTGTTAAATTAGATAGTTAATTTATTAGGTAGGAAAAACTTAGATAGAAAAGAAAAAACTTAGAATGAAAGAAGAAAAGAAAAAAAACTAGAAGAAAAAAGAAGAAGAAGAAGAAGAAGAGGAAGAAGAAGAAGAAGAAGAAGAAGAAAGAGGAAAAGAGGAGAAGGAGAATAGGAAAAAGGAAAAGAAGAAGAAAAAGAAGAGAAGAAGAAGAAGAAATATATATATATATATTCCGATTCTAGCTGTTATGAAAAACATCATATTTTTTGTTGATCGGGTGGATTTCAATGTGCAGTTGTTTCGTCGCTGCGAGGGTCTGTTGTTCGACGACCTCCCCGTGCGTTTGATGAGCTTCCCGACGCATTCGTGGGTGAGCACAAATGACATCTCCTCCCCCCTTAATTTGCTCTGTTCTGGTCTTCGTGCCGATGAAACTTGCTAGCTATAGGTGTCTTCAATCATCAGTACGCGTGACCAGTATGCATCTCCCGTTCGAAAGGGCGGCATCTATAAATATGCATGTCTTTGCATATTTATAACCGCCATCCTTTCGAATTGTCCAACGTTATCCATGGACAGCCCGTGTATGTGTAGATTGGGTTCTTTTTCCCTTATGCTTTGCTCCGGATCCGATGCGGAATTTTGTCAGTGCCTCCCTGTTGTTCTTCGGGTACACATCCTCTCTGCTTATTGCCGAGACGTGTATCAGGAGAACAGCGGGGAGGTGCTGCCAAAATTCTGCGTCGGATCCGGAGCAGAGCATGGGAAAACGAACCCAATCTACACATACTCGGGTGGGATTAGGACCTATCTTTACCTATTAGCGTGTAGGTTGCATGGATGTAATAAAACCAACAAACTTGATTAACTGATGAATATAGATGATGAATTATATATATTTCTTGTGTGTTTAGTAGGTAGGCAAGATGAGTGATAGTGCATGGATGTACACCGGTCACCCTAGTCAGAAAGACATGACCATTGAATGGTTTACAAAAACCAAGGGGTTTCTGAGCGCCGCATTTGCAAATGGCCAGGAAATAACCTGGTGCCCCTGTGTCCGGTGCGACAACCATAAAAAGTGGACACGGGATGAAATGGGTAAACACTTGCAGAAGTGGGGTTTTACGCCTGATTATACGATGTGGAGATTTCATGGTGAGTCTGCCCAACGTGTCAGAGCTGAGGTGGTTCGTCGTCGCACCGACGAGCATGGTACCGGGATCGAAGACATGGTGCAAGACTTTGATGATGCTCGGGATTCGGACGATGAGATGGAGGAATCTGCAAAGGCCTTCTATGAAATGTTGGAGTCTTCAAAACGTCCTCTCCACGAGCACACTGAGCTTTGTCAGATGGATGCCATCGCGCAAGTAATGGCTCTGAAGGCTCAGTTCAACCTGGGCAGAGAATGCTACGACGCGATGATGACGATATTTGGACGCTTTCTACCCAAAGGCCATGTAATGCCTGCAAACCTGTACCAGTCGGACAAAATCCTTCGTGCGCTTAAGATGCCCTATGAGAAGATAGATGCCTGTGAGAATGGATGTGCCTTATTTAGGCTTGAGTATGCGGGCTTGAACTATTGTCCCATTTGCAAGTCTTCCAGGTATGTTGTGGTAGACAACGGTATGGGTGAGAAGAGTCAGACCAAAATCCCAGTTAATGTTATTCGGTATATGCCAATCATACCAAGACTTCAACGTCTTTTCATGGTCGAAGAGACGGCCAGACAGATGACGTGGCACAAATTGGGCAAAAGAACCGAACTAGATGCAGATGGGAATTCGATGTTGGGACACACTTCAGACGCTTTTGCGTGGAAGCACTTCGATGCATTACATAAGGATAAAGCGGCAGGTCCAAGGCATCCTCGAGTCGCCATCAGCACGGATGGGTTCAATGTGTTTGGTATGACGGCAACCCAATACAGTTGTTGGCCTATATTTGTCATTCCACTAAATCTCCCACCCGGAGAGATTATGAAAAGAAAGAACATTTTCTTAATGTTGATAATTCCAGGGCCCAACTATCCGGGGAAGAATATGAATGTGTACATGCAGCCACTTAAGGATGAATTGCAAGAAGCTTGGGATAATGGGATCAAGACATATGACGCCGCTACAAAACATAACTTCGAAATGCATGTGTGGTACATGTACTTGACGCATGACTTGCCGGCGTATGTGCTATTCATTGGCTGGTGTTTGCATGGAAGGTTCCCGTGCCCCACATGCAAGGCAGCTCTTGAGTTCCGTTGGCTGCAGGCTGGTCGCAAGTATTCTTGCTTCGACTTGCATAGACAGTTCCTGGATCCTCCCCATAAGTTCAGAAAAGACAAGAAGAATTTCATCAAAGGTAGAGTTGTCAAAAACTATGCACCACCTGCATTGACAGGCCAACAGACCCTGGATCAGTTAAACGCTCTCGAGCCTGATCCAGCGCGTCCAGGGTATTTCAAAGGGTATAATTCGGAACACGCCTGGACTCACAAGATATGCTTGTGGGATCTGCCTTACTTTAAAACCTCCTTTGCCCACACAACATCGACGTGATGCACACTGAAAAGAATATCGCCGAGGCCCTTTTTGGTACATTGTTTGGCATAGAGGGGAAGTTAAAGGATAATCCTAAGGCTAGAGTCGATCAGGAGGCTCTATGTGATAGACCGTTACAAAACATGCGACAACCGAAGGAAAGAAGAACTGGAGGAAGCCAAAGGCATGGTTCAATCTTGGAAGGCCAGCTATGAGGGAAATGATCTTGTGGGTGAAAATGCGGTTGATGTTCCCCGATGGGTATGCAGCGAATCTAAAGAGGGGAGCGAGTCTTGACAAATTGAAAATATTTGGTCTCAAGAGTCATGATTGGCACATATGGCTTGAGCGGTTAATGCCGGTGATGTTGCGTGGCTTTATCCCTGAGGATGAATGGCTAGTACTGGCAGAGCTGAGCTATTTCTTCCGTGCTCTTTGTGCGAAAGAACTATCGCCTGACGTGCTAGACGAACTGGAAGAGTTGGCACCGGAGTTGATCTGCAAGTTAGAAAAGATCTTTCCACCAGGATTCTTTAATCCAATGCAGCATTTGATTTTGCATCTCCCGACCGAGGCGAGATTGGGGGGCCCGTGCAAAATCGTTGGTGCTTCGCAACTGAGAGGATGCAGAAGATGCTTCGAGCAAAATGTAAAAATAAACGTAGAATTGAAGCATCGATGGCCGAGGCATTCATTACTGAGGAGGCGGCAAACTTCGTGATAGCACACTACGAAGCCAAGAATCGTCATTTGCATAATCCGAAGCCTCGGTACAATGATGGCGACCGTGAAAAAGGTCGATCCAACCTCAGCCTATTCAAAGGGAAGCTCGCACGAGCCGGTGCTTCAAAAGAAATAGCGTTGGATGTTGAAGAATGGCGAACCATTTCGTTGTATATCTTCAACAACCTAACAGAAGTGCGGCCGTACATCGAGTAAGTTCTCGGTACATTGTTTCGCAACTTCTAATTCCTTTGAAATGCTCTTATTCCCGGATATGTGATATAGTCGATACGTCGCCAAATTCTCGGATGGAGCGGTGATCCAAAAGGACTCCATATATCGAAGAGTATGAGCTTCTGGCAAAGCATGGAGGCGGCTATCCCGGTTTCATCTCTTGGTTCAAACAAACGGTAATTTCCATTAGACCATTTCATTTCTTCGTCTAGTTTGCGGCTAATGCAACAATCCTTTCGTATTAAACTTGTAGGCTAATGCAGAGTCTATGGACTCCGAATTGAGACAAGTCGCTAATGGTTTTGACTACAAGATCCATTCATTTGACAAATACGACATCAACGGGTATCGCTTTCGTACTTTTCGCAAAGAGCTATCTATGCCCGACCGAAAGTCTACAAATTGGTGTGTCTCTGCTATCGGCGAAGGAGGTGTCGAGTATTATGGAAGAATTGAAGCAATTTATGAACTTATATTCTTTGGTGAAAACCCACCAAACGTCGTAGTCTTCAAATGTTATTGGTTCCAGCCGAAGGAGACTAGAAGGACTCATGAACATATAGGGCTAGTCGAAATCAAACAAACCACCCATTTAGATGTTCCCGATGTCTATATTACGGCTCAACAGGCGACCCAAGTTTTTTATCTACCGTGGGCCTGCCAAACTGATCCAAATCTGAATGGTTGGGATGTCGTTTATGATGTGCCACCACGTTTTAGACCACCTCCCCTCAATGAAGATGATTATGAACCTCACATTAACCCAGACACATATGAAGGAGAATTCTTCCAAGAAACACGTCTTTCCAAAAAACGTTTCAAGAACCGCTCTACTTCACCCCAAAACATTGAAGTAGACAGCGACAGTGAATCCGACTTCACCCCTGAGCCAGAACAAGAAGAGACGGAAGAAGAAGAGGTTACTGCTGCGGATGACCTCTCAATGCTTGACCGATTACATAAAGGAGGCCTTCCACATGTTGTTCCCGATAGTGATGACGATGATGCATTTATTGATGATAGTGATGATGACGATGCATTTATTGATCCCGGAGCATATATAGACGATGAAGATTATTATTAGTTCATGTCAGGTATTATTCAATTTTTATTATATACATGATGATGATACACTCAAATTATATATATACATATTATTATTCATGTCGGTATTCAATTTTTTTATGTTGTACTAATTTCGTTTACTCTTTGTCATGGCAGGTGTTGAAAGATGGTGGGCGCGTGTCGAGAGCGATCCGAGGCTCCTTCGTCGGCGCGTGGTGGGAGGGGTACTTCCATTCCACCCCAAACTCTTCGGAGAGCGTTGTATGACAGTATTGGGACACCCGAGGGCACTTCTTCGTCGGCGAAGTTGCCGACCGGGAGAGGAGGTCGGGGGAGAGGTAGGAAGGCTCCTAAAGTTACACGTGGCCGCGGGAGAGGTAGGAAGGCTGCTACGCCTTCCTCGCCGCCACCCCCAGCTGATTCACCCGAGCACAGGACTGCTACGGTGGACCCGTCTGAGGTGGAGGCTACAAGGACTCCTGTCCATGAGCCTCGGGTCGACGATCCTTCTGTGTCAGACGCGGCCACGCGCGAGACTCCTGTGCCAGACGCTTCATCCCGCGAGACTCCTGTGCCAGACGCTTCGTCCTACGAGACTCCACACGCTTCGACCGGATGGGATACCTGGCCGGATCTGCATCAGCCGGAGCCGAGTGGCCATGCTGATGGTGGCAGGGATCAGCTTCCTGATAGCGGGGATGAGGTGGCTGAGGGGGCCACCGTCTACCAGCCTGGATGTACACGGCTCCCGCCCGTGCCGGCGACCCGCAAGCAGAGGTGGCCGATTAGGCCTGAGTCGCTGAAGTAAGTGCATTTACTCTTTTTAAACCTTTTGCCTTCATGTTTCTTCACATATCTAATGCGTTGTCATACTGCAGGGGTTGGATTCATGCCAAGGATGTCCGCAGGCCCAACTCCATCCTTGGTGTGCTTTTACGCCATAACTTCCCGGGGTTTGTCACCTTGCCCGGCGAGGGTCAGCTTCCAGAGTTAGGATTGAAATGGGAGCACTACTTGGCTGCCCCGGCCCTGCCGGAGGAGGTAATCGACGATGTGTTGTGCCACCCGAGGGCCGACATGGTGATCAGAAACTTCTGGGTAATTTCTCCTTTACACAATTAAAAATCAATAATAGCTATTTACTGTACTAATCAATGTTGTCTCGTTTGATTGCAGACCTTCTACAGGTGTGAGGAGGGATACGAGGAGGCCGCAGCAAAGCTTATCGATTACGAGTGCAGGCGCCTACTACAGAACTTACGGCACGAGGCTCGGGTACAGGCTGTTCGAGACTACTACGCCTCGCGGCGTATTAAGAAGGACAAGTCGTCGTCCTGCCGAAAGTTTCTGGACAAGGAGCAGTACATGAAGGTAATTATCTATTCTTAAGGCCTTGTACTTAGTTTCCTTGCTTTGATTCGTAGGGGTAGCTCTCAAATTTCTCTTTACTAACTTAGGTGCCCCCGAGATGCTGTGCGGATAAGATGGATTGTTGGGAGGCGTTGGTGAATGAGTGGTGCTCTGACGAATGGCGAGCCATCCACGACGATGCCAAGGAACGGCGTGCCCAGATGGAAGGTGTGCCACACCATCAAGGCAGCGCCAACTTATTTCAGATCGGGCGGAACTGGGTACGTGGTTTGCTTCATGATTCCTGCAATTCATTTTTTGATGCTAGCTTGGCCCCTTTATTAATAGTTTGTTCCTCTCTTGTAGGCGAAATACAATAAGACGGAGGTGCCACAGGTGTACGACCTCTATGCCATGGCCCATACTGCCTCGTACATTGGGGAGGACTTCAACCCGAGCCAGCATCCTATTGATCCAGACCTGGTGATGATAGCTGGCGACGGGAGGCCCCATGGCCATATAGCCATTGGAGATGGACTTATACGGTCTTCGCGCAATCTCCGGCAGATCAAGGCGCGCCAAACGAGCTCCTGCCCTGAGATGACGCCTCGTCCACAGCCAGTCCAGCTTGCCATCGAGGTTAGTCATACGGACTGAGATAGCTTTCCTCCATTACATTGTGTGTGCGAACAAAGATGATTACAATGCTAACGAGGAGTTGTGATGTAGGCTGCTCTGTAGAAAGAGAGAGAGACAACCCAGGCGCTTCTGGCGGAACAGGCCCGGTAGGCGGCGGAGGAGAAGAGGGATTTGGAGGAGAGGACAGCTAGGTTGTTGGAGGAGGAGAGGGCACGGAACGATGCGTCTAACCGGGCCATGTACGAGCTCATCGTGGTAAGTTTCTTCTTCATATTAGCCAAATCATGCACTACATGTTCTTTGCATTAATAACCAACATGAGACACTTGTCAAAACCGAATGTGCAGACTTTGTGCGAGAAGACCGGCCAGACCCCTCCGCCGATGCCAGTCATTACCACGGCTGGAATGGTGAGTTTCATTTCAATGTTCATTAGTTACTAGTCTTAACGTTTCAACGTCATCATTCTAACGCAAATGATCTTTGGTGCAGCATAACTCCCGAGCCGCATCGCACAATCCTTCTCCAGGGCCAAGTAGTGCTGCCGGTGAAACCGGCCCGAGGAACCCCGATGCTTCACCTCCGTGATGACGAGGACGGTAAGCCATAATATGCCACTTACTTGGCTCATTTTCTCAAACAAAGACAAACTTAGCACTTAGACAAACTTAGCACAAAGACAAACTTAGCACTTAGACAAATGTCATATTTTACCTAAGTTAGCTTTGTTTCCTATAAAAAGACATAGTAAGCTTACTTACCTCCAAAATGACATATTGTACCTAAGTTAGCTCTAAAATGACCTATACTTAGCATTGTTTCCTCCACAATGACATAATAAGCTTAGGTAACTCAAAAATGGCATAATAGACTTGGTAACCTCATAGAAGTCATAGACTTAGCTTATTTTCTTGCAAAATGAAACAATAAGCTTAGTTAGGTCAAAAATGTGATAATTACCTAGGTTAGCTCTAAAATGACACAAATAAGCAATAAGAAGAAGAAAAACAAGAGGAGAAAGAGAGAGAAGAAAAATGCTTCTTCATCATCTTCTTCTTCTAGATCTTCTACTTCTTCTAGTATTCTTATTCTAACTTTCTTATTTCCAATTTTGCAGGTTTGATTGAGTTCACGGCAGCTTGCTTTGATGTAGTGCTAGTGTTTACTTTCTGTTTTCATTTTGTATCGATGAACTTACATGAAACTTTCTTCCTATGTATGAGACTATGTATGTATGGATGAAACTAATGTAATATGGTGAACAATGTGACATTTGATACTTTTAATTTGGTATAATTGTTGGTTGATCATATCCATATGACAGGGATATTGTTGCGGTGAAATATATATATATTGTTGCTGTACAATTGTTGAATATAACAAAAACAAACAAAAAAGAGGCAATATAGCCTCTTTGCCGTCTGCCCCGGACGGCAAAGACAGCTTTGCCGACGGCCGCCATCGGCATAGATGACACGTGGCAGCCAACTGTTAACCCTGGGAGCGGCAGGCCGCGGGCCAATTGGCTTCTTTGCCGACGGCCACCGTCGGCATAGCGGGGCGGACGACAAAGGGTCAATTCTTTGCCGACGGTGGCCATCGGCATAGTGGGGGCCGATGGCAAAGCGCTTGTGTGGGGCCGTCCACGGCAGACGGCAAAGTGTTTGTGTGGGGCCTGGCACAGCAGACGGCAAAGGCTTTTGTGGGGCCGTCCACGGCAGACGGCAAAGGTTTTGTGTGTTTGCCGTCCGGGGGCTGACGGCAAAGACTCTGGTGAGGTCCTGTTAGCCACCTAACGGTGCTAACGTCAAACTTCGCCGTCCGGGTTCTTTGCCGTCTACAGACCGACGGCAACAAATCTTTGCCGTCCACTGTGTGATGGCAGACGGCAAAGGACCTCTTTGCCGGGCTTTATTCGTCCCAAAATTTTGGCGTCCGCTGGCAGACGGCAAAGTTCTTTGTCGTCCGTGGTTGCTTCTTTGCCGTCTGCCATGGCGGACAGCAAATTCCCTGATTCCTGTAGTGATATAAGAATTCAGAGAAGATTCAAATAATATTCATAGATAATCTGATCATAATCCCACAATTCATCGGATCTCGACAAACACACCGCAAAAGAGTATTACATCGGATAGATCTCCATGAAGATCATGAAGAACATGTTATTGAAGAACAAAGAGAGAGAAGAAGCCATCTAGCAACTAGCTATGGACCCGAAGGTCTGAGGTGAACTACTCACGCATCATCGGAGGGGCAATGGAGTTGATGTAGATGCCCTCCGTGATCGAATCCCCCTCCGGCAGATTACCGGAAAAGGCTCCAAGATGGGATCTCACAGGAATAGAGGCTTCCGGTGGCGGAAAAGTATTTTCATGGCTCTTTTTGGTATTGGGGGAATATTTGGGAATTTATAGGCCGAAGAATAGGGTTAGGAGGTCTGCCATGGGGCCACAAGCCAGGGGGGCGCCCCCCCTAGGGCGCGCCCTGCTGGCTTGTCGCCACACGGCAGGTCTCCTGCCTTCGTCTCCAAGTCTGCTAGGTTTCTTCTGGTCCAAGAAAAATCATTCCGAAGATTTTATTCCGTTCGGACTCCGTTTAATATTCCTTATCTACAATACTCAAAAACAAGGAAAAAACAGAAACTGGCACTAGGCTCTAGATTAATAGGTTAGTCCCAAAATAATATAAAATAGCATAGTAATGCATATAAAACATCCAAAACAGATAATATAATAGCATGGAACAATCAAAAATTATAGATACGTTGGAGACGTATCAAGCATCCCCAAGCTTAATTCCTACTCGTCCTCGACTAGGTAAATGATAAAAACAGAATTTTTGATGTGAAATGCTACCTAACATATTTATCCATGTAATATTCTTTATTGTGGCATGAATATTCAGATCCACAAGATTCAAAACAAATGTTTAATATTGACATAAAAACAATAATACTTCTAGCATACTAACAAGGCAATTGTATCCTTTCGAAATAACATGGCCTCAGAAAGCTATCCCTACAAAATCATATGGTCTGGCTATGCTCCATCTTCCCCACACAAAGTATTTAAATCATGCACAACCCCGATGACAAGTCAAGCAATTGTTTCACACCTTTTATGTTCTCAAACCTTTTCAACTCTTACGCAATACATGAGCGTGAGCCATGGATATATCACTATAGGTGGAATAGAATATGGTGGAGGTTGTGAGGAAAAGGAGAAGATAGTCTCACATCAACTAGGCGTATCAACGGGCTATGGAGATGCCCATCAATAGATATCAATGTGAGTGAGTAGGGATTGCCATGCAACGGATGCACTAGAGCTATAAGTGTATGACAGCTCAAAAAGAAACTAAGTGGTTGTGCATAATGATGAAAAATTCCACTAGTTATATGAAAGTGACAAAATAGGAGACTCTCTATCATGAAGATCATGGTGCTACTTTGAAGCACAAGTGTGGAAAAAGATAGTAGCATTGTCCCTTCTCTCTTTCTCTCATTTTTTTCATTTTTTTTTAATTTTTTTGGTGGGCATCTTTGGCCTCTCTTTTTTTATTTGGGCTTCATTGGCCTCTTTTATTATTTGTAAAGTTCGGAGACTCATCCCAACTTGTGAGGGAATCATAGCTTCCATCATCCTTTTCTCTAACGGGACAATGCTCTAATAATGAAGATCATCACACTTTTATTTACTTATAACTCAAGAATTACAACTCGATACCTAGAACAAAATATGACTCTATATGAATGCTTCCGGTGGTGTATCGGGATGTGCAACGATCTAGCCTAGCGAATGACATCAAAAAATGGACAAGCCATGAAAACATCATGCTAGCTATCTTACGATCATGCAAAGCAATATGAAAATGATGGTGCGTGTCATGAAAAACGGAACGGTGGGAGTTGCATGGCAATATATCTCGGAATGGCTATGGAAATGCCATAATAGGTAGGTATGGTGGCTATTTTGAGGAAGGTATATGGTGGCTGTTTTGAGGAAGATGTGTTTAATGCACCGGCGAAAGTTGCGCGGTACTAGAGAAGCTAGCAAAGGTGGAAGGGTGAGAGTGCGTATAATCCATGGACTCAACATTAGTCATAAAGAACTCACATACTTATTGCAAAAGTCTATTAGTTATCGAAGCAAAGTATTAGACGCATGCTCCTAGGGGAGAGGTTGGTAGGAGTTAACCATCGCGCGCTCCCGACCCTCACACAAAGGATGACAATCATCAAACAAATCATGCTCCGACTTCTTTACATAACTGTTCACCATACGTGCATGCTATGGGAATCACAAACTTCAACACAAGTATTTCTACCAATCCACAATTACTCACTAGCATGACTCTCATATCATCATCTTTATATCTCAAAACTATATGCAAGGAATCAAACTTCTCATAGTATTCAATGCACTCTATATGAACGTTTTTATTTTATCCCTCTTGGATGCCCATTATATTAGGACTAAATTCATAACCTAAACCAATTACCATGCTATTTAAAGACTCTCAAAACAATATAAGTTAGGTACGAGAGTTCAATTATTTCTATAAAATAAAACACCACCGTGCTCTAAAAAGATATAAGTGAAGCACTAGAGCAACATTGGCTAGCTCAAAAGATATAAGTGAAGCACATAGAGTATTCTAATAAATTCACGATTAATGCATGTCCCCCTCAAAAGATGTGTGCAGCAAGGATGATTGTGTCAAACTAAAAAGCAAAGACTCATATCATACAAGACGGTCCAAGCAAAACACATATCATGTGGTGAATAAAAATATAGCCTCAAGTAAATTTACCGATGGATTGAAGACGAAAGAGGGGATGCCTTCCGGGGCATACCCAAGCTTAGGCTCTTTGGTATCCTTGATTATGGCTTGGGGTGCCTTGGGCATCCCCAAGATTAGGCTCTTGCCACTCCTTATTCCATAGTCCATCATATTTTTACCCAAAACTTGAAAACTTCACAACACAAAACTCAACAGAAAACTCGTGAGATCCGTTAGTATAAGAAAAATAAATCACCACTTTAGGTACTGTTGTGAACTCATTCTTTATTTATATTGGTGTAATATATACTGTATTCCAACTTCTCCATGGTTCATACCCCCCGATACAACCCATAGATACATCAAAATAAGCAAACAACACAAAGAAAACAGAATCTGTCTAAAACTGAACAGTCTGTAGCAATCTATAGACTTCGAACACTTCTGTAACTCCAAAAATTCTAAAAAAATTAGAACAATCAGAGAAATTTATATATTAATCTTTTGTAAAAATTTCAGACTCATTCGACGCTCTGGTGAATTTATAAAATTCCTGGACTGAGCACAAAAGTTTCTGTTTTTCAGGAAAATCAAATCACAATCACCGTAGACCATCCCAAAGGTCTTACTTGGCTCACACACTAATTAAAACAAGAAAACACAATTACTACAGAGGTAATAATGTGTAAAGAACTCAAAAACATAATCAAAAACAAAAGCATAAAAATAAAATTGGGTTGCCTCCCAACAAGCGCTATTGTTTAACGCCCCTAGCTAGGCATAACGCAATAGATCTAGGTATTGTCATCTTTGGTATGCAATCCATAAGTAGCTCTCATAATAGATTCATAAGGTGATTTTATTTTCTTTATAGGAAAGTGTTCCATGCCTTTCCTTAATGGAAATTGGAATCTAATGTTTCCTTCTTTCATATCAATAATTGCACCGATTGTTCTAAGGAAAGGTCTACCAAGAATAATAGGACATGTAGGATTGCAATCTATATCAAGAACAATGAAATCTACGGGCACATAATTCCTATTTGCAACAATAAGAACATCATTAATCCTTCCCATAGGTTTCTTAATGGTGGAATCCGCTAGATGCAAATTTAAAGAGCAATCATCAAATTCATGGAAACCTAGCACATCACATAAAGTTTTCGGAATCGTGGAAACGCTAGCACCCAAATCACACAAAGCATGGCACTCATAATCTTTAATTTTAATCTGAATAGTAGGTTCCCACTCATCATAAATCTTCCTAGGTATAGAAACTTCCAACTCAAGTTTTTCTTCAAAAGATTTCATCATAGCATCCACGATATGTTTAGTAAAAGCTTTATTTTGATTATAAGCATGTGGAGAATTTAACATGGATTGCAACAAGGAAATACAATCAATCAAAGAACAACTATCATAATTAAAGTCCTTGAAATCCAAAAGAGTGGGTTAATTGCTATTTAAAGTTTTGACCTCTTCAATCCCACTTTTATCAATCTTAGCATTAGGATCTATAAACTCCGAATCATTGGGACGCCTTTTAACTAAAGTTGACTTATCTCCAGTCCCATATTTATCAAGATTTATATTATAAAACAAAGATTCAATAGGAGTCACATCAATCACTTTAAGATCTTCATCAATATTATCACGAGAACACACTTTTTCAAGCCATTCACGCTTAGCACGCATTCTAGCGGTTCTTTCCTTAAACTCATCAATAGAAATTCTCATAGCTTTTAAAGACTCATTAATATCATGCTTGGGTGGAGTAGATCTAATTTTCAAAGAATCAATCTCAAGCAAAATTCTATCAACGTTCCTAGCCAAATCATCAATCTTGAGCAATTTTTCTTCAATCATAGCATTGAAACCCTTTTGCGAACTAATAAATTCTTTAATATTATTCTCAAGATCAGAGGGCATCTTATTATAATTACCATAAGAATTGTTGTAGGAATTACCATAACTATTAGAGGAATTACTAGGAAATGGCCTAGGATTGAAATTACCTCTATACGCGTTATTACCAAAATTGTTCCTACTAACAAAATTCACATCCATAGATTCATTATTATTTCCAATCAAAGAAGACAAAGGCATATCATTAGGATCAATAGGAGCACTCTTACTAGCAAACAATTTCATTATTTCATCCATCTTTTCACTCAAAGTATTTATTTCTTCAATAGCATGCACTTTTTTACTAGTAGGAGATCTTTCGGTATGCCATTGAGAGTAATTTGCCATAATATTATCTAGGAGTTTAGTAGCTTCTCCTAATGTGATTTCCATAAAAGTACCACCCGCGGCGGAATCTAAAAGATTTCTAGATGCAAAATTCAATCCCGCATAAAAAAATTGTATAATCATCCATAAACTCAAACCATGCGCGGGGCAATTTCTAATCATTGGTTTCTTTCTCTCCCAAGATTGTGCAACATGCTCATGATCAAGTTGCCCAAAATTCATTATATCGTTCCTAAGGGAGATGATCTTAGCGGGCGGAAAGTACTTGGAAATAAAAGCATCTTTACACTTATTCCATGAATCAATACTATTTTTAGGCAAAGATGAAAACCAAGTTTTAGCAAGATCTCGTAGTGAGAACGGAAATAGCTTCAATTTAACAATATCATTATCCACATCTTTCTTCTTTTGCATATCACACAACTCAATGAAAGTATTTAGATGGGATGCGGCATCTTCACTAGGAAGGCCGGAAAATTGTTCTTTCATAACAAGATTAAGCAAAGCGGCATTAATTTCATAAGATTCCGCACTAGTGGCGGGAGCAATCGGAGTACTAATAAAATCATTATTATTAGTATTGGAGAAGTCACACAACTTGGTATTCTCTTGAGTCATCGTGACAAAGCAAGCAATCTAGCACCCAAGCAAACAAAAAGCAAACGAAAAGACAAACGGAAGAAGGGCGAATAAAAAGGCAAATATTTTTGGTTTTTTCTAAAAATCGTTTTAGAAGTGGGGGAGAGGAAAACGAGAGGCAAATGGCAAATAATGTAAATGCAAGAGATGAGTTTGTGATGGGTACTTGTAAGGCTTGATGTAGATCTCCCCGGCAATGGCGCCAGAAATCCTTCTTGCTACTTCTTGAGCATGCGTTGGTTTTCCCTTGAAGAGGAAAGGGTGATGCAGCAAAGTAGATAAGTATTTCCCTCAGTTGTTGAGAACCAAGGTATCAATCCAGTAGGAGATACAAGCAAGTCCCCAATAGATGTACCTACACAAATAATCAAACACTTGCACCCAACACAAAAAAGGGGTTGTCAATCCCTTCACGGTTATTTGCAAGGATGAGATCTGATAGAGATAGATATAAAAGATTGCTAAAACGAAAAGTAAAACAAAAGTAAAAAGATTGCAGAAAAGTATTTTTGGTATTTTTGGTTTATAGATCTGAAGATATAATATGGAAAATAGACCCGGGGGCCATAGGTTTCACTAGAGGCTTCTCTCATGAAGGAAAATAATACGGTGGGTGAACAAATTACTGTCGAGCAATTGATAGAGAAGAGAATAATTATGAAGATATCCAAGGCAATGATTATGCATATAGGCATCACGTCCGTGTCAAGTAGACCGAAACGATTATGCATCTACTACTATTACTCCACACATCGACCGACTCCTGCCTGCATCTAGAGTATTAAGTTCATGAAGAACAGAGTAACGCATTTGGTAAGATGACATGATGTAGAGGGATAAACTCAAGCAATATGATGAAAACCCCATCTTTTATCCTTGATGGCAACAATACAAATACGTGCCTCGCTGCCCCTACTTTGTCACTGGGTGAGGACACCGCAAGATTGAACCGAAAACTAAGCACTTCTCCCATTGCAAGAATTACCAATCTAGTTGGCCAAACCAAACCAATAACTCGAAGAGACTTGCAAAGATATGAAATCATGCATATAAGAATTCAGAGAAGATTCAAATAATATTCATAGATAATCTGAACATAAACCCACAATTCATCGGATCTCGACAAACACACCGCAAAAGAGTATTACATCGGATAGATCTCCATGAAGATCATGAAGAACATGGTATTGAAGAACATAGAGAGAGAAGAAGCCATCTAGCTACTAGCTATGGACCCGAAGGTCTGAGGTGAACTACTCACGCATCATCGGAGGGGCAATGGAGTTGATGTAGATGCCCTCCGTGATCGAATCCCCCTCCGGCAGATTACCGGAAAAGGCTCCAAGATGGGATCTCACCGGAACAGAGGCTTCCGGCGGCGGAAAAGTATTTTCATGGCTATTTTTGGTATTGGGGGAATATTTGGGAATTTATAGGCCGAAGAATAGGGTTAGGAGGCCTGCTGGGGGGCCACAAGCCAGGGGGGCGCCCCCCCCTAGGGGCACGCCCTGGTGGCTTGTCGCCTCCCGGCAGGTCTCCTGCCTTCATCTCCAAGTCTGGTAGGTTTCTTCTGGTCCAAGAAAAATCATCGCAAAGATTTTATTCCGTTTGGACTCCGTTTAATATTCCTTATCTGCAATACTCACAAACAAGGAAAAAACAGAAACTGGCACTAGGCTCTAGATTAATAGGTTTGTCCCAAAAATAATATAAAATAGCATATTAATGCATATAAAACATCCAAAACAGATAATATAATAGCATGGAACAATCAAAAATTATAGATACGTTAGAGACGTATCAGGGAGTGAGAGTGTAAGATGGGGAGAATGTTTCCATGCTTTCCTTGCCCGATGCATGGGGGCCTCGGGGGGTTTTATAGGCCAACCCCGCAGCTTACAATATTCCAGAGGTACTAAAAGGGGGGACCCGGCTGGCAGCCTCTCCAGCCAGCCAGGGGGCCCGCCGGCTGGGTCGTCTTGTCGCCCGTAGGGCCCACCGGGTGCGCGGTCCCATCGCCAGCTGGGGCCCGCCAGCCGGCTCTTCTATTGGCCCGCGCCCACCTGCCACGGCACGGGCCGCCCCACGCGGCGTCGTCTTGCGCCTGCCGGCCGAGGTCAGCGGTATGGCCGTCTGCGCTGTAGCCACGCCGAGGTAGGTAATGGAGTGGATGGCGGCGTGGCGGTGTCGGTGTCAAAACCGGCGGATCTCGGGTAGGGGGTCCCGAGCTGTGAGTCTAGGAGTGATGGTAACAAAGGGACGAAGGAGACGATGTTTTACCCAGGTTCGGGCCCTCCTATGGAGGTAAAACCCTACGTCCTGCTCGATTATATTGATGTTATGAAGCTTACGGGATTGATCTTCCTCGAGATCGACTAGCTAAATCCCTAGATGAGTTTCCTTGCTCTATAAACTAAAACCCTCCCGGTTTATATAGACACCGGGGGGTTCCTAGGGTTTACACATGACAGGTCACCTGCCGGGGATGGAGAATGCCGATCTCCTCATCTTGACTTGGAGTGCACAACGTGCCTTCGAGGCTTCCTTCTGGAACGTGGGGTCTTCGATACATTCGGCCCTTCCCATGATGGCCGGAAAGTGGCCCATCGAGCTGGCCTAGTAGAAGGTAGGCCGGCGGCCAGAGGACCCTCTAGTCCAGGACTTCCTCAGTAGCCCCTGAACTAGCCCCCAACACCAAGGGTCACAGCACCAGCAGCTTCCCGTGATCAGAGTCTTCGGCTTGAGGGGTGAGTTCTCCTTTCTTCAATGATCGGCTGGGACCAGTCCGGCTTCCAATGACGCGTAGCTCTTCCGGACATACAATTGTCCGGGCACCATGAGTGGCTTAGCCCCGAAGGCCAATCGTCAAAGTGTAAACAGTCCCCTTCTGACGAAGGGTCGTGGCCTACCACGACCGCTGAACCAGTTACAACAACTCGATTCGCGGTTCGAGGCCACTTTTGTATCGACATGACCCATCAATTTATAGACCGTGCTCCGTTTTACACGGGATTTGATCAACACCCGAGGTTTATTTTGCGCGTGCATAACGGCACACATGCCTTGGGAAGCGGAGAGACTCATGGCATAGCAGGGGGAGGTTAATCGTCGTGACACCTCATAAAAGGGGAAGAAACCCCAAGGATTAAGCACGCTTTCCATTCGCATCCTCCGCCTGCCCAGTCCTTCCCAGCTCCAAGAGCCCAGATCCAGTTCTACCTCAGCTTCCCCTCCGAGCTTAGCCATGGCGGGTTCAGGCTCCATGGGGAAGTGGGAGGCCTCCACGGTCACCGACCAGGATATCCAGGAGCTAAAGCTCGCCGGCTACCTCCCCGCCAACGTCTTCCACCGCGCCCCAGAGGCGAAACAGGTCGTCCCCACCCCCAAGCCCGGCGAAAGGGTAGTCTTTGTCCCCCATTTCATCCGGGGACTGAGCTTCCCGCTCCACCCCTTCGTCAGGGGCCTTATGTTCTTCTACGGGTTGGACTTCCACGACCTGCCTCCGAATTCTTTTATGCATATTTCGGCCTTCATCATCCTCTGCGAGGCCTTTCTGCGGGTCGAGCCGCACTTCGGCCTGTGGCTCAAGGTCTTCAACGTCAAGCCGAAGACCGTAGCCGGCGAGCACGCAGACTGTGGAGGGGCGGTAATCAGCAAGCTACCCCGCGTCGAGTGGCCAACTGGCACCTTCATCGACACAATCAAGATCTGGCAGAAGGAGTGGTTCTACATCACCGAGCCAAGGGACGAAAACTGGGTGGCACCTGCCGAGTTCAGATCCGGACCCCCCACGAGGTTGACCTCGTGGCTCAGGAAGGGACTTGACTAGGGGTCTGATGCCGAGGTGAAGCTGCTGCAGAAGCGCATTACCTCGGTGAGCTGGTTAACGTAGTCCAGGTTATGCTCCACCGCCGTATTCTTCCTTGCCAGCGCCGAGCATCCCCCATGTGGGCTTACCGGCCTGAGGACGAGCATACTATGTGCCAACTCTTCCGCACCACCCCCGAGAAGCTGTGGAAGGCTTTGTTCAAGCCTCAGAAAAGCTGGCCGGCCAAGGAAGAGGATTTGGGCCTAAGCACCGATAACCCCCCCCTCCCCACCAAGGTATGGCACAATTTTAATTCGCCGACTCTGCTTCTTCGGCTAAAAAGACTGAACGCCTTCTCCCTTACTTTCACAGAAGTGGTTGAGCAAAGCCACAAGAGTTAACGGCCCGGCTCCACAACCCGAAGACCCCAGGTCGGAGTTGTTGACGGCGATGCTCGTTGTGGCGCCGTACTCGGTGCCCGAGAAGGAGAAGCAAAAGAAGGCCAGAGAGGGCCTCCACATAAAGGACCAGCCAGACGCCGCGTCCGAGGAAACCCATGTCTCCTCTAGTCATGAGAAGGAGCATGAAGACGGGGGGGGGGAAGGCATTTCCCCCGTCACAAGAAAGAGGGCGGCATCATCGGACGCCGCGGAGGATGCAGCTCCACCTGCCCTGAATAGGGCGCGCCGGGCGAGGTTGATCCTGCCCGACGATAGCTCGGATTCTGACGCGGAATCCGAGCAATTGGAGAAGGTTCCACGAAGGAGCTTAAGGGTCAAGCCCCCCGCTCAATGGTATGAATCCGAGGACTCCCGGGTTACTTATGCAAAGTTTTTCAGTGTTTTAAATACAAGCACGTCTTTCGATCTACAGCCCACCGCGCGTTCTCCCGTCCGACCAAATATCGGATGGGGAGTCTCCACCTGCCAAGCTGGCAGAGAGCGGGACTGCATCGCACCTCACACCTCCGGGGGCCGCGAAGGATGCCGCGGAGGTGTCGTCCAGCCAGGCTCCATTGGAGCCGAACACGGGCGGTGGGGGCGACCATGCCATGGCCGAGGCTGATGCCACGGCCACCGAAGGCGAGGGAGAGGAAACCTCCCAGGCCGCTGAGGACCAGGGGGGAGAATATTCCCCTGGCCGCCGAAGAGGAAGGGCGAAGGGATGCCCAGTCCCCTCCGAGGACGTCTCCGGAGCATGCTGTGCCTCCGGAGCTACCGACTTAGTCTCCGATCAGAGATCAGACTGCCCGGACACCACCGATGCCACCGACGACTGGGTGGCCGGTAATGGAGGAGGCACTAGCAAGCGCCCCCATCTCCGCGGATCACCGCACTCTTATGGGTGCGGTTTTGCAAGGAATTTAGTCCGTTGATAACGGACTGAAAGAGGCCTTCAATGGTCTCTTGGCGGGCTTCAAGGTGAGTCACGTAATACCCTTTTCCCGAACAATGCTAATTTTAAGTTTGTGTTATCTTTATATATGTAATAGCCCCCGAGCCCCGGATGGGTTTGCAAGAACGCATCCGGGGGTCAAATAGTAAGGAATGAACAATAATGCACAAGGCACCATTTGGTCCTAGAATGTTCGGAAAACCCGTAAGAGGACCGAACAGAGGGTCGTATCTTTGACAGTTCGGAGGTTGGAATGCACATAACTGGATCCGTATTGTCAGATTTCGGGCTCCGTAAAACCCTTAAGATTCGAACACAGGGGCGTGTGTGAAGATCCCCTGCAGCCTCGCCCAACCTAGCTCGCTACTCGATGGACACGACGATGAACTCGCACGATGACGAGGAAGAAGATGAACACGATAGTTTACCCAGGTTCGGGCCGCTGCGAAGCGTAATACCCTACTCCTGCTTTGGTGGATTGCCTCTCGAGGAGGTGTGGTGGATGAACTAGTACAGTGATATAGAGCCTCCTAAGGGCGCTCCTGAGATGTTCTTGGCCCTCTGTCGGCTTGGTGGTGGATGAGTGGATGGGCAGATTTCGGATCTCCCTCTATGGTGCAGCCTAGCCTCTATATATAGTGGTGGCCCGGGTCCTCTTCCCTTATCACAATGGCGGGAAGGGATCCCACAACGGCCAATTTTGAAGGGGGACAGGAGTACATGCCCGCCCTACCCAAAGGCGGTCTTCGTCTGCAAAGTAGCTGTCGACGGCACAGAGGTAGGCTCGGCGATGACATCCGCCCTGCGGGGCTCGTGGTCATGGTCTTGTTGCACCGAAATGGAAACCTTTGGGGGGTGCTTTGGGAACCCGTGTATGTCCTTGCTCCCTTTGCACTAAAGGGGAAACTGCGCCGCCTGGCGCGCTGGCGCCCGCCTGTCCTTCCTTGCATCGTCTTTGACTCCTAAGGCCGGGCCTTGCATAGAGATCTCCGCCGCTCCGGAGGGGGCCTCAGGAGGCCCATCCCTTGCCGGTCTTGACGCCGCTCCTCCTCGCAAGCCTGGAGCCCTCGCGAGGGCCTTGTCTTGAGTGGGGCCGCACCTGGCTGATGAAGTGGGCCATGCCCTGGGCCGCAGGCAGGCAGGTCTGGGTACCCCCGTTCCCTGAACGCCGACAGTAGCCCTCGGGCCCAAGGCGTGCTCGAGCCGGCTTCTGGGCGTTGCCTTGAGGACGGCCCGAAGCGCCGCGGGCCCCAAACGCCTACGGGCCAGGACTGGCGCGAGTCGTGCAGCTGACGTCTGGCGTCCTTCGTCCCTTTGGCCACCGCCCGAATCGACAAGAGCCTGACTTCTAGTGCTGGGTCATTATTGCTTTCCCCTCTCGCACACCTGCTCTTGCTTCCCAAGTCTCTGGCTCTAGCAGACGCCCCTTCAGATCCGGCGCCGCTCCGTCCTCTTCCTTGCTGCTTCGGCCCCGCGAGCTTCCCGATGGCTCCCGCCGGCAAGCAGAAGCCAGAGGCCCAGAGCTCTGTCTCCGCTCCTATCTCGCCAGCGCTTTCAGGGTCCACCATTGCCAAGGACGAGGACCTCGTCCCGATGCTCCCGTCGACGGCGGATGGGACCAACGAGTGGGGGCGGACCTTGATATGGGGCGGCTCTTTGGAGAAGCGGCCCTCGTCCAAGGCGGTCTACCCCTTCTTTCTCCATAGCGTCTTCGCCGGGCTCGTCCCGCCCTTCTCCGCGTTCTTCACCGCCATCCTCGACCACTACGGGATCCAGGCCCTTCATCTCCAGCCCAACTCCATCCTGCTCTTGTCCATCTTTGCCTTCTATTGCGAGGCTTTCGTGGGCGTGAGGCCTTCGGTGGCCCTCTTCCGCCATTTCTTCAGCTTGCGCCTGCACGACGGCGCAAAACGGTCGGCGTGTGTCTCCTTTGTCGCGGTCCAGAGCGGTAACATGCTCTTGAAGGGCGGGAAGAAGGTGGAGAACTTCAGGCACCGCTGGGTCCTCATGGATCTCAAAGACCCCAACCCTCGGTTGGATCTACCGAGGGGGCTGCTGGAGAAGACCTCTGCGTGGAGCTCCGCAAAGCTTTCCGACTCCCGGGCCTGGCCCATCCTGGAGCGCTTCTCCCGCGATATCAGCGCCAGGAAGCTGACTGGGGGGATGATAGTGAAGGAGTTCTTGGCGCAGCGCCTGGCGCCCCTCCAGTCCCATTCTAGGCCCTTGTGGGATTACCAGGGCAGCGGCGACAGCCTCAGGCTTCGGTCCGCACACATAACCCCCGAGGAGCTGAGCAGGGCTGTGGCGACCCTGCTCAACGGAGACCCTGGTGATCTCCCTGACGCCCACGCCCCGCTGTACTGCCGCGACGACGGGGCCGATCTGGTTGCTGCGATGCCTGTCTTCAACGAACTGGGGCTTTTCCTAACTGAGGGCCTTGGTTCCCCAGTGATGGTGTCCTCCGGTGACACCACGGTCGGGGAGGATTCGGAGAAGACTGCCGCCGACGTCCCGGCAGGGGCGTCTCCCCCGTCACAGGGCACCCTTCTGCGCGAGCTCGAGGACGACGACGATGTTGGTGAAGTTTCTGCTGCGGGCTCCTCACGCGCCGCCAAGGCCCCTAGGGGGCTAGGGCCGGCCCCTCGCGCCACACAGTCCGCCTACGTGTCGACTCCCAGGAAGCGCGGGGCGGAGTCTCCTCTGATGCGCCTTGCCTCTGCCGGCAAGGCGGTTGAAACGCCGGCCTCACCTCCGCCCGAATCGCAGCTCGCAGGCAAGGTGGGCGAGACCGGGGCCATGGCGATCCCTTCAGCGGCCGCCCTTGCGGACATCGCCTCTTCTCCCCCGCGCGGTGGTGCCCCCACCGAGGAAGGCTTGGGCGCCCCCGTCGTTGCCGGAGCGGAGAGGAAGAGGAAGTGGGTCGACGTTGAGGAGTAAGCGACCCGATTCGGCTTGCTCGCCCACCGATGGCTTGTGTATTGACGACCTCTCTTGCTTGGTGACCAGGGATGCCGCCGCGCTGAAGATGAGGAGGAAGAAGGCGGGCGTCAAGCCGAAGGCACCTTCCGACGCGCCGCCTGCCCCTGCTGTCACGCCGTCGCCTGCCGCCGAAGGGGAGGGGGCTCGCGAGGCAGCCTCCCTGGTCATCGTCACGGAGCCCCCTGAACCCCCAATGCCTGTTGGCGTAGTCGCTCCTGTCCTCGAGGGCGCGGCGGTGCTGCTGTCTGGAGGGCCAGCCACTGAGGGCCAGTCGCCCGTCGATCCGTCCGTGTCCGTGGTCGCCGTGCGGCCTCCGGAGCCTCCTGCTCCTCGTGCTGCTGCCTCCCCGGGGACGTCTCCCGTGACCGCACAGGGGACTCCTCCTGGGGGGGCCTTGATGCCTTCGTCGCGTGGCCTCGACGTCCTGGATGGGGCCTTCGCTGTTCTGGGTCAAGTTCGTGGCGCCCTCGGGAGTACCGTTGACCGCCTCGCGAGTGGGCGCCTAGAGCTCCTCTCAAGGTGGCTCCAGGCCGACTCCTCTGCCGTGGCGATTTGGGGTTAGGCCGAGGCTGCCACGGCGAAGAGCGAGAAGGAAGCCGCGTCTGCCAGGGCAGCCCGCGAGGAGGCACTGGTTGAAGCGGCGTCTGCTGCCAGGAATTGCGAAGAGGTGGAAGCCTGTCTGAAGGCCCTCCATGAGGAGAAGGCTGAGCTTGCGGAACAGCTGCGCCAGCGGGAGGCAGACCTCAAGGCCCGCGAGGCCAAGCTTGCTGCTCGGGACTCCGAGCTGTCCCAGGTGGCGACCCGCCAGGACGCGGAGCGGGTGCGCCTGGATGCACAGGAGAAGGAAGTCGCCTCGAAGAAGGCCCTGCTCGACACCAGGGAGGAAACTCTTGCCGCGGCTGAGGAGAAAAAGGCTGCGGAGCTGAGCGTCTTTCCCACCGTCGAGGTCAGGCTTCGCCGAGCACTCCATTCCCTCTACCGGGATGGGTTCGCGGAGCCCCTGGCGGCTCCAGAGAGCGGCTTTGCGGTGCTCGCTTTGAAGCTCGTCGAGGCACTGGAGGGCGCCATTGCCAAGGTGGAGGGGGTCTTGGAGAGCGAGTGCCGCGATCTCTTTTCTGAGACTGCGACGCACGTCTTCAGCCATCTTCATCTTTGCGAGCCGGGGTTCGACTTCGACTCCGTGATCCGCCCGGTCGGCCCCGAGGTCCGCGCCAGCGCCGCGCCGGCGGTGACGGGCGCCGTGGAGACGCTGGTGAAGAGGTTCACCCGCGTCACAGTTTCTCCGCCTCCTGATGCTGCTGGGGTTGGCGGCGAAGGAGACGACGCCAGCGATGTCGACGATGAGTTCCCTGAGGGCGGGACGAGTGGTGGCGGAGGTTCCTCCTGATTCCTCTCCCCTGCTCCTTTCCTACAATGTCCATCGTGCCTCATGGAGGCATTAAACTTGTTTGTGTTCGCGAAAACTTCTAATGCTTGTAATAACTGTTGAACTGTGTGATTGCTCTCTTCGCCTTGTTTCCTTCTTGCTTGCTGTGATGCTCTGCATCGGCAGGGCCCGGCCCGCGCATACCTCAACCGCTGTTGGGCCGACCGGATCACCAAGGACGGTCCAAGGGGTGAGGGGCTACGGGACCAGTGAGGCTCCTGAGTCGCGATGCTCAGGAGTCCCCCTTGACGTACGAGCAGCCCTCATGAAGGGAACATGGTGAAGATTGGGCTAACTCGAAAATTTCGAACACCTTAGCGCTCTGCGTCGGCAGGGCCCGGCCCCGCGCATACCTCAGCCGCCGTTGGGCCGACTGGATCACCAAGGACGGTCCAAGGGGTGAGGGGCTACGGGGCCAGTGAGGCTGCTGAGTCGCGATGCTCAGGAGTCCCCTTGACGTACGAGCTCCAGCATCCTCCTTAAGGGTTTTTGAGCGGTTTTTGAGCGCTTCGAGCTCTGCGTCGGCAGGGCCCGGCCCGCTCATACCTCAGCCGCCGTTGGGCCGACCGGATCACCAAGGACGGTCCAAGGGGTGAGGGGCTACGGGACCAGTGAGGCTCCTGAGTCGCGATGCTCAGCAGTCCCCCTTGACGTACGAGCGGCTCCCATACCTTTCCTCGCCAGCTTTTCTAGAGATGGCCGTGAAGACCAGGTTTGGTAGACCTAGGAAGGTGGCGTGTACCAGGCTTGGCCGGGTAGTAGCCCCCGTGCAGCCCCCTCAGGCGTACATCCCTGGGGAACGCAGCGAGAAGGGGGCCACTAGGGACCTTCCTGAGGTTGGATGCAGCCGCTGGGGCGCCCTCAGTTGGTTATCCCGCCGCACGGGGCGTGGGGCTTCCACATTGCGTGGGCATAGTCATTGGTGGACCATGTTGACCGCCAGCACGGGGCTGTGGCTTCCACATTGCGTGGGCATAGTCATTGGTGGACCGTGTTGACCGCCAGCACGGGGATGTAGCTTCCACATTGCGTGGGCATAGTCATTGGTGGACCGTGTTGACTTCTCCGCCAGCGCGGAGCTGTGGCTTCCACATTGCGTGGGAAGGAACCCCTCCGCGTCCTCGGGGGGCTCCGGGCGTGTACAGCCCATAGAGTTCGAACGCGTGGCTAGCACGGTAGAACTGGGAGGTGTATCTGGGAGCTCGCGAGGGCGCTTTGGCCTTGCGAGGTCCCTACCTCAAAGGCGGTTTGCGCCTGAATCTTCTCGTAGGTGGGGCCGTCTGAGGCCCCGCTGGCTTCTTCTTCACGAGTGAGGCGGGTTGGGAATCCTTTTGGCACTCTACGTCTGCTGGCCCCGGTCCCGCACATTTCCCGACCACCATAGTGTACGACCGGATCACCAAGGACGCAACTACGAGGTCAGTCCCCGACACCCTTGACGCCGACCGGATCACCAAGGACGACATCAAGGGGCGAGTGGCTTTATGACTAGTAAGGCTCCTGAGGCGCATTGCTCAGGAGCCCCCTTTGACGCTCAAGCGGCTCTACGTCGGCAGGTTCCAGTCCCGCACATTTCCCTACCACCGTAGTGTACGACCGGATCACCAAGGACGCAACTACGGGGCGAGGCCCCGACACCCTTGATGCCGACCAGATCACCAAGGACGACATCAAGGGGCGAGTGGCTATATGACCAGTAAGGCTCCTGAGGCACGGTGCTCAGGAGCCCCCCTTGACACTCGAGCGACCCCCATTCCATCCTGCCGGCTGCTGCCTCAGGAGGCCGTGGGGCCTCTCGAGACTCCATGCTGAGGCGCCGTGTTGCGGCCGGAGCCCCCGAGCGGGGGTCGACTGCCAAAGATGCAAGTCCCTGAGGCGACAGGGCCTTGCATCTCAGTTCCGAGGTGCCCCAGGAAGGGCCGTAGCGCACCACCCCTTGCGAAACACCAATTCAGAAAGGGTGATGTGGCAGCATTCACGCCGGCAAGGAGCCATGCAGGCAAGGCAAAACGTTAAGAAACAAATCAGATGCATGAGAAACTATTGAAATATGCATGAACGGGGCGACTGCAGGGGTGTGCCCTGATCGCCTGAGGATAATGCGGCCCGGTGGGCGCCCTCAAACGGAGTGAACCAAAAAATTACCTGGCAACAGCCAACAAAAAGTCACCTAGCGGCCATGCCGCTGAAGAGCCGAAGCTGCCGTCATAGCCTGATCTTACACCTACATGAGCGCGACCCTCATGGGTCCATCATCTCCCGAGGCTCGGGACCATCGCTTGGTCCGAGCATCTCCTCCAACTCCTCGCCACGCCTCGCCAGGCAAGGTATGAGCATGGCTCGGTAAAGGCGCTGGAACGTGACACCTGCGTTTGCCAGTCCGAAGGGCATGCGCACGCAGGCGTTCGGGTAGGCCCATCCATGATCGGCGCGCGCTGGCCAGAAGGGGCCCTGGGACGCGGCCCTGTTGATTGCGAGTGCGTTGACGCAGATGCCCGGTTGGTCGATCATGCCGACGACGGCAGCTGCGATTGGTGGTGCAGGGAAGTCCCCGCCTTGCATGGCCTGCGCTTCTCAAAACTCCTCGATCGCTCTGATGACGGACTCTTGCGAGCTCGGCGCCACGCGCCGTGCTCCCAGCTCGAGCTGACGCGCATCAGGACGCGCCTTTAGGTTGTGCTCGAGCGCCTCTCTTGTCTTACTGGCCAAGCCGGAAACTCCCCGAATGGGAGCCCCCGGGCCCGACCCAAGAGGGGTGCCGAGCGCGCTTTCCTATGCGATAGGAGGTGGGGCCCCGTCCCTGTGGGCAGAGCTCAAGGTTCCAGGACGCCCCGCGGGAAGGAGCTGCTTCTTCTTCTTGCGCGGGTCCTCGCGAGGCAGGGTGTCCTCCTTGTCGTCCGAGCGCTCGGCCGCCGCAGCGCGATAAGCACGCTCGAGGGAGCAGACAACATCCTTCTCATCGCAAGCAACGGTGATGACGCCTCCACTCCCTGGCATCTTGAGGACGTTGTAGCCGTGGTGAGTCACCGCCATGAACTTGGCGAGGGCCGGGTACCCAAGGATCGCGTTGTACGAGAAGTGGATGTGTGCGACATCGAAGACGATGATCTCGGTGTGGTAGTTCTCGCGGTCGCCGAAGGTGACAGGCAGGCGCACTTGCCCGATGGGGACGGTGGACCCGTCGGTGACTCCCAAGAAGGGCTTGGTCGGCATTTGCTGTTCGTACGGTACCTGGAGTGTCTCGAAGGTCTCAATGGAGAGGACATTGAGCCCCGCTCCACTGTCGATGAGGGTCTTGGTGACGAGGACGTTGCTGGGTTGGAGTGCACAGCATGGGGAGCTTGCCGGCCATGGCCGAGCACCTAAGCTGATCCCTCGAGTCGAAGGTGATGGCAGTCTGGGACCACTTGAGGGGACGCATTGCTTCGGGCTTTGGGAGAGCCGCGTTCACCTCCCGCGTGAACTGCTTGAAGGCACGGTTCGATGCTGGGGCCTGGGCGTCGCCCAGGATACAGGCTACCACCCTGACCTCCTGGAAGCCCCCAGCCCCATCGTCCTGCCTGTCCTCCGCCTTCCTTCTGGGCGGCGGAGGTAGCGGAGGTAGGCCGGCCTCACGAGGGCGTGCCTCACGAGGATAGCCGCGGCGTGACCCCTCCGGAGGGTCATCGCGCCAGCGATTCTCACGAGGCTGATCGCGCCAGCGGTCGTCCCGAGCCTGATCGCACCAGCGGTCCTCCTGGGGCTGATCGCGCCACCCTTGACGCGGTTCCCGGTTGTCCCAGCGGCCTCCACCGCGGCCTCCGCCGCGTCCGAAGCCTCGGTCGGCGCATCCAGGGCGCCTGCCGAAGTGCTCCGTGTGGACCAGCCTGAGTTCCTGGCAGTCGGCAGTGTCGTGGTTGTTGGTGCCATGAAAGATGCAGGTCGGTCTTCCCCCTGGGGGGTGTTCCTCGCCCCGGCTATGCTTCGCCTCAGGCTCGGCCGCAAGCACCGCTGGGGCCTTGTGCTTCACCTCATTGGCCTTGGTCTTCTTTTCTTCTGGCTCTGCCGCCGGAGGCCCGCGGAGCGACAGGCGGCCCTCCTCAGCCTTGGCGCACCTGTTCGCCAGATTGAACATCTCCAAGGCAAAGCACAGTTCGTCGTTCATGGCGAGCTCCTCCTTCATCTTGACGTCCGTGACGCCGTCGGTGAACGCTGAGATGATGGCCTCGTCTGACGCCTTCGGGATCTTGAGGCGCATAGGCGTGAAGTGTTGTATGAACTTGTGCAGGGTCTCTCCAACCTGCTGCTTGATATGCCGCAGGTCGTTCACGGTGAGCGTGCGGTCGCGGCTACCTTGGAAGTTGGCGATGAAGCATTTGCGCAGGCCATCCCAGGAGGTGATGGACGCCTCCGGGAGGTTGAGGAGGCAGGAGAGCGCGCTGCCTTTGAGCGCCATGGGAAACCAGCACGCCATGACCTTGTCGTCTCCTCCGGCCGCCCAGATGCTCAGGGAGTAGAGCTGTAGGAACTCGGCTGGATCCGGGGTGCCGTCGTAGCGCGGGGGCAGGTCAGGCTTGAACTTGCAGGGCCACGAGGTTGGGTGGAGCTCCAGGGCGATGGCAAGGCACCCCACCGGTTCGACGGGTGCCACGTGCGCGGGAGGGACCCGGTCTTGACGCTCCTGCGGGGCCACCCCGAGTGGTGCCCAGTCACGGCGTTGGGTCGGCAGCGCGGGGAGCGCACGCGCGTCGACGCGCGGCCGGGGAACCACCTGGCAGCTTACTTCATCTCCCGCCTTCGCCCGCAGTTCGCGAGGCCGGTCGTGGGGGCGCGCTTCTCGCCTGGGCTCGGGGTCGACGTCGCGTTGCGGAGGAGGCGGTTGCGCATCTTGGGCCACGTCGTCTGCCAGGGATGGTTGGGGTCAAAGCGAGTAGGAGAGTGTTGAAGCATCGCCGACAGCACTGACGAGCTCCGCGATGCGCCGAAGCCAGTCGTCATAGCGGTCGGGGGCAGGGCGGTAGCGGAGCAGCTCGTTAGCCATGGCGAGTGCGCCCTGGCCGCGCACCGGCCCGGGCCGAACGTGGGAAGACGACCCGGAAGCTGGGACGATCGATGGAGTGGCGGTGTGGCCATCGCGCCGCGCGGTGACCGGCTGGGAGGAGTCTTGTTGTTCGTGGGCGTCAGGGCCCGTGGCCGCGTTTGCCACAGGCGAGGGTGACCTGCGTGCGCCGGCGCGGCCCACAGGTGCCGTCTGGGCGATGCGGGTGGCTCGGCGCTCAGCGCGGGCTCGGCGAGCGTCGGACATCGGAACGGCGAGGTGGGAGAAGATCTTGGCTTGAGGAAGACTCCAACACGCCCCCTACCTGGCGCGCGAAATGTCGGATTTCGGGCTCCGCAAAACCCTTAAGATTCGAACACAGGGGCGTGTGCGAAGATCCCCTACAGCCTTGCCCAACCTAGCTCGCTACTCGATGGACACGACGATGAACTCGCACGATGACGAGGAAGAAGATGAACACGATAGTTTACCCAGGTTCGGGCCGCTGTGAAGCGTAATACCCTACTCCTGCTTTGGTGGATTGCCTCTCGAGGAGGTGTGGTGGATGAACTAGTACAGTGATATAGAGCCTCCTGAGGGCGCTCCTGAGATGTTCTTGGCCTTCTGTCGGCTTGGTGGTGGATGAGTGGATGGGCCGATTTCGGATCTCCCTCTATGGTGCAGCCTAGCCTCTATATATAGCGGTGGCCCGGGTCCTCTTCCCTTATCACAATGGCGGGAAGGGATCCCACAATGGCCAATTTTGAAGGGGGACAGGAGTACATGCCCGCCCTGCCCAAAGGCGGTCTTCGTCTGCAAAGTAGCTGTCGACGGCGCAGAGGTGGGCTCGGCTATGACATCCGCCCTGCGGGGCTCATGGTCGTGGTCTTGTTGCACCGAAATGGAAACCTTTGGGGGTGCTTTGGGAACCCGCGTACGTCCTTGCTCCCTTTGCACTAAAGGGGAAACTGCGCCGCCTGGCGCGCTGGCGCCCGCCTGTCCTTCCTTGCGTCATCTTTGACTCCTGAGGCCGGGCCTTGCATAGAGATCTCTGCCGCTCCGGAGGGGGCCTGGGGAGGCCCATCGCTTGCCGGTCTTGACGCCGCTCCTCCTCGCGAGCCTGGAGCCCTCGCGAGGTCCTTGTCTTGAGTGGGGCCGTGCCTGGCTGATGAAGTGGGCCATGCCCTGGGCCGCAGGCAGGCAGGTCTGGGTACCCCCGTTCCCAGAATGCCGACACGTATATTATTATTATTTTTGTAGGCCTCATCATCGGCGACGGCCGTTAATGCCGCTGAGCTGACCGAGCTAAATCGGAAGCTCAAGATCTCCGAAGAGGAGCTTGATAGCCTGAACAAGAGTTTCGACGAGGCACAAGGTAAGCCGAATTCGAATACCCGGGCTGTTTAATGATCCGTACTAGTGACCCAGTGTAATTAGTTAGTTATTGCTTCTACAGCTTCCGCTTTGTAGGTTGAAAAACTCAAGGCCGAGCTCCAGAAAATGAAGCAAGAGGCCACGGATGAGAAGGCGGTCGCCGAACAAGCAGCAGCCGCGCTTTCCGATTTGAAGGCTGCAAGTGCCAAGCATGAGGCCCGGGTGGAGGAGGTGTAGCAAGAGCTCAAGGATGATGGCATGAAGTGCGAGGCCCTTGAGCAGAAAGGCAAGGAACAAGCCACCGAGCTAGCCGCGCTAAAATCCGAGCTCCAGAAGGAGCGGGTGGCTAGGCTGTCCTTTGAAGAGGAACTTCGCCAAGTCAAGGCTGTGATCGATCGTAAGCCGTATTCACTACAATGCGCCTTTGGTGGTAGCAAATTTGCTTTGCTCACCCAGGTGTGGCGTTCCTTAGGTGTCTGTGCGGATCTCCAGAAGAGTGCAGCGGACGCAAACAAGCTTTATGCTTCGCGAGCGGAGGATGATGAGGCCCGGCTATTCTGGGCGCAGTTTGAGTCCCCCGAGAGCTCTCCTCTCCTCATCGAGCAAATGAAGCAACTGATGGACATGCACAGAGTGGTGGAGCCGGCCATGAAGGACCTTTGCATCCGTCTGTGGCCCGATGAGCCGTTGCCGAGCAGCTACTTCGGCTTGGTGCAGAAACTGTGCGAAGCTGCGTCTCGGGTCGACGTGCTGAAGCGTTCTACGTGCATCGAGGGCGCGCGGATGGCGTTTGCGAAGACCATGGTGCATTGGCCGAAGCTCAAGCCAACAGAGATGGCTATCGCAGCTCTGCCTCCTGGAAAGGAGTATAGGCGCCCCGAGCGATACTTCCCCGCAGTGATGGAGGGTGCTCGGGCAATAGAGGCTCAATGCTCCAAGGACGTTTTGTATGAATGAGCGCGTTGTAATGTGTCCGAAGACTTTTAAGGCTTTATAACTAGTGATGCATGGTTTATCATGTCTTATAAGTATTTGATTTTTATTTTGACTCCTGTGTGGCCGATTTATCTGAAAGTTGCGAGTCGTCGGCTTCAGCCCCCATGTAGATACTACACGGGGTGTCTCTGTATCCGCACTGTGACCCTTAGCCGAGGTATCGGTGCCCGAAGGTGGTAGTGCGGGGGGGGGGGGGGGGTACAAGGCAATCGGACTATGATGCTTTATTGCTTTCACTTAGCCGTAGGAGCGTAGAAAAAATGCGGGGGCTGATAACCAGCCCCCAGTGTGATGTTCGAGGCCGAAGCCAGCGTCACATGGTTTGTAAAAGAACGAAACCCATCGTATAACACGGATTAACCTCTATCGATCTTTTAGTATGACACTTATGCTCGGATTTGCAGACCAGTTCTCGCTTACTATGACAGTCAGTTTTCGGCTTTCTCCCCTAAGGTGCTTGACCAGGTGAACTGGAAACACAATCGCAGTGGTTCTCCCTTTGCCCCTTTAGCCGAACGAGCGGAACGTAAGGGGGCAATTACAAGAGCCGGGCAACCCAACTATTGACCCAAGACATAGTTCGGATCCGATGCATATAAAACAAAATCCAAGACGCCGAACACACGACCAGTTGTGCTGGGGTGATGTTCAAGGTGATTTTTTTTAAATTCAAGCCCCCGGTCTATTAGCCGGTTGCATCATAATATATACCGAACAGTTTTCGCGAGAAGCATTACCAAGGGAAGAACAGAGGATGTATAAGAGACAACGAAGTGGCCATATATGATGGTTTTGTATTTGCTCAATAATTCTTATAACTTGGATTGCCGAAGCAACTGTTTATAGGTTTTTGAAGATGAAATATAAAATTTACAGAGGGGAGGCTGTACCAGGGGTCTTCGATTGGTGACATGACGTCCTCGATGTGTCATGTCGCATGTCCGTTCAATTCCTCTATGGGGGTTGCATCCCTTTAAGGGTGATGCTGTCGCCGAGCGGACCTTGGGAAGAAGGTCTTGAGAAGTCGCCGAAGTGTGGATGAGCTTTACGCTTTTAGCAGGTCCTTGATGGTACCTGTGTTTTGTCCGAGGACGTGTACTAATGGTTTGGTCCGGCCGAACACTTACCCTTTGATGGTGGTTCCCCATTGCTGCCCATGGGATCTTGAGTGCGAAGTTGTGGCTTCTTGGCACGTATTTGGCGGTCGTTAGGGTTGTGCAATGGGGGGCGTGTCCCTATTTCTGGGGAGAAGGGGAATCTGGGAGTTCGGATTGAAACCGAACTCGTTTGTCGACCTTACGGGCCTTTATGGCAGATTTAGGTGTTTGCCAACCGTCCTCATAATGGAATTCGGCCACGAGGGCCAACGCATGTTCGTCAGTTCGGAGGGAATGCTCTGTGTTGCCGTTGACAGTGATGACCCCCTTGGGCCCAGGCATCTTGAGCTTGAGGTATGCGTAGTGTGGGACGGCGTTAAAGCGAGCGAACGCTGTTCGGCCCAGCAGGGCGTGATAACCACTGCGGAAGGGGACGATGTCGAAGATCAAGTCCTCGCTGAGGAAGTTGTCGGGCGAACCGAACACTACTTCCAGGCTAACAGAGCCCGTGCACCGGGCTTCGACACCTGGGATCACTCCTTTAAAGGTAGTGTTGCTGGGCTTTATCCTTGACGGATCTATGCCCATCTTTTTCACCGTATCTGAGTAGATCAGATTGAGGCTACTTCCTCTGTCCATTAGGACTTTAGTGAGGTGATACCCATCGATAATGGGGTCTAGGATGAGGGCCGCCGAACCTCTGTGACGGATACTGGTCGGGTGATCTCGTCGATCAAAAGTGATCGGGTAGGCCGACCATGGGTTAAACTTCGGGGCTACAGGCTCTACGGCGTAGACCTCTCGAAGGGTGCGCTTCCTCTCCTTTTTAGGTAATATATGAGTGGCGTATATCATGTTCACAGTTTTTACTTCTGGAGGGAATTGCTTCTGACCTCCATTGCTCGGACCGCGGGGCTCCTCATCGTCCTCGCTGCGTGGGCCTTTGCCCTGCTCCTCGGCGGCGAGTTTGGCGGCCTGTTTGAACACCCAACAGTTATGGTTGGTGTGATTGGCGGGCTTATCCGGAGTGCCACGGATTTGGCAAGGCCTCTCCATGATCTTGTCCAGTGGGGTGGGTCCGCCGCGGTTGCCTTTAGGAGGCTTCTTCCGCTGCCCGGATCTTGGGTTGCGGAAACCGGCGTTAACGGCTATGTCATCGGCGTCGCTAGTGTTGTGCCGGCGTTTGTTTTTGTTGCGTCGTGGTTTCCCGTTTCCATCCCGGGCCTCAGAAGTGCCGAGGTCTTTGGGGTTGTGGCTTCGCCTCGCTAGCCAGTTATCCTCGCCCGCGCAAAAGCGGGTCATGAGTGATGTAAGGGCGGACATGGTCCTAGGTTTATCCTGACCGAGCTGGCGAGCCAGCCACTCGTCCCGAATATTGTGCCTGAAAGAGGCTATAGCTTCGGCATCTGGGCAATCGACGATCTGGTTTTTCTTGGTCAAGAACCGGTTCCAGAATTGTTGAGCCGACTCTCCTGCCTTTTGCACGACATTGCTTAGGTCGGAGGAGTCCAGGGGCCGTACGTAGGTGCCCTGGAAGTTAGATCGGAATGCATCCTCGAGGTCCTCCCAGCTCCCGATAGAGTTTTCGGGGAGACTGTTTAACCAGTGCCGAGCTGGCCCTTTAAGTTTAAGGGGTAGGTACTTGATGGCGTGGAGGTGGTCTCCTCATGCCATGTGAATGTGGAGGAGGAAATCCTCGATCCACACTGCTGGGTCAGTTGTTCCGTCGTATTGCTCGATGTTCACGGGTTTAAACCCTTCCGGGAACTGATGCTGCATCACCTCGTCAGTGAAGCAGAGTGGGTGGGCAGCGCCTCTGACCCGGGCTATATCACGCCGGTAGTCGGCGTCTGTTTTGGCCCAGTTTTGGTCCCGAACTCTGTTGGTTCGGTCGAGCCAGGGCCGGTACTCATCCCTTCTACCAGGGGAGTACCCTCTAGATCCGTAGATGGATCTCGTGTGGCCTGTTCTCTCATCCAGGTCGCGTCGCAGGTCATACCTGTCCTCAGGCTCCATTGGCTCTTTTCCCCTTCTGCGGTGTATCGCCGGTCTATAACCGGCCTCGCCAGCCATCCTATCTCGTCCTCGGGGAGGACGGTCCAGCTGGTCGTATGGAGTGTGCTTGGGGGACGGCGTATTGGGGAGCTCGTCGTCGAATTGTGGCAGCAACCGCCGGCGGGGGTAACTCTTGGGTTGGTCCCATAGAACGGCGACGTGTTCTTCCTCGGCTGATTGGACCCGTGTCCATCTGTCGTTGAGGGTGTCTTGTTCGGCCTTGAGCTGCCGCGCTTTTGCCTTTAGGCTTCGGGCAGTGGCTAAAAGCTGTTGCCTAAACCGTTCCTGATCCTCAATGGTTTCGGGGACGATGAGGTCCTCGTCTTCCGGGCTGTCCTCCTCCTCTACAGGGGGGAGGTAGTTTTCGTCCTCGGAGTCGATCGGATCTTCAGGGTCGCGCTGGTCCTCCTTCATTTCCTGGTCCTCCATAGGATACTCGGGGATATCGGGATCGCCGAGGTCTTCCGGGGTATCGTTTTCCCCGATGCCGGCAATAGCTTCCCTTCCCTTTTTTGTCTTTAATCGCTTATGCGGTTTCTGGCGTCTTGATGGCGCCTCACCTGAGTCGTCACCATTGTCTGCTGGTGTGCGCTCGCCATTACCGGCTGGCATATCCACCATGTAGACGTCATAGGTGGAGGTGGCGGTCCATCGCCCGGTGTTGACGGGGGTGGGATCACGATCCTCTTCCTCCATGTCCACTGCCTCCTCGGAGGCGTAGTCCAACATATTGGTTAAGTCTTCGATAGTGGCTACGTAGTGGGTGGTGGGTGGGACGAAAAGTTCTTCTTGACCCGCCTCAAGGCCGATCTGAGTGTGGATCGGGGCTGGGTCATCAGTAATTTTCATCGATAAGATCCGATCTAGAGCTTTGTTGAGTGTCGAGAGCTCGATCGGGTCAATCTGCCCGGCGCGTTCGGAGTTAACCTCCGCCGCGTCCGCACGAGAAGTGTATTCGGCAGGAGTTGATGCCCGGTCATCTGGCGCTATAGCTAGATCCGGACTAAAGTCCAGATCATCATCGGGATGGGCCCCGTGGATGGTATTGGAAGTTAAACCCGAGGTTAAGGCCTCGGAGTCCTCGGGCGCGTCAGGTAAGACTGCGAGCCCGGTGAGCGAAAGGTCGCCCCGAGAGTCTACGGAGAACTCTAGGTTCCCGAATCTGACCCCTTGATTGGGGGCGAAGCTCCCGACCCGGCCCAGACGGCCGGTCGGGTCAGCGTGCAGCACGATGCTGCCGAAAGCGAAGATCTGTCCAGGGACAAAGGAGTCCATGCCACAGACATCTTTTTTGATGACTACGCAGGCCATCGATTCCTTTGATGATCACAGCGGAACTCTCAATGAAAGCACCAATGTCGGTGTCAAAACTGGCGGATCTCGGGTAGGGGTGTTGGGGAACGTTGCATGGGAAACAAAAATTTTCCTACGCACACACAAGATCTATCCATGGTGATGAGCATCTACGAGAGGGAGAGTGAATCTACATACCCTTGTAGATCGCTAAGTGGAAGCGTTAAGAAACGCGGTTGATGTAGTCGAACGTCTCCGCGATCCAAATCGCAAGTCGTCCCTCGAACCGATCACGAACTAGTGCCGAACGGACGGCACCTCCGCGTTCAACACACGTACAGCTTGATGACGCCTTCACCTCCTCGATCCAGCGAGCGATGGTGAAGTAGTAGATGAGTTCCGGTAGCACGACGGCGTGGTGATGATGGTGAGGAACAATCTCTGCAGGGCTTCGCCAAGCGCTACGGAGATTATGACGTAGGAACTAGAGGGTTAGGGTTGCCGCACACGGCTTGGGGAAATCTTGATGTGTTCCGGGTGCTAGCCCTGCCCCTCTATTTATATGTTGAGCCCTGGGGTCGAAACTTGGAGAAAGAGCCTCCTCAAAGTCGGTTTGGCCCACAAGGCAAGAGTCCTGCTCGGACTCCAGGACCAGACGCCAGGGTCCTCGGCGTCTGGCCCCTGGCCTCCGCAAAACTTCCTTTTGCACCTTCCTAAAGCCTCGTGGGCTTTACCCCTTGGCCCAAATAAAGTGTTCTCGTACCCGAACATTTCGGGAAACATCCGGAACCCCTTCCGGTGAATTCCGGAACCCTTCCGGAGACCAAACACTATTATCCCATATATCAATCTTTACCTCCGGACTATTCCAGAGCTCCTCGTCATGTCCGGGATCTCATCCGGGAGTCCGAACAACTTTCGGTCACCAACATAACAACTCAACTATACTTATATCTTCACCAAACGTTAAGTGTGTAGACCCTGCGGGTTCGAGAACTATGTAGACATGACCGAGACACCTCTACGGTCAATAACCAATAGCGGGACCTGGATGCCCATATTGGCTCCTACATATTCTACGAAGATCTTTATCGGTTGAACCTCTATGTCAAGGATTCAGTTAATCCCGTATGCTGTTCCCTTTGTTCTTCGGTATGTTCCTTGCCCGAGATTCGATCGTCGGTATCTCTATACCTAGTTCAATCTCGTTACCGGCAAGTCTCTTTACTTGTTCCGTAATACAAGATCTCGTGGCTAACACTTTAGTCACATTGCTTGCAAGGCTCATTGTGATGTTGTATTACCGAGTGGGCCCTGAGATACCTCTCCGTCACACGGAGTAACAAATCCCAGTCTTGATCCATGCCAACCCAACAGACATCCTCGGAGATACCTGTAGAGCACCTTTATAGTCACCCAGTTACGTTGCGACGTTTGATACACACAAGGTACTCCTCTGATGTCAGGGAGTTGCATGATCTCATGGTCATAGGAACAGATACTTGACATGCAGAAAACAATAGCAATAAACTGACACGATCATATGCTATGTTTACAGTTTGGGTCTTGTCCATCACATCATTCTCCTAATGATGTGATCCCGTTATCAAATGACATCTCATGTCCATGGCTAGGAAACCTTCACCATCTTTTGATCAACGAGCTAGTTAACTAGAGGCATACTAGGGATTCAGTGTTGTCTATGTACCCACACATGTATTTGAGTTTCCAATCAATACAATTATAGCATGGATAATAAACGATTATCACGAACAAGGAAATATGATAATAACTAAATTATTATTGCCTCTAGGGCATATTTCCAATAGTCTCCCACTTGCACTAGAGTCAATAATCTAGTTCACATCACCATGTGATTTACATTGTTCTAACACCCAATGAGTTCTGGGGTTCGATCATGCTTTGCATGTGAGAGAGGTCTTTAGTCAACGGGTCTGCGACATTCAGATCCGTGTGTACTTTGCAAATCTCTATGTCATACTGTAGACACTTCTACCACACTCCACTTGGAGCTATTCCAAATGGCTGCTCCACTATATGTATCCTGACTACTACTCAGAGTCGTCTGGATAGGTGTCAAAGCTTGTATCGACGTAACCCTTTACGACGAACTCTTCATCACCTCCATAATTGAGAAATATTTCCTTAGTCCTCTAGTTACTAAGGATAATCTTGACCGATGTCCAGTGATCCACTCCTGGATCACTCTTGTACCCCTTGACAGAATCATGGCAAGGCACACATCAGGTGCGGTACACAGCATGGCATACTATACAGAGCCTATGGATAAGGCATAGGGATGACCTTCGTCCTTTCTCTTTTTTCTGCCGTGGTCGAGCTTTGAGTCTCACTCAACTCCACACCTTACAAATCAGGCAAGAACTCTTTTTTTTTTGACTGATCCATTTTGAACAATTTCAAAATCTTGTCAAGGTATGTACTCATTGAAAGTGTTATCAGACGTCTTGATCTATCTCTATAGATCTTGATGCCCAATATTTAAGTAGCTTCATTCCAGGTCTTCCTTTGAAAAACTCCTTTCAAACGACCCTTTATGCTTTCCAGAAATTCTACATTATTTCCGATCAACAATATGTCAACCACATATACTTATCAGAAATTCTATAGTGCTCCCACTCACTCTATTGTAAATACAAGTTTCTCATAAACTTTGTATAGACATAAAAACTTTGATCACCTCATCAAAGTGTATATTCCAACTCCGAGATGCTTGCTCCAGTCCATAGAAGGATCGCTGGAGTTTGCATACATTTTAGCATCCTTAGGACTGACAAAACCTTCCGGTTGTATCACATACAACCTTTCCTTACGGATACCGTTAAGGAAACGATGTTTTGACATCCATCTGCCAGATTTCAAAATTGAAAAATGCAGCAACTGCTAACATGATTCCAACAGACTTTAGCATCGCTACGGGTGAGAAAGTCTCATCGTAATCAACTCCTTGAACTTGTGAAAAAACCTTTGCCACAAGTCGAGCTGTATAGACGGTGACATTACCGTCCACGTCCGTCTTCCTCTTAAAAAATCCATTTGTTCTGAATGGCCTTACGCCCTTCAGGTAATACTTCCAAAGCCCATACTTTGTTTTCTTACATGGATCCCATCTCGGATTTCATGGCCTCTAACCATTTCTCGGAATCCGGGCCCATCATCGCTTCTCCATAGCTCGTTGGTTCATCGTTGTTCAACAACATGACCTCTAAGACAGGGTTGCCGTACCACTCAGGAGCAGTACGCGTCCTTGTCGACCCACGAGGTTCGATAGTAACTTGATCCGAAGTTTCATGATCATCATCATTAACTTCCTCTTCAACTAACGTAGGCTCCACAGAAACAACTTTCTGCGCTGCACTACTCTTTGGTTGAAACAAAGGTTCAACAACCTCATCAAGTTCTATCTTCCTCCCACTCAATCTTTCGAAAGAAACTTTTTCTCGAGAAAGGACCCGTTTTAGCAACAAACACTTTGTGCTTGGATCTGAGATAGAAGGTTCACCCAACTGTTACGTTAGGGTATTCTATGAAGATGCATTTGTCCGCTTTGGTTTCGAGCTCATTATGTGAAAACCCTTTTTCACATAAGTGTCGCAGCCCCAAACATTAAAAAATGACAGCTTAGGTTTCCGCCAAACCAAAATTCATACGGTGTCATCTCAACGGACTTATGGTGCCCCTTTTAAAGTGAATGTGGTTGTCTCTAATGCATAACCCTAAAACGATAGTGGTAAATCGATAAGAGACATCATAGTTCGCACCATATCTAATAGAGCACAACTACGACGTTCGGACACACCATCATACTATGGTGTTCCAGGTGGCGTGAGTTGTGAAACAACTTCCACATTGTCTTAAGTTATATACCAAACTCGTAACTCAGATATTTACCTCCACGATCATATCGTAGACATTTTATCTTCTTGTCACGATGATCTCAAACTTCACTCTGAACTTTTCAAACGATTCAGACTTGTGTTTCATTAAGTAAATATACACTATATCTACTCAAATCATCAGTGAAGGTAAGAAAATAACGATATCCACCGCCCACTACAAAACTCACTGGACCGCATACATCAACATGTATCATTTCCAATAAGTCAATTGCCCGCTCCATCATACCGGAAAACGGGGTTTTAGTCATCTTGCCCATGAGGCATGGTCCGCATGTCTCAACCGATTCGAAATCGAATGAGTCCAAAGATCCATCAGCATGGAGTTTCTTCATGCGTTTTACACCAATATGACATTTAGCGGCAGTGCCACAAGTATGTGGTATTATCATTATTAACTTTGTATCTTTTGGCATCAATATTATGAACATGTGTATCACTACGATCAAGATTCAATAAACCACTCTTATTGGGTGCATGACCATTGAAGGTATTATTCATGTAAATAGAATAACCATTATTCTCTAACTGCAATGAATAACCGTATTGCAATAAACTTGATCTAATCACGTTCATGCTTAACGCAAACACCAAATAACAGTTATTTAGGTTCATCACTAATCCCAAAGGTAGAGAGAGCGCGCGATGGTGATCACATCAACCATGGAAACACTTCCAACACTCATCGTCACCTCACCCTTAGCCTCCGTTTATTCCGTAGCTTTTATTTCGAGTTACCAACACTTAGCAACCGAACCGGTATCTAATACCCAGGTGCTACTAGGAGTACTAGTAAGGTACACATCAATAACACGTATATCAAATATACTTCTGTCGACGTTGCCAACCTTCTTATCTACCAAGCATCTAGGGTTGTTCCACTTCAGCAACCGTTCTCCTCATAATAGAAGCACTCAGTCTCGGGTTTGGGTTCAACCTTGGGTTTCTTTACTGGAGCAGCAACTGGCTTGCCATCCATGAAGTATCCCTCCTTGCCCTTGCCCTTCTTGAAACTAGTGGTTTTACTAACCATCAACACTTGATGCTCCTTCTTGATTTCTACCTTCGCGGGGTCAAACATCGCGAATAGCTCAGGGATCATTATTTCCATCTCTGGCCTTTTATAGTTCATCACGAAGCTCTAGTAGCTTAGTGACAGTGACTTGGAGAACTATACCAATCACTATCTTATCTGGAAGATCAACTTCCACTCAATTCAAGCAATTGCAGTACCCACACAATCTGAGCACATGCTCAACGATTGAGCTATTCTCCATCATCTTGCAGGCAAAGAATCTTGTTGGAGGTCTCATACCTCTCAACACGGGCACGAGCCTGAGATCCCAATTTCAGCTCTTAGAACATCTCATATGTTCCATGACGTTCAAAACGTTTTGGAGCCTCAATTCTAAGCCGTAATGCATGACGCACTGAACTATCAAGTAGTTATCAGAACGTGCCTGTCAGATGTTCACAACATCTACAGACGACGCTTGAGGGGGTGGCGCACCGAGCGGTGCATTAAGGACATAAGCCTTCTGTGCAGCATTGAGGACAATCCTCAGATCACGGACCCAGTCCGCATTATTGCTACCATCATCTTTCAAATCTATTTCTCTAGGAACATATAAAAATTCAAGGGAGCTACAGCGCGAGCTAGTAATCTACAACATAATTTGCAAAGACATTTTGACTATGTTCATGATAATGAGTTTAGTTAATCATATTACTTAAAAACTCCCACTCAAATTGACATCCCTCCGGTCATTCGAGTGTCACATGATCCAAATCCACCAACTCAAGTCCGATCATCACGTGAGTTGAGGTGGTTTCAATGGTGAACATCTTCATGTTAATCATATCTACTATATGACTCATGTTCGACCTTTCGGTCTCTTGTGTTCCGAGGCCATGTCTGTACATGCTAGGCTCGTCAAGTTTAACCCGAGTGTTCCGCATGTGCAACATGGCTTACACCCGTTGTATGTGAACGTAGAGTCTATCACACCCGATCATCACGGCGTGTCTCGAAACGACGAACTTTCGCAACGGTGCACAGTCGGGGAGAACACAATTTATCTTGAAATTTAAGTGAGGGATCACCTTATAATGCTACCGTCGTCCTAAGCAAAATAAGATGCATAAAAGGATTAACATCACATGCAAATCATAAGTGACATGATATGGCCATGAACTCGTGCTTTTGATCTCCATCTCCAAAGCACCGGCATGATCTCCATCGTCACCGGCATGACACCATGATCTCCATCATCTTGATCTCCATCAACGTGTCACCATGAGGTTGTCGCGCCGACTGTTGCTTCCACGACTATTGCTAACGTTTAGCGATAAAGTAAAGCATTACATAGCGCTTAATGATTGACACGCAGGTCATACAATAATTAAAGACAACTCTATGGCTCCTGCCAGTTGCCGTACTCATCGACATGCAAGTCGTGATATTCTATACAACACATGATCATCTCATACATCACATATATCTCATCATGTAATTGGCCATATCACATCACAACATACCCTGCAAAAACAAGTTAGACGTCCTCTAATTGTTGTTGCAAATTTTACGTGGCTGCTACGGGTTTGCAAGAACCGTTCTTACCTACGCAAAACCACAACGTGGTGTAGTTATTGCTTTTTGATCTTCTAAAAGAACCCTCTTCATTGAAATTGATTCAACTAAAGTGAGAGAGACAGACACCCGCTAGACATCTTTATGCAACGAAGTTACATGTCAGTTGAAGGAACCTGTCTCGCGTAAGCATACGCGTAATGTCGGTCCGGGCCGCTTCATCTCACAATACCGCCGAATCAAGTATCAACTAGTAACGGCAAGCAATATGTATACACCCACGCCCACAACTCGTTTGTGTTCTACTCGAGATCTCATCTACGCATAGACCTAGCTCTGATACCACTGTTGGGGAACGTTGCATGGGAAACAAAACTTTTCCTACGCACACACAAGATCTATCCATGGTGATGAGCATCTACGAGAGGGAGAGTGAATCTACATACCCTTGTAGATCGCTAAGCGGAAGCGTTAAGAAACGCGGTTGATGTAGTCGAACGTCTCCGCGATCCAAATCGCAAGTCGTCCCTCGAACCGATCACGAACTAGTGCCGAACGGACGGCACCTCCACATTCAACACACGCACAGCTTGATGACGCCTTCACCTCCTCGATCCAGAGAGCGATGGTGAAGTAGTAGATGAGTTCCAGCAGCACGACGGCGTGGTGATGATGGTGAGGAACAATCTCTGTAGGGCTTTGCCAAGCGCTACGGAGATTATGATGTAGGAACTAGAGGGTTAGGGTTGCCGCACACGGCTTGGGGAAATCTTGATGTGTTCCGGGTGCTAGCCCTGCCCCTCTATTTATATGTTGAGCCCTGGGGTCAAAACTTGGAGAAAGAGCCTCCTCAAAGTCGGTTTGGCCCGCAAGGCAAGAGTCCTGCTCGGACTCCAGGACCAGACGCCAGGGTCCTCGGCGTCTGGCCCCAGACGCCAGGGTCCCTGGCGTCTGGCCCCTGGCCTCCGCAAAACTTCCTTTTGCACCTTCCTAAATCCTCGTGGGCTTTACCCCTTGGCCCAAATAAAGTGTTCTCGTACCCGAACATTTCGGGAAACATCCGGAACCCCTTCCGGTGAATTCCGGAACCCTTCCGGAGACCAAACACTATTATCCCATATATCAATCTTTACCTCCGGACTATTCCAGAGCTCCTCGTCATGTCCGGGATCTCATCCGGGAGTCCGAACAACTTTCGGTCACCAACATAACAACTCAACTATACTTATATCGTCACCAAACGTTAAGTGTGTAGACCCTGCGGGTTCGAGAACTATGTAGACATGACCGAGACACCTCTACGGTCAATAACCAATAGCGGGACCTGGATGCCCATATTGGCTCCTACATATTCTACGAAGATCTTTATCGGTTGTACCTCTATGTCAAGGATTCAGTTAATCCCGTATGTTGTTCCCTTTGTTCTTCGGTATGTTACTTGCCCGAGATTCGATCGTCGGTATCTCTATACCTAGTTCAATCTCGTTACCGGCAAGTCTCTTTACTCGTTCCGTAATACAAGATCTCGTGGCTAACACTTTAGTCACATTGCTTGCAAGGCTCATTGTGATGTTGTATTACCGAGTGGGCCCTGAGATACCTCTCCGTCACACGGAGTAACAAATCCCAGTCTTGATCCATGCCAACCCAATAGACATCCTCGGAGATACCTGTAGAGCACCTTTATAGTCACCCAGTTACGTTGCGACATTTGATACACACAAGGTACTCCTCCGATGTCAGGGAGTTGCATGATCTCATGGTCATAGGAACAGATACTTGACATGCAGAAAACAATAGCAATAAACTGACACGATCATATGCTATGTTTACAGTTTGGGTCTTGTCCATCACATCATTCTCCTAATGATGTGATCCCATTATCAAATGACATCTCATGTCCATGGCTAGGAAACCTTCACCATCTTTTGATCAACGAGCTAGTTAACTAGAGGCATACTAGGGACACAGTGTTGTCTATGTACCCACACATGTATTTGAGTTTCCAATCAATACAATTATAGCATGGATAATAAACGATTATCACGAACAAGGAAATATGATAAAAACTAAATTATTATTGCCTCTAGGGCATATTTCCAACAAGGGGGTCCCGAGCTGTGAGTCTAGGAGCGATGGTAACAAAGGGACGAAGGAGACGATGTTTTACCCAGGTTTGGGCCCTCCTATGGAGGTAAAACCCTACGTCCTGCTCGATTATATTGATGGTATGAAGGTTACAGAATTGATCTACCTCGAGATCGACTAGCTAAAACCCTAGATGAGTTTCTTTGCTCTATAAACTAAATCCCTCCCGGTTTATATAGACACCAGGGGGTTCCTAGGGTTTACACATGACAGCTCACCTGCCGGGGATGGAGAATGCCGATCTCCTCATCTTGACTTGGAGTGCACGACGCGCCTTCGAGGCTTCCTTCTGGAACGTGGGGTCTTCGATACATTCGGCCCTTCCCATGATGGCCGGAAAGCGGCCCATCGAGCCGGCCTAGTAGAAGGTAGGCCGGCGGCCTGAGGACCCCCTAGTCCAGGACTCCCTCAGGCGGCACTGTTGCCCCGCCGGGTCTCAATCGGGGATGGTCAGCGGTACGACCGCCCGGACTGTAGCCAAACGTGTCCGTGCGTCAGCGATCGTTGTAGCCGCGCCGATGCCCAACGTGGGGGTCGCGTCTTGTCGGCATACCTTGTCGCAGTAGGAGGGGATGGGTGCCTGTCCGTCCAGAGGTCAGCGGGAGGGCCGGCCGCGGGGCGGCCGGGTGCGCCTGGTCGAGGGCCAGGCGGCCGGCTCCTGTCCAGCCGGCCGCGAGCCAGCCGTCCAGGGGGTCAGCCGGCCGCTCGCCTGCCATCCACGGACCAGTCGGCCGTGGGCTAGCCGGCCATGGGGCCAGCCGACCGTTCGCCAGCTGGTCGTGGACCAGCCGGCCGTATAGTTTTTTCTGAAAGGGGCTTGAACTCCCTCGTGTTGGCATACCCAGGGGTAATAACCCCGTCATCTTCACTTATATCTTTTGAGAGTAGTTTAATGTTTACTCTTGTGCTTCACTTATATCCTATGAGTAAATTGTGAATGAATTGAATATCATAAATCTGAAATTATTAATGTGCTTTATGATTAATAGTAGTTTCACATCTGGTTTATAAAGTAAAATCTATTGAAGTTTGACAATCATCAAATTGGTCATACAAGCAATTCATGAATGATTACTATAAGAAAGAGAACTTTCACATACAAATATATTATCTTGGACATCTTCTATGATTGTGAATACCCATTAATTATTTTCAAACTTGAGCAAATTAGTTGAAGTTGGACGAGGAAGACAACGTAATGAGTTATGGTTGTGTATATTAGCATAGAAGTTATATTGTTATGGATCCTCCAACATGTGGTGCTTGTTTAGAACCTTTTGCTAGCCAACACTTCATACTAAGTAGAGATACTGCTTGTGCATCCAAATCCTTGAGCCAAGTTTCTTCCATGAGAGTCCACTATATCTACCTATATGCGGTATTACCCTGCCGTTCCATGTAAATTTGCATGTGCCACCTCTAAAATTTCAAATGCGCATCTGTTTTGTGTGCCTAGACCACTCATGGAGCGACAGGGGGCGGTCAGTATCTTCCATGTTAAGCGGGTTATTCTCATGATGAGTGTTTATTCGCTTGCCCTTGCACGAGAGGGGCGGTACTTGGGATACCCGGTCCAGAAATAAAAAAAATGCAAATAAATAAACAAAACTCCCCCAGGAATGTTGTTGGTATGGACGGTACCCGTGGATTCGGCTAGCCGTGGAGTGTGTTTGTTGGTGGAGGGGGAGTAAACCTTTACTTTTACAGCTTGGGAACCGTCGCTAATGTGTTTAACATGGAAGATATTGATAACTCTTGGTCGTAACGTTGACAAGAAGGGTGCACCTCCGAAAATTATATTTATCTCTGATTTAAGCTTTGAGCTCTGGAACCTTTGCAAATCCCTGCGTCCCTCTATGAAGGGACAATCTATTTACTTTCATGTTATTTACTATTCATGTTGAGTCAACTTCTTATTCCAACCTCAATCTATTAGTTGGAAAGCATCATGTGGTGGGGAAATATCCAAACACATATGGCCAGTCAAATATATTTGATCATGACTTATCATTGTTGACAATTATCTCTATGATAAATGAGTTGGGAGACGAAACATTAAGCCCCTATCTTTCTCTGTGTTCGATGGATGCCATTTGTTCTAAGAATATGCTTTGAGTACTAGCAATCATAGAAGACTATATGATAATTGAGTATGTGGAGCTCTGACTTACACTTTGTTGAGAATAAGTTGAATTGCAATTGTTTGGTGACTAAGAACATAGGTTGTTAAGTTTCAAGAGAATTCATTGTTTGAACCATATCATGTGAATTGGTTGCTACTCTATGATGATGATTTTTATGAGAAAAAGTTGCTGGTTATGATGCTAGAAAATTGACTGAAATTATCAATGATCAAACTTATATATTATGCTAGCATTCACACTTCATAAATTTGTACTTTTATCATTTACCTACTCGAGGACGAGCAGGACTTAAGCTTGGGGATGCTGATACGTCTCCAACGTATCGATACTTTATGAAGTATTCATGCCATATTCACCTATGTTTACAATACTTTTATATGGTTTTGATGCACTTTATATGATTTATTTAGAACTAACCTGGACTGACGCTATTTTCAGCAGAACTACCGTGGTGTTGTTTTGTGCAGAAAATGAAAGTTCTCGGAATCGCCCGAAACTTTTTGACGATTTTGTTTGGAACAAAAGAGGCACTAGATGCTTCGTGGGCGGGCCAGAAGAGCCACGAGGTGGGAACAGCCCACCAGGGCGCGCCAACCCCCCCCCCCCCGGCGTGCCCTGGTGTATCGTGCCCTCCTCGTGGTCCAACTTCGCGTGAAACCGACGCCCAAAAATCCTATATATTGAGAAACCTCCAGAAATAACCCTAGACGAGAAGTTTCGCTGCCGCAACTCTCCGTATCGACGAAAAACCAATCTGGAGAGAAAACAGTACCCTGCCGGAGAGGGGAAATCATCTCCGGTGGCCATCTTCATCATCCCGGCGGAGGCCATGACGAGGAGGGAGTAGTCCACCCTCGGGGCTGAGGGTATGTATCAGTAGCTATGTGTTCAATCTCTCTCTCTCTCTCGTCTTCTTGAGATGTCACGATCTTGATGTATCACGGGCTTTGTTAATATAGTCGGATCATATGATGTTTCCCTTGCTATCTTGTTGTGATGAATTGAATCTTTCCCTTTGAGATCTCGTTATGTTGGATTGAATATTGGATTTGAGAAACACTTGATATATGTCTTGCATGCGGATACCCGTAGTGACAATGGGGTATTCTATTGATCCACTTGATATATGTTTTGGTACTCAACTTGTGGATTCCCGAGGTGACATTGGGGTAATCTATGCATAGGGGTTGATACACGTTCTTGTCCTACTTTCTCCGATAGAAATCTCGGGGCACTCTTTGAGGTTCTTTGTGTTGGATTGAGTATTATGAATCTGAAATTGTTTGATGCGTATCGTATAATTAACTCATGGATACTTGTGGTGACATTGGAGTATCTAGGTAACATTAGAGTTGGTTGATGCGTATCATATGGTATTATTCTAGTACAAACTCTTAGATAGATCGAACGGAAAGGATAACTTGATGTTATCTTAGTACGAACTCTTGAATACATCGATCGGAAAGGATAAATTTAAGGTGGTTTCATACCCTACAAACAATTTCTTCTTATGTTCTCCGCTAGATAAGAACTTTGGAGTGATTCTTCGTTGCACGTTGAGGGATGGTTATGTGATCCAATTATATTAGCATTGTTGAGAGATTGCACTAGCGAAAGTATGGACCCTAGGCCTTGTTTCCAAGCATTAATATACCGTTTTGCTCGTTGTTTTACACTTGTTACCTTGCTGTTTTTATATTTTCAGATTACAAAAAACTTTATCTACCATCCATATTGCACTTGTATCACCATCTCTTCGCCGAACTAGTGCACCTATACAATTTGCCATTGTATTGGGTGTGTTGGGGACACAAGATATTTCTTGTATTTGATTGCAGGGTTGTTTGAGAGAGACCATCTTCATCCTACACCTCCCACGGATTGATAAACCTTAGGTCATCCACTTGAGGGAAAATTGCTATTGTCCTACAAACCTCTGCGCTTGGAGGCCCAACACGAGTCTACAAGAATAAAGTTGCGTAGTAGACATCAAACATATTCGCATATAGCCATTTCCGGATTCAGGGCCCATCAACGCTTCTCTATATTATAGACTCATTGTTTGTTCAACAATATTTCATCTACACACCCTGAAGATTTGCATGAATTTTCCCAACCTATATAGTCCAGCTGCATGTTCGACTGAAGTCTCTATATCTCATGTAGAGTCTTATGTATCAATCACGGTAGGAAATTCTAGAACCACGTCTAGCGTTTCTTTTCTTTAATCTGATTATGAAGAAATCTCGTCGAGTTGCACTATCCTCCCACTCTCTCTTTTGCAGAAAATATCCTCTTTAAAATTTATGCACTATATGGCAAAACACTTTGCCTCGGTGTATTGATACAGGAATGAACCATTTGGGATAACCAACAAATTAGCATTTATCTGGTTTGGAATATAAATTTGTAAACATTTTTACTTAGGTCTCATATTCTCAAATGTTAAGAAAAGACCAAATGGTTTTGGCATACCATTCCATATCTTATATGGTGTCATTTCAACAGATTTGATGACGCTCTTTTCAGTGTAAAAACCGCATTCTCTAAAGCATCACATTAAAAAGTATATTGGAAAATTAATTAATGTCATCTTTGATCTCACCATGCCATACATAATTTGATTACATCTACTCAAAACATTCTACCCTTAGTAATGTTCTGGGAAGTGCAAGCTATAAAATTATTTTCTCAACTCATCAAACATTCGCTAAACTTCTAACTCAAATATTCCTTTTTGCAATCTAATTTTAGAAACATAAATTTTTTGTTGCAATAATTGCTACTTCATTCTGAAAAACTTTTGAACATTTTAAAGGATCAAGATTTATGTCTCAAATATCTTGAATCATCCTTGAAGGTAGATAAATCCACTGCTTGCAAGAACACTTATTGGACTATACACATGAATATGCATGTTTGCAATTATTTTATTGCTCGTTCTTTATGGTCTGTGAACGGTATTTTAGTTTACTTCACTATTTGGATGAAAGTTGCAAGTGTCAAATGATTCATAATCAGATGACTTCAAAATCCATCACTATGGATTTTCTCCATGTGTGTTTCTCCAATGTGACTAAATGCAGTGACACGCATATGTGGTATTCTTCTAGTTTTGTGAAATTTAGCTTCAGTGTTATGGATGTTCAGTTTTATCATAAATATTCATAACATACATCCTTTTCACAATAAGAGTATGGTCTTTTGTTCATAATATCGAACAACTATTGTTCTCTCATGAACAATCTCCTTGCAACTTCTATGCAATGGGCTAGAGTGTGCAAAAATCTAAAATTAATTATGACAATAAATACAGAGGTAATATGCTGATGAAAAGTATCACAACTTTTACAAAATTTCCAACACGTATGTTAACCCCATTGTCCGCTAGTCTTTTAGGTCGTAGTAGTTCGTTTATCGAGTTTGCAACATAATGCAATCGAATCGGTATCCTTGTGATCAACCTTTGTAGTATCGCAAGTAGGTTTAGAGGGGGTGATTAGAGTACTTAACCAATAAAAACATAACCTTTTTCCAGTTCTAATTCTCGGCATGTTTTAGCAATTCACAGAAGTCAAGAAACACCCTACACATGCAAGTCTAGGTAGTAAGCAGTGGAAATAGAGACATTGCACATGAAAGTAAAGGAGGGATTGGAGAAATCAAACGCAATGAAGACATGGTGATTTCTGGCATGGTTCCAATAGGTGGTGCTATTGTACGTCCACGTTGATGGAGACTTCAACCCATGGAGGGTAACGGCCGCCCGAGTCCACGAAGGGTCCACGAAGAAGCATTCTTGTCTATGACATCATGGCTTACATCCACAAAGGACAAGCCTCACTCAGGGTAGATCTTAACGAAGTAGATGATCTCCTTTCCCTTACAAACTTCTTGGTTCAACTCCACACGATTTGGAGGCTCCCCAGCGACACCTAACCAATCTAGGAGACACCACTCTCCAAAAGGTTATAGATGTTGTGTTGACGATGAACTCCTTGCTCTTGTGCTTCAAAAGATAGTCTCATCAACACTCAATCACTCTCTCACAGAAATTTGGCTTGGTAGAAGAGAAAGATTGGGTGGAAAGCAACTTGAAGAGACTAGAAATGAAAGATCTTATGGTTGGAATGGAATCCCTTGATCTCAACACATGAGTAGGTGGTTCTCTCTCTCAGAAAATGGATATGGAAGGTGTAAGCTTCATCCTGGTTGCTCTCTCTAAGATAAGTGATGCTGGAGGGGTATTTATAGCCTTCACCAAACATCCAACCGTTACAACTTTATGCACAACTCTGTGACACCGATCAGAAATCTTGGTGGTGCCAACCAGTGCAAAAGGTTCCGATTTTTGGGTTTTCGGTGGGACCGGATGAATCCACTCGGTGTTATCAATTCTTGATGGCTCAAGCAGTATAAACATTTTGGTAATTCCAATCAGTTCATCTCAGAGGTTCCGAGGTGAACTCAACACATTACAGAAACTTGGCCACTACGCTACGGTGGGACCAAAGGCCATCTCGGTATCACCGAGTTTCTAGGGTTTGGCTTTATGGCTCTGTCTTGATTGACTCGGTGGGTCCGGGTAGATGTTTTCGGCGTAACCGAGTTTGACTTATGAATTTGGACAAATTGAAGTGGGAAAGTGGTTGAGGGTATTTGGTGGCAAATCTCTAAGCACTTGAGTAACTGAGTCATCATCAAAACCTCATCCCCTCTTAATAGTATTGGCTTTCCTATGGATTCACTGTGACCATTGATCACTCAACATAAAATGTAGAGTCTTGAAACTTTATTCCAATATAGATTTTTGAGGGGTCCACAATCACATGTCCTAGCCATGCCAATCACTGAACTTCTCCTGAAATCATTCTTGAGTGGGCATTAGTTGAATGAGCTATATGTTATGATTAATTACCAAAACCACCAAGGGATTGGTTGCACTTTCAAACTTTTAACCACAACCAAAGAATTAGTGATCAACATTTATTCACAATTCCCAAGAATTACACTTACTTGACCAACTTTTTCTACATGTTAACATTCATACTTGAGTTGGGCATTCTAGTATTGTTTCTTTTTTGCCTTTTACTTCTCATAGTTATACTTATAATATTTCTCCTACTTACAGAAGAAGCATCCAGCTTTAAGAGTGGCGTGAGCCCCAAACTTCCCTAGGTGTATAAGTCTCATTTTTCTCTTTAAGTTCTCACAATCAAATTATGACTGGCATTCTTCCGGATCCTATGTATTTCAGTCTTAAACGTACTTGTGCGCTTCACTATAACTTGCAAGCAAACACTTCTTTAGATATCAAATATCTTTTAGCCTTTGTTTGTTTCTGAAAACAATTTTGGTTCCAAAAATACACATGACTATCCCAAACATGTTAAAGTGCAGGTTTCTTGGAAGTAAGTAGACCGTAATACGATTCTAGCCTTTTGGATCATGAGTCTCAACATCCATGACATCTGCGGGAGAGTATTGAAAGCATGCAATAGGACAAAATCCTTCTCGACGCTCTAGAAGACGAACCTCTCATTACGTTTACCAAACATAAAGGTTCAAGCAGATCAACTAATCAATTTCAACAGGAACGGTGGATCCGCGAGCCATTACTCTACAACTATAATGCAAACTACACATAGGCAATGTTCATAATTGATTGCACTAGTGATTAAACTTAAGTAATTCATAATTGTGCTCCCACTGAAATCAATATCTCTCATAAATGATTTTAAGTGATTCAATACCCATATCTAATTCATCGCCATTGGTGTGGACATCACTGATCACGAGAACTTCAATTGGTAGGCCAACTTGCCGACCATATCTCCATATGACTCTTGTTCATCTTTCGTTGCTTTGTGCTCTGAGCTCAGTACGATCCTAGAACCAAGTGTTCCTGCTATCAGGTCTAACATTCACCCTCCTGACACCTCACGATTCGTTCGTACTCACGTGGACATGACGCACCCCGAAAACTACGTGTTATAGATGGTTGCTACACTAGGAAGAGCACTAACAACTTGATATTTTATGTGAGAGATCACCATAATAAAAACGGCTACTGCGCAATCAAAAGGGTGCAATCAAAAAAGCGATAAACATCTCAGGCAATTCATAATAGCATGTTATGGTATAGCCTTGGGTGTCGGGAAGTCTTCATGGTACTCATGAACTTTTATTCGAAAAACGTTGTCGTGGCAGCACAAAAAATGTTGTTGTAGAAGCCCTTTCAGAAACCTTGTCGTGACAACAATTTCAAAAATTGATGTCGTGGCACGTAAATTTCAGCCCTCCTCCTTGCTCCTTGTACAGTCTCCTCGCGCGAGGGTCCTCCATGCAAGCTTGCCACTAACGATAGTAACTTGTATGCTATTTCTATAGCTATTATATTACATGATGTTTTGACACGCATGTCATTAAAGTGACAATCCCGTGACTCCGGCCATCAATGTCATACTGTGATGCGCATGTCACATAAAATAACATAACATAGTCATCTCCTACATAAACTCATTATCATCGCGAAGGCTATACCACATCACATGCATCCTACAAACCAAGTTGGACGTCCTCTAATTTGTTTGGCAAATTTTAATTTATGTGGCTTATAGGGTTTCGAAGAACACTAGCTACCTACGTCCACCATCAAGTATGAATATTCTTGTTGCTAGATTAACTTTGCGGGGTGTGTGAGGGAACAAACTTAATTAAAAATCTCTAGCCCCACACTAAACTTCTTCAATATGTGTGACCTCCATGAAGATCAGACAACGCCATGCCCTATCGTGTTTACCATGATTCACTATTCTTGACTATGATGTAGCCCAAAGAACTATTATCAGATCGTTGACAGCCAGAGTCAATCAATTGTCAGAACTTTGTAGAAAGTATATCATGTTGCCAATGAACTGAAGCGAAGCAACACTCATGGGAAGCAAACAAGAACATCAAGTAAAATATCTACTCGCACAATTTTAAGCTCTAGAACTCCTCTAGTTCTTAATCCTTTTAGCAATAGATCAAATTCATTACTAAAACTTTTGTGCAATAGCCTCACAATCACATGTGATCTAGACCAAAACCTGCATCTACTCAAAGAACCTCTTATGATGCCATTGTTGGGTAACATAGTAGAAAACAAAAAAATCGTCCTAAGATCGAACCAGGAACACTATGAAGATGCATAAGGGGTTTAGATCAGATCATTACCAACTCCGAGTTGCAGCGAGAGAAGAGTTGGTGTAGATCATCGATGAAGTCCCTCGAATCGTTCGCGAACGATCCCTCGAACAGAAGACTGAAAGCACGACCTCACCAAGGATTTCACGCATACAGGCTTCACGATCCGGCAACGCTTCACCGTCCAGAGTTAATCCTCACTGGAGAATTAGAGGGAGAAGAATAGAACCACACATGGATTCTCTATCATGAGGACTGAGATATCTAGGTCTAGCTCTAATTATATCAATTAGAACTAGAACTAGAGAACTGGAGGAGGCTCCAAAACTTGTGTTCACAAAAGGGTCAAAACCTCTAGTATATATAGGTTGGAGGGAGAGGCGGGGGCGCTACAAGGGGAGGAGGGACTCCTCCCAATTTCACCGGCCCTAAGGGTGGAGGATTCCCCCTCCACCTCCAATTCGGCCCCCCTCTAGTGTGGAGACCCCGACTCATAAGTCGTGATCACCGAATGTACGTGCACAGTGATCCCAGAGATCAATGCTCACTGAACACACGGAAACTAAATAACAACAGTCTTACATCCATTACGTACCGTTTTGTTCTCAATTATGGCCTATATGGCCATGTCTTCATAGTCTCGCAGCGAAAATCTTCAACGATAGCGTGAACCCATGCCATCTGCCTTAACCCTACAGGCATTATGACTGGGAAGCGTCCTAGCTCGCATGTTCATCACCAAGGTATTCTTCATCATAACCTAGTCTTTCATGCCTGGCCAATAAAACAACCAGTGACAAGCCAATGAGTACTTTGAATGTACTCACAAGCAACCCATGTGTTGGAACAAGGTACAACAATGCATGATATAGCGCTAATAGGTAAATTTGCGGAAAGCTAGTTTGAGTGCAATGACATGTTCAATCAACTTGTAAAAGCATGCATCAACAGGTTGCAGATACCCATAAGAAGAAGTTACAGATATCAACATAAGCAGGGTTTGAACATCACATGTTCAGTCATTTCATCAAGTCTTCCGACTTAGCTCTAGTATCTTTTTGTCACACATACACCAAGTTTTGTGAAAACATCTGGACGTAGTTTTAGCAGCACCACCCAACTGTCCTTGACCGTGGACACGGCTATTCGAATAGTTGTACACTCTGCAGAGGTTGCACACTTTACCCACCAGACTCGGGGAACTTCCGTGTCATCACGACTCGCGGTATATTACATACCCGAGGTAAGCACCCGAACAATGCCTTTCCACTGACGATACTAAACAAAGAGTCCACTTGTTGGTCCGTGTCTTCATGATGTACAAACACGAGCATCGCTCCACATAGTACCATCCATGAAGGAACACAACGGTGTCCCCGGTGCCTGTGAAGACAGCGCATGGTCGCCCTACCAGGCACGATCACATATCGAGAGAGTAACTCACACTCTCCCGCCACTAGTAATGCGGGCTCCCTGCTAGTACCCATCAAAGTAATCAAAAAAGCCCCGTCCCATAAGGGGTATCATGGTTGTACATGTAAGGTTGGGAACGGTCGACAAATCTTAAATCTAATCCGTTTTCGAAAACACACACACTCACTTGCTCCGGTACACCACTTCTTTATCAAGTGGTTACCTAGCTCATCATCATCTCCCTCGGGCATTAGTGGCACCTGACGGGGTTTTCGAAAAGTCTTTGGAATCACTTTTGTTTCCATCACCATGCATATTCCCGCCCCTTTGCGTAGCATCTACTAAGCATCATATCTACTCCCACCCGCACAACCCTCATAAGGAGGTAGGGTCATGCATGGTGCAAGTATCATCGGTAAAAGTATCGGAGGCATCCCCTCGAAGTGGTTACCACATCAACATGATCAACATCACGAAATAAAGTGCTATATGCCATGCAATAAAAAAAGGGTTTCATAGTCATGGTCAAAGGGCTGCTTGCCTGGCTCAACAAAGTCTTCGAGGTGTTCTCAGGCTTCTCGTCCAACTCCGAGCACTTCGTCTACCTCGTCAACTATCGCCGGAAACAACCGCAATAAGCAACACAACAAGCAGAGAAATAAAAGTGCTCTATAAATAGGAGTTTTATTTTTCTTGGACATCTCTGGTCATAAGAAAAATAACCAAGAAGGTTTCATTGGATGTGGGTCAAGGGGGAGTTTTGAATGGTGGAAATGAAGGAAATGATGTTCATATAAGATGTCCAAAGAAAATATTTTTGTAAAAATGGGTGAATGCACCTATTAAATAGGGCATGATTTTAGAACCACGTAGGAAGTGGTTTCACTGGAGTTGGAGTTGAAAAGATCTTCCTATGGATTTACCAAGATGAAATAAATGGAAAATTGGGCTATTCATTTGATCCAGCAGAACCAATGCATGGAAAAATGTTAACCATGGCTTGATAAGTAGGGCATGATAGTTAGAGCACCTAGAAATTGGAATCACTCCATTTGGAGTTGATTTGGACTCTCTAGGAATTTTGCAATGTGGGATTTTCATAGTTCGAATTGAAATTTGAATTTGAACACAATAGAAAAGTTTCCTGGAAAAATGACAAGGATATGTTTTTGGATAGATCATGATTTTGGAGTCCAAATGAATTTAATATGGATCTTACAAGTTTCTGGAAAAAGAAAAAGGCTAAAGGATTTACCAAATATAAATGGGCTAAAATGCGCGCCTTGGCGCAAGATAGTGTCTGGGCCGGCCTAGCAGCCTTAGCCGCGCGGGAGCCGGTGACGTCGAAGGCGTACTCCTGGGGAGTACGCCTCCTGCGCAGAGAGGCGCCTTTCGCGAAGGGCGTCTCCACTTAAACGGGGGCCCGGCCTCTGGCTCGCCGACAGGTGGGGGCCGCCTGTCGGGACCTTCTCCTCCCTCCTTCTCGAGTCGGGGAGAGGCAGGGGAGGCGAGGCAAAGCGCTTCCCCGGCATCGCCCCGGCGGCTCTGGCCGCCTCCGGCGGAGCTCCGGCTACCGGAGTGCTCCAGGAGAAGAGTTGCATCTGCCTGGGGGGGCGGCTTTCTCAGGGGAGCGCTGGGGAAGGCGGGGTCTTGGCCGCGGCGAAGGCCGGCCACGGTGGCCGTGGGGGATGGCGTTCCGGCCATCGGGGAGAGAAAAAGGGGCACGGGGAAGGAGCGTGGCCGCGCTGGGGGTGTTTTGGAGAGGTCCAAGGGAAGGGGAAGGCCGGGACATCGCCAATTCAGTCGAGGCCCGAGCGACGACTTGGCGGCCATGGAGGTGGAAGTGGAGCTTGGGAGCTCCAATGGCTCTAACCGGATGGCTTATGGGAGTGGGAGGGGTAGCATAGGGCGCGCGAGGGAGCTCGGGAAGGGGTAGAAGTACAGGGGCGACGAGGGGAGGCTCGGGTAGCCACCGTAGGTCCTCGGGCACGATGAGCACGCGCTCCTGAGCCTCTTTGGCTGCATCCCGACGTCGGGGAGAGGCGTGGGAGGTCGAGAGGGCATCCCTGGCACGCGTGGGCATCCTTCCGCTGCCGAACACGAGCTACCCGACGATGACAAGTGGCAGAGCACAGGTTTTGCATGTCGGCTGCATGGTCACCACGCCAAGGCATGTCCAGGGCATCTTTTTGGTTGGCCAAGGTTGTCTAACACGTGAGGCATGCATGCAGGAAAGCATTGGTTAAGGTTCATGGTAAATGGGAGAGGGTGAGGTTGGTTTCTACTGTTGGTAAGTTTGCAGCAGCAAACTGGGGAGCTGGTTGAGGGGATTTTAATGAAGGTATCCAGAGGTTAAATGATGTCTAGGTGGCTTAGGTATGGAAGAACTATAAGTACACCAAGTTTGAGATCAGGGAGACAAGTTTACAGGGTACTTGCAGTTCAAAGCTGTTTTTGCTGCCATAAACTAAGTTCAGTTGATTTGCTCATATTGTCCACATGAGCATGCCATCTTTGGGTTTGTATTAATGCATAAGTATGCAATTGAGGTTGTGAAAGAGTTTGGGGGCCTTTGCATGCATAGAATAATGGTAGAGAGAAAAGAGAGGTCTTGCCATGGTAAAAAGAGGGGGAAATGAGGGAGTTACCCCACAATAATTGATCAGAGGCCATGGAAAAGTTACTGGAGGTAAATTGGGGTTAGAATATACTGTGGTAAAAAGTTGGAGACAAGGAGAATGTTTTTGGGTCAACTATGCTTGCCCACAAGCTTTTGGCTGAAGGTGTTTGATGCTGTCCTAGGGCATCTAGGGGTATCCAATGGCCCTGAGATTTACCAGGGGTAAATGGTAAGTCCATTTTGTCCTGATCACAAGTTTTCAGCTCAATTGAAGAAAGTTGATAATGCAAACTTTGTGAACCCTAGAAATCAACAGAATCAGGTTTTTGTGGATACAGTTAGGCTAAACTAATCTCCTTGATGCACCACTTGGTGTGACATCATTATTTGGTGATTAGAACATGTCCACAAAGTTTGGGGTCGATAGGAGAAACTTCACAATGTAAAGTTGTTCAAATTTGATTCTGAACAGAGAGGGTTTTGGAATATTTTTGTGAATCAAAACAATTGGGATTGGGATGAAACTTTGCAAGATCATCACAATTAGAATGTGTGACTTGCTGGAATTTTCCTGGATTTATTTGAGAATATTTCTTATAGAAATATTTCAAATGCTTGATCTAAGCAGAAAAGGTTTTGGAGGGTTTTGTCCAATACTTTGAACATGACCATGTGCTGAAACCCTTATATATGGAAAATATATGTCCACTGAGTTTCCCTAAATTTTCTTAAATATTTTTAAAGCATAAAAATAATTTTTCCCTATAAAAGACCATTTCTGGCCTTCAAAAAAAAGGCTTTAAATAAAATAGGAAAATAAGTTGTAAAAATAATATTTTGTGATTTTGGTAAGTCATATATATGGTAGGTTCCAAATAAATCCCTTGGTCAAAACAATCCACCCAATTTGAGGACTTGTAGTACAAACCTCAATTCAAGGGTTTTGGAAAACCTAAATTGAATAAATGCTTTTTGGCCAAATTAATATTTGACAAAAATAGTTTTAGGTCCTATACACATGGTATGATCATTGGACAAGAGTTTAGATCAAGGAAAAGAGTTTTGAGAGTAGGAGGGATTTTATGAATATAGAGCACAAGCAAGCAAACAAGCAATCAACAATCAAGTCAAGCATCACAAGCACACAAAAAGTTTTAATTGGTCCTGATTTTTGAGCTATATCAACTTATCATGAGGCAAAAAACAGGGTGTGACAAACCTACCCCCCTTACAAGAATCTCGTCCCCGAGATTCCTTGGCTAGGCGTAGAAAGGATACGGAAATTCAGAGGCGAGGTGGTCTTCAGGTTCCATGTTGCTCCTGTTTTGGTGGGGGTTGGCCCATTGGTCCTTGATGTGCTTGACGATACGGCTTTGAGTGCGTCGTTTGACTTCGCCCGAGAGGTGAATCGGGTTCTTGCAATATGTCAGGCTTGACTAAAAGTTAATTCTGATGAACGGGTTCTGGTAAGGGTCTGGCTTGCGTGTGTATTTCCAAAGTCGGAATATGTGGCAAGGTAGTGTGTTTACGTGCTGGTCCAGGGGTTACTCGCATTGGTTAGCGACATCTGAATGTCTTGCCCTAGACGAGAAGGTTCTAGGTCTTGGCGTAGCCTCTGTTGACGGGGAGGTCCTTAACTCCCGTAAGGCAGGTGATCTTCAGTCGCAGGTGGTCTTCATCCTTGAGAGTGTCGAAGCGCGTCATTGCAGGCTTCTCGTCGAGATCCTCTGCTTGAGTAAGTTGCCCAGGTATGTTCTTCATTCATCTTTGGCCTTTTGTCTTCGTTGTCTCGGACGCATGTTTCTGGCGGGTCTTCGAGTGTTTGGTCTATTTATCTCCCGTAGCCATCGCGACAAAGGTTTGGGCCGAGTCTCGTCCCTAAGACTAAGCTTAGAGACTTGGTGTCAAAATGGGTTCTACCATCTGGGAAGGTTTCTGAGGGGTTCTAAATAAGCTGACTATTCAGAAGCATAGAACAGCCATCTAGTCCTCATGGTTTGGGGTTCGGACAAATGGGGAGGACTATCTCTGGTAGGTGGTTCACCATGGTCCAGTCAGGATCACGTCCTTGATTGGACCAAAAAAAGGGGTCATATAGTCCTCTTGATGTCCAAGGGCTTTATCGTGCTTGAACGTCGGTGCTTCTTAATCTAATCTAGCTGATGCAGCCGACAGAGGAGCGGTGGTAACTTCTCTTGCTTCTTCTTCTTCGTCGTGGTTTTCTTCAACTGTAGTGGTTCTTCGTCTTGCTTGGGCAAGAATGTCTTCTGCTGAAAGGAGGGTGCTTCGAGGAGTCCAACTCCTTCAAGGTGAAACAATATACTCGAGAGGCATGGTAATTAGTGTTCCTCGGGCTGGTCCAAACAGGACTAAGGTGTTCCTTTTCTTATTGGGTAAATAAGTATGTCATCACAACAACCTATTCCTCCAAGTATCATAAAAACACATTCTTGATGGGATATGTGAAAGGAGCGGGCATTTTGTTTCGGGTGGTCACTAGTTCAGGGGTTTGCAAGCCAACACAATCTAGTTCTTCGTGTCCACCTTCCTTATGCACATGATTGGTGGTGGTCAAGGTGGAGTATTGGTCATAGTCTAGTGACTGAGAGCCAAGATCTATGGTCATAATCCGACCATGTTATGGCTCGGTAATGCTTCGGGGTTTCAAGGAGCTTAGGATGTGAGTGAACGTCTAACATCTCATCCTTGAGCACAGTTCTTTAGATGCCAATAGTCCTACTATTTACTCCAAACAAAATCATCCTATATCATTGAGGGTATCATCTTGTATAAGTCAACTACAAGGTTTGAGAGAAAGACTAAACCAAGATTGCGTATGCATACTCTAGCTGAATCTCCTATATCCCTATATAAAAATCCTCGGGAAAGCATATAAGCTGCTAAGCTTGCATAAGACACTACAAATCCAAGTACTTAGCCAATTTATCCAGGTATAAGGTGTTGTATCCCTACGCTAAGGAAACACGTAATATACCAATTCAAGATCATGTTTCTTTCCTAATGAATCCAATTTAATCGATCCACGAATGTCATCCAATATCATACAATCCATCACTACTACATATTCAACACCAGTGATTGTTCCAGGTATCTCCTAGAGTTCCTATAGTCCCCAAGTCCTTTAGAGGACTATCTCCTTGTAGTATATCCACCAATTCCCCATCATGCTGAGCTAGTACACTCCAAGGTTGGGTGCATACAGATCCTTGAATCAAATTGGACAATAATCCAGTGTTTCTAGTTTAACTCCCACCGAGAAATATGGTATCATGATCAAGATCGTCAGACTAAATCCAATTTACTCCGAACCATGTAGTCTTGCTTACGACCAACACTTCACTAGGATTCCAAATTTCATGTCCAACGAGAATTCCCACTTGCTATTCCAAGCCATTACTGTAGCACCATAAATCCATGACCACTACTCATCAAGGTCAAGTTATCATGCCACCAGGAGTCTCAACTTGTGATCATTATAGTCCTACTAAACCCAATTTACTCAAAGGAGATGCAAGTTATGCTACTCTATCGACTTTGATCCTCCAGGCTTGTCTACCAACACAAGGGTCTCACAACTCACCAAAGAGTCCCATCTATATCCTCAAGACATCTATTATGGCTAAATCAAATCATTGTCCACAAATCGTATATCCTCAGAATGACCCTTCCTATGGCATCAAGGTTCTGGTGCTAGCTTAAGAATGAAAGACGTTCGTTTACTATGATCACTAGTCCCCTAATGAACCCACTGCTAAGCAGGGGGTTATTGAAGCTCAACAGGTGCTCAGGCAATCCCGTGTATTAAACACGTGATCAGAGGCTTGAGCTGGGGAGGCTTGTGAGGTCTAGGTTGGGCTAGGGAGGGGTTTCCAATCTTGAGGGAAAAGCATAACTCTACGGGGTTACGTCTGGTTGAGTACGTTGTAGTCGAAGTCTTCAGTACTCGCTGTTTACCGAGGTAGATCCTTGGTGCATCTTGTCTTGCTGGTCTTAAGTTAACGAGATGGGGGAGTGGGATAGTAGCATAGAGGGAAGTGCCTAAGGGGTGTAATCAAGCAAGTGCCGAAAGGCCAAACACATCATTAAGGTACGGTAGGTGATATAGTCGCATACTTGTTGCCTAGGGCAAAAGTGCGACTTACACCAAAGCACAAACAAGCAAAAACAAGCAACACACATCATGGTTCCATTTGAACCATCACATGGACTCGACTTCGCATGGGGGTTACATGACCTATCCTACCCTATGGGTTCTCGGACTTAGTAGTCGTGCTTGCTTCGCATCTCGGAGAGGAGTCCGCTCAGTCTTCTGGGTCTTCTTCAGGTGTCCCTATGTCTCTTGTTGTTGTTCGTCGAAACTATCCGGGTTGTGCCTAAAGAGTCCTTGACGACTTCAGGTCTGGTGAGTTGACGACGAAGGTGATCTTCACAACTGTTGTTGACATGATCTTCCGGTGTCTTCGTAATCGTGACAATGCCTTCTTGTCTTCTGAGACGTCGAGGGTTCCAGGTAGGCAATCCTTTATGCAATGACATTAACAAGGCATGGTAGATTTGTATCCTTCCGGTCACGTTGACGATACCATCGACACCAAGAACGGGGGATGATGAGGACCGTTTTCCTGCTCACTATAGTGAGGCGGACCAAATGGCAAGGTTCTCATCCACCGGTGGTTGCCGACACGACATCGGTAATGACAGGATTGCTTTATTAGAGATGCATATAATGATCTTGCATATCTTATGCCCTGGTCATCGTAGGCCAAGGTTGCATCATCCTGGGGCAGTGTCGAGAGTGTCACCATCATCCAAGTCTTGACATCCTCATCCTTCGAGAAGGTATCTTCTGTTGGTAGCTCCTTGTCTAGTGTCGCCAACTTGTGTCCAAGATATGTTGGCAAATGTCTGGCAAGGTGGCTCCCTTCCAGGTTAGCCACAAGGATTACAAGGAATCCAGTGGTCAGGGGCACAAAGGTAGCAGCGACCATTTGCAAAGTTTTGAAAAGCAGACGAGGGGAGTCGAGAGAATGAGGGTGGAAGTGCTAAGGCAGAAACATTTGCTTCCTTTGAAAATTTAGGAGAGGTGAGAAATATAGAGGTTTTGTAAGTGATTTTGAAGGGTCTGGAAAAGTAGTTTTATCCTAACTAACGTCCATGCTACTAAGGCTTCCTACAGTCAGGATGGCTCTGATACCAGCTCTGTGGGGACCCTGACTCATAACTCATGATCACCGAATGTACGTGCACAGTGATCCCAGAGATCAATGCTCGCTGAACACACAAAAACTGAATAACAAGAGTCTTACATCCATTACGTACCGTTTTGTTCTCAATTATGGCCTATATGGCCAAGTCTTCATAGTCTCACAGCGGAAATCTTCAACGATAGCGTGAACCCATGCAATCTGCCTTAACCCTATAGGCATTCTGACTGGGAAGCGTCTTAGCTTGCATGTTCGTCACCAAGGTATTCTTCATCATAACCTAGTCTTCCATGTCTGACCAATAAAACAACCAGTGACAAGCCAATGAGTACTTTCAATGTACTCGCAATCAACCCATGTGTTGGAACAAGGTACAACAATGCATGATATAGCGCTAATAGGTAATTTGGCGGAAAGCTAGTTTGATTGCAATGACATGTTCAATCAACTTGTAAAAGCATGCATCAACAGGTTGCAGATACCCATGAGGACAAGTTACAGATATCAACATAAGCAGGGTTTGAACATCACATGTTCAGTCATTTCATCAAGTCTTCCGACTTAGCTCAAGTATCTCTTTGTCACACACAAACCAAGTTTTGTGAAAACATCTGGATGTAGTTTAAGCAGCACCACCCAACTGTCCTTGACCGTGGACACGGCTATTCGAATAGTTTTACACTCTGCAGAGGTTGCACACTTTACCCACCAGACTCGGGGAACTTCCGTGTCATCCATGACTCGCGGTATATTACAGACCCGAGGTAAGCACCCGAACAATGCCTTTCCACTGACGATACTAAAAAAAGAGTCCACTCGTTGGTCCGTGTCTTCATGATGTACAAACACGAGCATCGCTCCACATAGTACCATCCATGAAGGAACACAACGGTGTGCCCGGTGCCTGTGAAGACAGCGCATGGTCGCCCTACCAGGCACAACCCCGTATCGAGAGAGTAACTCACACTCTCCCGCCACTAGTATTGCGGGCTCCCTGCTAGTACCCATCAAAGTAATCAACAAAGCCCCGTCCCATAAGGGGTATCGTGGTTGTACATGTAAGGTTGGGAACGATCGACAAATCTTAAATCTAATCTGTTTTCGAAAACACACACGCTCACTTGCTCCGGTACACCACTTCTTTATCAAGTGGTTACCTAGCTTATCATCATCTCCCTCGAGCATTAGTGGCACCCGACGGGGTTTTCGAAAAGTCTTTGGAATCACTTTTGTTTCCATCACCATGCATATTCCCGTCCCAATTTGCGTAGCATCTACTAAGCATCTTATCTACTCCCACCCGCACAACCCTCATAAGGAGGTAGGGTCATGCACGATGCAAGTATCTTCGGTAAAAGTATCAGAGGCATCCCCCCGAAGTGGTTACCACATCAACATGATCAACATCACGAAATAAAGTGCTATATGCCATGCAATAGAAAAAAGGGTTTCATAGTCATGGTCAAAGGGCTGCTTGCCTGGCTCAACAAAGTCTTCGAGGTCTTCTCACGCTTCTCGTCAGACTCCGAGCACTTTTTCTACCTCGTCAACTATCGTCGGAAACAACCGCAATAAGCAACGCAACATGCAGAGAAATAAAAGTGCTCTATAAATAGGAGTTTTATTTTTCTTGGACATCTCTGGTCATAAGAAAAATAACCAAGAAGGTTTCATTGGATGTGGGTCAAGGGGGGTTTTGAATGGTGGAAATGAAGGAAGTGATGATCCTATAAGATGTCCACGGAAAATATTTTTGTAAAAATGGGTGAATGCACCTATTAAATAGGGCATTATTTTAGAACCATGTAGGAAGTGGTTTCACTGGAGTTGGAGTTGAAAATATCTTCCTATGGATTTACCAAGATGAAATAAATGGAAAATTGGGATATTCATTTGATCCAGCAGAATCAATGCATGGGAAAATGTTAACCATGGCTTGATAAGTAGGGCATGATAGTTAGAGCACCTAGAAATTTGAATCACTCCATTTGGAGTTGATTTGGACTCTCTAGGAATTTTCCAATGTGGGGTTTTCATAGTTCAAACTAGCTGGGTGACCCGCGCATTTGCGCGGCTAGATTTACAATGTATTGGTATGTGCTCTATTGCAAACTACAATTTGATTTATATTTTGATGCTATATTCGTATAGAAATAGTTGAGAATATAAAAATTGGTAATAAAAACCAATGCTATCTTTGGTATTTGATGGAGTGTGCATTTTTTGTTGACAATGATATTTTGGTGTCTAACAACAACAATGAAAAAACGATGACATTGCGACCCGGATCAAACCATTCAAAACCATTGACTTTATAATAATCTTTTGATGTTTTGTATTTTAATCCCAATCCTTTCAATTTATCTTTGTTGCTATAATTTTTAGAGGTATTTCCCTTGTAATTAAATATTAATATTGATGAGGTATACCTTGTTTTTGTTCTTGTCCTGCATTCAGCTCAATGCTTAACAATTTTAAGGAATTATAGACTTTAGACATTGACGGATTATACTATATTTTATGATATATTTCCACATGCACCATCACTTCTAGATGCTTCAAGCTATGGTGTCTCACTGGAATTGCCTTAGGCGCATACCGGCCAATGTAATTATCAGATAAAGTTCATAGATAGACTTGCAAGAAACATCATCTCTCACTTAGTATTTAGACATTGACGGATTATACTATATTTTATGATATATTTCCACATGCACCATCACTTCTAGATGCTTCAAGCTATGGTGTCTCACTGGAATTGCCTTAGGCACATACCAGCCAATGTAATTATCAGATAAAGTTCATAGATAGACTTGCAAGAAACATCATCTCTCACTTAGTATCATCCTAATTTCCCCTTTATTGTCATGCAATTTTTTTATAGGGACTGATTTATATATTTTTAACGTAACCGGAACAACTTGCTACATAGTTCACATGATATTTTGTTTCCAACTTCTGCTCTTGCAGCCAAAATACAGTTTTGCATCCTTAACTCACATTATATACATTATTTTACACATGTAGCAGGTTGGCATGTAGCAGGTTGGCATCGAACACCGTTTTTCTTGCATGATGATATGCATATCTTGTACACAGTTCATACATATGCATATACTTATTTGTTGTTCTTCCAAGTGTAGTATAGCTCCAATTAGCATGAGGTTTGCCATTTACTTTCAATTGCCAGGCTTGTGCATATTGATATATCTAAGCATTATATGTATGTTGATACATTGATCACTAATGTATGATATGTTGACATTGAGCCACTATCACCATATTTTCATACATAATATAAAATGGTCTATATTTGTTAATGACATTTAATTTCTATATTCTAGATTTGATTTTATGTTGAATTTCTTACATAAATGCAATTTAGTTATTTATGATCTTCATATGGAGTTTGTATGGGATATAAAACGCTAATTCTATTTTGTTTATTACGCCAGACTTAGTTACATTCTTTTATGTATATAATAGTTAAGAGTTGTATCTAGAGTGCGTTTGTACAACAAAATTCTGATGGTGCACCGAACAAATATACTGGTTACAGAATCATGAGAGTAGATAATTTAAAGCCAATTTAGACCAATGTAAGATATCTCTGCTTATTTGCATGTACCTGGCATATTTAGTGTAAGTACTAACGTTTAGTTTCTGGACATAACCCGTCTACTGTAAACTCATTTGATGTTTATTTACTATACTCCCGCAGTCCTTCGGTCGCTCAAAATGTGGAGCGTGTACTATTCGATATGTCGCTGACCTCACTTACGCACGGGATGTAGGCCTACTTTTTTTGTATTCAAGTGCGATAAACTATACAGCTTGGCTGGATCCATAGTATTCTTTATTTTCTTTTTTTATATCTTAGCTCAAATTCAAAATTGTGGCAAAGTCTGTAACCTTGAGTATTGATAGCTTTTTAGGCAAAAGTTTAACGAAAAGCTTGTATTGCCTTTTCTTAACAAAAATAAATATATATTGCCCATGTTGATTAGTTTTTTCTTTTCTTCCTCTGTTTTGCTCGAAATCTCTATCACGTGTACTGCATACCGCTGGATTTTTTTTAACTACGTACTGCCTAGACTTGTGATGTATAGTACTCGTATATAGAAGTGTTGTATTCGTTCGCATGCATGCTATCACAATGTGGGAAAGCCCCTCCCCCCCCCTAAATTCATGGATGCATCTATCCTTTTCCTAGATACGTACATGCTTGTACACGTCTTCGGTCTTCTTTTTCCAAAAAAATAGGCTACATCCTTTTTGCACGTACAACTCTAGGTAATCTGTGCTGCCTAATAATCGGACAGGCTCTTTTTTTTGCAGGTCGGACAGGCTCTTTCATACTGATTAGGAACTGCCTAGCTGTTCTAAAAAAGAGGAAGTGTCTAGGGATTCCAATACCGTGAACTTAGCAAGAAATTTTTTATCAGGACTCTAGCTCTTTTTTTTCTGGCTCATCTCTTTCATTGTCTAGCTGGAAACGTACGTTATAAGGACTCATGCACATGTACTTATCAATCACAGCCGTTCTTTTTAACTCTTTTTTACTGCAAAATCTGAGCTGTTCCTTTTCTATTGTTTTAAGTATATAGCAGCCGTTCTTTTTAACTCTTTTTTACTGCAAAATCTGAGCCGTTCCTTTTCTATTGTTTTAAGTATATAATAGATTCAAATTTGAATTTGAACACAACAGAAAAGTTTCCTGGAAAAATGACAAGGATATGTTTTTGGATAGATCATCATTTTAGGAATCTGCAGAAACTTGAATCACCAAATTTGGAGTCCAAATGAATTTAATATGGATCTTACAAGTTTCTAGAAAAAGAAAAAGGCTAAAGGATTTACCAAATATAAATGGGCTAAAATGCGCTCCTGGGCGCAAGATAGTGTCTGGGCCAGCCCAGCAGCCTTAGCCGCGCGGGAGCCGGTGACGTCGAAGGCGTACTCCTGGGGAGTACGCCTCCTGCGCAGAAAGACGCCATTCGCGAAGGGCGTCTCCACTTAAACGGGGGCCCGGCCTCTGGCTTGCCGATAGGTGGGGGCCACCTGTCGTGACCTTCTCCTCCCTCCCGCTCAAGTCGGGGAGAGGCAGGGGAGGCGAGGCAGAGCGCTTCGTCGGCGTCACCCCGGCGGCTCGGGCCGCCTCCGGCGGAGCTCCGGCTACCGGAGTGCTCCGGGAGAAGAGCTGCATCTGCCTGGGGGGCGGCTTTCGCAGGGGAGCGCTGGGGAAGGCGGGGTCTTGGCCGCGGCGGAGGCCGGCCACGGTGGCCGTGGGGGATGGCGTTCCGGCCATTGGGGAGAGAAAAAAGGGCGCGGGGAAGGAGTGTGGCGGCGCTGGGGGTGGTTTGGAGAGGTCCAATGGAAGGGGAAGGCCGGGACATCGCCAATTCGGTCGAGGCCCGAGCGGCGACTTGGCGGCCATGGAGGGGGAAGTGGAGCTCGGGAGCTCCAATGGCTCTGACCGGAGGGCTTATGGGACTGGGACGGGTAGCATAGGGCGCGCGAGGGAGCTCGGGAAGGGGTAGAAGTATAGGGGCGACAAGGGAAGGCTCGGGTGGCTGCCGGAGGTCCTCGGGCGCGATGAGCACGTGCTCCTGAGCCCCTTTGGCTGCATCCCGACGTCGGGGAGAGGCGTGGGAGGTCGAAAGGGCATCCCTGGTGCGCGTGGGCATCCTTCCGCTGCCGAACACGAGCTACCCGACGATGACAAGTGGCAAAGCGTCGGTTTTGCATGTCGGCTGCGTGGTCACCACGCCAAGGCATGTCCAGGGCATCTTTTTGGTCGGCCAAGGTTGTCTAACACGTGAGGCATGCATGCAGGAAAGCATTGGTTAAGTTTCATGGTAAATGGGAGAGGGTGAGGTTGGTTTCTACTGCTGGTAAGTTTCCAGCAGCAAACTGGGGAGCTGGTTGAGGGGATTTTAATGAAGGTATCCAGAGATTAAATGATGTCTAGGTGGCTTAGGTATGGAAGAACTATAAGTACACCAAGTTTGAGATCAGGGAGACAAGTTTACAGGGTACTTGCAGTTCAAAGCTGTTTTTGCTGCCATAAACTAAGTTCAGTTGATTTGCTCATATTGTCCACATGAGCATGCCATCTTTGGGTTTGGATTAATGCATAAGTATGCAATTGAGTTTGTGAAAGAGTTTGGGGGCCTTTGCATGCATAGAATACTGGTAGAGGGAAAAGAGAGGTCTTGCCATGGTAAAAAGAGGGGGAAAATGAGGGAGTTACCCCACAATAATTGATCAGAGGCCATGGAAAAGTTACTGGAGGTAAATTGGGGTTAGAATATACTGTGGTAAAAAGTTGGAGACAAGGAGATTCTTTTTGGGTCAACTATGCTTGCCCACAAACTTTTGGCTGAAGGTGTTTGATGTTGTCCTAGGGCACCTACGGGTATCCAATGGCCCTGAGATTTACCAGGGGTAAATGGTAAGTCCATTTTGTCCTGGTCACAAGTTTTCAGCTCAATTGAAGAAAGTTGATAATGCAAACTTTGTGAACCCTAGAAATCAACAAAATTAGTTTTTTGTAGCTACAGTTAGGCTAAACTAATCTCCTTGATGCACCACTTGGTGTGACATCATTATTTGGTGATTAGAACATGTCCACAAAGTTTGGGGTCAATAGGAGAAACTTCACAATGTAAAGTTGTTCAAATTTGATTCTGAACAGAGAGGGTTTTGGAATATTTTTGTGAATCAAAACAATTGGGATTGGGATGAAACTTTGCAAGATCATCACATTTAGAATGTGTGACTTGCTGGAATTTTGCTTGATTTATTTGAGAATATTTCTTATAGAAATATTTCAAATGCTTGATCTAAGCAGAAAAGGTTTTGGAGGGTTTTGTCCAATACTTTGAACATGACCGTGTGCTAAAACCCTTATATATGGAAAATATATGTCCACTGAGTTTCCCTAAATTTTCTTAAATATTTTTAAAGCATAAAAATAATTTTTCCCTATAAAAGACCATTTCTGGCCTTCAGAAAAAGCCTTTAAACAAAATAGGAAAATAAGTTGTAAAAATAATATTTTGTGATTTTGGGAAGTCATATGTATGGTAGGTTCCGTACAAATCCCTTGGGCAAAACAATCCACCCAATTTGAGGACTTGTAGTACAAACCTCAATTCAGGGGTTTTGGAAAACCTAAATTGAATAAATGCTTTTTGGCCAAATTAATATTTGACAAAAATAGTTTTAGGTCCTATACAGATGGTATGATCATTGGACAAGAGTTTAGATCAAGGAAAAGTGTTTTGAGAGTAGGAGGGATTTTATGAATATAGAGCACAAGCAAGCAAACAAGAAATCAACAATCAAGTCAAGCATCACAAGCACACAAAAAGTTTTAATTGGTCGTGATTTTTTAGCTATATCAACTTAGTCATGAGGCAAAACACAGGGTGTGACATCTAGCTTGTCCAACAAGCTAGGGCACGCCCCTTATGTTATTGGGCCCTAGGGTCCAATAACTCTCCACCACTTGGCCTTTTAATATTCTTTGTCATGTTGATATTATATAAATTCTAAAATCCTCCTAATCAATATTATAACCTTATATTATTAATTTAATATCTCCAGAAAAATTTTCTACCTATGTCTCAATTCTCGGTGTTACCCGGTAAACCCCAAAACTCTTCTGGTTTCTCTCGAAACTATTTATAATATTCAATAAACTATTTCACAAATATTTTCTCATAACTTTTACTCCACTAACACTCAACATAACGTTATTACCTTAAGCGTGTGACCCTGTAGGTTTGGTAAAACATAGACATGAACAAAACCCCTTTCGTTCAATGGCCAATAGCAGAACCGTGGACATCCATATTGATCTCTATGAATAGACAAATGATATTTGAGTGTACCTTTGGTGATCATGTGCTATTACCTTTGCTTCACGATACTTTAAAAAATGAGGTGAGATGTATCGGTATCCTCTTGAGTTATTCTCATGCTCACCATACCGGTCTCCTCGTTACCGGTTTTGTTCTTCTTTCTCGTTAACATGTTCTGGCATCCCTATGACCTAGTCACATATATCTGGCGAGGTGATGGTGGATTTCGTCACACCGAGAGGGACTAAGCATATATCTCCATCATAGGAGGAGCAAACCCCACTCTTGTGCTATCTAGCCCCTTGTCAAATTTTCTAATGAACCTGTATGTTGTGGTTATGATCACCGTGTTACACATGACATTTGAGAAACCCCAAAGTCCATCGCACGGTAAGAAGTGACTACGATACTCTTATGGTATAGGGAACTAAAGCATATGTTAACTCTTCGTGTTATAACTATTGACATATGATGATAGTACCTCAAAGTATAACAAACAAGTTGGAATAGATCCGGAAAACAAGATCACAAACAACACTTGATCTAGTCCTAGAGGCGAGACTAGGAATCAGGTTTTACCGTTTACCATTCCACACGTGCTTATGAGTTTTCCACTGAATCACATATTCCAGAATCATAACAGTTATAGCATATATAAACTCTTAATTATAAATGTGGAAATAAATAATGTAATATTATGTTGCCTCTAGGGCATATTTCCAACACTCGTCTGACTCGACCCACTCGGAATACTCCCATGCTCTCTCCTAGAACTCTCTCTCGATGTGTTCCTCTTCAGTTTTGTCGTGGGAAGGGTCGGGAGTAGGCCACGCTGGGCGTGGCATGGTCCCGGGGGTGACTATGGCAGTAATGTTTTAGGCCATGTCGCGTTTGCCGTCGCCGTCCGAGTCTGATGGGGGTATATATAGGCGTGAAGTGTAATGGTGATAGGTTTTGGACTTTCAAGAGACTCATTGATTGAAAACAGGTGAGTCATGTTGGCTTGTCCTTGATGGTGGCTACTATTCGTTCATGTCATACACTCAGTGCGGGCGGCTGTAAAGGATGATCCGTGCCGGCTCGTAAAGGTGTCATGTTCCCGACTGCTGATAAGGTCGTCGTTGATGTTTCGCATGGTTGGGTTAGGGCCTGGCAAGCTTAGGCCGAATTTTCTGTTTTGACCCTTTTGCTAAACTTAATCATGATCTAACCCCGGTTCGAAAAAAATTCAGGAACTGACCGTTTTTCCTACCGCCGTAGTCTCTGACGGTAGGATAATACAACCTACCGTCAAGGTTAATGAAGTTAGGACTTAACGGCACCGTTATGTATATTTAACGTGAAAAATAACCTACCGCCACCGCCTATGGAGGTACGGTATGTAACCCTACCGCCAAGGCCTTTGGCAGTACGTGCTCACGACACAGCTAGATATAAGCCGATGGGCAGTATCACATACACGCATGCATGCATTGCATTCGAGTTCATTTATTGTTTGATAGGCCATTATATCCCATCACATACAGCAACAACTCGTCAGACTAGCCCACAGAGTTAAATAGTGTCACAGCTGCATCCTAAAGACCGACACACCTAGGCCTGCTCCTGGCCACGGGTGAGGGAGTCCTGGATTAAGGGGTCCTCGGGCTGCCGACCTATTTCTATGGGTCGGACAGTGGGCCGCTTTGTCATTATCAATGCAGGCCTGAAGACCGTGACACAGCAACCAAGATGGAAATCTCCCAGGACCGTTACGTGTACTCCAAGAACCCGATGATGAGTTCGGCATATTCTTCTCCTGGTGTAACCCACATTGTGTAAACCCTATATACCCTCGGTGCCTATATAAACCGGAGGGTTTTATTCCGTAGGACAGGTTAAGCTCATTACTCCTAGCACTAGTAGAGAAATGGCTAGCCACAACTCTTGTTGGTGGCGCGCCGTTTTCGGCCAACGCCAGCACTACATTTTTCAAATATCGCTGGCGTCGGCCAATTTGGTACGACATCGCTAGTAACTTAGTGTTGGCGCTGGACGTACGTGGAACGCTACTTGTATGTGGCCTCCAAGGTTGTGTGCAGGCATAACTTACTGTTGGCGTACTAGGTTCGTAGTACGCCGGCAGTATTTCCTATATCTATGGCGTTGACTTCGTCCGAACGCCAGCAGTTTATTTTGTGGGTCCATTTTTTTAGGTCAACATTGGGACCCACGTAAGACCGGCGTAGCATACGACGGCACGCCAGGAATATACATGTTATTGTTGGCGTACTATTTTCTTGAAATGTCAGTAATAAAGTCGCAGCACTACTACCCTGTGATAACCCTTGTGTATACACTAGATTCCCCTTCTTCTTCCTCTTGCTCTTCCTCTTCCTCCTCTCTCTTCCCTCCTCATCTTGAGAAACTCAATTATTTTATCACGATTCTTAATTAGGTAGTTAGATCTAGCTAGGTGATGTGTTAGTTACGTTTGCTAGCCTCCTCCACACACGCACTATCTAAGCTCTCTCCTCCACCCACTTGCATTAAATTTTCCTTCACCCTCCATTAATGGCGCCCACCAACCTACGTACGGTCGACCGGCTTCTCGCGGGATTGATCGAGGACTAGCTTGACTCGTGTCTCTTCTGCTTGAGCTAATTAACACAAAACACTTCTGTAGGACCGAAAGTATGTCTAGAGGGGGGGTGATTAGACTACTTGACCAAAGAAAAATTCTACCTTTTCCCAAATTTTAGAGTATGTCTAGAGGGGGGGTGACGCCGATCCAACAATCTCGGTGGTACCGATATTGTGAATTTGCGTAACAGAAAGTTGGCAACCTAAACTCGGTGGCACCGAAGCAGAATCGGTTGCACCGAAGTGGCTAGGGTTTGGCTGAGTCTGTCTGAGTATGGGAATCGGTGGCACCGAGTGGAAGTGTTGGTTGCACCGATTTTGGTTATTTGACTTTGGACAGACTTTTGTGGAAGAGCTTGTGGGTGTTTTTGGTGACTATCACTTGTGCACGTATGAGCATTTTGTTCACCAAGAAAACCTTACCCCCTTTTAATAGTATTGGCTTTCCTATGGACTCAAAGTGATTTCTCACAAATGTAAAATGTAGAGTCCTCTTGCTTGAAGCTTTGCCAATCCATTTCCTTGCATCTTGGGGTATTTCCACAATCTCTTTGCCATCCCTATCATTGAACTTTTCCTGAAATATACTTAGTGGAAACATTAGTTCACTGACTTATATGTTGTTATTAATTACCAAAATCACCAAGGGAGCAAATGTGCTTTCAATCTCCCCCTTTTTGGTAATTGATGACAATATATAGATCAAAGCTTCGACATATGATATAATCAATGAATATAATCGTTGCTTTGAGAAGTATGTGATAAGCAAGAGCTCCCCCTAAATTTGTGCATTATTTTTAAATTTGCGTTTGAATGCAAATGCACAATTGATTAGGTACATGGGGCATTTCTTCCATGTCACATACATCCTGGTGGTGTGCGAGAATAATAAGAATGAACATCATAGCACAACACAATCAAGCAATGGTAATGATCATCTCATAAGCATTAAGATGATAGGAAATAGTAGCACAACACACATAAGCGTATGATCAAAACACACATAAGTTCAACACAAACACATCAAAAGACAATTGTTTTTGAAAAAGCAATAAAAACCAAACGCTCTCTCACTCGAAGCCTAAAGATCTATATACACTTCTCCCCCTTTGGCAACAAGTTACCAAAAGTTCAAAGGCATATATCTAAGCGTTCTTGGGCTGATCTCCTCCGGTTGTTGATGAAGGAGTCGAGAGAACAGCGTCGGCGAAGATCTCTGCAGATGTCGTGGATGGAGTTGGAGTGGCAACTGGAGGAACTGGAGCTGATGGAGCAGGAGCTGAGGTGACAGTAGCAGGAGCTGATGAAGAGGGCCTCAAGTCTGGAGCTGGCACGGTGGCTGATCTGGCCTGGGTAGTGAAGTGTGTGCCTGGCCTGAGAGGTGAGTCATCCTCATCAACATCATCATCATCATCATCATCTGAAGAATGAGGAAGAGGCACTGAGTCAACTTCCTTCTTGAGCTCATTTACTGTCTTAGACAGCCCATCCACCTTATCATTATGGGTCTTGATCCTGTTTTCAAATATCCTGACAAGACTGTTTTGATTGTTCAAGATGTCCTTAATGTCCTTCTGCATGCCCTGAACTGATGAGATCAACAGATCCATTTGCTCGTTCCTGGATCTAGTGACCTGAGCACTAGTGGCTCTAGCTGCCTCTGCCTCTGCCTGAGCTGCAGCAGATGTGGGATGTTCTGGGTCCATCACCACAATGTTGTCCCCGAGAACTGGCTGTAGGGGCAAATGGGGTCTGTCCAGAGCAAAGATGTGCTTCTCCAACTTGGAGTTGATGAGCATCTGGATGTAGGGTGCATAGCAGCAAGAGCGCTTCTGATCAGCAGCAACCCTCTTAACTGTCTCAACAATCAAGTCCATGACTCTAATCCTGGTGTGTCTGTCAAGATGGATCAGCATATTGATGGAGTAGCCTCGGATCATCTTGTCATCTCCTGACTTGGGCATCAAAGTATGCCTCAGAATGGTGTTCATGGTACGAAGGCCAGCCTGGAGAAAGTAGATGGATCCTAGCTTGTGAGACTTCACATGAGCAGCAGGGATCTCATTGTACATGGTGGCCATGGCATTGTGGCTCTCCTTGGATTCTGAGTAGACATCCAAGTCACCATCCTGCACCTCTGGGGCTCCTAAGATTGCAGCCCATTCATCAATAGTGGACTCATACCTTGCACCTTCAGTCATCCATACAATTCTACCATCTCCATAGAAATGTGAAGTGGAGTAGAATTGCATGATCATCTCATCATTCCAAGCAGTAAACTCTCTGCCAACAAACTCATCCAAACCAATGCAGTGGAAATTGTCTTGGACACTTGGAAAATAGTCTTTATTCTCCTTAATGAATTTCCAGTCCACATATCTCATGTCACTCACAGCTGGACTCTTGTCAAATAGCACAGTTTCATAGAAATCATGTTGCTCTTTGGTGTAGAATCTGTAGTCCACAGTTGTCTTCCTCCTTTGGGCATATGGATCAGCAGCTCTCCATGCCCTCAAACTAGAATCCTTCCTCTTCTTCATGTCTTCAGCAAGTGGGTAGCCGGCATTATGTACTGGAAGGTGTGGTCTAAGCTTCATCGAAGCAGACATAGCATCTTCATCCTCGACTCTGGAGGTGGTTCCCTTGTTCTTTTCAGAAGCTGGAATTTGCCTGGACAACCTCTTGGGCTTTTCAGCAGCAGCTTTCTTGGGGACAGACTTGGTGCTCTTGGATGTGCCAGTCTTTGGCATAGCATCAGCCATAAGCTTCTTTTGTTTCTTCTTGGGAGGGGCCTTGACAACCTGTTCTTCCTCCTCCTCAGCATCAGCACCAGCAGCCTCCTCAGGGTCCTCAAACATGGAGGTCTGCCTACCAGTGACATAGACAATCCTCTTCCTAGCTCCCTTCTTCTCCCCCGCCTTCTTAGGCACAGACTTCTTTGGGGGCTCAACAGTCATGGTAGCTCTAGCACTTTCAGGTGCTCTCATAGCTTCAGAGCTAGCATACTCTTTCCTGACAGCTCTCCTTGAAGAGGTAGCTTCATTTGCAGCTTTCTTGGCAGCCTTCTCTTGCTTCTTGGCAAGAATCTCCTCTGGCACAAAATCTGAATCCTCCTCATCTGAATTTAGCTTCTTCCTGGCCCTAGTAGCAGCCTTGGGCAACCCATGAGAACTGGGAGTGCCTGGATCTGAAGAGGAACTGGACTCAGGACTAGTGCCTGAACTCATCACAATGTTCTCCTCTTGGAAGTTGTTCTCACTGTCCTCAGCACTTGACATACTGACCCTGTGAATAGGGTATAGAGGAGCAGAAGAAGATGATTCATCACAAAATGTACAGCTGGTTTTTTGAAAGTTTGAACAAAAGATTCTCAAGGTTTACATTCTGTCACATGAAAATCGGTACAGCCGAAGCAAAAATTTCGGTGCTACCAAGACTGACTTTCTCCTTAACAGAAACTTCGCACTCTTTTCGGTAAGACCGAAAAGAAGTACTCGGTTTCACTGAGATAGTTCTCAGCAGCACAGACAGGCAAATCGGTGACACGGATTTGTTTGCTTCGGTTCCACCGACTTCCATCGGGCGGACGGTAAACCCTAGAAAATCGATCATTCTCTAATCTATGGAATTTTCTCGTGGATAGGAAGGCGTGCAAACAGTGGCTTATAGATAAAATAACTTCAATGCGCAAGATTCGGACAGGGAGCGCAAAGAAAGATCGAATCCGTACCCTAGCTTGGTGACAGATCCGCTACGACGGCGACGGCGGCGAAGATGCCCGTCGTCGGCGAGGATCCCAGCGGCGAAGAAGCGCGGGGAGACAAGGGCGATGACCAGGGGGTCCTTTTGCGGAAGCTTAGGGTTTGGGGCGCGACGATTGAAGATTGAATTTTCGAACTGTCGGGACCACAGCTTATATACCCCTCACTGTCGGTGACGCCGATTCTAAGTTTTCGGTGTCACCGGGTTCCTCAACTGTCAGCTGACAGGGAAACTCGGTGTAACCGAGAATATGGAATCGGTGGTACCAAGATTGAAAACCAGATCAACCCTAGGTATTCGGTGAGACCGAGAATTGTGGGTTGGTTCCACCGAGATGCACTTGGGAGGTTTTAATGGTCAGTCCTTGTCGATACGGAACTCCGAGTGCTCCACACATAGAGGGATCGAAAAGTACTTGTTCAAATTTTGTGATGCAGCATGAATGGAATATGAGGTGAGAAAGCATAGATAGCTAAAGAGTTGTCCTAGGCATTCTTGTCCATCCAATTGGCAAAAGATAAATCAAAAGCCAAATAGCAACAATTAGATGTCCTCGAATGGGAAAATAAATGCAGACCAACATGCTCACACAATAAGATGTCAAATGAAATCATGACAAACATGCACATACACACTAGCATCTAACAAGCACTTGGGCGATGACTAAGTCATCTATATATGAGTATATTGACTTAGGAGCCAAGTAAGAATACTTGATCATAGGTCATACTCATCGTTTAAGCACAAGTGGGATTACCACTTTTACATAAAGCATTTAATAATGTCACATGCTAAGAAATGCTTTGACTCAAGTCTTAGAGTAAAGCTCCCCCTTGATGTGACATCCCCCTATAGGACGGATAAACTAACCTTGGGTTTTGTCGATGAAGACTTCATGTTGGTGAGGTAGTGGTGGATGCTCAAGGTTGATGAAGATCACCAAGAGTTGGGAGCATCCTTGTTGTTTCTTTACTCTTCTCACCTACATGGGTTAGTCCCAACACACAAGAGACAAATACAAGGATATCTATGGACATGGAGTGCAAAGCATGTGTAATGATGTCCATTGATTTGTTGATTACCTTGTCCCTTGCTTACCTTTGAGGGAATGTGTGACTCCTTGAACTATTGCATAGAGTTGATGTTGATTGCAAATAGTTCTTGCCAATAATGAATGTGAGTGGATTTCATTGGCGGAGTCACCCCTCAAGAACTCTCTAGTTCTTCTTCTTGGGGACCCACATCAAGTTGATGGGGATCCTTGGTGTTGTAGTAGCCTTTGTAGAAGTTGAGCTTGAAGTAGCCTTGGGGACCCACTCCACCAAAGCTTGGGATTCATCTTCATCTGAGTCAATGTCCTCTTGAAGCTTGTTCTTGCCCTTGAGCTTGTGGTCTTGTGGTGGAAGGTCATCTTGTGTGTTTGTTCCCTTGGGAAGAGTATTCTCATACTTCTCCTTTTGAGGAACAAACTTGGGCTTGGGGTATTGACCTTCTTCCCATTCAACTCCATTAGCGTTGAAGTAGCCAACACCATGGTTCTTTCGGTATCCTCCGTGCTTGCGTACAATTTCCTCAAATTGCTTACACCCGGCAAGACTCTTGTAGATACCTTTCTCTATAATTCCTTTCAATAAAGAATTTTCTTGCTCAAGTGTAACTTGGCTAAGAGAATCATCATTAGTGGAATCAATAGAACTACTAGAAGCAACATCATTAGGTTTAGCATTTTTATTGTTGCTACTAGATGAAGAAACTTTCTTGCCTTTGTTACTAGTTTGCTTAGTTTTAACTTGAGGCATGAATGTAGACAAGAGTATTCGTTTGGCTAGATAAGATGAAGTCTTCTTTCGGAGATCGTCATTGATAGCTTTAAGAAACTCATGCTCTTGCTCCAAGTTGAGCTTCTCGAAGCGTAGCTTCTCATGAGTTCTTACAAGCTCTCTATGATCTTCAAGAGTAGATTCATGAGCTAACTTACGAGTGTTTAGTTCCTTAGTTAGTTGTTCTATTTTCATTTATCATCATCAATTGACTTATCTTGACTAGCATGAGAATTATCAAGTTCACTTTGACTAACATCACTAGTTTTATCAAAGAGCAAGTCATCATCACAAAGCAAATCATCTTCATCACTATTGAAATCAAGATACTCGGGGTGTGATACCTTGGGGCCTTTAGCCATGAAGCAACTTCCACTCCCTTCATTAGGTGAATCAAATAGATCATAGGAGTTGGTAGTCACTAGAGAAATTCCGGCAACACCATCATCTTGACTATAGTCGGAATCAGAGTGATAGCTTCTCTCGGAGTTGTTGTCGGAGTCGGAGCCGGAAACCCATTCACCAACATGAGCTTGATGTTTTCTTCTTGTGTAGCTCTTGGTGTACTTGTCCTTCTTCTCTGAATCTCTACTTCTCCTTGAGGGTCTTCGTTCATAACGATCATCTCTACTCCTTCTCTCTCTTTGAGGTGATTCATTCCTTGAGCTTCGTCTTTGAGGTGACTCTTCTCTTCGTTTGTAGGGAGCCGTGCACTCATTGGAGTACATCTCTGCGACTCCTTCACCATCCTTCATCTTGAACTTATCAAGCTGACTTTCAAGAACATCTAACTTGGATTCTCTCACAGACTCGGTTCCTTCGTGCATATCAACCAAAGTATCCCAAATCTCTTTTGCATTCTCAAGACGGATGATTTTGTTGAACTCTTCGGGGCATAGGCAGTTGAAGAGAATGTCGCATGCTTGAGCGTTGTATTGCAACATCTTCAATTCTTCCGCGGTCGCTTCATGATCCGGTTCCTTTCCATCACCAAAGAATTCACCTTGCAAGCCAACACGAACAACAGCCCAAACGGCGGGGTTATGACCAAGAATATGCATTTTCATTTTGTGCTTCCAACTAGCAAAATTAGTGCCATCAAAGTACGGACCTCTACGGTGATAATTTCCCTCACTAGACGCCATACTCTCCTAGGTTGTGAGACCAATGCAATGGAGACCAAAGCGCTGATACCACTTGTAGGACCGAAAGTATGTCTAGAGGGGGGGTGATTATACTACTTGACCAAATAAAAATTCTACCTTTTCCCAAATTTTAGAGTTTGCAGATTTTAGCATTTCATGGCAAGTTAAGTACACCCTACACATGCATGTCTAAGAGTATAGCAGCGGAAAGTAACAACAAGCATGAGTAGAAAGGATAGGGTAGGAAAATCAAACGCAATTGTAGACACGATGATTTTTCCCGTGGTTCCGATAGGTGGTGCTATCGTACGTCCACGTTTATGGAGTCTTCAACCCACGGAGGGTAACGGTCGCGAGAGTCCACGGAGGGCTCCACCCATAAGGGTCCACGAAGTAGCAACCTTGACTATTCCATAACGGCTTCCGTCCACGAAGGACTAACCTCACTATGGGTAGATCTTCACGAAGTAGGCGATCTCCTTGCCCTTACAAACTTCTTGGTTCAACTCCACAACACGAAGTAGGAGGCTCCCAAGCAACACCTAACCAATCTAGGAGGCACCACCCTCCAAAAGGTAATAGGCTCGGCAATGATAATGAACTCCTTGCTCTTGTGCTTCAAGATGATAGACTCCTCAACACACAATCACTCTCTCACAGATTTGGCTTGGTGGAAGAGATGGGATTGGTGGAAAGCAACTTGGGGAGGCTAGAAATCAAGATCCATATGGTTGGAGTGGAAGATCTTGACCTCAACACAAGGGTAGGTGGCTCTCTCTCAGAAAACTGGATGGGGCAAGTATGGAATAGTTCTGAGTGCTTCTTTTTCGAGTGGGTGGTGGTGAAGGGGTATATATAGGCATCCCCAAAAATCCAACCGTTACACACAAAATGACCAACTCGGTGACACCGATGTGTTAATCTCGGTGGTACCGAAGTGACCAAAAGGTGGCAACTTTTGAATCTCGGTGAGACCGATATAGGAAACTCGGTTGCACCAATAAGGTGACCAACGGTCAGATTGCCCATTCTCGGTGACGCCGATCCAACAATCTCGGTGGTACCGATATTGTGAATTTGCGTAACAGAAAGTTGGCAACCTAAACTCGGTGGCACCGAAGCAGAATCGGTTGCACCGAAGTGGCTAGGGTTTGGCTGAGTCTGTCTGAGTATGGGAATCGGTGGCACCGAGTGGAAGTGTTGGTTGCACCGATTTTGGATATTTGACTTTGGACAGACTTTTGTGGAAGAGCTTGTGGGTGTTTTTGGTGACTATCACTTGTGCACGTATGAGCATTTTGTTCACCAACAAAACCTTACCCCCTTTTAATAGTATTGGCTTTCCTATGGACTCAAAGTGATTTCTCACAAATGTAAAATGTAGAGTCCTCTTGCTTCAAGCTTTGCCAATCCATTTCCTTGCATCTTGGGGTATTTCCACAATCTCTTTGCCATCCCTATCATTGAACTTTTCCTGAAATATACTTAGTGGAAACATTAGTTCAATGACTTATATGTTGTTATTAATTTCCAAAACCACCAAGGGAGCAAATGTGCTTTCAACTTCCTCGTCATTTAATTATGCATGTTACGTACGTGTGTGATTGCTAAATGGCGAAACGTGCATGGATGGCGAATTTGTAGAGAGAGTTGCCAATGTTTTGGCGAAACGTTGATTCATTTCTGTTTTGTCAAATTTCTGGTACTCAATATGTACCACTTTTAGCAAAGGTCATGCCGAAATTTTGTATGCCCCCGCTTGATATATATGTAATTCATTTGGTATTTCGCCCTTTACAGGCTACTTTGTGATCTATCGAAAGATTCAATATGGATCGAAGTGTGAAGGCCTTTCTCAATTTTGCGGTGACGAATATGATACAAAAGTGTGAAATGCAGATATTATATCCATGTAAGGCCTACAAAAATGGAATTTTCCATAACCCGTTCGATGGTAGCGTCCTCGCGCACTTGCTTCGTCGTGGTTTCGTTGAAGGTTATACACGATGGACAAAGCGTGGCGAGGAGAATGATGATGTACGTGACGACGACGATGGAGCGGCATATATGGAAGCGGAGAACCCTTTCAATGATGAATTAGCAGGGCCGCCAGAAGGAGGAAACAATAATGAACATGCGCCTGGAGGAGGAAATGATGAAACGCCACCCGAACATGAAGAGGACCATGTCACCCAGGATATGTCGTTGGCTGAAATGCTGCAGGATCCCCATGTAAAAGAACTGCTTCAAAAGAAGACGACAAATGAGAGAGCTGCTATCAAGGAGGCTCTCAAGTTGGCGCAATTGGAGGTAGACGCGAATGCTCCACTGTATGAAGGTTGTGATCCTGAGCACACCCGCTTGCACGTCACGCTCAAACTTCTAGACATCAAGGCAAGATTCGAGAGCACAGACGCAAGTCTGGACGCTACATTGGAATATTTACATACAATTTTGCCCAAGAGGAATTTGTTGCCTAAGAGTGTTGATGAGGTGAAAAAGATTGTGTGCCCTCTTGATTTGCCGCATGTAAGATATCGTGCATGCATAAATGATTGCATCTTATATCGTAACAAGCATGAGCACAAAACAGAGTGTCCAACTTGCAAGGAACCCCGATACAAGCCTGGAAAGAAGGATCCACGAAAGGTTGTATGGTACCTTCCGTTGATTCCACGCCTGCAACGTTATTTCGCTGACGCGAAGGAAGCAAAGAACATGACTTGGCACAAGACCAGGAAATCCAAAAATGATGGCATTCTGAGACATATTGCGGATGGTTGTCAGTGGAAAGCACTCGACTGCATTGAACCAGAATTCGCAGTAGAACCAAGAAACCCCAGGTTGGGTGTCAGTAGCGATGGACTAAATCCATTTGGCAAGCAGAGTAGCACACATAGTACATGGCTTGTGTTTGTTTGGATGTACAACCTCCCGCCTTGGCTCTGCATGAAACAAAAGTACATACACATGGTAATGCTCATTCAAGGACCTCTCCAACAAGGCAAGGATATCAACACATATCTTGAGCTATTAAAGGAGGAGTTAGACATATTATGGAACGATGAAGGGGTCAAAACGTGGGACACCAGCACTGGAAACTATTTTCCAATGAGAGCAGCATTGCTCACGACCGTTCATGACTATCTAGGTTACGGATATATTTATGTACAAGCGTGTCATGGACATTGCGGATGTGTTAAATGTATGGATGACACATCTTTTCTCCAGCTATCAAAAAAGGGCAGTTGCGAAACAGTGTTCATGGGCCATCGAAGGTGGCTTGACAAAGATGATGAGTGGAGAAGTCGTGGCAACCTGTTCGATGATGTCTACTACGCAACCTTCTTCTTGTAGACTCGTGTTGGGCCTCCAAGCGCAGAGTTTTGTAGGACAGTAGCAAATTTCCCTCAAGTGGATGACCTAAGGTTTATCAATCCGTGGGAGGCGTAGTATGAAGATGGTCTCTCTCAAACAACCGTGCAACCAAATAACAAAGAGTCTCTTGTATCCCCAACACACCCAATACAATGGAAAATTGTATAGGTGCACTAGTTCGGCGAAGAGATGGTGATACAAGTGTAATATGGATGGTAGATATAGGTTTTTGTAATCTGAAAATATAAAAACAGCAAGGTAGCAAGTAACAAAAGTGAGCAAAAACGGCATTGCAATGCTTGGAAATAAGGCCTAGGGTTCATACTTTCACTAGTGCAAGTTCTCTCAACAATACTGACATAGTTGAATCATATGTAAATCCCTCACGTGCGACAAAGAGTTCACTCCAAAGTCACAAATAGCGGAGAACAAACGAAGAAATTATTGTAGGGTACGAAACCACCTCAAAGTTATCTTTTCCGATCAATCTTATGAGCTATCCCTATAAGTGTCACGAACAGCCCTACAGTTCGTACTAAAATAACACCTTAAGATACACATCAACCAAAACCCTAATGTCACCTAGATACTCCAATGTCACCACGAGTACCCATGGGCTTGATTATACGATATGCATCACACAATTTCAGATTCATCATGTTCAATCCAACACAAAGAACTTCAAAGAGTGCCCCAAAGTTTCTACCGGAAAGTCAAGACGAAAACGTGTGCCAACCCCTATGCATAGATTCCCAAGGTCACGGAACCCGCAAGTTGATCACCAAAACATACATCAAGTGGATCAATAGAACTCCCATTGTCACCACGGATATCCCATCGCAAGACATACATCAAGTGTTCTCAAATCCTTTAAAGACTCAATCCGATAAGAAAACTTCAAAGGGAAAACTCAATTCATCACAAGAAGATAGAGAGGGGAAAACTCCATATGATTCATCTATATTAATAAAGCTCGCGGTACATCAAGATCGTGTCATCTCAAGAACACGAGAGAGAGATCAAACACATAGCTACTGGTACATACCCTCAGCCCCGAGGGTGAACTACTTCCTCCTCGTCATGGAGACCGCCAGGATGATGAAGATGGCCTCCGATGATGGTTTCCCCCTCCGGCAGGGTGCCAGAACGGGCTCCCGATTGGTTTTTCGTGGCTACAGAGGCTTGCGGTGGCGGAACTCCCGATCTAGGTTTCTTTCTGGGGGTTTTGGTATTTATAGGAATTTTTGGCGTCAGTCTCACGTCAAGGGGACTCCCGAGGGGCCCACAAGCCAGGGGGGCGCGCCCTAGGGGGGCGCTCCCTAGGCTTGTGGCTGCCTCGGGACTCCTCTCCGGTATCTTTTTGCTCCAGTATTTTTTATATTTTCCAAAAATATTCTCCGTAAATTTTCAGCCCATTCGGAGAACTTTTATTTCTGCACAAAAAACGACACCATGGTAGTTCTGCTAAAAACAGCGTCAGTCCGGGTTAGTTCTAATAAAATCATGCCAAAATCATATAAAATTATTGTAAACATGGCATGAATACTTCATAAATTATAGATACGTTGGAGACGTATCATTCGACAACACGGATGAGGCCTGAGAGCCACCACGTAAGAGGAGTGGAGAAGAAATCCATGAGATGTTAAAGAATTGGAGAGATTGCCCGAAGCCAGGAAAGAAGAAAAAGAAGGCTGAGAAAATGCTGCTAAAAGTATGGAAAAGAAAGTCTGTTTTGTGGGGCTTGAAGTATTGGGAACTACTCAGTTCGCCGCATTCTCTTGATATGATGCATATCACAAAAAAAATCTGTGAGAGTTTGCTTGGCACACTGTTTGACATGCCAGAAAAAAGTAAAGACGGTACGACGGCAAGACAAGACTTGAAAGATATAGGTATTAGGGAAGAGCTCCAACCCGCATCCCTTAAAAGAACAAAGGAGATGGCCAAGGGCAAAAACATCGCCATAGCCGACGAGACAACGAAGGGCAAAACCGTGACAAAAAACCCACATCCCTTATTGCCCCCAAGCTTGCTACACGCTCGACGAGGATGAGCTTCATCAACTTTTCAATTGCCTTGACAGCATCAAAGTTCCTTCTGGTTACTCGGGGCTCATACACAGATATCTTGACACAAAAAAGCAAAGGCTTAGCAACATGAAGTCCCATGATTGTCATGTGATGATGACGTAATTACTTCCGGTAGCCCTTAGAGGGATAATGGATGATCACGTTCGCAACACACTTCTTGACTTCTGCAACATTTTCGACGTTCTCTCTCAAAAGTCAATCAGCGTGCGACATCTCACTCGACTACAAGAGGAGATCATCACAATACTATGTGAGCTTGAGATATATTCCCCCCCTCATTCTTTGATGTGATGGTGCGTCTCCTAGTTCATGTTGTTTCTGAGGTTAAAGACCTTGGACCGACATTCTTGCATACCATGTTCCCGTTTGAAAGGATGAATGGAACTGTGAAGGGTTACGTTCGTAACAGGGCCCGTCCGGAAGGAAGCATCGTCCAGGCCGATCTGACCGAAGAGTGCATATCATTCTGCAATAATTATATAGATGATGATCAATCTCTTGGTTTGCCCACGAGGAAGCATGCCTGTAGTCTTGATGGAGTAGGTCACTCACAGTTGAAGCGAGATTTAAATGTGGATATATAGAACCGCCGAGATGATTTCGACAGAGCGCACACAGTGGTGTTTCAACAAGCAGATATAATCACTCCTTGGCAGAAGACTCACAAGGACACCTTAAAGAGAGAGCATGCAATGGCAGGGAGACAGAGGACCGAAGCCCAGATCATTAGAGAGAACAACTCCAAATTTGCAGCCTAGTTAAAAGAGCGAATTCGGGAGAAACACTGCCAACGGGTATTGCCAATGCAAATCTCATCTATGCATTAACAGTAGGCCCCGCTTGCACCGTCGCCACCTACCAATCATATGATATCAATGGATACACATTCTATAATGAGGAAAAAGACAAAAACTCTGATTACCAGAACTCAGGCGTCACGTTAATTGCCTCCACCGAGAATGAAACTAACAGATACTACGGAAGGATCGAAGAGATATGGAAACTTCAGTACGCCGAAGATCACACGGTGCCACTGTTCCGGGTCAGATGGGCGAAGAATGTCGAGAAGGAAGAACGTGGTGCCGTTACCATGTCCCTGCCCGAAGCATAAGCTGCTGGTGTAAAGGGTGTCAAAGGAATTACTGCCAAATATGAGCCTTGGGTATTTTCTAAGGACGTGCCACAATGCTTCTATATAACTGACCCGGCAAAGCCAAGTCGTGTTGTTGTCAGGAGATCCAAGAGATCCATCGTCGGGATGGACGGAGTGGCCAACAAGGATGACTATGATCAATTCAACGTTGACCCAAAAGAAGAGGAGAACTATGATGACGATGAAAATTACACCACCAGAAGGAGCAGAACTACCTTGCCTGAGACAGGACGTCCCTTCTTACGAAAGAGTCATAACGTGGGACGGAAGTATTCAAGCAAGATTAAAAAGACCCAAACCGTCGTTGAGAGGATTGTCAAACGACGTCGTACTAGTTGATTAATTTATGTGCTTCATTATTCGTGTACTACAGTTTTGTGTATTTCTCATTGCGTAATACTTCGCACGATATTGTACTTCATTTGTGTGTACCTCCTAATTTGCATTATTATATACTTTGATCCACATTCATGTATGCATTTTCACATGCCATTTGTCAAGTATTAGAACAGCCCAAGCTAACACAACACCAACTACTGCTGGCGTCGGCCACGTCATTGGCGCCAGCACTAATGACTAACCGGCACTTTTATCTACACTACTGTTGTGAGAACATCTCAGATTCCCCTTCTCCCCCCCCCCCCCCCGCCACTGGACACTGTTCTCCATTGTTCCCTTGCCCAGCCGCGCTCGCACCCTGTGCCACACGTGCCACCGCGCTGCCCAGCCCTTCCCCCAGCCCACCCGCCCATCCAAGAGCCTCTTCCTCCGTTATCCTGTCTGGCCACTCTCTCCCTCCACGGTCGTCCTATCCGGCCACTCTCTCCCTTCGTCGTCCTGTCTGGCCGCCCCGTCTGCCACGCACCACCACCCCATCACGCAGTCTTCACGGGCGCCCCCACCGTGCCCTCCTGATAGCCGACCCCCACTTGATCCGGATGGTAAAAATCTAGCTCTAACCATTTGATAAAATGTGAATTGCTGAAATATGTTATATGTTGCATCATCGTGTGTTCTTGCGAATTGTCTCGCGCTAGCTACGTTTCTTTTTGCAGGGAAAGGTCGAGAGAGTGCCAATGTTTTGGCAAAACGTGGATTTATTTCCGTTTCATCAAAATTTCTTGCACTCAATATGTCCATTTTTTACCTACGTTCATGTCCATTTTTTATTGAGTTTTATTTTATGAATGCAACACAAAATGGAAGAATGCCCGTACTATTCCGACAAAGTGGTATGTGCGACGATCCTCACCTTGACAACAATAAATGCTTCTCCATCACGCTACAATGCCTCAAGAGGAAATATGGTTTCAATTCCAAATGTACAATCAATAATGAGGTAGATCACACAAATTTTGTTGCTAACAGTGTGGTTTATATGACAATTATATGCCTCAAGACGAAAGATGATTACTACATTGCTTACTATGTTACTATTTTGTTCAAAGACAGAAGCTCCCAAGATGTGTTCTGCCTCCGGTGATGGGTGACCACCAAATATGGACATTTCAAGTTAAAATAATGGATGCAACTACCCGAGTGATCGCAACTTGGAAGAGATTGGAGATCGGTGAATCTCTATGCTCCACCATGCATAGAGATGCAGGGGGTTTCCCTCTTCTTCAAGATTGATCCTAAACGTGATGAGTACCGTACTAGTAGTTACGACGATGGTTAATGTATGCATATATATAAATGATGTGTACCATAATATAAATTATGGTGTACGTGTTTTCATTTCTTATCGGAATCAATGTGGGACACAAACATCATTATGTATATACTGATACAAAATTGCGCTGCCGCCGCAGCATTTCTCGCTGCGGTGGCAGCATTTTTTTGTTGCGTTTGGTCATTTAGTACTGGCGTGCGAAACATCCGATACACCCGTAATGATCTCTCCAGTGTCTGGCGTTGGGAAAGTTAACACGCTGTAGATATATATGATATTGCTGTCATGGAGATAAAGACAACGCCATAGGTATATGAAATACTTCTGGCGTAGGCTCCAACGCCACCACTATTTTTTAACTGTGGCGCCATATTGCTGGCGTAGGGTGTCTACGCCAGCAAGGCCATTTTTGCCACACCATAGCTAGGCTTTTCTGCACTAGTGTAGGGTTTTAGACCACATCATACGATCTCGAGGTAGATCATCTCTGTACTCGATACCCCATCATCAATACAAAACAAAGCAGGACGTAGGGTTTGACCTCCATTAAGAGGGCCCGAACCTGGGTAAACATTGTCTCCCTTGTCTCCTATTACCCATCGATCCAAGACCCATTGTTCGGGACCCCCTACCCGAGATCTGCCGGTTTTGACTCCGACATTGGTGATTTCATTGGGAGTTCCGCCGTGGGATCGCGAGAAGGATCGATGGCTCACCTGGTCACCAGCGACCACTTCTGTACCGAGGATATCTTTGTCCCCAGCCGATTTTCCGTGTTCGATGGCACCGCACCACATGCTAGTGCGGTGGATGACCTTAGCCAGATCACCGGGTTTGCCCCGGGCCAGGGAATTAAGTTCGGCGACCTAGATTACGTTGCCAACGCCCAAGGCGACCTGGTCCTCTCCAAACTCTCGACTTTATACGATGAGCACGAGATCTTCGAAGCCTCGACTTCGGACCTTTTCCTCAACGTCATGTCTGGAATACCCACTTCGAAGCCGGCCTCGAGCGCGGATCCGACCACGGTGTTCCAGGACCAGGAATCAATCCTGGCCAAGCACGCTCCCTGTGTTGACACATCGGAGAACTGCTCCTCCAAAATATCAGAGGCGGGTATGGCTGAACTCTCGTTGTCGAACGACACACTGGCCTGGATCCAAATTTTGGAAATCACGGATTACTCAACCTCAACCTATCATCAGATCGGTCTCGAGGCCGGCCATAGGGAATTTTGTTTCCCACCCACCACCCACTTAGTAGCCACCATCAAAGATTTAACCGATGTGTTGGATTTCTCCTCGGATGACGCAGAGGACGCATACGCGGAGGTCGACACAAATGCTCCTCCCGTAATGGGATGATGGACTGCCACCTCCACATACGATGTGTATATGGTGGACACCCCAGGTGACAAGGGCGATGGCACTCCAAAGAAGAGCGGCGATGACACCTCAATAAAAAACAGTGGCGATGAACGACTCAAACGCCAGTGTCAGCGCAATAAATCCAAGGGACGCAAGGTAGGAAAGGCAATACAGACTCTGAAAACGCCACATCGGACACTCCTGAAGATCTCGCTGACCCAGCTGCGCTCGAACAGCAACACGACAATCCAAAGGGGCACATAGACCCAAAGAGTCCGATAACCTGAGTGATTCCGAAGACAACAACTACCGCCCTCTTTCCGAGGACGGGGTTAGTCTGGGTGACGAGGACTTTATCGTCCCCGAAGACCCGCTGGACCAGGAACGATTCAAGCGGCAGCTCATAGCCACCGCCCGAAGCCTCAAAATAAAACAACAGCAAATTAAAGTTGAGCAAGATTCCCTCAACGACCGATGGACACAAGTCCTCGCTGCCAAAGTAGGGTACGGCTACGAACGGCAAGGTTGGGACAAACTTTACCCGCGCCGCCGTCTACTGCCAACATTTGATGACGAGGCCGTCAAGCCCACGCCCCCAGACAAACCCAGGGCGAACAGACGGACCGCCCCCTCGAGGAAGGGACAGGACTGCTGCCAAAGCTGGGGAGCAACCCGAACACCTCCGTGGAGGAAGGAAAGAGCCAGCACGGCCCAAAGACCCGTTCGACCTGCGACATACTTTGAATGCTGGCACAGGTCAGACACGATCCATCTATAGATCCACAGGGCACACTCCCACTGGACGGGACGGGTACCAAGCTTGGCTCGACCAGAACGATAGAGTTTGGGGACAGCATCGGGTAAGGTTCCCAACCGACCTCCAACACAGCGTCGCCAGAGTCAGGGGCGCCGCTCACCCACTGTGTTTTACAGACGAGGTGATGGAGCATCAGTTCCCCGAAGGTTTTAAGCCCGTAAACATTGAACCTTACGAGGGCACAACAGATCTGGCGGTGTGGATCGAACACTTTCTTCTCCATATACACATGGCCCGTGGAGATGACCTCCACGCCATTAAATACCTGCCATTAAAACTAAAGGACCAGCACGGCATTGGCTGGACAGCCTCCCCGAAAACTCCATTGGGAGTTGGGAGGAACTCAAGGATGCTTTCCGAGCTAATTTTCAAGGCACCTATGTTCGGCCCCCGGGCGCCGATGACCTGAGCCATATCGTCCAACAGCCCGGTGAGTCATCCCAGCAATTCTGGAATCGATTCCTGACGAAGAAAAATCAAATCGTCGATTGCTCAGACGCTGAGGCACTAGCCTCCTTCAGGAACAATATCCGGGACGAGTGGCCAGCCCGCCAGCTCGGGCAGGATAAGCCAGGATCAATGGCAGCCCTTACCTCGCTTATGACCCGCTTCTGTGCGGGCGAGGACGGCTGGTTAGCCCATTGCGACAACCCTCCCGGAAACCCTGGTACCTCTGAAGTTCGGGAAGGTAATGGGAAGCCACGGCGCAATAAGAATAAGCGTCGACACAGCGGCGGCAAAACTGGAGACACGGTAGTAAATGCCGAATTTAGTAATTCAAAACCTCCATAGCGGAGGAAGCCCTCTAGAGGGAACAGGGATGGACCTACTCGGTTAGACAAAATCATGGAGAGGCCCTGCTAGATCCACAACACTCAAGACAAGCCCGCCACTCACACCAACCGTAACTGTTGGGTGTTCAAGCAGGCAAGCAAACTCAAAGGTGAGGATCATGGCAAGGGCACCCGCAGCGAGGACGATGAAGGAGGTATGCAAACTTGAGAAATGTTTCCTTGGCTTGGAGGTGCAACATATTCCGTGTGGCGCCAACAAGGAAGCCGACGACATCGTCAAACGGTCATCGCACCGTGAGTCCCAAAGCCCCGGCGTCTTTGAAGAAAGGCTCCTCAAGTCGTCGGCCGTGCCGCTCGCCGTCGGCACAATGCTGCTGCGAGAGGAGCTGCCGCCCGCACTAACAACAGGCACGCTGGACCGTGGCCCGCCCTCAGGAGACCACCTACTGCTAGTGTTGGAGCCTCAAGAGAATGGCTAGGCCGCGGAGTTCAAGGCCTACCTACTTCATGGCGACCTCCCAACAGAAGATGCGGAAGCAGAGCGTGTCGTCCGGCAAGCCACCGCTTACTGCCTATGAGACGGTGAGCTATACCACAGGCGGCCCAACGACGTCTTACTGTGGTGCATCTCGGAGGAGCAAGGGCGCGAACTGCTCGCCGACATCCATGGAGGGGATTGCGGGCACCACTCATCATCACGCACCCTTGCCAATAAGGTGTTCCGCAGCGGCTTCTACTGGCATACTGCGCTCCGCAACGCTGCAGAGCTGGTCCAATCCTGTGAAGCTTGTCAGTTCCACGCCAAGCAGAACCACCAGCCCGCGCAGGGACTTCAGATGATTCCGCTCTCCTGGCCCTTCACGGTATGGGGGCTAGACATACTAGGCCCCTTCCCTTGTGCGGCCGGCGGATACCACTACCTCTACGTTGCCATCGACACATTCACCAAGTGGACGGAGGCCGAGCCCGTGCGCACCATCCCGGCTGGCTCGGCCGTTCAGTTCATCAAGGGCCTCGTGTGCCGATTCGGCGTCCCCAACCGCATCATCACCGACAACGGCTCCCAACTTACAAGCGGCCTCTTCGGGTCATATTGTGCTAACCTTGGTACACAGATATGCTACGCTTCCGTGGCGCACCCGCGAAGTAATGGCCAGGCCGAGCGCACCAACGATGAGGTGCTCAGGGACCTCAAGACTCGGAGCTTCAAGAAGAAGCTTGAAGCCTGTGGGAAGGGTTGGCTGGATGAGCTTCAGTATGTGATGTGGTCCATCCGCACCACCACGACTAAGCCCACTGGTGAAACCCCCTTCCTCCTCGTCTACGGGGCTGAGGTGGTCCTTCCCTCGGAGCTTAAGCATGGCTCCCCATGGGTCTTGGCGTTCGACGAGGCGCATCAGGACGACTCGTGGGGGACCGATCTTTTGTTCCTCGAGGAGGCCTGCCGTCAGGCCGCCCTTCGCTCAGCGAGGTACCAGCAGGCCTTGCAGTGTTACCACAGTCGCAACATCCGCCCTCGTACCCTCGAGGTTGGGGACCTCGTCCTGCGGCAGATCCTTTCCATAGAGGGCCTCCACAAGCTCTCGCTCATGTGGGAAGGCCCTTTCAGGGTCGTCCATGTCTCCAGGCCAGGCGCTGCCCGCCTGGAGACGGAGGATGGCGTACCCGTGCAAAACGCATGGAACATCCAGCACCTCCACAAATTCTACCCGTGACCCTCTCATGTAAGAATGAGCTAGGGCTATACATGCCCCGGAGCCTCCCGGCACGCTGCCCCTCAGCCCCGGGAGAACTTCCGCCCATGCCCAAGTGGAAGCCCCATGCTCCGCGTTGGCGGAACGATCGAACCATGATCATGCCCACACCCAAGTGGAAGCCCCATGCTCTATGCTGGCAGAACGATCGAACCGCGATCATGCCCACGCCCAAGTGGAAGCCCCATGCTCCACGTTGGCGGAACGATCGAACCGCAATCATGCCCACGCCCAAGTGGAAGCCCTATGCTCCGTGCTGGCAGAACGATTGAACCGTGATCATGCCCACGCCCAAGTGGAAGCCCCATGCTCCGTGCTGGCGGAACGATCGATCCACGATCATGCGCATGCCCAAGTGAAAGCCCCATGCTCCGTGCTAGTGGAACAATCGACAAGGGCGCCCCACGGGCTGCACCAACCTCGGGCTGACCCGCACCAGACGCGGTAGTCGCGCCTCTTTTTGCTTGTAAACAACTTTGTCATCTCCTTTAGTGAAAGCTTTGGTTTTTGAGTCTCGCGGCATTTTGTTGGGTTTTTTCTCGCGGACCGCGCACGCTTGATGTCTACCTCTTGAGCCTCGCGTGAGTGGGGGCTGGGCATGGTGCCTATACTCGGGTCTGCCCCAGCGGCATCGGAAGCCCAAGTGATGGGCCCCGGGCCGCGGGCTTGTCCCTGCGCACGCCACCTCACCAAGGCCCTTGGTGCCTAATCTCCTCGCACAATGCTCATGAGCGGGCCAACGAGCGTGCGCCATTCCCCCGAGGCAGAGCCCCCTGTGCATGGCCTTTTTTGACCAAAGGATGGCCCATTGAGTACTTCGCCTCAGGAGCCTTCACCTGCTCCTGACGCCCTCGCCTCCTGATCTTGTTCAGGCATCGCTGCTTGGCTTACCGGCAACGCCTGAGCCTCACGTAGGAGCTGCGTCTTAGGAGCGCAAGACACGGAAGCACACGCAAAGGAAAAACAAGAATTGAAAAAAGCCTCGTGAGAGCTCAAGTACTCATTACAACAGTAAAGGGTTCAAACAGGAGTCGCCGACTCCACGCCCCAGCAGGACCACGGGTGAACATTAACAGAAGGACAAAAAGCAAACTAAGGGGACACGTCGCTCCCACTGTCGTTGCCGCTTTCGTGTTCTTCATTTCCTCCCTGACCCTCGCGGCCGTTAGGGCCGAACTGAGTGCTCAGTGCGTCCACATGGTCTTCCACCGCTTCTTCCAGGGCACCACGGATCACCTCGGGAACGGGAGCCATCACGGCCTCGAAATCAAAGTAGGGGTCGGCGCGAAGGAGATGGTTGAAGACGCGCCTTAATGCCTGGGCAAGAAGGTTGCGACATTCTTCTTCGACGATTGTCCCCACCTTCTTGACGCCTGCTTCAAGTCAATCCACGACCTTGGGGAAGAAGTCAAGGTAGACGGCATCAGCAAGCACCAGGGGGCTGGAGACGTCGTCCTTGCAGATGGAGCCCAGGGCGTGCCGAGCCCACAGTTCGAGGTCGTCGAACATCTGGGAGTGCACATGTTGCCGCCCCCGGGCCCGGTTTGCTTCGTCCGTCGCCTGCTTCACGAGGGACGTAATGTCCCCAACCTGCTCCTGGAGTGACGCTAGTTCGGCCTCGGCGATGGCTTGGGCATTCAGCATGGCCTCCTGCCGCCCTTCTGCCTCGGTAAGCACCCTCTTGAGGCTATCTATCTCGCCCTGCAGCTCCCCGTGCCGCGACTTGAAGCGGCCCTCTTGCAGCTTCAACTTATCACTATAATCCTTGGCGAGGGCCTTGCGGGCTTGGTTAACCCTTAAGTCGGAATCCACCTAGACCTTCTTCTCCTTAGCCGCCAGGTTGGCATTGGCCCTATCCATGCGGTGGTTATAAGAGGCCAGCGCGGCGGTCACATCGCGATCCAACATCTCCAGCCACTCGCGCTCCAAACTCTGCTCCGATGACATCAGGGCGAGCTCTTGTTCGAGGGCCCGGAGTTTTGCCTCGCGCTCCTCCAGCCTTTCATCACTGGAGGGGGCGTCCCTCCGTGCCCGAAGTTGCTACTCCAGGACGGCGTTCGAGGCCAGGAGCTCCCGCACGCGGGCCTCTGCAGCCTCGCGATGCCGGTCCGCTTCTGTGGCTTCCCGGAGGGCACAATCGCGCGCCTCTTATGCCTCGGCGATGGATCATTCACTCTTTGAGCATGCTGCTTTGTGCTGACGGCGGCTTACCTTGACGGCAACCTCAAGCTAATGCCACCCATGAGCTTAGCGCAGACGCTCCTCGGCGAAACGTGATTCAACGTCCTGGAGCTCCGCCCCGAGCTGGCCCAGCACGCCCACAACTTTTTGCAAAAGGCCGTGCCGGACCGCGGTCCGGGAGCTTATGAGCGCGAGAGCCCGGTCCGGGTTAGGCCCCACGCTTTCGCCCGACGTTGAAGCCCGGGGGGCTCCAGCATCGTCCGTTGAGGGCAGGGGACTGGTCGATGCCCGCCCCGTACCTCCAAGGAAGGGTGATGCGCGCCGCGAATTCGGGGCCCCGTTTGAGATGGTCGGGTGATGACCCACAAGTAGAGGAGGTCAATCGTATTCCTTTCGATAAGTAAGAGTGTCAAACCCAATGAGGAGCAGAAGGAAATGACAAGCGGTTTATAGCAAGGTTATTTCCGCAAGCACTGAAATTGTAGGTAACAGATAGTTTGATAGCAAGATAATTGGTAATGAGCAAGTAACGGTAACGGTAAATAAAGTGCAGCAAGGTAGCCCAATCCTTTTGTGGCAAAGGACAGGCCAGAACAGTCTCTTATAATAGGCAAAGTGTTCTTGAGGGTACACGGGAATTTCATCTAGTCACTTTTATCATGTTGGTATGATTTGCGTTCGCTACTTTGATAATTTGATATGTGGGTGGACCGGTGCTTGGGTGCTGTTCTTACATGAACAAACCTCCCACTTATGATTAACCCCCTCGCAAGCATCCACAACTATGAGAAAAGTATTAAGATAAAATCTAACCATATCATCAAACGCTTGGATCCAAATCAGCCCCTTACAAAGTAGCGCATAAACTAGGGTTTAAGCTTCTGTCACTCTAGCAACACATCATCTAATAACTACTCCGCAATGCATTCCCTTAGGCCCAAAGATGGTGAAGTGTCATGTAGTCGACGTTCACATGACACCACTAAGGGAATCACAACATGCATATAATCAAAATATCGAACACATATCAAATTCACATGATTACTTGCAACATGACTTCTCCCGTGACCTCAAGAACAAAGGTAACTACTCACAAATAATATTCAGGCTCAAGATCAGAGGGGTATTAAATAGCATAATGGATCTGAACATATAATCTTCCACCAAATAAACCATATAGTAATCAACTACGCAAGGTAATCAACACTACTAGTCACCCACAGGTACCAATCTGAGGTTCCGGTACAAAGATTGAACACAAAAGATGAACTAGGGTTTGAGAGGACATCGTGTTGTTGAACATGTTGATGAAGATTGGCCTCCCAAAGATGAGAGGGGTGTTGGTGATGACGATGGCTTCGATTTCCCCCTCCGGGAGGGAAGTTGCCCCGGCGGAATCGCTCCGCCGGAGGGCAAAAGTACTCCTGCCCAAGTTCCGCCTAGAGACGGCGGTGTTCCATCCCGAAAGTCCTCTCCTTATTTTTTCTAGGTCAAAAGACCTTAAATACCAGAAGATGGGCACCGGAGGTGGGCTGGGCTGAGCACAACCCACCAGGGCGCGCCTGGGGGGCCTGGCGCGCCCTGGTGTCTTGTGCTCACCAGGTACCCCCCCTCTGGTAGTTATTTGCTCCAGTATTTTTCATATATTCCAAAATAATTCTCCATGAAGTTTCAGCTTATTTGGAGATGTGTAGAATAGGTATCTCTGATATGCTTTTTCAGGTCCAGAATTCCAGCTGCCGGTATTCTCCATCTTTGTGTAAACCTTGCATATTATGAGAGAAAGGGCATTAGATTCACTCCCTAAAGCATTATTTGCATAAAAACATTATAAAAATAGTAGGAAATCATGATGCAAAATGGACGTATCACCGGGCCCCCGAGGCCGCCCCCGGCGTTGGTCTGCGCGGTCGCGGTGGTCAACAACTCCGCTTCCACTGGCTTGACGCCTGCCTCGGCAGCATGCGCTCCAGAAGCCGGAGAATTCCCCCACAAGGGCGCCCCAGAAGGTCTGATGATGCATTCTCGTGAGTGGAGCCCCCCTCGGGGGCTGGGGGTGAGCTATCGCCCCTCCCCGCGCGCTCCCGGCAGGCGACGGTGCGACTGCCCCTTGCCTTGGCGCATTTTCTGTGCCGCGGCAGAGCACATCCCTCCCGCATTCCTCGGCCACGTCGAGCGGCGAGGGAGTTTCCGCCGGGCCCAGGGGCTCCTTAGCCATTTTGTTTGAAGAGGACCTGTGTGGAGGAAAGGGTCAGATACCCCAGGCGCGCTGAAATAAGCAGAGTGGAGGCGTGATGCTTACTCGTCCCTGGCGGTCCATTTCCTTTTCCTCAACACCTTTGGCAGTGCACTGGCACTGTTCTCTGGCTGGGTCTTCCTATCGCGGCCGATGTCGTGGGAACGAGCCTGATAGTAGAAGGTAGGGGTACGAAAGGAGAGGGCAGAGTCCTAGCTGCGGCGAGGGTGTACACACAGATGTATGAGTTCAGGCCCCTCTCATGGAGGTAACAGCCCTACGTCTCAGGTGCTCGGGAGCTTTCTGTCGTGTGGAATATGAGAGTTACAGGGGGTGCGAACCCTTGTGCCAGAGGGGAGGGGCGGCTTATATAGAGTGTGCTGCCCCTCATGAATGCCCGGCATCCAAGGGTCCGATAGTGGTACTGAAGACGTACGTTACTGATAACGTGCGTAATAAATGCTATTAATGGTGTCTAGTCGAACGCCTGTCCGTTGGCCTCCCTGAAGTGGCTTCTGGTCTTCTGCGGTCGAGTGACTTCTAGTTCTTCTGAGTGAAAGGCAGCCGTCGAGTGGAGGAAGGAATCTCCGAGTGGATGTCGTCGAGTGACTCATACGCCATGGCGATTTCAGTCGGAGACTTCCTTGTAATCCTTAAGTTCTCTAAGGTAGTGTCCTTAGGTAGGGTATGTAGGTCAGGCCTATGACCCTACCCTAGGTACATATCCCCATCATTAGCCCCCGAATGGATCGGGGTTCGAGTGAAAAGGGATTGATGCAGGTTCTGACAAGACACAAAAATTCCGAGTGCTTTTTGGGGCTTCACAGAAGTCTGCGTCGAATGGAGTCTTTGTCATTCACCCTGATCGATTCTGTCTTGAAATGTGTCCGAGTGAACTTGAGCGCAGACTCAAATCCAAGTGATCAACGGAACCTCTTGATGCGACGGGTCGCTTCGCCAGGCCCGGATTTTGCGGGATTTGAAAATTTGGGAAGTACGCGCTGCGCGATGATGGCGCAACGACTGGGGCAAGTGGGAGCATGACGCCTCGATTATCATGCCGCCTTTATCGCCACGTACCGTGCTTCCTCTGTAATCGGGATATACAGGGATCCGGCGGGCCCGCAGGTCAGTGACCCATTCGGGCGGTTATAAGACGGAGCGATGCAAGGGCCGGTACAGTGCTTCTCCTCTGTCCCCCTCTTTTCCTCCGCCTCCCCTGCTCCACGCGCGCCGCTCTGCTCCACCTTGACCGCCGCCGCCGCGATGACGAAGGCGAAGACGGAGAATCTCGAGCGCGCCAAGAAGGGAGCCAAGACGAAGAAGCCGTCGGGGGCCCGGTCCGTGGTGCCGCCGGGGTGGATCCAAGGGGATTTCCTCCGGTCGACCGTCACGGCGGAGGATGTCCAGAACCTCGTCGCCGACGGGCTGATAGCTGACGGGTCGTGGAGGCTATCGAAGGGAGAGGCCGAGCCGGAGCCGCGCGAAGGCGAGCGAGTCCTCCTCCTTACCCACGTCGAGCGGGGTTTTTCCATGCCCCCCCATCCATTCATCCGCGGATTCTTGAATTATTTCGGGGCGCAACTTCACCATTTCCCTCCGAATGCCATTGCGTATCTCGCTGCTTTCATAACTCTGTGCGAATGCTTCTTGGGTTGTTCTCCTCACTGGGGTTTGTTCAAACACATATTCACCATCCGATCTCAGTGTGTCAAAAAGGCCAATCCTAGCGATAGTAAGACTCATGTCATCCAACTATGCGGTGGCCTGGGACTCCAAAAAAGGGGTAGGAGCTCGTTTCCATCAATGACCTTTCCTGAATCTGATCGGGGCTGGCGGTTGCATCTCCCAATATGTCGACTGGCCTTCCTCCCTTCACATTAGATCGACCCACTACTCCCAGAACACTGAGTGTGACAGAGGGAGAGAAAGTCCAGGTAGGGATTTTAGTGAATGCAGTAGTAGATCTGATCCGTGGCGGGGTGACTGGTATGGACCTCCTAGAGGCGTTTCTCAGTCGACGAATCCAGCCTCTTCAAGCCAGGGATCACACTATGTGGCATTATTCGGGCCCCGAAGACACCACTCGTACACATCCAGAGGAAGTTTCCGACGAGACTGTTGCCCAGTGGCTCAGGAGCATCACCGGAGCCTGTGATAACCCTTTGGGTGCCAAGCGAATCTTGCCCTTCTCTGCTTTGAACCCACCGACGAACCTGGTGAGTTATATCTTTATCGAGTGCTTTCATATTTTGTTGAGTGACTGGGCCTTCAGTCGACTGACTTTTACAGTTTGTATCTTGCAGGAGTTTACAAACATGTATTCGCCCGTGCCGAATGGAGAGCAACCTGATGACGAAGAAGGAAGCACAGGCGGCAGCGCAGACGTCGATTACGTCGAGGATAATGACGACAGTGGTGATGACCCGGAGGGGAGCGAAGAAGAGATTCGATCTCCTCCGCGCACCGAGAACCGTTCCAAGCAGCGCCAAGACCCAGCAGTCGTCCCAAGCAAAACCTTGGCATCGAGCACTAGGAACCCGAAGCGCGACCGTGCTGCAGCAAGTGCGTCGACTGAAAAAGCTGCGAAACAGCCCAGGTCTAATGCACCAAAACCTCGGAAGGCTCTGCCCCGAATGAAGATGGCCGTGCTTGTCGCCTCAACGTAAGTGTTCATTTTCCTTTTTCTGTTGTTGTGAAACTTCATGTCTTTGCTGACCGAGTGAAATTTATTCACCAGAGCTGCTACCTCGGTGACGTCGCCTCTGCGGGATGAGGAGGATCACTTGGAAGTGGACACTGCTGACGCGGCCACCTCTCAACGAGGTATAACAAATCTTCACTGTAGACTGATTTTTTGAAGGCAATTCGTCGAATGACTAAATCAACGTTGTCGATTGACAGTTGACAACATCATCCATGTGGAAGACGACGAGGAGCCACAGCAGGGTGCTGAGGGTGAAGTTGTGGCCTTGGACACTCCACGCGTACGCACTCGGAGAACATCATCAGGACAGGCACCACGTAGGTCGACTGATGCGTCCTCTCAAGAGCTTGGTGATACTTCCCGAGTCAGAACTGATCCTGTGGTTCCGCTGTCGAGTGCCCCACCAGCGACTTCAACTCTTGTGGTTTCAGCGCCGATTGGGCAACCTCAAGCACCTCTCGTGACTTCAACTGCAGCACCGACTCATCTGGCGCCTGCATACCCTCTGTACCACGTCCCAGAAGACTAGACTGGAGCTGCCAAAGAAGCCATGATCCAGGCTGGGCAAATGATGTTGCGAACGAAGGAGACGTATGATGCCAGCTCAGCGCTTCAAGCCAATGTCCGAGTAAGTGCGATTGTAAGTTCATTTCCGATTGAATTCCTGTCCATCTTGACTTTACACCCACTGGGTGTTTTCTTCAGATGCATACTTGCTTGTTTTTTCCTCAAGTAGATCAGGTCTTAGTCGAGTGGTTTTTGGTCCAGTGGGGGCACGCTGAGTGCACCCACTGGGTGTAGTCCCCGAGACCGCTGTCGAATGACGAAGACATAGGCAGGGGTCTTAGATTCGTTTTGATAGTTGTTTGTCACTCGACAGGACGGACCTGGTCGAGTGATAGTAGGTCCAGTGGGGGCACGCTGAGTGCACCCACTGGGTGTAGTCCCCGAAACCGCCGTCGAGTGCTTGCATCGGCGGGGGTCTAATAGAGACAATGTTTGCTTCTTTTTTTTACACTCGGATAGGTCGGACCTGGTCGAGTGGTTTCTAGTCCAGTGGGGGCACGCTGAGTGCACCCACTGGGTGTAGTCCCCGAGACTACTGTCGATCGTTTACGATGGGCAGTAGTCTTAAGAACTATCCTGCAGGTTTCATGGACATCATTTCCATCAACCATGATATGACGCTGTATAGGGGTGTGGGGTGGGGCGGCGGGCCGCCGTCCAGTCGACTGAACTTGTACCTTTCCACTCGGAAGTAGAGAAATATTCATGTCGACTGAACTACTTAGTTGCTGATTTCAGAAAGCCTGCGAGCTTGGGACTAAGTACGTTTACCTGGAGAAGGAGAAGAACCAACTTCAGCTGGATCTGGAAGTGACCAAGAATGACCTGGACCGTGCACAGACTGAGTTGAAGACTCTGGGAGGTAATCCTTGTTGACCAATTGCACTATCACTTTTATCTTCTATCCTTTGAACCGAGTGTCCTCACTCGAACAGACGTCCGTGATGAGAACCGTCGACTCCGAGCGCGACTCAACAATGTTATTTCTTTAGATACCATGAAGAAGGCGCTTGAAGATAAAGACAAGGCACTCGCCGACGCTCAGAAGGTGGCGAGGGAGAAAACAGAGGCTGCTGAGAAGAAGCTTGCTGCAGCCAATAAGTTGGAAGAAGAGAACGCCAAACTCAAGCAGGAACAGGCCGACTGGATCCAGAAGGTTGAACAGCTGACCAAGAGAAGGAGCACTCTGGAGAAATACTTGGGAGACTTCGCGAAGAAGATGTTCGGCATGCTTGAAGGTAACTTTCTTCCATCGAGTGAATTTCTTTGATTTCTTCAGGACAGCAGTGTGATCATATTTTCTCTTCGCGCAGAATTCTGTCAAGATTTTGAAAAGGAGACCGAGGAGATCGTACCAAATCTGGATCCCACCAAGTCACCTGTCGGGGACGCAGTGGCCATGGACATGTTTCGACTTGAAGCTCGTCTCAGGAGTGTTCAAGGATATATCACTCGACTGAGGGCTGCGCTGGAGAAGGTCGACAAAGAACTGTGGCCAGAAGACACCCTCCAGACCGACCTCGAGTCAATGATGACCCGCCTCAATGAGATTCCTGGTCGAGTGCAAGCGTGGAAAAAGTCTGTTGCTCGCTGCGGAGCCGACGTGGCGCTTTCACTTGTCCGGGTCCATTGCAAGGAGGCGAAGGAGGACAAACTGAAGGCTCTACGGGTGATCAACACGAAGAAGCTTCAATTCGAAGACTTCATGGAGACCTTCATCGAAGCAGCCACTCGGATCGCCGATGGAATTGACTTGGACACCTTCGTCGAGCCCTCGAGTCCCACTGGTGCTTGAAAAATACTTCGCTTGCAGTTGAAACTTTATTTGCCTCGGTATGCCGAGTGATGGTGTAACCGATTAAAACTTCATTCGGGCCTTGGGCCTGAGTACTTTCCTTTGCGCGAATAACTTTTAACCGCGCTAGAAACTTTGGATTTATCTGCATTTTGCTGTCAATCCTTTGTTTGGCTGAATTTGTTTTGCTCCTGAAAGGAATGGATGTTCAGCACTCGGAAGAATTTCAGACTTAGGCGACGACTGGTTCGCGGCTAAGTCCCCGAGTGAGAGGATTATTCGACACTCGGAGAAGTTTTTAACTTATGCTAAAGCTGGTTCGCAGCTAAGTTTCCGAGTGAATGGAATACTATCCACTCGGAAGGGTTTTTAACTTAGGCGAAAGCTGGTTCGCAGCTAAGCCCCCGAGTGAGAGGATTGCTCGTCACTCGGAGTAGTTCTGAACTTAGACGAAGACTGGTTCACGGCTAAGTTTCTGAGTTAACGGAATACTATCCACTCGGAAGGGTTTTTAACTTAGGCGAAAGATGGTTCGCAGCTAAGCCCCCGAGTGAGAGGATCGCTCGTCACTCGGAGAAGTTTTGAACTTAGACGAAGACTGGTTCGCGGCTAAGCTACAGAGTGAATGGAATACTATCCACTTGGAAGGGTTTGTAACTTAGGCGAAAACTGGTTCGCAGCTAAGTTTCCGAGTGAATGGAATACTATCCACTCGGAAGGGTTTTTAACTTAGGCGAAAGCTGGTTCGCAGCTAAGCCCCCGAGTGAGAGGATCGCTCGTCACTCGGAGAAGTTTTGAACTTAGACGAAGACTGGTTCGCAGCTAAGCTACCGAGTGAATGGAATATTATCCACTCGGAAGGGTTTGTAACTTAGGCGAAAGCTGGTTCGCAGCTAAGCCCCCGAGTGAGAGGATTGCTCGTCACCCGGAGTAGTTTTGAACTTAGACGAAGACTGGTTCGCAGCTAAGTTACCGAGTGAATGGAATACTATCTACTCGGAAGGGTTTGAAACTTAGGCGAAAGCTGGTTCACAGCTAAGCCCCCGAGTGAGAGGATCGCTCGTCACTCGGAGAAGTTTTGAACTTAGACGAAGACTGATTCGCAGCTAAGCTACCGAGTAAATGGAATATTATCCACTCGGAAGGGTTTGTAACTTAGGCGAAAGCTGGTTCGCAGCTAAGCCCCTGAGTGAGAGGATTGCTCGTCACCCGGAGTAGTTTTGAACTTAGACGAAGACTGGTTCGCAGCTAAGTTACCGAGTGAATGGAATACTATCTACTCGGAAGGGTTTGAAACTTAGGCGAAAGCTGGTTCGCAGCTAAGCCCCCGAGTGAGAGGATCGCTCGTCACTCGGAGTAGTTTTTGAATGTGAAATTGCGCGATCGGAATAGACAATAGACTACGGGAGTCATAACTTTAACAAACGGAACTGTCTGGAGTACTCTTATTACATCAAAACAACTCAGTCGTCAAGTATAAAAACGTCGAAGTAAATCTGCGTTCCAGGCGCGCGGCTCGTCGATATTCTTCTTGAGGTTGAAGAGGTGGTAGGCTCCATTGTTTAGTACTTTGGTGACGACGAAAGGGCCTTCCCATGCTGGGGCAAGCTTGTGAGGTCGCTGTTGATCCACTCGGAGCACAAGATCTCCTTCATGGAACGACTGACTCTTGACGTGCCTCGCATGGAAGCGGCGCAGATCTTGCCGATATACAGTCGACCGAATTAGAGCCATCTCGCGTTCTTCTTCCAGGAGATCAACACCGTCTTGTCGTGCCTGCTCAGCCTCAGCCTCAGAGTACAGGTCTACTCGGGGGTAATTATGGAGGACATCACTTGGCAAAACGGCTTCGGCTCCATACACCATGAAGAAAGGGGTGCGCCCCGTCGACCGGTTAGGAGTCGTCCTCAAGCCCCACAGAACAGACGGCAATTCAGCGACCCAAGCTCCAGCTGCATGATCAAGATCTCGCATGAGTCGAGGTTTCAACCCTTGAAGGATAAGGCCATTTGCTCGCTCAGCTTGACCGTTAGTCTGGGGGTGCGCAACAGATGCGTAATCCACCCGAGTGCCTTGAGAGGAGCAAAAGTATCTAAACTCTTCCGAGTCAAAGTTTGAGCCATTGTCTGTAATGATACTGTGGGGAACTCCATATCAGAATGTTATCTCTTTCATGAATTTGATAGCAGTGCGCGAGTTCAGCTTCTGGTAATGTGGGTACCTTTGCTTTGAAGGAGTCAACACTTCAGAGATGTAATAAACAGGACGTTGGACTTTGTAAGCTTTTCCTTCCTCTTCCCGCTCGACAGTGAGAACTGTACTAACGACCTGATTAGTGGCCGCGATGTACAGGAGCAAGGGCTCTTTGCTGTGCAGAGCAGCAAGCACCGGCTGGGTGGAAAGCAGGGCTTTGAGCTCGACAAACGCTGCTTCAGCTTCTGGGGTCCACTCGAACGTATCAGACTTCTTCATCAGTCGGTATAAAGGCAATGCCTTCTCACCGAGACGAGAAATGCATCGACTCAACGCCGCCAGGCAGCCTGTGAGCTTCTGGACATCGTGCACACGCTCAGGGCTTTTCATTCGGGTAATGGCACTGATCTTTTCAGGATTGACGTCGATTCCTCGTTCGGAAACGAGAAAACCGAGCAACTTGCCACCAGGAACACCGAAAGTGCACTTTGTCGGGTTTAACTTGATATCATACCTCCTCAAGTTGGCGAATGTTTCAGCCAAGTCAGTCAGCAGGTCGGAACCTTTGCGAGACTTGACGACAATATCATCCATGTATGCTTCAACATTCCGAGGGATCTGATCAAGCAGGCATTTTTGAATCATGACCATGAAAGTAGCGCCAGCATTTTTCAAACCAAAAGGCATGGTGATATAACAAAAACACCCGAATGGGGTGATGAAGGCTGTCTTTACTTCATTCGGACCAAACAGACGGATCTAATGGTAACCGAAGTATGCATCAAGAAAAGATAAACGCTCACACCCCGCAGTCGAATCGACAATCTGGTCGATGCGGGGGAGCGGAAAATGAACTTTCGGGCAGACCCGATTGATATGTTTGAAATCAATACACATGCGGAGTGACTTATCTTTCTTGGGGACCATAACGACGTTCGAGAGCCACTCGGAGTGGTAAATCTCGCGTATGAACTTAGCCGCCAAGAGACGAGCCACCTCCTCGCCGATTGCCTTTCGCTTCTCTGCTGCCGACCGATGCAAGTGCTCCTTCACAGGCTTGGCCTTCGGGTCGACTGTCAGTCAGTGCTCATCCAGTTCCCTGGGTACACCCGGCATGTCAGCAGGCTTCCACGCGAAGATGTCCCAGTTCTCACGGAGGAACTGGATGAGCTCGGCTTCCTATTTGCTGTCGAGTGTCGTTGAGATATTGGTTGGGGCAGCATTTGGATCTGTCGGGTGAATGTTCACTTTCTTCACTTTGCCTGCCGACTGGAAAGCTGACTCAGAGGCGGGCTTCTTGGCACGCAGCAGGACGGCAGGATCAGCATTCTTCTTGTACTCTTCCAACTCGACCACATCCATCTGATGATCGGCGATTTTGGAGCCCTGTTGAAGGCACTCCTCAGCCCTCTGTCGATTGCCAGTGACTGTGATCACACCCTTGGGCCCGGGCATCTTCAGCTTGAGATACATGTAGCATGGACGGGCCATGAAACGGGCATAAGCCGGACGGCCAAGGATGGCGTGGTAAGCGCTCTGGAAGTCCACAACTTCAAACGTCAATTTCTCTTTGCGAAAATTCTTGTCGGTGCTGAACACCACATCCAACGCAATCTGGCCGAGTGATTTGGCTTTCTTCCCAGGGATGACTCCGTGGAAGTGCATGTTGCTTTCGCTGAGTCAGGACATCGGAATGCCCATCCCCTTTAGGGTATCCGCATACAAGATGTTCAGACCGCTCCCACCATCCATCAGGACTTTGCGGAGTCGAGTGCCTCCCACTACCGGGTCCACCACCAGCGCTTGCCGCCCGGGGGTAGCGATATGAGCCGGGTGATCTGACTGGTCGAATGTGATAGCAGTCTGAGACCACTTGAGGTATGTGGGGGTGGTAGGAACAGCCATGTTGACTTCTCTGTTGATAACTTTCAGTCGACTCTTGCTTTCAACATTAGCAAATATCAACAGAGTGGCATTGACCTCGGGAAACTCTTCTTTGTCTTCATCATCCTCCTTTTCAGGAGCTTTCTCACTCGACTGGCCTTCCTTGAACTGCTGGATCAATAGACGACACTGTCAAGTGGTATGCTTAGGCAATATCAAATTGCCTTCCTCATCTTTCTTCGTGTGGATTGCACACGGTAAATCCAAAACGTCTGTTCCCGACTGATTTTTTCCTTTCTTGGGGGTAAACTGCCCTTTGGACTTCCCCTTATTTTTTCCTTGCACCGCCAGAGTGGCCGCCTCTGCCTGAGCAGGGCCATCAGCTTTGCGCTTCTGTTTATGACTGGAATTGCCGCCGGCATCATTGTCGACTGCTTTTCCTTTGCCGCTACGGAGGCGGTCTCCATCATCTTGCTCAGGAAAATATCACCTGTCTGCCCAAACTTCAAGTAAAGCTCTCTGTACTTCACACCAGCCTTGAAGGCACAAACAGCTTGATGCTCGGAAACATTCTCCACTGTGTGATGCAAGGTGGACCAACGCTGAATGTAATCTCTCAAGGACTCATTGGGCTTCTGAACACAGTGCTGTAAATCGATCAAACCCGCAGGACGCTTGCAAGTGCCCTCGAAGGTACTACTGAACACTCGGGCAAGATCTTCCCAACAATAGATGCTAGAAGGAGACAAACGATTCAACCACGCCCGGGCCAAACCATCCAACATCAAGGATAAATGCTTCATGGCTACGTTGTCATTTCCTCCACCAATCTGCACAGCCACTCGGTAATCATCTAACCATGTTTCCGGCTTCGACTCGCCGGAGAACTTGCTTATTCCAGCTGCCAACCTGAAGTTGGGGGGGGGCAATTTCTGCAGAACGAATGGCTCTGCTAAAACATTCGCGACCAGAAACAACGGTACCACTTCCACTCGGATAGTCTCTGTCATTACCATCTCAGTGGGCTCTGCCTCTGTCGATCCGCCTTTGTGCGAGGACATTCCTTGCATCGAACCCAGGATTCCGCTCATCGCCGAACGGGCGCCTATCGTCATAGTGTCGGGGCACATATGAACCACTCCGCGGAGGAGTAGGCACTCGACGGCGGTCATCACGGTGATAACGAGGAGCAAAATGATCTCGCCCCTAATCTTGGTACTGATCCTCACGGTAACCTCCGCCCCAGCAACGCAGAGGCGACCCCAGACTGTGCGCCGACTGAGCTGTATCAGCTTTGGGAGAGTTACTATGTAATCTATTGCGCGACTGAGAAACAACATAATTCTGCTGTTGCGATGCATCAAGCAGCGCCCGGATCTGCTACAAACCTCTGCCAACCTCCGAACGGGATGGCTGAATGGAATCTGCAATCTTGGCAGCTGCTGCTACATTCAGAATTGGAGTACGGAATACCTTGACGTTGTTATGAGATCCACTCGGAAACAACTGTCGCTGACGTCGACTGGAAACGGGCGGACGCTGGCGGGCACGCTCGTCGAGTGCCTCCTGCATCTCTTTGAGCCGAAGGCGCGTGGCCTCTATGGCCTGGGCCTCAGCAGTCGCACCGACGATGGGAGTATGGAGAATCTCCTCATCCCAGCGCTGCTGCTCATCCGACGGACCTCCAGCCTCGCGTCTGCCGCGGCCAAAGCCAGGCGGCGGACTCTGATGTGAACCAGCCATGAGAACCTCAGCCGCAGGATCGCATCTTTCACACTCGGAGGGAACGTCAGACGGATCCGACGCTGAGTCGAACATGCCGTGAAGTGATTTGGCGGGCTCGATAGCCGCAATCTGCGGAGACGAAGTTTGGCGAGCCGCCGCATGCCTCACCCAACGCTGGAGCCGCGAACGACCAGATCGCTTGCGGCGACGAACAGCAGGGAGGGCTGACAAGTACGGAGTCGACGGCTGCCGTAGAAGAACACCGCAGGAGCTTGCGTGGAAGTGCGCCGCCCCGCGGATCGGGAGCGCCTCAACATCTAGAGGCGCTTCCTGGAGCCATGCCGAGTCGTCGGCGATGAAGGTGAGCGCTCCAAAACGGATCTCGTGGCCCAGGAACAAATCACCGCCGGAAGACATGATGAAGGAGAAAAAATGCAACCTCGCCGGAAGTCGCTTAGACGCCTGCCCCACGGTGGGCGCCAACTGTCGTGGGAACGAGCCTGACAGTAGAAGGTAGGGGTACGAAAGGAGAGGGCAGAGTCCTAGCTGCGGCGAGGGTTTACACACAGATGTATGAGTTCAGGCCCCTCTCGTGGAGGTAACAGCCCTACGTCTCAGGTGCTCGGGAGCTTTCTGTCGTGTGGAATATGAGAGTTACAGGGGGTGCGAACCCTTGTGCCAGAGGGGAGGGGCGGCTTATATAGAGTGCGCTGCCCCTCATGAATGCCCGGCATCCAAGGGTCCGATAGTGGTAATGAAGACGTACGTTACTGATAACGTACGTAATAAATGCTATTAATGGTGTCTAGTCGAACGCCTGTTCGTTGGCCTCCCTGAAGTGGCTTCTGGTCTTCTGCGGTCGAGTGACTTCTAGTTCTTCCGAGTGAAAGGCAGCCGTCGAGTGGAGGAAGGAATCTCCGAGTGGATGTCGTCGAGTGACTCATACGCCATGGCGATTTCAGTCGGAGACTTCCTTGTAATCCTTAAGTTCTCTAAGGTAGTGTCCTTAGGTAGGGTATGTAGGTCAGGCCTATGACCCTACCCTAGGTACATATCCCCATCAGCCGACACCGGGAGGTGGTTGCGCAGCCGCGATGCCGCCCCCCTCCTCCCTCGCGAGGGGGGCGTAGGGGTCGCGTATTGCGCCCTCCCCTAGGGAGTGCGACCCGGAGACCGCCGTCCTGGGGATCCCCGAGCCACTCGCCGTGCCAGGAGATGCAACCCCGCCCTCGAGCAGGGCGGTGCTGCTGGCGCCCGTAGGCGCAGAGACGAGTAGGCGGAAGGCCCGCCGAGGCGAGCAGCTGCCACCTCTCACTGCCTCGGCTGGGGGCTCCAAGCCCCCTAAGCCCCCTGGCCCATGGGTCACCAGTAAAGGGTTGTCCCGAGGCCCCTCGTGGTCCTCCGGGAGCAGCCCCCATTGATCAAAATGGGGCATGCCCTTCGCGAAGGCTTCCCTGTTCGTATAGTTGTACAGGGGAAGCACCTCCTGGGGAGGCTCGCTAGCCTCTTCGCCGGTCAAGATTTTGAGCACCCTGCCTAGCACGTCGGGTGGCAGGCGGCCACGCAGAGCTGCATGGCGTCCCCCGGACCAGTGAAAGCCCGCATCAGGTGAGAATGGCGCTGGAGGGGGGCGATCCGCCGCCTAAGAAATTCCCTCACGACCATCGTTGTCGCCACTCCCGCTGCCCTTAGGACGGCCAGCCTCTGAATCACCCGCGAGAGCCTTGGGTCACTGAGCCTCTCGTGCCCCCATCCGGAGCTCGGCACTGCCAGGGACGACGGAGTCAACATCAGGGGGCTGTACTGGGCCGCGTCCACATACACCCATTGCCGCCTGAAGCCCCCCGCTTCATGGTTGATCTCCATGTCAATGCATTCACCCGCCGTCGCGCCCACGGCGTGGAGCGACACGCACCCGGAGCACTGGCTGGCTGCGGTTAGCCGGAGGCGGAAGACATGCCGGAGCAGTGCCACCGAGGGGGTTACAACCAGGAAGGCCTCGCATAGGAAGGCGAAGGCTAAGAGGAGGATCACAGATTTCTGCTCGAAGTGCATCGCATGAATCTGGTAATGCGAGAGTACGGCGGTGAAGAAATCCGAGAATGGGGGTAGTAACCCGGAGAAGAGCGCGGGAAGGTGAATGGCGATTGTGGTGGCATCTAGCTCGGCGAAAGGTCGCGAGACCGGCCATATCTTGGTCGGCCCCCACTCGTTGGAATCATTTGCGGTCATCGGGAGGACCTTGTCGAGCCCTTCACGATTGAGCACCGTGGACCTACCTAGGGCAGGCTCCGACGCTGCCTGTTCGTTCACCGCCACCGTCGCCCTATTTTTCTTGCCGGGGGGCGCCATGGCGACGCGGCGAGATGGAAGGCAGCGGAAGCCCGGCGAAAGCGAGGCAGTCTTGCATGGGAAAGAACGCGCAGAAGGACAAACGCAAGGCAAGGATTAAGAATGATGGGCCCGTGCCGCGCGCAGGCTTTATGTCAGCTTGGGCAGTTACCAAGGGGTCGTGGGAAGCGGGGGCATCCCACGCCCCGTCGTGCACCACGCGTCGCGCCTGGCCCGCGGGTGGTTGGGGCCCGCGCCGTGTTGCCCTCCAACTGGTGGAATCGTGCACACCTCCGGCCCGGGGCTACTGTCGGGCCCTTAGGACTGCGGGTACCCAGGCCGGTCTGCGTGCGGCCCAGGACACGGTGCATGCCATGGGCCCCGCACGGCCCACCACTGGACTTCACGAGCAAGACCCTCGCGAGCGCCCCCGCCTCGCGAGGCGCACGTCAGCAAGCATCGTCGAGAGCCTCGCGAAGCCCCCCTCGCGAGGTCGCTTCCCAATGGTACCCCCGGGACCACTAGGAGTGGACTGATCTAGGATGGCTCGGTGGGGCCGCGCGGTCCTGCATCATCACGTGGGCGACGCGTGCCGTGCCAAGCGGCGCTAGGAGCCGAGCTAGCGGGCACGGATGAGGAGGTTTTCCTCTTCTGTGCTAGGGGAGCGGGGCCAGCTTGCCCGCTCCCAAAGCAACTCGCAAAGGTTTCCTGTTTGATGCAAGAAGACCGAGGAACGGGGCTCGCTAGGACGGAGGTCATCCCCGAGCCCACCAACGCATCACGGCAGGAGGCTTTGTCAGGCGAAGACTGCTTTTCTCAGGATAAGCTGCAGTCATGTCCCCTTTTAAACTAGTCGTTGTGGCAACCCTTCCCGCCGGGTGTTTTCGGGGGAAGAGGACCGGGGCCAGTATAAGAAGGGATAGGCTGCAACCGTAGAGAGGGATGGAAACCCAGTTAGCCAGAACTCACCCTTGTACTCGTTCTCATCCTCAAGCAATCTAGACAAGCAGGAGTAGGGTTTTACACCGCAAGGTGGCTTGAACCTGGGTAAACTGCCGTGTCCACTGTTCTTCTTCCTTAGCTCGAGCACTCCGGAGCGTCGCCATGAGGTTGCGAGGTAGAGTAGGGCGAGAGAACCTGCGCACCCAAGAGTTTGAACCTCCTTGGGTCCCCGGAGCCCCGATTCCGACACTCGCCGGTAGACGCATGCATCATACCAACCATGATATCCCATCACGGTGCTCTCAAAATATCAAAAGCTCAAAACGTGCATTGGTGATCAAAGAAAACCACGGCTATATATTTCATGCATCTTGACAAAAATAGAACTTTAGAAATAGAATTCCCGCTTCTTCATCGTCGACCCATGACCAAACGACTGCCATCAAGATAGGATCCTGGATAAATGTTGCACGTGGCCAATGATCCATCCCTCTACCCTCACCCTCTGCTTTCAGTTTTCTTCGACAAGGGAGGATTGTTGTGTCTGGTCGGCTTTTCCGGAGCTGGTGTCCAATCATGCCCCCTTGCGTTATCGGTTGGTGCCCCGGGGACAAGTGTGTATGGTCGTAGCCGGATTTTGTTCGTTGGCGTGGTCATATGGTCCACGAGATATTGTTGTCTGGGCTTGTGCTTTAAAAGACTAGGGTGGAAAATTCCAAGTTAATTAAATTTTTGGGCATTGGAACAAGGCGAGCCAAACAAGCCCCTCACAACCCCACACTGCCCGCCCGCCGGACAAGGCCGACTATGTGACGGTGTCCCGGCTAAGAGGCCTCTCACTACGTCGACTCCTGGCCTGGTGGGCCGGGCTGAGAACCCCTCGTCAGTTCCGTCCTGGATCACTTTGTGCAGCCCATGACATATACAAGGAAGATTTCAGAACACTTGTCGTACGGGACAAGAAGATGGATTCATGGAGGAATCTACCTCCTCGTATGTAGCCGACTAGGATCCATGTACCCCTAGGATCCTTTGGTATGCTATATAAGCCAAGAGGGCAGGCTCGTAGATAGAGAAGTTACAATCTCTCAGTACTTTGTGCTCTGTACACACTCCAACACAATAAAGCAAATGCAGGACGTAGTGTTTTATCTCCTTCGAGATCCTGAACCTGGGTAAACTATGTGTCCTTGTTACCATCGTCCAAAGACATCTAGCTTAGGACACCCTACAGAGGGATCTGTCAGATTTAGCTCTCACGGTGGTGGCCCATGCAGGTTCTTCTAGGTGATTATCACGGTTCGATGGGAATTCGAATCAACGCTCAGATTGGCTCCGACGCAATCTTTCCAGCAGGGCAAATGTTCGTCTTCGGAGGCGTCACCCTTGTCGCCAATACAACTGGCCACCGCAGCCAGGTCGAATCCTTTGCTCGAGGCCGGATTGTAAGATGCGGCGACATGTCATGTAGTGTTTCAATATGTAGGCAATTCTGGAGTAAAAAGCCAAAAAAATTGGACACCAGTTCTACATCATTCGTTAAAGCAACAGTCGTCGCGGTGCCCAAATGGCACATCCTGGTTTGCCAAGCTTTGGTTTATAACAAGAAGGGTTGGAAACGCTTTGCTGCGTTGTTGGTGTTGTTGGGCTTCTTAAAAAGCAATCACTCTGTTTCAAAATATAAGGCGTATTACTTTTTTGAAAAGTCAAACTTTTAAATTTTGATCAGTTTGATCAAATTTGTAGAGAAATATATCAAAATCCATAATATCAAATCCGTATTTTTAGATTCATCATGAAATGAGTTTCCATACTTTTTTTGTTTAATATTGTGGGTTTCAATAATTTTTGCGCTGAACTTGGTCAAAGTTAAAGAAATTTGACTTTCCAAAAAACTAATACCCCTTGTATTTTAGAACTAATATGAAATATTTAATTTGGCGGGTGGGGAAGATGATAAAGTTTGTTTTATTTTTATTTATAATACGATAATTTGGTGAGACTTTTGTGCTGTGATTCTGTGTTATCCGCTAACCAACCAATATTTATGTGGCAAAATTTATGTGTCGCTGGTTGCATGTACTATATTGGTATCTTAGGATTGGGCCTCCTGCTCTTTAGGCGTTATACAGACTCGACATGTTTCTTTGTATCTCGCCTTTTTTTTCATTGGTATGAGAGGACTATGTTTGGCTGTGTGCATCTTAGTTATGCAGAGGCCGGGTGTAATACTTAAAATTTAAGTAATAAATCGTCCTTTTTCGAAAAAAAATGTACTATATTGGTGCTACAATATCATATGATGATGCTTCTTTTTTCTAAGTGGTGGGAGGGTAAGATCATTGCTTTACATGTACTATAGGCCGGTTGTTGCTGATTGATTTGAAAAATCATTGGTCCGGATAAGATCGTAAATCAAATCCAAAATTGAATATTAATTGAATGAAAGAGCTTCAAAATTAGGGAACATGATGAATTAAAAGAATTGAATGGGAGAGCTTGAGAAATTGTTGACCCGGTTAAAATCGGATGACCCAATTCTAAATTGAATACCTCAATTAATTGTGAGGCCTTAAAAATTAGGAAGCATAGTGTATAGTATATAAAAGAATTAAATCAAAGAGTTTTGAGAAGTTGTTGACCCGGTCAAAATTGGATAACCAAATTCTAATTGAAGACCTCAATTGAATGTGGACTCTTTAAAATTAGGGTGCATAGTGTTCCAGAATTCCGTAGGATGAATAATGCGAGGATGCCAATACTATTATAGTTCCGCGTAAAATTGCAGGTTTATTCAGGATGTTGTGCATTGATTTTGTGGAGCAGAACATTGCAGGTTTATTAGTTTCGTTATTCTTTTGGAGATAAATTAACAGGGCCTTCTTTGGCAATAAATACTGGGGATTTTGATTTGTTGCCACCACTTACATGGGACTTGGGCAATTTGCCACTGTCTACTTTGCAATTGATATTTTGCCACTTCTAAGTTGGAACTTTGATGATTTGCCCTCGCCCATGTGAAGTCCCGAATTTGCCCATGTTCTCGATTGACCGAGTCTATAGACGAGCTCTTCCTGTCTGTTCGTTCCTGTCGCCGGCGCAGAACTGCTATATTGATTATTCCATGTGAGCATGGCGAGCATGCAAGCAGTTGGTCGATTCTTCCATTGTAGCAAACGAGGGATTTTGTGATGCTAATACACATCAGTGATTGCTCCCGTTCCAAGCGCCGGGATTATGCATCGCATCAGCTGCCGTTCGTTGAGCTTGTGCTCTATGCGGCCGGCCATTGCGGAGGCACGAGGCGTGAGCAACACCAATAGCACTACGTGCGGCAGCGGCGACCAGCAGCAGCTGTTGTACCACTAGTACGCGCGCAAGCAAGAGCGGCATGCGGCAGGCGGGGTGTTAGTGGCGAACGGGCCGTTGCCCGTTGACAGCCTGAAGCACTCGCCGGTACCGTTCCAGCCAGTGGCGGACCCAGGAATTGAAATTAGCCAGGGCGAACATTTACAGTCTAAAAAAATTTCGGTACAAATGCAACTCTATTCAACCAAAAATCATAACATTCAACCAACTCTAGTACCAATTTCTTCAAACCATTAAGTGCTCCATGCATATTTGAGGCATCATCATATGCTTGTCCTCTCAATCTAGACATGGATAAGTTATGTTTAACAAACATTGCATCCAAAGATTTTTTTCAACGTTAAATGATACAAAATTCTTTTTTTTTTTAGAACAAATGATACAAAATTCAGTGTCCTGCTGACAGTCTACTGTTCCTATCCAACTAACATATCCAGTACTGAGCATGTCAAAGGAGACTGGAAGAGCTAAAGAGGATACCTGCTGATGATCGTTGTTGTTTGAATCTTGTGGTCGCTTCCGGTTGGTTGTTCTGCCTGCACCATCCGTTGCCACCGCCTGCACCAAAGCTAGAGCCTCAGCCTCAGCTTCAGCTTCTTCAGCAGCTATCCAAGCTGCCTCTTCATCGGAAAATTCAGAATCCATCGCTGCAGGTGGCACACAGTGAGACGGGAGACAACAACAGCATGGAACCGGCAGCACGGAGCGGCGCCGCGGCGGTACCGCACGGAGTGGTGACGGAGCGGCGGGGGACGTCTGGCAGTGGCGGAGGTTGCACGGCAGCGGGGCGTCGGGCGTAGACGGAGGCACGGAGCAGCGTGAGGCGGCGACAGGCGGCGGCGCAGCACCGCTGCAATTGCTAGGTCATAAGGGGAATTGGGGAACGACCTGGCATCAATTGGGTATTTTTTGTTCGACGAGGAGTCCTGCCCAAATCTCTTTCTCCCTCAAAGTGCTCATGTACCCCTTCGACAGAGTCACGCGTAAACAGAGAACAACGCCAACGCCGCCCCCACCATGAATCGCTTGCCGGAGGAAACAGGTAGGAAGGATATGTAACGGGGGTTCGATTTTTCACCATCGGCGACCCGGGGCGGCCGCCCCAGCTCGCCCCAATGGTGGGTCCGCCACTGGTTCCAGCTCCCTAGCCGCTGCGGTGTGCTCGGCTATGCGTGATTCAGGGACGCTGTGGGTTGGACTCGACTGATAAGCAGCTCCCACCTGCACTCCTCCACCGGCTCTCTGCAGGGGCCGCCCGGGAGCAGCAGGGGGCGACGGCGGCGGTCCAGCAGGGGCCGCCGGGAAGCAGTAGGGGCGGCGGCGGCTGAGTTATGAGTTAGGGTTCATCTCGATTTGGGAGGAGGCTGTGTTATGTTTCAGTCCAACAGGTAAAAGGGTAGTTTAGTCCTCTGTTTTGTGCACTTCTTTTGTCTATCATTTACAAAGATTATTTTTGTGTTGAAAAGTGGCAAAAAATCAAAATGCAAACTAAGAAGTGTCACCAGATCAATTTCAATGTAATGAGTGGCAAAATGTCAAAGTCCAAAGTAAGTGATGGCAAATAATCAAATCGCCCATAAATACTAGCACGCTGCGCCTGTTTCCCTAAGAAAAAAGAGGAACAGTCCAGCGTTGGGCAGTTGGGCACACTGTACTCAGCAACAGGTGAGGAAAATGCAAACCCTTATTTTCACAAACCATAAGGTGAAGAGGGCCTGCAAAAATTTCACTTCAACCTGAAGTGAAATCCATTGCAGGTCGTCTGCAGGTTGAAGTGAAATTTCTTCAGAATTCAGAAACTGCCATGTTCCTATACCTGTTTAGCATCATCGCGTCTTACCTGATGAGCCTTCCTCGTATGTCGGGAAGCAAATTAAGA